>OZ012680.1:81858723-83058723 GCA_963942445.1 Argyra leucocephala | reverse complement strand
CAAAATTCTGTGTTCACTCAAAATAATATTACTCAATTTTTAACTGCTTATAAGTTGAGCGCAATGTATTTTCTACTCATAAATAAAAAAATTTGTGTACCTACTACATATGAAAATATTTATTTGTAATTATATGCTGCCAACAGTGTCAACGATATAAAAGTTGTATGTATAGGTACTCAAAATGTATATATCGAATGTGCATGCTACGGTATACACATACTTCTTTATTTCGCTGTTCGCATTTCTACTTTACTTATGTGATAAAAATTTTTGTTTGATAAAAATTAAAAATTACACCATGTGTGTATAAAAAACTATGCATGCATTTAAAGTCCTTTCAATAGGTAAAGTATTCTCCACAAATAATATTACAAATCAAAGTACATATTCAATTTTTTTTTTAGAAATTGAAAGAATTCAAGATTATTGCTGTATTTGTTGTTATTTTGCTTTAATTTTTAAAATTTGAAGAATTAATATTTTTATTTGGACTTGGTCAATGTGATTTATGAAATTTGTGATTTCAAACTTTATAGAGGAAAGGGACAAAAAAATTAATGTTGGTTTTGTAAAATTAAAAATAATTCAAATATATTTCTATTGAAAAGTATATTGAAAAGTAGGTACCTACATCTATTTTTAAATTTTCAGCAATTTTGATTTTGTTAATTTTGTCTTTTTCTTACCGTAGATAATAATATGAATAGTATACATATGAATACATAATATAATTATTATGAATACAAACAAACAAACAAGCCATCAAAATTTAAAAAGTAAGTAAAAAAGTAAAACTGGACATTTTATTCTTTATATGGATTGTTGGCTGTTTTTATTTCTTCAAAAATTATTTCATCTGAAATAGAAATACGATTTTTAACCAAGTTCTGAAAAAAGAAAACAAAACGGTATTCCGTACAAAGTTCACGATTTGTAATGCATAACTAATAAATTTTATTCTTTTATTACTATTATTTTTAGAATTTTTTTTAGATTATGTGATTCTACCATTGACCTATTATTGTATGAACATATACTATTTCCTTCATTATCTTCGCGATTTAATTGTGTTTTTTTGTTTACATTTTTCTATATATATTTTTTATATTGAATTAGATATGGAAATGGTGAACACATATACGATATACACTCATCATATAAATCAAAAGTACATACGTATGTGCATACTCTTCAAATTATCAAACAATGCCTCTATACTGCTAGCCTAGTCACTGGGAGAGCAAAACTTTATACACAAAACTAAAATAAAACTTAAAACGAAATCGTAATTCGATAAAATTTCGGAAAAATCATTCTGTGAATAGGCTAGAGGTATAGAGGCATTGTATGAAATATTCTCCTCAATAAATACAAAATTTTGAGTAAAAATAATTGAGTTTCGAAAATTATATTTGAGTGTTTTGGGGTGTTGAGTGAAAATTGGACGGCATTTTCGTGTTTTGAGTACAAATGGGACGGCATTTTTAGAAGAAAATGATTAACATATATTGTTCTACGTGAATACTCTACTTATATGATTACTCTATGATTGAGGGTAATAATTCCAAAATTTCTTGATTATGGTACTAAAATAAAATACAAGAAAATCTATAGTAATGAAAACACAACAATTATCTAATTTTATTTACAAAACCTAAATAATGTATTTTAATTGAAAATTTTAATTAATTTTAAATAATTTTTTATTGAATTTCGAAATATAGTAGGGACATACAATCAGACACTCCATAGAAAAACTTTAAATAAATGCATTTCTAGCTTCGAAACGAAAACTATGAATTAATTTATACATATTTGCTAGTTATATTCCCTTAGTTCCTATAGTTGGAAGGAACAAGAGCCCATCTTCATTGTTTATTTTGTTTTTTTTTTTTATAATTTTATTTTTATTTTTTTCGGTTATATTTATCTATGTAATTATTGATAACAAAATATCACAACTCGTTGCACCTCCAATCGATTTTAAATTAGTTCCTTTTTTTGTTTGTTTCTTTTTCTTGGTTTTATATTGTTTAAACAGCAGCGAACCAATAAACTGATGATTTGTAATCGATTTGTAACTATCCCTGTTTTTTATTTGATAAGTTTTTTTAATAATGTATGACAATACAGCACATATATTATTTTTGCTTTTGTTTATTGTTCTGTTACATTCTGCTATTGTTCTGAAGTTGAAATAATTTCAAAATGTTTAATGGAATGTAAATTTTTAATCTAAATTTGTTATAACACTTTTAATTAGATTTAACAATTATTATATTTTTTGTTGGTGCATACAGCGATATACATAGATTACAACATAAAAAAAACAAACAACAAACATAATGTTGTATATAACTATGTAAATATTCATGTAGGTATACCTATACGGATCATATCAATATAAATTATAATCACCTGGGTAATGAGTCTTTTGCATGACTCTCGAATGCGCTGATGAGTGCATTTAAAACTTGACAACCTTACTATACTATTGTTTTTTTATGCTGTGTTGTGCCTTTTTTATTTATTATTTTTTGTTTGTGCTAAAAGGTACTAAATTTTTTTTGTTACTTATTTAACAAGAGGTGTACTAGTCAAGTGCTCTTTTTTGTTTGTAAAAAATATATAAATGAACTGAAATTATATAGATACAGTAAGTGTCAAAAGTGAATAAACGCAAGAAATTAAACTTAATTCTGTTAATATTTTATTTAAAATTGCTGATTTAATTTTATTTTTCTTAGTTAAATAAATTGTAACCAGTTAGTTAAAAATGAAGTTGTGTACAATTTAAATTTTCAATAAATTGAAGTATCGAATGAAATTATAGTCTGAGCTGTTGAAAATTCTTTGCATCCTATCCGAATGACAAAATCATTGTGAAATTTCATTACGCAATTAAAAGTGGACTGAGGCATCTTTCTGAGGCATTTGAGGCAAATTATTAATTGGTTGTTTTAAAAATTAAAATTTTATTATTATTCAAAAACAAGCTTTCTCGCATTTTTGCTTTTGATATTCACTTTCAATAATCACTGTAGTAACTAAAAATAATGTGATCCAATGTTTTATGTGTTTTAGTTTAACATCTGTTTGTTCTGTTTTTTATATATTTTTTTTTTTTCAATTATAGTTTTTTTTTCAAAATTTAAATTTCCATTGAAAGTATTTTAAACTAGGTTTTTATTAAATTGTATCCCTTATACATATAAACACACATAAATAAATATGTTAAAATCGTTTTGTACACTATACCTAGTCTAATTTATTCCATTTTTAAGTATTTGTTATCTTTTAGTTATTAGCATTAAGTTTTTATCACCTTTTGCAGTTATTAAAAAGAATGAAGCTTTTCCCGAAGAAGATGTAAATATTTTTTTTCTTTTTTCTTTTTCTATACCTATTCTATTGTTTTGACTATTTTTGTTATTGGATTCAGGTGAAAATTAGTGAAGCGTTCCTTTTCAAAGAATTACATAACATAACATAATTTTGTTTATAGTGCTGTGTTGTTGTTCTCTGTTTTTTTGAAAGACTGTATATCTGTATGACAGTGTTTCACTGACTGACTGTTTGTTCCAAATGTCTAATTTACATCATTTAGTTACTTGCAATTGTTTAGACTTAATGATATAAAATAATGTAGGTCTATTGTCATGTTAAAAGAACATAACAGCGTCTGATCAAATCATAACACTTCGTATTAATAATTTTTGGCTATGGAATATGTAGATAAATTATTATTGGATTATTGGCAGTAAAATGTGCTTAAAGTTAATGATCATTGGGGTAATATAATGTGGTACGATACAGTGAATGAGTTGTCAAGCAGAACAATTATATTGTTTAAAAAAGATAAGACTAAATTGATCTTCGGATCACTCTGATGTATTCCATAACGTGCTCGTTATATTTCCCCTTTTTCATTTTTAAATTCAATTTATTATACCGGGTGTTCCAGAGCAAGCATATCAGCTGTTTAAGAGAGGAAGGAACCGTTATTTCAAAATTAAAAAACAAATTTCTTAATTAAATCGAGGGTACTTTATTAACTACCGGCAAGGACCGCAAATCTGTTTTTTTGAGGCCAAAAACCACCGAAATTGACCGAAATCGAGATTTTTAAATGGGAAGGGGTACTTTCTTATGCAAATTCGAATTCTAAAGAAACTTTTGTTTTTTTTTTTCTGGTTTAAACCTGGTTTGGGTACCTACACCAAAACTGAAATAAAAAAATATGCTTATATGAAAATAAAATTTATTTATAAAAATGATTATTATTTATTTTGGTTCAAAGGAAAATATGGAGGATTTTTGTTTTTTTTTTATTAATTTTAAAGAAAAATAATAAGAAAACAAAAAAAAAATCATTGAACATAAGTTTCTTATTTTTTGTTGTATAACCCGAATTTGCAGAAAAAAGTACGTCTTCCCATTTGAAAATTTTGATTTCGGCCAATCTTAGCGATTTTCGGGCATAAAAAACCAATTTGCGGTTCTTCCCGGAAGTTCAAAATATCACCAATCGAAGGAGCACTCTCGATTTAGAAAAAAAAAATGTTGTTTGGTTTTAAAGTAACGGCTCCTTCTATTCTTAAAAAGCTGATACGCATGTTCTGGAATACCCGGTGTAGTTTATTGAAGTATTGAAAGTGAAGTATTCTATTCAGGAACTTTATCTCATTTTTTTTTTAAATTTTGTTTTTCAAAATCTCATTTTTTTTCAAAAAATCTTGTTTAATTTTTGTGTATAGGCATCTTGATGCTTCACTAAAAAGTGCCTTTCGATGAGGTATGGACGCAGTAATAAGTAATAGTTCTGTGGAAGAAATTGTTTGAGTTTATACAGCAGTCCTTAATGCCATGCTTTATGAAATGCTTGACTAATACACAAAAAAAACCATTTGCTCAATAGTTGCATGTTCATTTCTGAAGCTGAATTGATGCTCTAGAACTATTTTGCTTTTTTCCAAGAACGGTATTTCAAATAGTTTAAATAGGCCTGGTATAGTAGACTAATCGGTCTGTATATAATTTCTTCACTCGGCTTGCCTGGTTTTTATATCAGGATTATTGTGATCTATGGATATACTATTTAGTTTTATAAAATAATATACGATTTTGATTAAATTAAAATATTTTTTCCCCACTCTTGGTCATTTTATTTAGTTTAACATTAAATTGTATCAACTATGTATCAATTTAATTAATTTCATTTACAAAATATATCAAGAATTTATCAAGAACATATATAAATATATACTATGTATATGTATCAAAACATCTTTTTTTGACTTTACTTTTTGACTTGATAATTATTTTTATTTTGAATTTTTTATGAATATAAACATATACATATTTTAAAACAAATTTTCAAAAGAATTATTTTAAATTAATTGAGATTTTACATTTAAAATAACTCAACTATTAATAAAAATTATAATTTTATAATTATTTTACTCTAAAAATGTTTATATTACGTTGGTGCGAAGTTTCCATTTTTATGGGAATTTTTTCCAGTAGAAACTAAATTATTTCAAATCAGATGTTTTCAAAACAGCTGATAAAAAGTGGCGGAAATTTTTTAGTCTTGCTGCCAATCTATATTTTATATATCTACGGCTTAAACACTATATATACGGATGTATTTCCTCAATTTGTATTTTACAAAAATTTTCAATTTAGAAGCTATAAAAAGTGCTTGCTTTCCACAAAAATAAAAATTCTGTGACACTAATATTATTTTGGCAAATGGCAATCGATATCTATAAGAATTGATTTAAAACTTGATATAGTGAAGATAGTAAAGATTTTAATAACCACTTTTAGTTTGTAAAAGTATTGTTTTGTTGTCCAATTTACTGTTAAATATATTCCATGTTAAGAAACAGTTACATTTAGTACCAAAATTTTTATCAATTTAACACTAAAAATGAAAATTTATTTTTTGATTGTTTTAATCAGGGTTCCTTTTCTTTTAATCATAAAAAACGGAAAGAGAGTATACATTAGCACCCATATACATACGAAAATTTTAGTTCCTGTAGATATAAATAAGAAAAGAAAAATCCAGTAAAAAAAGTATCATGTCTGTTATATATCTAACTTTGAATAAAAAAAAAAATAACAAAAATAAAGGTGAATAATTTTTTTTGTTTTCGACAACGTGATTATTATTTACACAAGTAATAAACCTGATAATTGATGAGGTAGCAATAAATGTGTCCTAAAAATATATATAAAATAAAAAAAGCTTCAGCAACTACAAATGAATTTCATGCCACGAAAAGAAGCCATAATTATTTTTTAATAAAAATCGAAACAATTTCTTCAAAAATAAAAATAAAAAAAAAGTATGGAAAACTAAAACGAACGAATAAATATTAATATACTAAATCATAAAAGCATAATATGTATATGTAGGTAAATTTAAATCACAAAATCTTATATGAATGCATATACATACTTTTATACATTCATATAAGATTTGGTGATTTAAAGTAATTTTTGTTTTTTATTCCGGTTGGTGGAAAACAGTAGGTATTTATGATTGTGTAGAAAATATGTTAAACCAATTTTTGACAGCTACAAAATAAAAAAAGAAACGCAGTGACTAGTGAGCAATAAAACAACGTGGTGAAATATTGTATTGTTTTGATGATTATTGGCAAAAGATTTTTTCTATTAGGTATATTTAGAGATTTTTTTGTTTTTTGTAGCTATATTCTTATTTTGTTTTTCTTACTATGCATTATATTTATATAGATTATTAGGTACATTATGTTAAAACAAGAGCTATGTATATTTTGTTTTGTTAAAGTAGTGGAAAATATTGTCTAACAATTAAATTAACTGAACTTTTTTGAGTTTCACTGTATGTATGAAATACATAAATATTTATTGAAAATATGAACATATTAAATAATAAAAATAATTAAGAAAAAACACAAACAAACAAACCATTTTAAGGTTTTTAGTTTGCTCTTTTTTTTATAATATATATATATATATATATATATATATGTTATATATGTATATATATCACCTAAACAAATTTGTTTTTATATTTTTGATGAAATTCACCACCAGTACCACCACATAAAGATGTTGGTTGCACTTAGGCGCATAAGACTTGAGCCAAATTCAGGACGAAAATTTTAGTGATGAATTTTAGTGCAAGTGATGAATGAAGCCTTGAAGTTGGATCTCGAGTCCAACTAAGTTGACTGCTAGGTTTAATATTGCTTAGAATTCTTGAATTCTGATAATTTGTTAATTCATTGTTTATAGTCAGTCGATTAGTTAATGCTCGCACTCTTTGTAAAAGTGTAGAGAAAGATTTTTTGCCGTTAAAATCTCAAAACCACCATCGTCATCTTCTTCTCCAGAACTTTGCGAATCACTATTTTGAGGTTTGGGTTTTGAAAATTGTGATTCGAAATTTCTTAAATGTTTCAATGCAGACTAATTGCAGATTGTAGACTACTGTTTGTATTAGAATGTATACCTACTAATTTTAGATGCATTTGATGTACTCTAACTGACGTTCTTCTGTGTTATATACCCACCACCTCATATCTAGGTGTAGTAATTACTTAATGGACTGATGGAATTTTTCTTAGCTACATACAATAAAAATTTATTTGCCATATTACTGCTCTCATTTTATAAACTTCTACAAATTATCAATGGTTTATAAATTTTTTAACTTTGAAAATTTTTTTTTCTTTTGTTCTAATTTTTTATTAGAGATAATTAGAGTTAATTGATAGAGATAATTGGTTCAACACATCCAAAGTAAAAAAGCGCTGTCAAGAAATATATTCATATATATATATTCATACCTACAGCTGGCTGCTATAAAAAATCAAAAATCGTTTATGTGTAACTCCACTCGAAGAGCACCTTCATCTGCAGAGCACTTACAAAGTTTCTCCAGAGCCTCATATTTTGTTAAATATTTTAAATATAAAAATTATATGTTGTTTATATCAAAAACAAAAAAAAATAAAATAGCTCTCAATGAAAAATAAAATTTTGCTGCTAAATGCATTTGTAATTCTTTTTAATTTCTATAAAATTGTATTTTTATATTCTACAAACTTTTTTTTTTTGTATTATAGTGAAACTCTATTTTACAAAATAGTATTTACGGTTACGATTATGTTAAATTATTTTACAAACCAATTTCATAACGGTCTATGATGAATTAAGATGACCAGCAAAAAACTTGGCACTATGAGCGAAGAATGAAATTCTCACGAAACCAGCAAATGTCAACCTAATAAAACTGAGTCAATCTACCAAGAAATGGCACTGGTGTTACTTAATTTAAAGGGAAAAAAATAACAATAAAATATAAAGTAGGTACGATATAAACTTTCAAGTGCGAGTCTAAGGCTAAGGTCACCTAACTTTATTTTGTTTTAAAAACTAGATAATATAAAATAAGGACTTAAAATAGTAACTAAGTTTTCGAGGTAGCAATCTTACAAAAATTAAAAGAAACTCGTTGGAAAAATAAAATATCGATAGGAAAACATTTTATCTAGAGTCGTTTTGAGAGTGGAAAAAATAAGATCAACAATATGTCAAATATATTAAGCGAATCTACAAAAATTTATTCTTTTTTTTTGTTTTAATTTTAATAAGTATACCTAAGTAGAAAGAAAATAATTTAAATAGTGATAGTGAACAACAATTTAAATTATTTCAGATACTTCATACTTAATTAGAAATTTAAACAAAAATAAAAAAAATAACGTTGCCTTTCTCACACTTATCTTATTTAGATACATATAAGGCGTGTTCGTAGTTGCAGTTAAATATGCGTCGTTGTCTTGCAGATTTTTTTCTCTGTCACTATGAACAAAAAAACTTGCGCAGGCGCGCAGAAAATTATTAAGCAGTCATTCTTGTTCATAGAAGCAGCACATGCACAATTCGTTTATATAGTCATATTATATTATTTATAATTATATTATTATATATTTTTATATATATTAAAAAATATACATATTTTAATACATTTTATATATATTTTTTAAATATATTTTATAAATATTTTTTTAAATATATTTTTTTTTAAATATTTAATATATTTTCATATATATTACTTATATATTAAAATTATTATATATTTTTTCAATATATTGATTTTATTATATTGATATATTATTATTATAAACACATTTATTTTATTTTAATAATTAATTTTTATTTTTTACCTAAATATTAAATGTTAAATAACATGCACTTTAAAAATCATTCTAAAGCAGGCGCACTAAAATATCTGCACAATCTTCCCGACGCTGACGCGACACCGATTACTATAAACACAAGCGCCTGCTTTTTATCTGCGCTGAATTTTTGATGATATGCAACTACGAACAAAAAATCTTTTTTGTTGCGCAGGCGCGACCACTACGAACACGCCTATACTTACATGGCAAGAATGAATTTCTAATTAATCTTATTTGTTATAATTATTTTTGGAATTGTGCTTAAATTATTTGTGATGTTGTAAATTAATATCCAATGACAGATCCAATGACAACAATAAGCATATACAATATCCTATCAAATATTTGAATTCGATAAAATCATCAAGCTTGCCACCGTCTTGAATTGAAAAAGAACTGAATAATAATGCTATTAAGAATTTTATTGATTCAATATGGCTTATGTAATGTTACAAAGGTTGGTAATTATTGATTTTATTTGAATTGCTTAAAGACACAAATAATTACCCGACCACATTCACACACGACCACATTCACACCCGAACAATTCATTCCATCCTTAGAATATTATTATACGACTAAAAATCTATTATTGCCATTTAATTTCGTCCTTCATCGAAATTCCGGTCGCCTATCACATGTCCTACTAGTACCATAAATAAAGAATCAAACAAAATTTACCTTCTAATTACAAACAACTGATGAAATGTTGAGATTTGTAATCAAATAAATTAAAATATATTAATAAAATTTTAAGATTCCGATAAGTTATTTATATATTATATTCCAATTTTACCTTAAATTAATGATTAAAAGCATTCCTCTTAATTTGTGAGACACTCACTTTGAATTATTTATTTACAGGAAAAAAATCATTTAAAATTAAACAAATTAAAAAATAAAAATAAAAACAATTTATAAGAATGATTTTATTACTTCAGATGAATTTTAGTGATCACATCAGATTGTCATTTACTTCAAATCACATTCACTGATGATCATCAGAATTAAAAAACAGAAAAAAAATTAGTTATAATTATTTGATTTCAACTCATACCTATAATATATATACAAAATATATATAATACCCGAAACACCTAAATTGACAAGTGTGTAACAATATATACATACTTGTTTTGGTTTTATATTAATCTAAATGTGAACGAACACACACAAATTTTTTTTTTTTTGCTTTTTATTGTGTTAATGACCTAAATTTATGTCTGGTGATTTTATAAAAAAATTAATTCTTGCACACCTACAATATTTATTTTTTTATTGTTATTATTATTAATGTTTTTATACATAAGTATGTATGTTTTTACATTTAAATTTTTTGTACCTTCACATGCCTCTTTATAAAAAAATTATAATTAATTTATTTTATTATTTTTTTTTTAAATATATAGGTATCATTTCGTATCCAACAATCAGAGTATTAATAAAGAATATCTGATATGATAAGTTATTCCAATATTTCGAGATGGAAGTCAAAATATTTATTACTCTTGTGGGAAGGTTAATTTGAATGACGACAGCTCGTTAGAAGAATTCAAATGTCAAATTAAAAAAAAAAGTAATTTCATAAAATTTATTGTTAAAATTTTACTTAATAAACAGAAAAATATGAATATCACTAAACTACAGGAATCACACAATGCAATTCTAATTAAATTTTTATCAATTTAAAAAAAAAAGAAAACAATTCTAATGTTCAAATACACAGTTAACTGTGTACTAAAATTTGATACAAAAATTTGATATAAAAATTTTTTGCACATGACGGTTTTTACGTACATCACCAAATGTATTAAATTCCAGAATGGAATTGTTGGTATTATTTTTACGTTTCAAAACAATAACAAAAATGTGTTTAAAATAAAAAATTCAATATGAGAACACGGTATACATATATTTTCATTCGTCAACTTCGGAATTCTTCGAAAGTTTTTTAAAAGCTCCATAACTCGTTTTTTAATTGTTTATTACCTATATTACAAAAAGTAGAGAAAATAAAAAAAGTCTAAAGTCATCGCTCTTATTGTTTTAAAAATCAAATTTTTATTTGTAAAAACATCACAGAAATATTTATGTAAGCCACTTTTACAGACGCTAAATAATGTTAAAGTATATATTTTTTATGTTTGTCCCTAATGCTTACAATTTGATCATGCGATAAATAAATTATTTTAGTTGCCGCATGCTTAAACTTCAGTTCAGCTATATTCACCAAAAATATATTTTTCGATCAAAATATATTTTTTAGATTGAAAAAAAGTTATCCTATTGGCTCTCACCTGTTTTTGTTTTATTGTATAGTATCTTTTTGTTTTATGACTCTTTTCAGCCTTCTGCCCGATTTATCGTAATAATGTTGAAGCTTCGCAACTTAAGTAACGAAAATTCAAATTGAAACCAACGAAAATTACCCAAAATTCAAACTATGTATTATAAAAGATCAAAATGATTTTGATTACCTACCTGAATAAACGATAAATTTTTTTTATTGTGCAATATTCAAATATTGTAGAATATTATTGAACGTCTGCTGAGAACTTTAATGTCTTAAAATTTCAAAATTTTATTTTATTGAGTATTTTTTATTATTTTATTCCTTTTAATATATTTATTAAAAATAAAACGTTTGTTTTAGATTTCTTTCCTCAGCCGAGTACAAAACAGATAAGAAGTGTAAGTCTTAGACGAAATACGTTTATCTGATGTATGAAACTTTTAGTAAAATTAAAAAGAAAATATTCGAATATGTTCAACAACAAATTTCAAATAAAGAACATTCAACTAAAGGAGTCGTAGTGTTTCGTTCATCTAAGCCTTCTGGAACTGAAAAGTAGATATTGCAATGCTAAACTATTTTTTGTTTTTTTTTTTATGCATAGCCAAAACACTGGGTAGGGGACCTTTTATACCGATTGGTACGTTTGGCTAGGGTGGGAAAGGAAAGTTTGGAAAGGAGGATGGTAAAATGGAAGGAGGACAATTACGAACGAAGGTGTTAATGTTCGCCTTGAATTTGTTTAGGTCATAAATATAAAATTTGTCATGTTTTGGGAACACATAAGATGGAATTTGGTTCCACATTCGGGATGTTGAAGTTATAAACGAATTTCCATAACTTGTCTTTTGCCATCTAGGGATTTCAATGGTGTAGGGATGAGCACATGCTGCCCTTCGTGTTTCGCGGGGGAAACGCTATACAAATTCCGATTTAAAATACGGAATTAAAATTCTATTAACTTATTAATGATAATTATTATAACTATCAAGATGCTGTAAACAACATAATGTAAATTATAAAAATCAATCAAAAATTGATTGTAAAACCAATTATAATTAAATAAAATAATTTGATTTTTTAAATATTTTTTATTTTGTTCAAGTTTAATTTATTATTTTATTTAACACTGCACAAAGATTCGAATATAAACTACTATCAAAAAATATTAAAAAAAGGATCGAAATAAAAATTCGTCAAGTTAATAATTTACTGTTTTTTTTTACATCTAAAACTTTTTGCATTTAAATAAATATCACAAGAAATAATAAAATACATTTTAGTATTGGAGGGAAGTAAAGGAAGCAAAGCGTGGATTAGAATTTCACTTTTATCTCAAAAAATTTGATTGTAATTAATTTTTTCTCACTGATGAGCGTAGACCAGTGGCAGAAGAGATTTAATTTATCGGAATAAATATTTTTTTTAAATCGTCTGCCCCCTAAACGTTCAGTTCATTTGTAATGGAATATTCTTAATTTTTATTTTTTACTTCAGTTTACTTACTATACATCCTGATTATAACAATTGAACGGTGTGTAAACAAACCAAGAAAAAATAAATTGGTGGCTTATTGACTGTAAAATAACAAAAACAAAACAAAATTTAAGACTTTTTTATATGACAAGTGTGTAAATTGGGTTCTTTGCTTTTTCGATATAGTTTATTTTGCCTTCCAGATATTTAAAAAAAATACTGTGAATATATATAAATACACTGTGATGATAATGTTGGCCTTATAAGGCGTCTAAAAAATTGATTTATGATGGCGTTGGGTACATTCTTTTTTCTTTGAATTTTTTTTTATTTATTTTGTTTTTATTTTTTTATTTTTGTATTTCTTTGTTTTTTTTTTATTTTAATTTTTGCACTATCTACTATAGTATTATTAAAAATGTGTGTTTATTAACACAGTTTTATTTATGCACTATCAAATAATAAAATATCCTTCCCTATAATACCATCCTGAACGTATTTTATAAAACGCGATTTAAAAACTAACTTTGAATAAATGTTATTGTGGTTGTTTTTTTTTGTTTTTTTCTTTATTCTGGAAACATGATAAATAGATAATAAGATAACACAAATAATAAGATAATTAATAAAAGCCTTTGACATCTTTTGAATTACTAATTGAAATTTTACTTAAACAATGTCAGGGATCTCATTTTTTGTTAAATTATTATTTATTAAATTATTATAAGTATTTAGAAAATTATTATAAGAATCCAAGAAGTCGTCAATTTGAGTAGACTAATCATTAGAACTTGCTAAAAATATTTTCGGCGTTATATTTTAAGAAACTATTAATAATATAATTCAAATGGTTCTCATAACACTCATCTGATGAATTGAAGTACATACATTGGCATTTTCACTGCCGCTCGAGTGTACATGGATATTATTTTTAATAACAGTTAAAGCTTGAGCTTGAGATGTTTGAATATTTGCGTAAATATTTCATTTTCCATTTATTTTCAAGTGATAAACATCTAGATAAGCTGCGAAATAAGTTTGTTTGAAATAACTTCGATAATAATTATTATGAAATAAGTTCGAAAGTTTATTAAAATTAAAAATGAACTATTTTCAAATTATGTATTAATAAAGAGAAGATAAAACTGAGCTTATAATGGGAGTTAGAATGGGAGAAAAAGATTTGGAAATTTTGTTTTTGAAGATTCAAACCCCAACCATTTTAAAATTTATAAAATTATAACTTTACAGTAGTTTACGGTTAATTTTTGTTGTTGTTGTCACGTCACACCGCGCACGCGTTTCGTAACTTGACGGCATCGTGTGGCCGTTGTACTTGTGGGTGTCCTTCGCGGTTGAAGTTGCAATAGTTCGTTCCTGAATTTTATCACCGATTTTCACGTCGTGCGCATCCCTATTTGTATGGTAATAATATTTTTCACATTAAATAATATAAATATTAAATTCAAATTTTATTTTAGATTTATCCAAGTTTTTTCATATTAATGAATAGAAATCTCAAATAACGTATACCATTTTTAATATAATTTATAGAATATGCTGTAGGCTCTAGGTGAAACATTATTAAAATTAAATAAATATAAAAACTCTATAGATATATTTCACAATTTTTATTGTGATCAGTCTTTTGACGATTATTGTTATCTGACCGAAATCGATTATATCTTAATAAAAATTAGAGTAGTTTAAGTATTACCTATAGCGTTTTAATATTTATTTAATTATACCATTTTATTCACATATGTAAATGATAATATTTTAAGGCACAGTTTTTAAGGCATATGTTTGTAGATCGAAAGTTTAAGGAAAGATAGCAAAAGGTGACAAGCAGTGCAATATCAGTATACAATGCCTAATTTAATAAGCCTAATTTTGAATTATATTCGAGTTTAACAGCATTCTTAAATAACGAACAAATAAGTCGACTGCAAAAGCTACAAAATTAAAATATGTGAAGTATTTTGAAATGTTATTACATTATTGTTGAACATCACCTACATAGGTTAACAGATAAATATAGTTCGGCATCATATTATGCTTCATTTTGAAGATGAGCACAAGTGTATTAAATATTTGAAGCCAAATTTAAAGTTTAAAAAAAACAGTAATTTACGTACTGACATAGACTTCTCACGATGTAGCAGTGTGTAATGTAGCAGAAGCCACTCTCCAGATTAGAGTAGATGTATCAGAAGCCACCTCCAGATTAGAGTGGATCCCTTCCACTTCTGGTGATTTTCTTCTTACCTATGATGTCTCAACAACACATGAAACCATTTTCATTGATGGGGTAAATTCTTATGACTTACAAAAAATTAGTGATGTAAAGAATAAATTCAATAAACAATTGGATTTGGTCTTTTCATCTGACTCGGCGAACTCTGGTGTTTCATCCAGTAATTTATCTTTCTGTATACTATTGATGACTATCATCCACCTCTTGACATACTGTTTTCTTTAGGAACATCAGATGAAATTAGTATGACTGAGAATTGTTGTAAATTCAACTTTAGAAAATACAATTTTCAGCATTTAAATGGCGCTATTAGTTCAATTAGCTTTGATACACTTTTTAATACTAATGATGTAAATTAATGTACTCTTAAATTCTATGAAGAAATTTTCCAATGTTTCTTATTATCTACTCCATATAGGGTTAATAACAATTCACCAATCTCACCGCCGTGGTATACCAAAGAACTCCGAGCTTTGAGGAATAAACGTAATGCCTCATGAAAATTATTCGTTAAAAATAGATCTTCTTCTGCTTATGCCACTTACTGTGACTTCTTTAGTAAATTCAAGCTATTGTCTGAATCCATTTATAACTCCTACCTTAGTAATATTAAAACCAATATATTTACTAATCCAAAAAAGTTCTTTGATTTCATCAGCAGCAAACGTAAAACCGATGGTTATCCACCTGTTTTTAAGCTTGATAGTGATGTTTCTAATGACCCATCTACAATATCCAACTTATTTGCTTCATACTTCTCTCGCTCATTTGTTAGCAATAGTAATTTTACTATCAACAACTCTTACATTAATTCGTTATACTCCTATCCCCTTAGTTTCAAAATTAATGAAATACTAATTGACTTTGATAGAGTTTTATCACAATTATTATCTCTCAAAGAGGATTATTCCTGTGGACAGGACGGGATTCCTACCATAGTTTTGCGCAATTGCGCCTATAGCCTAGCTGGTGTCTTCCCTGAATTTTGGAAAAAATCTTATATTATTCCAGTTTATAAAAAGGGGTCAAAGTCTCAGGTTTCCAATTATAGGCCCATTGCTAAAATTTCTTGCTTTCCAAAGCTTCTTGAATGCAACCTAATTAATCATTTTTATTCTTATTCTAAATCATTCATTTCTATAGACCAACACGGTTTTCAGAAAGGAAGGTCAACTGTTACCAATTTAATAGAATTCGTTTCTGAAACTCTTAATGCTATGGAATCTGGGCAACAAGTTGACGTCCTATTTACGGATATTAGCAAGGCATTTGACAAAATTTCTCATAATTTAATACTAATCAAGCATAAAGCAATAGATTTTTCTGATCACAGTCTTAAATGGATGGGGTCATACTTATGTAATAGGGAATATCAAGTCTGTTTCCGCTCCTCACTTTCTCACTCCTTTGTTGCCTCATCTGAGGTACCCCTGGGTAGCCACTTGGGTTCACTTTTCTTTATTATTGCAACCAATGATGCCACGCAATTTATGGTATCAGCTAAGTTAAGTTGTTTTGCTGATGACTCCAAAATTAGTAAAACCATTATGTCTGTTGATAATTGTACTCTACTTCAAAATGATCTTAACAATTTTGACGAATGGTGCTTCACCAACAACCTTGAATTAAATGCATCGAAATGTCAATTTGTTAGTTTTAGTAGAAAGCCCCAAAGCTCTATTATTGAATTTGATTACCATCTTGGGAATCAAACCTTAAACCGTTCTGAGTTAACTCGTGATCTAGATGTTATTCTGGATCACAGGCTCAATTTCAAAGCACATTTTAATTCCATTATTAATAAAGCTAACTCTATGCTTGGATTTATAATGCGCTAGGCCAAAGAGTTTACAGATCCGTACATTACAAAACACTTATATATCACATATGTTAGACCGACACTTGAATATGCTTCGCAAGTTTGGTCTCCATATCGTAATGTTGATATTTCACGAATTATTAAAAAAGCTATAGTTTATATAACTGCTATACAGACGTAACAATTTGTAACAAGACAACAGTAGTTATTGAATTGCTTGGCGCTGTGTACATCATCGGTTATAGTGCTAATCACCGAATTATTAGCACTGTGCCAATTTTTGGTTTTTGCCATAAATATATTTTTAAATTTAAAAGTCAGTACCTATAAAATTTGATAGTTTGTTCTTATTCATTTCTCATTTAATTATATTCAATTTTTTCATACTTCATTAACAGATGCAGGATGGATGAAATCTGAATTATTCTACGAATATAATATTGTCACTGTTTTACATCCCCATTTGGTTAAAACAAATGTAAGATTTCGTATTATATTATTTGTTGATGGCCATGAAAGCGATTTAACTTATGAAATTAGTATGTTAAACCACATCCATTGAAAAATTTACCTCGTACAGATAAAAATAATCCTTCAACTTCAATTACTGATTATCTTGCATAGCCAAAAACAGCCGACAAAAAAGGGAAATTTAGTTCAAATTTAAATGTACCTTATATCATTACATCTAAGGCTTGGCAGGATATTTATGTACAAAAAGAACAAAAAACTGAAAAACTTGAACATGAAAAAGCTCAAAGAAAAAAGAACAAACAAACTTAAACCAAATTTACAAAAATGTTTCGATTGAAAGTATTTGAAATATTCTGAAGAAAACTAATAAAATTCAATCCAAAAAGATGTATTCCGTTGAAAAAGATTCTAATGTGAAATCACAAACCGAACATACAGTTTTATTGCAATGCTATAGTCAAGTATCTAATAACCAAATACATGATAATAATTCTCTTAATGAAGCTAAACTGTTGAATGAACTTCTGCATTTTGATGTTTAATATAAACATATATATATATATATATATATATATATTTTTTTCTTTTAAATGTAGCGCCAATATCTGGGTAAACAGGGTCAATAATTGGTTAAAATGCAATATTGTTTTCTTTTTTAATTTTATATTTAAATTACTGAAGTATTACTTTCATCTCAACAAACAAATAAAATCTTAACAATTTTAAGGACCTAGTTTAATAAATATTGAATTCCTGTAGAATCAATTTTAAAATCAAAAATCCTGTATCCACACTCTTACCTGGTAATCTTAACACTAACAACAAAAAATAACAACAAACCAGATTATTAAAGACAACACAATTTGGTAAAATAAAATCGATTTTTCAAAATTGAATTTACATTTCTGGATATTACAAATTACTTTTCATGTTAAACATAAATTTTAAGATTAATTTTTTTTGTTTTTTTTTTTTATTAAATATTTGATTGTAACAAAATATGTGTTGACATTCTTAACTACACCTTCAAAATAAATATATTAAGCCATTCTGGAAAACAAAACGACGCACCAGACTATCCTGGACCGAAAATTAAATGAAAAATAATAATACTGCATATACATATATAACTTTGTATATATGTAATATGATTGAACACAAAAGAAATACAAAAAATATATTTTTTTTACACATAAACCAAAAATATTTTCAATAATTCTGACTGCGAAGAAAATTGTGGTCAAAGATCTCTTGTCTTTGAATATATTTAAATACAAAAAATCTGACATTGCAATTTTTATTTTATTGTTTTCCTTTTTCTTTTTTTTTTGTTTTGAATTTGTAGGCCATGGAGGATTTTTCCTAAACTTAAAAAAAATTTGAAAATTTATGGAATGCTTGTGGCCACATTTTAAGTGATTTGCGTCGCTCTGCATGCCGATATATTCTGAAATTATTATTAAAGACGAAATTGAAGAAGCACAATAGTAAAGAGAACGTGTTTCTGGTAAAAAATAAAAAAACAACAATATCAATGCATGTTATGACCGTATATGTATGTATTAATTTTAAAAATGTATCTTAAGTTAAATATAAATAAATATATTTTACCTACAACAGAAGATGAAAGTTTAAATATTTCAAGACATAAAAAAGCTGCGGGATACTACATATTTTTCTTTTGGTGATTGTTGAACAAAAAAGGAGCATTTGACAATAAAAAAAGGATAAACTGAAATACAATCTAAATATGTATACATATTATACATATCTACAAATAAAAACAAATTATTTTATTATATAAATGTTAACAAAACACATTTTTTGATAATTTAAGCAAGGTGCTCAGTTGTCGTTGTTACATTGAAAATTGGGATTAGTCGGATATATATTTTTTTATTTTTGTCAATATTACCTCTCGCTGTTTATGTTTACCTTCCTTTCAATTTTCATGTTTATTAAAAGTTTTTCTCTTTATTTTGTCTGCAGGGTTATCTTTATAAACATACATATATTTAAATACACTTTAAAACTATATTTAAAATAAAGCAATTTCTGAAGAGTAGGTGAAATTTTAAAATTAAAAAAATATAACTTTGCTCTAACTTTATGAGCAAATCAAATTGAATAGAATAATGTAATTTAATTAAAATTTTAATACAAACTACATTTATGCCAAATAAATTTGCAAATGATATAAAATATTTTATAAGACATTGTATTTATACTAGTGAATCCCCTGTGCAATTGCACAGAAGCAGTTCTTTCAGGCATGATTTTATATAAAAATAAATATGTATTTGTTTTGGTATAATTGTTGTTGATTTCTGAATCACTTGATTCTTGAATATATATTCTTTGTAATGAATTCAAAGTATAATACCTATTCTTTATAACGAAATGAATACTATAATTTCAATATAATTTAACGCAATAAAATCCCATTACTCTCGACGTAGTAGATCGATAAATCATAGTTTTTGCATAAGATATTAAGGTGGGTCTTATATATATATTCTGAAACGTATTTAAACAATTAATTCGTCAGATTAGGTTGCTTATATAATCAAAAAATATTCGTCATTAGAGAGAGCCATTAATTTAGACGGACTAAGATAGTGTAGTGGAGTGGTTATGTTATGAAATAGCAAAAGGATAATTTCGAGTTCGAATCAAGCTTATGTCATGAAGATATGTACATCCAAAGTTTTTCAATTATTCTTTGAAATTTAATTTGGAATACATGTGAGTTGTCATTTAAAATAAAATGGAACCGTGCTATTATGAAGGCAAAGTTTTACTTTATAATTGATTTAGTTTTCCACATTTAAATTGGCTGCTATACCATATCTCGTAGATGTCTATTTAAATTGGGTCTATGCCATGTCTTGTAGATATTATTGTAAATACCAAGCCGTTGAAGGAGTTAGGATGTTAATCGTTCAGTCTCGAAATTATAAAAATAAACAATCTGATCATTTTAATGTGCTTGTATTTTATTTATCCCATATTGTTTTGCTTCTTTAATGAGCATATTTTTTTGTACTTTTGTATTACGTATGTACCACAGAGCGTTAACAATTAATTTTTAAATATTTGACAACCTCCTGATTCAATGCCGTAAACTATACAATGATGTATGAGTTATTACTTCTATTTTTATTTTTGGTTTATCGGTATTTAATTTTAAATATTCCAGTATTCGCCACCGTTTTGTATACTTTTTATTCTTGGTTTGTGGAATGTGTGACCTTATTTTAAATGTTAACTATTTTTACTCTCGACGTCGTCGATCTTGGGTATTATAATTATATAGAGAATCCCCTGTGCAATTGCACAGCAGTAGTTCTTTCATATCATCTTTCAGAGAGTAGCTTTGTAAAGTTCAATTGAATAACTCAAGATTCGAGCTCGTAGAGTTAATGACAGATAAATTCTATCTCTGTAAAACGTATAGTACTTTATATAAGTATATAATAGGATTATTTTTTCTTTAGTTACTTGTTTATACCATATTGTAATTTTAATAGTATCAAAAATTAAATAAAGCAAATTAAAAACAGTCACATTTTCTTACACTACCAATTTTATGTACTTTACGTTACGTACTTTAGTTGCACTGAACAGATTAAGGAATAGTATTTTACTTCGAACTATTTATATAAACTTAGCAGTGAAAATAAATTCTATAACTATATTTTAATTTAAAAACAATTAAATAAATTTAACTATCATCGAAAACAAAATCGATTAAAAAAAAAATTAATAATTATAGTGATTTATGTTTCAAAAAGTTGGTATAGACGGTTAATTTTGATAATCACGGTCCTATAGCCCCACCAGTGGGATATAGTGCTGAAATCGAGTTATAGTATTACTTTCAATTATTTATTATATTATTTATATCTTCTAATAAAATATTATTTATTTTATTTATTTTATTATTCTCCAATGAGTCTATGAATGTATACGAACAGGGAATTGTATTCATTCAGATTTAGAAATTCATAATAATTTAGTACAACTAGTACTGCTTAGAAGATATTATATTTAAGACTATTTAAAGGATAATAAATAGAAGAAAAAAATTCAACAAAATATACCGTTATAACCTAAACAAAAACACTTAATACTTTTACGCAATTCATATTGAACATATCAGATTCAAATCACATTCTTTTAACTTTTTCTTAGATACATCTTTTTCATCTTCATGATCTAATCATTAGAATTTTTTTTATGGTATGTTGTTAAAGGATTCCAGTTGTTTAATCCAACTTTCGTTAATATAATTCTCAGGTTATCTGCATTTCTTGCAAAATAAAACACATGTCTGTTAAAAAAAATAAAAATGTGGTTATGAAGTTGCATACAAAATATATATAATTAAAATCATGGTTTGTCATTCTTTATTAGAAGGTAAAATAATTACTTTATTAAAACAACTTGTTTTTAAATTATTGTGGAGGTTCACTTCCAGTTGACGTGTAAGTATAAAATTTTGCACAATTATCACCCTTATGATCATAATAAGGAGTAAAAATTTGTTAAAAGTTATTAGGGGTTTCAGCAATCTTCATTTTTCCGAAAAACATTTTTACAATTGTGATATTTATGTGTTTATGCGTATTAAATTGTAAGTATAATATAATTTAGTCGTTGTGATGTGACTTAACAACTAATCAGATGCATTGGATTTAAATCCTAGTGGTAGCGGTTTTACTTTCCTTTCTTTACCTTGTAATGTTATTTATTTATTTATTTTATTGGGCGATGTAGGGGTCAAAATAAATTTTTATTTTATGTCTGTATTTTGGAGGAATAATTTTAATCGGGTATTAGCTCAGCCGATTAAGGCTTCGTGTTAGTATCATAAGATTTGTGAGTTCGATTCTCCTTTGATTCAAACAATTTTTTTTTAAATTCTTTTTTTTTGTTATTTTATTATAAAATTTATAATATTAATTTTTATAATATAATACACATAGTTTAAGTTTACGCTCCCTGTTTTTATTCATGGCAAGTTCATATTATTTGCTTTTTTCGTACAAACATGTTATCTAACATTATTTTGTCCTGCCTGAAGTCAAATGTTATAATTACACACATAGCATTTTTTAACAGACCTTGAGCTACCTAATTTATTTTCTCCTTTTTAGTGCATTTAATGTTGCTACCAAAATTTTGTAACTCTTCGAAAAAGCAAATTTTTAAAAAGTTTTTTTTTTATTATTTACTTTTTTATTCATAAATTAAAAAATCTTCCTTTTTTATTAAAATTAACTATTATAAAATGTGTAAAATAAATTTTAACAATAAAATTTTAATCGATAAGCACAATAAAATATCACATCATTTCAGTTATCTGTTTGTTGCATTGGTGGTGATGTTTCTTTAAAATGTGTTAATCTGTAAAATTATATAAATTCCTATTAATTTCGTGTATCTGAAAAGGAAATACTTATCTTTAATAAATTTTCCTTAAAAACATATATTAATATTATCCTATTAATTCATTTTTTTCATTCTAAAAGTCGAAAAAATCAAATGCAATAATTTGAAAAAGTTTTTTTTTTTATTTAAGATCAATTCAGTATAATTATTAATGCTATCAAATGATAAATCGGGCAGCTGCCAACTATACCCATCAGAAATGTGTCAAAAATCGATAGTGTTAAATAGACCTAAAAATTGATACTTTGGTACTCTCTCAAAAATAAAAATAAAACACGTCTTTTTACGCAAAATTCGGACTCGTTCGTGTAGGTGGCATACAACTCTCAGCACATATCAGGAACACTTCAAAAAATCAAAGGTACTAAAATCAAAATTATGCAATGCTACCAGATAAAACAATTTAATCTTTATGTTATTGAAGTACAAATTTTGAATTGAACCCAGCTTGTATTAGTCAATAGCATCAGTTGTTCAACTTCTAGAATATTTTTCAGAAACCATTTTTTTCAATTAAAAATTTTGAATTTATAAACAAAACTTAATTAAAGTTTTATAAATTTTGTGTTGAACCCCGATAACGTCGGGTGACTTTGGTAGTATAAGTGATATATATAAAAAAAAAAAGAATTGTTGTACATGTACAACAGAATAAAAAAAATTTTGTTCAACAATAACTTTAGGGACTTCATAAAAATGTTTTTCTTAAATAGTTTTTAAAATTTATTAAAACATATAATAACAAAAAAAAATTGTTCACCCATGGTCATAATAATAGGAATTGTTTACAAAATAAACTATTTATAACAAAAGAATTATAATAATATATAACTAAATATCCATTTATATAATTAAATTAAATGTTCAACAAATGCAACAAAATTCAGGTAAATATGACATAAATAAACATTACTCTCTCTTCTCTCGCAAATCTAAATTATAGATTTTAAATATGTAGGTATGTACTTTAAATTATAAATTATAATCTTCAGATACAAATATTTTGAGTACAAATTTGCAAACGTGTGATTCTATAGAATCATACTAATCAATCAATTGTCAAAAAAAGAGGAAAAAAAGGAAACTATTTTTAAAGGCTGGTCAAAACAGACCTCAATGGTTTTCTTATTCTTTTTTTCTTGCAAACATCCAAAATGATTGATTTATTTGTTTGTCTGTTTGTTTATTAAGGAAAGTATTTTAAAAAAAAATCCTTTACGCTTTATGTTTTCTTCCTTAAGCGACTTATTTTCTATTCCACAAGGATTTAACTTTAACTTATACAAAAATATTTTTGTTTATTCTCTTAAAATATTATTTGTGGGTAAATGAAATTCTTAAATATTTGGAAATTGAACAAATAGAAAAGTCAAACAATTAAATTGCCTTAAATCCTTATTGTTTTGTATTGGTATTGTTTTTTTTTTGTTTGTCAAAATGCGGTTTAAAACATTTTAACCATCTTAATGTCATGTTAAACCTATCACAGAAGTTTTTTTGTTCTTTATTTATTTCATATCAATGCATGATAGATGTCACTTAAAAAAATTTTAAAAGGTGCATGAAAATTATTTCAAATTCAGAAAAAAATGCATGTTTAGATGATTTAAAAAGGAAACAATGAAACATTTTTGTGAAAAATTTTTTCGGCTTGTTATACGTACAAAAAAAATTTTTTTATATGTCATTACTTATAAAAATAACCACAAAATTTGACATTAAAACTTATTTAGATCATATATGTATATGATGTACATATATAATGTAATATGGATTGATTAAGGATCACAAAATTTTAATAAAGGTATAATTTATTTTAAATGGTGTCACAAATTATTGGAATATCTACAATAAGTATATAGGTGACTAGAAATTTGATTTATTTAAAATCAGATCAAATCATAAAATATAAAAACAAAAAAATACAGATTTTTATTTGTGAGTTTTTAACTTTGAAATTGATTTTTTAATTTTAATTGATAACCAATGGTTAGTTATTCGTTTGTAGTATTTAAAGTCAAAATTAGTAATATTTGTTTTTTACTAAAGCCGGTATTGAAATACATAACCGTAAACAATAGGAAAATTGGTGCATGTAGCTCAAGAGAAGAAATTATTATAACAAATCAGAATCCTGTATTGTGTGGGAATAATTCCCATATATAACTTTGTTAATTATAAATGAACTACAATTGTCTCAAACTACAAATTTCACTAATTTATTGAGCAAAAAGAAAGAAAAACTATAAAGAATTTAAAATTGGATATTTAGTAATAAAGTAAAGCTCCTCACTGAAATTCAAGTGAGCACGATATAAATTTGCTTAATTAAAATTTCGTAGCCCCGCAATTATATTGTCGTACACGTACATAACAAAATCGACAAATGAGGTGAAAATGCCATCTTTATTAATTTTTGAAGCTCCATCGATCTGTGTATTCGGCGTTATCCTATGTAATATAGATACAGTACAGAGATATTTCATTACTACTTGGTCGTAAGCGACACCAAAATTGATGTTTTTATTCTTATTTTGACTTAAATACCAAATTTCTGGATATACGAAATTTAGAAAAGCATGTTTATTATCATTTTGTAAATATTCGTAATACAAAAACTGGAACTCCTATACAAAAAGAGGAAAACATGTTAAGAAATTCACTTGCATAGAATCGATAGAGAAGATCAAAGATCATAAAAATGTGACCGAAAGAAATGGAAAAGTATTAAAAACATACGAAGGAACATAATTTTATGAATGCATAAAGATAACTGGATAGAAATAATCTCGATAAAAGTACGTTAATTATATGTTTTGATTTGCAAAGTATTTTTGCCTTGCCAAAGGAAGTTGCCTCAAGCTTCTATTATAAAATGAAACTTAATGTATTCAACCTTACTACTACTGTCTATTGCAAGTGAAAAACAACCTCCAGCATACCTTATTGTGCCATTTGGAATGGGTTACACCGTGGTTGCACCGGAAATGAGGTAGCCAGTTCTCTTATAAAGATATTGAACAGAATTTTAACATATTTTCCTGATATAAAACACTTCATATTATGGAGTAATTCTTGTATACCCCAGAACAAATGTAAAATGCTTGCCACAAGCATTGCTACATTTTATTTTCGACCATCCACAAATAGAAAGTATTGTTCAAAAATTTTCCGAGCTAGGCCATTCCCAAGTACGAGAATGAATAAAATATAAAATATTAAAATAACTTTATATTTTGCCGAATAAAACAAAAATTTGAAATTCAAAACTATTTTGTTTTCTTATAAATTTAGGAATACTATAAACAATATTCCAGATTAAAACACAAAACCGTTATTTTGGCGTATATACACTTTTTTTGTTGTCGTACGTGCATAATGAATGAAAACAGCATCAAAATGATGTATACGGTAAGACAGTTTTAAGTAAAAGGTCTTTAAAGTCCTAATTCTTGTTCCAAAAGACTTTGTTTTTATACCTGTAAAAGATAGCTTATGAACCATACAACTAGTATTTAAAAAAATAAAACTTTTTCGGCTCAATTTTTTTTATATTTCGTCTCAAATTCACTTTCCCAAAACTCGATTTTCTGGATGTACGGCAAAATAATTTGGGGCGACGATTTATATAAACAAATAAAAAATTAAAAACCATTAACAATAAAAAAACACTGAATTAAAATTTTTTATAATTAGAAAATTATGAATATTTAAATAATAGTTCCCTCTGTAATACCGACCTACATTCTACATTAATTATCATCTCTCCTGTTGATTACCATGGCTACATAAGGTATACCAAGAAACTTCCTTCGCTCAGGTCAATTCGGAGTTCATTTCAAATTTTCCCAACCGTACTTATTTCATTTAATACAGTTCGATGCCATGATTTTTTGATAGTTCATGTTCTGCTCACCCTATGGATTCAGTTTATGAGTTGCCTCTTCACAGTTTTCTGATGTAAAGTATGTGACCATAATCTTATTCCCTTTTCTTCACTTTACTGATTTCTCCAATTCTTGTTCGCTCTCACATTTCTTTGCTGAAACATGTAATAAAAAAAATCAGTTTTTAAGCCAGTTTTTATCAACTGTTCTCCGAAACTCTGATGGTGACTATGAAATAGTTCCCCTATGAGACACGAAGGGTAGCATGTGCTCATCTCTACACAATTGAAATACCTAGATGGTATAAAAGACAAGTTATGGAAATTCGTGTGTAACCTCAACATCCCGAATGTGGAACCAAATTCTATATAATGACCTAAATAAATTCTAGACGAATATTAACACCTTCGTTCGTTATTGTCGTCTTTGAGTCACCGAGAGAAAGTAACCGGGATGTTAAGAGTTTTTTTACTTCATTTTCTATGTAAAATTTTATTTTAATATATACATACTAGCTATTCCCGGCGTAACATTCGCCGGTCTAGCATTAGCATTATAAATTAAACAATTTATTTTATTTGTTTATTTTCTTTATTTTCTTAAAAAGAATCAATGTTTTACATATTTTTTTATTAGATAATAAATAAGTTAAATTGAAAAACTTAAAACTAAAATTCACTTTATTTAATATCTTAAAAATAGTTTAACATTTTAATACTTATTCAAACATTTCATAATATTTTATACTACACTAACACTATCAAAAGATCGTACTCTAGTCAAAGCAACATACAACTGTGAAATAGAGAATTGTGTTTTTAGTGAAATATTTGAATAAGTATTAAAATGTTAAACTATTTTTAATAAATAAAAAATATGTAAAACATTGATTTTTTTTAAAGAAAATAAAGAAAATAGACAAATTAAATAAATTGTTTCATTTATAATGCAAATGCTAGACCGGCGAATGTTACGCCGGGAATAGCTTGTAATTTACAATATTGTTTGATCTATCTATAACTATTTTTTTTATATTTCTTATTTAGGTATTTATTTATTTATTAAACAGTGGACCTGTAGTTAAATCCGCAGGCCTACTTCAGGTTTATATTTTTTTCACTGTATGTATTAAAATTTTATTTTCACAACGGGTAGGTAGGTATTATAATACGTACGGTATCATAAATTATTATAATTGTAATTATTATTGTTATTTAAATAATAATAATAAAATGAATAAAAAAATTAATAAAATTATAATTTACAATATATATTATAATAATATGTATAATATAATAAATAATAATTTTATTTGTTTTTCATAGAATCAAATTGAAAATTTTGACCACTAATGGTTTTGAAGAAAACTTTTATATAAGGCAGCGTTTATACGTTTTTGAATTGTATTTATAACGTGTTGTTCATTAAAGTTTGACATCCGACTTTGTTATAGAATATCATAATTTTTTTTTTGAAATAATAGTGCTCGACACACATTTTCGTATTTCACAAGTTGAAAAAGTGATTTTGCGAGAAAAGGTATTTATAAACTCCTAATTGTGTTATGTAAATATATTGAAAGATATACATTAAAAAATACAAAAAATGTGTATTAAATATTATTATTATTCATCAATACAAATAATACTTGAATAATTGATTTACTTTAAGTATTTATATTTTATAAATGTTCTGAAATTACACTGAATATTTATATCTGTTTATAAGTATTTATTATTAGTACTCGTCACGCATATTCGTATCTTCGTATTTTGCAAGTTTAGAAAGTGGATTTTGCATGAAGAAATATAGTATACTTTGCAACTGGTTTTGTTTATCTTTGAGATATGTAATTAAAACTTTTGAAATAAGATTTGATGTAATTGCAATAAAATTTGTAAATGTAATAAAAATAAGTAAAACAAAACTTTCATGAAACAAAATCTGATGTCTAAACGCTTCCTAACAAATATTATTAATAGAGACGTACATTTCAACAAAACGTGGCGATCAGAGATGTCGCTGGCAGTATAGATATGAAATTAAATGCATTTAAACTAAATACATACCACACCCACATTAAAAACACATTAAAATATCCATAAATACGTTCTTTGTGTTTTTTTTTGTTATCATAATAGCCCTAACTATTTCAAAACTCAAAATAAAAAAACAAAACATTTATTTATAGAATTTATATTTTTATTTCACTTCTTTTAAATTTTGGTTTTGACGTTTTGGTATGATTAGGTATGACCATTGTAGTAAAGGTATGATTGGTTACGACTTTGTTAAATCATATCGAATCATATAGGCCATTTAACGAAGTATCATATGACATAATATGACGCCTTATGACTATTATAGTTACGGGTAAAGCCAATAATTATGCTTTTTCTCTTATTCTTCAGTTTTAATTGTTATATTGTTATCCCGCTAGGGTCTCTGATGTAGGTAAGGCTAGTCTTTGTTTTTTCTCTTTAAAGTTTTTTTAATTTTTGTGTTTACTAAATTTGCCGTGTATTGAATTGGAACTGATAATAATGTCATAACATATTTTGTTTTTATTGTTCTTAGCAGATCGTAAATTTCGGTTTATGATTCTCCATGTACAATATAATATTTACTCAATGCTATTGCGCATTTGAATTTATACTTTTGAATTATTTGTTAATAAAATAAATAAATTTCAATTTGTGAAATTTGATAACATGGTCTGGGTGAGGTAAAAAATATATTTTCTAAATTTACTATTTGTTTTACCGGTAAGTTTTTTTGCTGTAATATCGTAATATCGTAATATTTTAACAAAGCTATTATAATAATATTCTGATAATTCGGATTTTGTCTTTGCTACTTTGTTTTTTTTTTTTAAATTAATTCATATAATCAGATAGTCAATGCTATTGCTCAATAGGTGAATTGTTTTTAGGTTAATTTTAATTTGTTTTTGGTTTTATTTGGTTTTATTGTTTTGTGGTTTATGTCTTTAAATAAAATTTTGCACACTATCGTAATTCGTAATAGTTCTAATAAAGTTGTCTAATCTAGTTGAAAAAAGCTTCGTGTTGTAAAAGCTTTATGAAAAGTTTAACAGATGTTTAAGCGTATTAATATATAAGATAACATTTAAGAACATATTTGTAATACAAATTATTAAATAAAAGATAATATTTTTTAATATTTATTAAACTTCAATAAATCGGTCAAGGTGTTATATTACCGGCGCATGAAATTTCAAAAAATCCTATTACCGGCGATGCCATTCCTATTTCTGTCGCAAATGATTTATTGAAAATTAAAAGACGTTATTCATTATAATTTCTTAGTTCTTTATTGTTTTAATTTATTGTTTATTGTCTTTGTCTAAATTCATTAATCAGGTTTCTAACCTAAAACAACAATAAATAAAAAGGTAATTTTTATACAATATAAAAACTAGTATAATAACACATGGGCGGAATCAGGCACTTCATTAATTGAACAGTTCCTTGATTCAGTCCACTTTAATATTGCGAATACATTCTAAGTTTTCAAAATAATTGAGTGGAAAAGTGCATTTTCGTAGTAAGATAAAATACTATTAAAGTACCTTCTAATTCCTTAAAAATCGAAAGAAATATTTGTTTTACTCTTGGGATTTTTGCATTAAAAATTTTGAAAAAAAAACCCTGCTGACATAAGATCTCGCACTACAAATAAACTATTAGTCGTAAAATTATAATTTTTTAACAAGAGATGAGCAATAATATTATTGATTGAAACAAAAATTAAAAATTTCATTTGAGCGATAAAAACCAAAAATACAACGAATTTATTAAGTGGAGGTTCCAGGAGGGTGGACGGAGAACGGTGCCATTGCGTTATATTCATAGAAAGTTTCTGAAGTCATCTATCATCCACTCTCTGATTGACCGAAACCACAATCTTTCGGCATTTTTGCTAATATTTGTGCTAGCAATCCCTTGTATGTGTATGAGTACCTATAAAATAGTTGGAGGGAGTATTTTACCAAATCAGCACTTCTCATTATAAGTCCTTTTCATCATTGCTATTCTATTGTATACCTGGTTAGAACCTCTTTTGAACAAAACACACTGTTTCTTTGGACACATAAAAAAGCTGTTTCATTGCAATTAAAAGTTCGTGCCGGATTCCCTTTTGGGTTTAGCAAGTTTTGCTGTGTTAAATATTTTTCAATATTTCCAAACAAATTTTTAATTGCTCACTCAGTCATTTTTTTACTAGCTGCATATATATACTATACCTACTTCCATTTTCTTAAGATAATATTTACATATTTATAACAAAAAATTTATTTTAAATAGTAAAACTCATTTGGAAAAAGTTAATAAAAAGAACTAATATTTTATATTCAAATATATTTATATAAATTTTTATATGCCGATAATAGGAATTTGAAAATTTTAAAGAAATCTTTTGACCGCAATATGTCGGTAACAGAAGATGCTCGAATTTAATATAATTCTATTACCGACACTAAGTAAATTAGTTTTTTCAAAGTCTTAAAAATATTTTTATTTAAAAAAAAGTATAGTTTAGGATGAAATTATTTTTATAAATATTAAAACCAAATTTCAAAAAAATATGTATCTAATATTACGTAAAAAATGTCCGTTTTCTTATTTTATTGTAATTAATATAATTTATTTATTTTTTCTTTTAATAAAAACTTACCTTCCAGTTTTAGTTATAATCATTTCAGTTCCTAATTCATGAAATTTATCCCATAATTCTTTAGTTTCCAAATGACATTGTACTGGTTTTAAATCATCACAATTGCACGATCCTTGTATTTGCGGCCGGGACTGCATATATATGTATATATATGTATTGTTAATTATTTTTTTATGATTAACATTTATTTTCCAATATATTATTTGAAAAATAAGAAATCCGAAATCCGATAGAAATAAAATGAAAAGAAAATAGAAAAAAAACGTATTATTAGATTAATAAGAGATGTTCTATTAAAATGAGAAAAATTACTTTTTTCGTCTTTAATTTTTCTGTTGTAGTAGAAGAAGTAGTTGAATTACTATTTGATGTACTAGTAGTAGAAGTATTGTTAACTAGCTTTGTATTATTGTTGAAGTTGTTTACCTGAACTGGTTCCGGTGTTAATCTATCACCATCTGATTCTGATGGTGATGTAGGCGATGCACATGATGTATTATCTTTAATACTATTATTATTGTTATTATTATTATTATTATTATTATTATTATTATTATTATTATTATTATTATTATTATTGTTATTATTATTATTATTATTCGATTGATTTTGATTATGTCTTGAGCTTCGTTGCGGTGTCTCAGAATCACTACATTGTTCAACATCAACATCTATATCATCATCAATTTCTGGATAACGATCTACAGAGAGAGGACCTGTAATTTTAATAAAAATAAAAGAATTTTAATAAAAGAAGAAAAATTTTTAAATTTCGTAAATTTAAATTTCATATGAATTTAGATTACATCATTTAGATAAGTGGGTGGGACCTAATTACCCGTATTAATGCAACAATTTAATTTCAATAAAATAGACTACAGAAAATAATACAATAACATTTAAATATATTTAATTTTTTTATCTAATTGCTATAATTTGTTTTTTTGTCAATCAAAATAAAGCCTGTATTGCAACTAGTACCTATACAAACTATAATGTTAATTTAAAGATTTTTAAGCTTGAATTTATATATGTAAAAACATAGTTTAAAAAAAAAATGTTATAATCTCTGTTAACGAGGAAATCATTGTATCGTATCGTACTGTTAAATAAGAATGTTTGAATACCACCATACAAATTGTTTTTATTTCATGTTCAGCGCTTAATAAAACATTAATAAATTTGGAAGAAACAAATAAATAAAAATAGTTTCAAAAATATTTTCCTTTATTCTTAATTTGTCCTTGATAAGATCCTTCCTTATAATGTGATCGAAAAAATTTGATTTTGCTTGTAAAAAAAAATTTGTGAAATTAATTAATGACAAATTTAAATTAACAAAGCTTATTAAGCACTTATGAAGGTTGTATATTATTGCAATTATTAAATGAAATTTTATCAAATAATAACTTTTAATTTTTAGTTATGGAAAGAATTCATAAATTCATAATTTTTAGTTATTCCAGAAAATAAATCTCGGCTCAGAATATTTTCAGCAAATTTCAGGATAATATGAGATAAAGGTATACCAAGAAATAAATAAAAATTAGGACCTATTGAATCAGACTGTGTGAAAAATCAAAAATATAAATTTAGAGGAATATTGTGAAGAAATTAAAAACGCAATAAGAGCGTAATAGCACACAACGAAACCGCATTAAGCAACCAAATATAATGAAAATTGTAAAAGTATGAGTAAAATTAGATTGAGAATATGTGTAACATATTACATATACATATTATAAAAATTCATTTAATTAATAAATATCAATTTCCAGAGTGAAAAAATATTTCTTATTTAGAAAACGAACATTCTTAATTTGTAGGAATTAAATTTTCAACTAATTAGGTACCTACTTACCTGGATTACAAAATTTAATTAGTGATCAATCATTTGTTTAACGACAAAGTTCTTAATTATTCGAATTTTTAATTAAGACATTATTATATACAAATTTAATTATTGATAATTTTAAACAAAATAAAAACAAATATTTATTTAATGCATATAAAAAATATAGGTATTAAAAGCCTTCTAACATTAAAAAAAAATCAAACAGTAAAATAGTAAAAGGTTCTTATACAATCATCAATAAAACTTTTTTTTATTTAATTTAAACACAGAAGTTAAAAGAAAATCAAAAATAGAAAAACAAAAATAAGAAAAATATACTTTATCTGAACCCATTAACTATAAATTTATTTAGCTATATATTTATAAATTTAGTATACCTGTTAGCTGTTCATATCTATGACCATAATTCATATAATTTGCGAATATTTACACTACATTATACACAGTATTAATATTGCATATATTTAAATATAATATACAATCATAGAAATATACCTATACAATAAAATATGTATAAAAAAAAACTTATAAGTATCGTTTTCACACAAAGCGTGAACTAACATCACTTTATCTTGTAGATCTTTAATAAATCCACGATACTATACTACTTTTTAATGCATTTTACTACATAACATATAGTGTAAATGGAAGTATAGGTACTAATTGTATAAAAAGATATGAAAAAAATAATAATAACAAACCATATAGAGAGAAATACGAACTAATTTTTTTTTGCCTAGCTAAAAATATTAAAAAATCACATTTTTTCTGTTTTCTTAAAATAATTATAGCCGTGAACAAAAATATGGAAAATATAATTAAAAAGTATAAGAAAAAAAAAAGTTATAGTAATAGTTAAACTTTTTTGCACATTAAAATTGTTATTGTTGTTATTGAGAAAACGAGTTAAAATTTATTATACATATGTTTATGTATATAAATATTTAATATAGTATGTACATATGCAAAACTGCAAAACAATATCTTTTAATAACAAACAAGTTTTTTCAAAGTATTTATCGAATTCATAAAACATGCATGCATCTTAAGCTTTTTTTTTTTGTTTATATCATAGTCATGCAAAATGTGCACACAACTTTCAATATCTGGACTCCCTAGAAGTAAACTAATTTTTACATGTATGACTAACTAGCTTCAATACGTCTACGACCGTATTTTCATTTTCATAATCGTAATGTACTGTAAATATGTACCTCAAAATATCGGAATTTATTTCTAAGTATAGATAATTAATTTAGAAACTCATTGTTTTTATTTTACTAAACTAAACTGTAAATGATTGAAAAATTACTGTTCTTCGTTAGTCCAATTAAAATGCTTATACGATATAAAACTCTTCTAAAGTATAGTAACTAGATGAAAATCTTTTGATGAAAAACTTACTAATATGATTATAAATTATAATAACTACATAATTATGAAAAACAAAACCTTACAGGGTGAAGCAGTTGTGAATTGTTCGGGTAGAAAAAATTTCCTACAAATTTATGAATATCCAAAATTTTGTAAATGCTTTTTTCAAAAAATGAGCAAAAAAGTTCAACAATAATATTTGTAAAAATATTTCACTTAAATACTTGTTATTATTTTAAGAGATCATAATTTTGTTGTTGAAGTGGATTTCTTCTTCATGTCAGACCCTTTGGGCAATTTTATTTTAGACCATCATAGTAAATTTCATTGAAAATATTTTATGATTTCTTCTCAATGCGTGAAGGATTGACTTTTTTCAATAAACGAAGATTGACTTTAAACTTTCAAATTCATAACATTATACGATACTAACAAAAACAACAAGGGAATATATTGATGTTGGAAAGTCTATATATGTGAATACGATTACAAAAAAAAAGCAATAGTTACACATAATATCCTCATAATAAATTATGTATCTATCCTTTTCTTTTTCTTCAGCCGTCAGCCAAAAGTTAAAAAAAACATTTAACTAAAGAATTGATGGAGAAAAATGTTCGGATATGAAACGGAAATCTTGCACCCTACCGTGTATGAAATTCGGATTCGAACGATAATCCGAATTTGAGATTCGAATGTAAAATTATTTGGTACTGCGTATCAAATTCGAAAGGAAATAAACGTCATTTAAGCTAGTAACGTAAGTTTACGAATTTCTAATTGTCAGTAATGTTTTTGTATACTTTATTACTTTAAATTTATTTGGAAATGTGTGTTCAATATTTTGAAAAGTATTATTTTTTATTTTTTAAATTATATCAATGTTTTTGTATTTGTATTTCGATTTGAAACTTCATCATTATTTTAAATTAAGATAATTTTGTTTTGTGTTTAAGCCTAATCTATAAAACATACAAATATGAAATAATATAATTTTTTCAAATACTAAATTAAATATAAATGTATTTTTTTATATGATTAGTTATTGTAATATTTAATATAATTATATTTTTAAATAACTCACTTAACTTTTAAAACACAAACAAAGTTTTACCTCCATTCGATAGCAAAAAAAAACCATTCGAATAAAATATGTTAAAAAATATTAGAAAGTAGTATTACATGGTACCAATCTTTCGAATACGAAATTCGTTTTACGAAAATCGGAATACGCGGTAGGGGCCCTTTAGTATCTTCAAGTCCTATAAATTATCGACCAGACAAGAAGGTATTACATATTTGCGTGTGTAAAATTTGAAGCATCAAATTAATATCTGTATTGATACGGTGGAATTTTTACTCGCAAGATTGTTCATACTCGTATGCCACAAAAACAAAAAAGTGATTGAACTATTGAAATCGACGTGTACACATTTCTAATTTTCATCATTTTGAATATCTATACGAAATACAAATTTCTAAAATAAATAAATACCAACTGAGAAATAAGTAATGAAAATCTAATTGTATTACCGAAATGTACATACACTTGTGTATCCTGCCTTGATAGTACCGTACCGACGGCAGAATGTTAAAAGTAATTCTTATATGATTGTTTCGCACCACAATAAATTGACCAATAATCTCAAAATTTAGGATTGTAGTCTTTCTATAATATCGACGCTATGATCTTGTCATCTGATTATAATTAGAAGATCACGAGTTAGTGAAAGTGTTTTTCAAAAGATAAATCACCTTTACGCAATGTACCCTGTCTAATACAAAAGTCTACCCAAACAAAAGTGAACCGATCTGTTTTCGATGAAACGTCTTTAAAAAAAATCTCTCAGAAATTAAAGCTTACATGAAACAAAACTAAGAACTAATAAAGATGGATTTTATTTGACCAATATTTTAAAATCTTAAAAATTTTATTGACTCTAAAAAGGGAGTTAACATGAAATGACATTACTTTATATGAGAGCTCAATGCGTATGACAAGAACAGTAAATATCATTTACTAGGGATATTTTCACAAAAATTGGGAATATTTTTACAAAAATTTGGGATATTATACTTTGATAAAGTATATTTTTAAAATATTGGGGATATAGTTTCTTAATACCGGCAACACTTTTTTAACAATTTTTTGAGCAAATGTATATATAAAAATAAAATAAAAAATGTCAACAGATGGTTTTGACGGTTGTAATAAATAAATTTCCCAAATAGAAATTTAGAGCATTCTTTGCAGCCAACTATTTTTTTCTTACATAAAAGTGCGGAAATAAAGAAGCTGAAACAAGAAACAATGCAGAACTACTTAGAAAACCTCTCTGCTACTAAAGAAACTAAATATTCACTTAGGAAGCAACCAAAAAACTAAAAAAACCGATCGAGCATTCAGCTCCACTTAGAAAAGGTGACGGATCGTGGACACGTAGTGATAAAGAAAAAGTAAAAACTTTCGCTGATCACCTCTTTCAAACGTTTATGCCAAACAACATAGAATCTGATATAGACATAAATCAAGTACAAGTTATTCAAGCAGATAGCAAAATAACGATTATCACGCGAAGTGAATTAATAAAGGAAATCAAATGTCTAAAATCCATCAAGGCTCCAGGATTTGACATAATTACAGCTGATATCTTAAAACAACTACCGCTAAAAACTTTGTCAGTTCTAACAAAAATAATGAATGCAGCGCTAAACTAAAATATGTCCCGAATGCTTGGAAAGTAGCAGAGATTATAATGGTTCATAAGCCAAGAAAATCCCCGAATGAGGCCAAGTCTGACCAAATTATTTGAGAAATTACTGCTTAAAAGATTACAACCAAGAATAGAAAGTAGAAACATCATACCAAATCACCAATTTGGGTTTAGAAAACAACACTCAACTTTTGAACAAGTCCATCGAATAACTGATGTCATCAGAAGAAAAATGTATCTGCTCTTCCTTGATGTTTCACAAGCCTTTGATAAAGTATGGCATGAGGGACTTATTTTCAAGCTGCACCGTATTCTACCCAAAGCCTATGTCGAGGTAATAGCATCTTATATAGCAAATAGAGTATTTCATATTAAGCCAGGTGAAGATTACTCTACGCTAAGCAATATACATGCAGGAGTACCAAAAGGGAGCATTCTGGGTCCCATTCTATATTTACTCTATACCAGTGATATACCAGAACTAAAAGATGCAATGATGGCAACTTTTGCAAATGATACTGCAGTATTAGCGGTTGGTAATAATATAAACGAAGCAACAAATAAACAAAACCTCCTTTTGATGCAAAAGGTGGAGAATTAAATTAAACGAATCAAAATCCTCACATGTTAATTTTACAAACCAAATAATAGAGTCGCCCATAGCGTACACAATAAACAATGTCGTCATACCACATTAAAATTCAGCAAAATATCTTGGTATGACACTTGATGTAAAGCTCAGATGGAAAGAACATGTCAAGCAAAAAAGACAAGAAATCAAAAAGACTGGCAATACGCCACAAAATTCGTCTTTCTCAACATGTTAATACTGAAGTTTTACGCTTAGCTGAAAGTCAAAACTTTGTTAGACCTCTTAAATGGACGAAACCGTTCGAACTGTGTTAGGAAAAAATCTGTTATCTCTCAATAATTCCTAATGGGATTTTGATTGATCAAAGATATCTGAAGTAATAGAGCCAAAACTGTATTAAGTGTTAGTCTAAATGACTATAGTTTTAATATAAACAAAAGGATAGTAGTTTTCAGTGCGTTAAAGTCGACAAAGTCCTTCACTTCGTTCCCTCCCCGGAATTCAGTACAATAAATGAAGACTCTTTTGATGATTTTCTTCTATCTGGAAAAAAAAAAATAATATTTTATTAAATTTTCGGTTCTATATTTTGTGAATGTTGTTTGTTGTTCATCATGATTTCATGATCGGAGACAAGAATTGAATCACAGAGGAGTAATATTAAATAACTACCTTTGTTTTGAATTTGGAAAGGAAAATATAATTTGATAACATTTCCCCGCAGTAGAAGTAACTTCCGCGATGAGAATTTAACGTCGCAGGCTAATTGATTTATTTATTTAACCAATTCGTTTTCTATTATACATTCAAATACTAAATTTTTCTTTTAGTTAATTTTAGAGTATATTCTTGGTGGTTGTTAAGAGTTTTATGACGGCTAATTGAACCACTACCAGTTTTAGAAAATGGTTAAAACATAGTGGTTATTTTCGATGAAGTACCAGACTGCAAATTTTCAGATCTGTACCTCTGTATCGCAGATACCCGAATAAAGTAACAAAATACCTTATTGTAAAATGTGGTTAAGATTATTTGATGCGTTTCGAAGTAGTTCCGGCACAAATATGCAAATATTAATTTTTATATAAGTACATATATATATATATATATACATAGATTGTATATATTATAGTTAGTTTTTAAGTTTAACAATACATTTAAGATTTTTTCAAGTTCATATATGCTTTGCTTTATAAATTTTATATTTTGTATTGTAATTTAAAAATCAGAAACAAAGCTTCTTATTTCAGTTGAAAAGACATAGCTTGTCTAAACTCTGTAAAAAGGCTGTCAACACTGTTGTAAACACACAATGAAATTAAACTTAGGTTTGTAAAATGACACCGATAACATTCTGTAATTTCTTTGATACCGTCTGTAGGTATCAAATTATATTATAAACGTTGGTGTTATTTTAATACCAATTAGACTCTGAAGAAGAATACATTTCTAAAGAAAATTCATAATCGTTTTAAAAAACACACAAATTGTTCAAAACAAGTTAAATTGTGAAAAACAATAATTGCTGAACTAATGTCATTTTCTTGTAAATTTTTATTATAATATCGTATGGCATAATTTTCAATGTCATAATTTGAAAATGTTAATAATAATACTTCGGATCTCATTCTTAAACAGGGCATTCGATTTTAAAGTCATTTTTAATGGTGGGAAAATATATAATTTTTTTTTAATAATATTGTATTATATACTATAAGCTGGAGTTCTGTGTTACTTTGTAATTATGTACCTGTTTAACAATTTTTATAAGACAAAGAAAAATAGTAATAAGAATGTTCTCATTTAAGTGCGTCACAAGATTTAATAAATAATAATAATAAAATAAAAATAGTCTTTATTTCAACAGAATTAAAAAAGGTAGTAACAAATTTTGAATGTATTTATCGAATTGGGGCTATATAAGCTGTTAGTTAAATAACTAACAATAATAGTCTGAATTACGTACCTAGATTACTAAAGTATTTATTTTAATTGCTCCAATTTTTTTAGAAAACGTTTTAATTATACTAGATACCTGCTCATATTATTTAATGATGCATCGTGTCAAAAGGAAAAAATAAAGTACTTTTTCTATCGGAATATAATTGATGTTGTATATTTTTAGATACGATTAAAGCTTTACAAAACTAAAATTTCTTTCAAAATATATTTTTTATTATCTCAAAAATTATTGCTCCAGAATTCTACATTAATTTTTTGGATTTATTCTAATTCAAATTATTTATTTATTAATTTTAAATTACATCAAAAGAGCTACTGAGAGCACATATGTAGTTATACATAGAGAATTATTTATATCTATAAATTTATTGAGGTCTTCCTTAATCAATCTATTTAGATTCTGAGAAGCTGCATTCCATATGCACCAATGGTTCTAAGTAGTTAATTCTGAATTTTTATTTATTTATTTACAATTCAAGCTTATGATGACCCATATCCCCAAAATAATAGTGTAAATTTTTTGGCCAGTCAAATAAATAAATTAAATTAAATTAAATTTACAATTCAATAGAATCAGTTTTTAAATTTAATTAAACATTTATACTCTATATACCTTCATATTAAATTATTGTTTAATTTCTTCTTATTGTAACTTAATTATATTTTTAATTTGCTAAATATATCGAAATATTAAAATATAAGTTATAAATTAAAATAATATCACTTCATTAATTTACTATTTATTAATCGTTTGTAAAACTTAAGTGACGATGTCTCGAATAGACTATCGTACCATTTATTCAAAATAAACTGAATCAACTAATTTAGATTTAGTCAATTAACATATAAAACACAACAACTTTTTCTCCTGGTATTTAAATGATGGCTTGCGTTTAAGTTCTTATAATCTTATATATTGGGTTAGGTATTAAATGAATAATTGTTTTTCTTCTACTGCAAAAATAGTACATGCTACGCATCGCCCATCACACTCTATTTTGGATCATTAATTGTTTAAAAACACATCGATCGACAAATCGAAAAGAAAATGTGAAATAAAACCAACTTAATTAACTTAAATTGATTTTCATATACATAAATTTTAAAATTAATTTTATTACTTTTTATAATAAATATTAGAAAATGTATATATATAGGAATGAATAATGTTTTAAATCACTTTTGACTTTTTATCAATCTCACGACAAAAGATTTGGGTGGATAAACAATATTTTTTATTTAATAATGAAAACTTTTCCTTTAAGTTATTTTGATGGCATTGTAGATATAGTAAAAAAATATATTCATTTGCAATAACTATAAATTTGTTGTAGCAGTTCAAAAATATCCAAATTTTAGAAGAAATAATTTTTTTTTTTAATTCTTATTGAGCAATATTTTTAATTCATTATTAAAACCTTCTTTTAACAGTAGTTAATCGTTTCTTGATACATTGCAGAGATCATTTAGAGTTTCGTAGCACTCAAAAAAATATTTTTGAAGTTTCACGATCCACCCATTTTAAAATGTCCAATTTTTTCATCCAAATTTTCAACTGTCATATTTAAAAATAAAAATTAGCAGCCAACGTTGTGATTACAAACAGTTATCTAGTAATTTTATTTTAATTGTATTTTATTTTACCATTTAACCGTTTTTGCCTATCATTTTTTAGTAACACAAAGCATTAATTACACTTCACTATATTTTACAGATGCCCAAAAATGTTGCTTTAGACCCAAAAACATTATACTTTTAACTTAGAAAGTAAAAGGATATTTTTTCCATGTTTATTGGAAAATTCTAAGAACAAAAACAACTAAACTAATTTCTTACTTAAACATATCAGCTATATATTCACCGATTGGTGTTAAAGTGTTAAAAAAATAACTCATTTACCAGTTACCAAGATTTCTTGAAAACTATAAATTCAAGAAAAATAAATCTTAAAATATTTTATTTTATTTTCCATAAATAAATAAATTGTACAATCACAATCTGCTACCTTGTTTTCCTTTTTTTTTTAATTAGATGCGTATAAAAAAATTTTTCATATTAGATTATACGCATTTCAGTTAACCTTAACAAAAATCTATACAAACTAACATGAATTAGATTAAAAAAATACGGTGCTCAAATCACCGCAGCCACAAATGAACTTATTGTGATTATTTATGTATCCAAAAGAATGCCTGAATTGATATAGAATTCCCACAAAAATTTTTATTTTCTGATTATTATTCTCAAAAACTGTGCTAAACTTTTAACTGTAAACTGGAAAATGTTTATTTCATCACAAAAATAAAATTTACCATTTTAAATGTTACGGGTTTTGACACTATATATAAAGATCCACGATCAAAGGGGCAGCTATAATAAAATACACTTTAAATGATAGTCTGTACTGTATTTAAAGATTTTATAAAGTCAAAAATAGAATAAACAACATATTATCAATGTAGGATCGGGTAACACCAACCTATACATGATGAAGTGGTTATTTCTTCTGATCACGAATCAAAACATCCCAGATTCGAATAACGCTTAGGGCATGAATGCTTAATTGAATTTTTCTCTCATTAAATTTTATAAAATTAGTTAAGAATATAATATAATTGAACAATATAACAACTTAAATCCTGACGTAATGTAAAATTAAATTCCACAACAACTCTTTCACATTGAATTATAGATGATATATCAGAAAATAAATAAATAAACTAGGCAAACATTACATGTTATACTTTAAAAATAGACTTACCGTGTTTAATTCACGTGAAACTAAAAAGTCACCTACTTTACTTACAAGAACGAAAACAAAACAAAAAAATATAGTTTCTCAATAACTATTATAACTATGTATAATTAAAAATTTTACAACTTTTTGAGCGTTTAAAAATGATTTTCATTTGATGACAATTTTCTGAAAATAATTCAAAATTTAAGATATTTTTACAACAAAAAATATAACTACTTTGAATTTTTATTCAAACAAAAAATATTAATATGAGTTCAATGAATTTTTGTTGGCAATATATAAAAAAAAATATTTAAAAAAAATACACATTCTTTAGATCCTTAAAAAGAATTTTTGGTCTACATACAAACTACATGAATTAAACTTAAAAAAAAAAAAACAAATCAAATCAAATTAAGACCACAATTTTATTTCTATTGATTGTAGCTCGCTCACCTTTTTTTATTGCTTTAAATCTTTGATGTACTTATTTGTGTTTTTTTTTATTTAATTGAAAAATTAATAACACTTTCGGATTTTATCTACATATATTTATATAGAAAAAAAATTTTCACCACTTATAATTCTAAAGAATTTTTCCGATTAAAAACGTTTGTTAATATAAATACAGTTCAAAACAAAACTTTTTTTTTTAATTTTCTGCTTTTTTATACAAAATTCAAAGAAAAAAAAAAGTGAAAAAATCATGGTTTTCCTAAATCATTTTTCATTCTATATGTAATGCATAAAGAAGTTATAAGAGACGACACGAATTCAAAAACTGTTAACTTAAATAAATCATAAAATAATCATTAATCATTCAGCATAATTTTTTTATCTAAATTTATCAATAGTCTTCTTTCTTTCATTCAACTTAAACTGATAATCTTAAATTGAAAAATTACCCAAAAATGATAAAATTCCAACGTCATTTACAATCCCAAAAACAAAAAATAAAACCAAAAAATATGATTTTCAAAATATTCATCAAATATATCTGATTAAATCATCATCATTATTCCGAATTCCGAATTCAATACTAAATAATAAAAAGTGAATTGACTGACTGACTGGTTGGTTGGGTTCATGTTCAGATGAAAAAAAACAAACGGTGTAAAAATTATAGAACCGTTTAAGATTTAACGTCGCTATTTGAGTATATGAACATATTATAGTGTTAAACTAGTAGAATATAAGGGCTAGTTAAATGGCGTTCAATATATTTCAAATTATTCCACACGAATCAAATCAAAAATTTGAAAAGAATTGAATTTTAGTTCTGTTTTCTTTTTTTTTTTTGGTGGTCCTCTTTCTTTGAAATTTTTTTTTTTTTTCTATTACACATAATGGACTTTTTCTTCGAGTTAATTTTACCTAGACTCGTACAACTATAGATATAGATATATATGTAGATTAAACTATTAATTTTTCAAATTTGTTTACTTTTGTATTATAATAATAATAAGAATAATAGGCCTTTCAGTTTATAGTGAACATTTTTATTTTTTTGCTTTTCGTTTTAAGAATTACCTAGAAATTTGAATAGCATACTTTATTGAGTTTTGAAAATTAATCATAAAATTTGTTATAAATGTCATTAATTCAAATGTCATTTAAACTCGAATAACATGTGTATACGAGGAGACTTATGTTATAAAATATATATTTAAAAGTACATAATATTATATACGTATAGTAGTTAAGCCTATGAACAAATTTCTAGTGGTTATTTTGAATAGTTAAACTAACTAACTATACTCGCATTATTATAATTATTGATCAGCATGGTTATAGGTAGGTATACATAATTATAATGAAAAAGCATCTTCGATTGTTTGATTTATTGAAATTAAGAATTATGACACGTTCATCGCATACCTATACATAATACATTATATATGAAGGTGTTACTTAAATATTTATTCTTTGTTTAAATTACTTTCGAATTCATTAATCTAGGTATATACATATATATATAATTCTAAGCACTTTTGTTTGTGACCGTGTAACTTTTAAACAACTAGACGTATCGTAACCATATTTACATCATTAGCTTGGATGGATCGCTTGGTTTATACATATTTTGGACCTGTATTCTGAGTGGTTTGTATAACTGCCATACAACTTCCAGCACTTATCAGGACTATTTGAAAAACAAAAGGTGTTACAGACTTGAAAATTGGTAGTTAGATACTCCCTCAAAATAACCAAACATACCTTTACACTCAAACATGGCCAAAGTACTGCAAAAATGTTAAATTATTATCTGGGATGAATGCACAATGGCCCACAAATATTCACTAGAAGAATTAAACCGAAGCCTAAAAAATTTAAATGTCAACAACTTTTTTGGATGGTGTTCTAATTTTATTACCTGGTGATTTCAGGCAACCCATACCAGTTATTCCGCGTACAACATATGCAGATGAAATCAATTTTAAAGTCATCTTTTTTGTGGCGAAGCATCCATGAATTGCAAAATTAATAGAAAGATGTGTGTTACACTCCAAAACGATATATCTGCTGAAGTATTTTCAAAACAATTACCGGATATTATGGGAATGGAAAAATTCATTTGCAAGGAAATACACAATTGATAAAATTAGCAGCTAATTTCTGCAACATTGTTGATTCGAGAAATACGTTAATAGAAAGCGTATTTTCCATTTTAAGCGCCAATTGAACATTAATAGTTAGCGAACAAGCGATTTTGGCTGCTAAATGTGTTGATTTTAATGAGATCAATTTTAAATACAGGAAGCATTGCCTGACAAATTAATTTCTTTTAAATCAATTGACACAGAGGTAGAAGAAGATCAAGTCGTAAATTATCTCACTGAATTCTTGAATTCTCTCGATTTACCGGCTGAAAATTGGTTCACCAATTATTTTGCTTCGGATCTAAATGCACCAAGCCTTTGCAATAGAACGAGATTAGTATGTTATTAAAAATATTATGGGAAATCTCATTGAAGCTACAATATTGAACGGAAAAGTCCAAGGAGAAAGTTTTTTATTGCCACATAGTCCAATGATACCCAACGATGTGCCTTTTCAGTTTCCAATACGTTTTGCATTTGAGACAACCATCAATAAATCGCAAGGGCAAACAATGAACATATACTGGATTGGATCTAGAAAATATGCGGGTATGCGCATTGGATCTTTTCGTTCCCTACATGATGGTCTCACCAACAATATTGTTCAGGATTTAGCATTAAAATGGGAAAAATAAATATTTTGAAATATAAAAATAATTCTATTTTTTTGTTATTCAATTTTTACACTAAATCAGTATTTTGGCAAGACGAAGTAATGAAGAAGTGTGGGGTTGGATAGTTAAATTATATATATTTTGCTTAATTTTTTATATATTATTATATTTTATATAAAGTAAAATATTTACTGATTTTTATGTATACTTCATATTGTTTGTGTGCAATATCAATTATTAACGTACTCTGTTCGAGCAATAATATTTTGGAAATTTCATAAATAAATAAATAAATATTTTATCAACTAAATTTAAAAATATTTAATTTGGTATTTTGTATTTAAATTTAAAACGAATTTGATAATCTACGACAATTCAAATTTATATAAATTATTTAGAGTAATTTATTTGCTTCTGTATATTTAGGTATGTATATACATAATGATAGTTTGAACTGGTATAAAAAGGTTGGCCAACACAGTTAAGTTTTACATATGGTTTTGTAATTCTTAGTCAAGCTGTATACACTTTCATACAGTTATTATTCTCTAAAATAAAAATTTCTAATAATATATAGGTAATAGGTAATAGGTATAACATAGGTATAACAGCAATACTTAAGTATACAAAAGTTGATTTCTCTCCATACCGACAATCGAGATACATTTCCGTTATAACAGTGATTTGATATTTTCTAATTACTATAACATTAAAATTTTAAGCATCAAAATCAACCAGTGGTAATCATTATACGTTATGTAGGTATGCATAGGATTTTATTTAACTTAAATTTTATTTCAACCTAAATTAAAAATATGCTATAGATTGTTGAATGATAGATGAATTGAAAAAAGTATCCTGATTGAAAATGATTAACACGATAGATTTTTAACATAAAACAAAACAGAGTTTTAACAATGATTTCGTATAATTACTCAATGACTACAGTATTATTAGTCAGTTCCTACCTGTTCAATATTGTATAAAATAACTAAAAAATTTAGTTTTTTTTTTGATAAAAATTGCAAAGAAATTTGATTTTACAATTAATATAATAATTTATATATTTTAAATAAACAGAATAGACATTTTTTTATGTAGGTATAAATTTTTAAAATTAAGTCAATTATTAAGGGCGTTTCCCAACCTCTCGCACTTGCACTTGATACTCGCACTAAGCCTGTCAAATCGCACTAAATTTTTTTTTTATTTTCACTTTTAATAAATTTAATTTTGCGATATCTAGTGTACTTCAGACTACACTAAAATTTTGACAACAAATCAAGTGCCATTTGACTGGTTTAGTGCGAGTATCAAGTTCAAGTGCGAGAGGTTCGGAAACGCCCTAAGTGTCAATTAGACTGTACAACAGTTGTATATTGGTAGCGGTGGTAGGTACTAATTTATGAATATTACATGAGAAAATTGAATAAGTATAGTAATTTTACCTTGTATTTATTTTACTTGCAACGGTTGATGAGATTTCGCACTATTAAATGTTTTGAATGGAATAACATGATATGCAAACGTTGTAGTATAAAAAAAAATTGTTGAATTTTATTTAACATTCACATGACCAACATCAACTAACTTGTTTTATAATTAGTATACAAAATTACTAAAACAAATTAACTTACATCTATAAGACTCTGTCAATATAAATTATGTATATAAACAAATTTTTGGAAATAAAATACCTAACTTACTAACTAAATTAACTTTTTTTTCGTTTTTTTTATGTTCTTGACAATAACTTAGGTAGAATCACCTTTTCGTTCTTAATTAAGTATACGGTACTGCAGATTTATACTACAATATTTACAATATTTCGAACATTTATCAACTCATTAAATGTGAAAACTACTGGTTCAGAAGGTGGGTATGTTAATAAGAAGTTTTTGTCAGCTATTAGAACTTAAAACGATTTACCAAATCATATAATTAAATGAAATTAAATAAGTAAATAGTTGATATCACCGTCTTCTGTTTAAAGCAAAAATTGCAATGGCAGTTCTTCGTAGTCGAGCATATTGAGGTACCTACCGCAGCCTTAAACTAAATTGTTCAAAGAATCAATCTAATCGCAGCTCAACTCTGTTTAACTTAATAATGGATAAAATAATCAGAAATATAGTTAACACGTCTGGGCAATATCGAATTGATGGTAAAAACGCTAACGTCATATGTTACGCGGATGACGTTGTACTACTCGCCGAAAATGAAGGTCATCTGTAGAGCGTATAGATATTCATATTATAATACAGATTTAACGAAACTCCCAAGTTGTGGAACATGGAACAATGTAAATATTGAACACATGGAAGTGTCCACAATAGTATCTGCAATAGTATCTGCAAAGTCCTTGACTATTTCCAAAGAACCAATTAAATTTATAAAAATTATCAAACATATTATATTAAAAAGGTATATTAATTTACCTTTAATATAAAATTAATGTACATAGGTATATTAAAAAACAGCCACTAAATGCCTAATTAAAGAAGAAGATATACAAAAACAAGATATAATTTGCAGTATAGGTACTTATATTTACAAAAAAAAATTATTTTTCTAACCTTTTAGAATAAGAGTCTTACTGTTCAATAATAAATAAATATCATACTGTACTGAATTCTATTATTTTGTACAATATTTAATGTACAGATAAAAAAGAAATAAATAACTATACGTAGAAATATTGCATATATAAAATAAAAAATAAAAGTCCTGCAAAGATTATAGTCAGAAAGTTATAAAGGTATCAAACCAAACTTTATATTAAGAACGAAAAAAAACGAGAACTTCCTTTTATTTTATTAATACCTAAACCCTTTTTTTTACACAATATATGTCGATAATAATATACATATTATCTTTTCCATTGTATATCTGATTAATTTAGTATGATTTAGTTATAATTATGAATATAATACATATAGTATAAAATATAAACGATTAATTAAATAGCAATAAATTAAAATTATGTTATTAGAATTTTAATTAAATTATTTACAAATGATAGCAAGAAATATTTTAAAAGTTTAAAAATAACATGAGAACTTTATTTCGTATAGAAAGAACAAAATTTTATTGAAAACAAAATTTATTATTATCTTAAGTGCATCAGTCGAAAAATAAATGAACACAGATTTTTTATTGAAAAAAAGGCGCAATCCAATTGCATACAATCATTTCACAGCCGTTTGTATCCCGAAATTGCCACTTAAAATTATAAAAAAAATCGTTATAAATGAATCGAAAATCAAAATTATTCTACACTGTATTATGATAAACTTATACCATAATAAGAATAAGCGTATAATTCAAATAAATTAAAAATATTGTATATAAAACAAATTGCATTAAAAAAAAATTAAAATTTCGTTGTTAATTTTTGCTACAATTTGTAGGTTATGTTATAAAGTCAAATTATATGCTTGCCTATACACATGAAATAATTTGAAAATTACGATAAGCGATTCAATTTGCGGAAAAAATAAATGGATGCCATAAGTTTATGAAAGGTCCTAACTACAATATTAGTTTTATATTTTTATTGAATTTATAGAATCGTTATTATGTATGATGCAATTCTATTTTGTCTTATCGATTTTGAAGTATATGCTCTGATACTGCACCCATATGTTCTATGCTTTTCTGAAAACACAAAGTTCTTTGTTCAAATTATGTTTTACCAGTTTTTCTATACACAAATATTTCAACGATATAAATAGGATCATATAGGTATTTAATATATTTTTTTTATTGAATTAATCAAATTAAATATTTTTATTACATTTATTTAATTTAAACTATTATTCAACTATAACTCTTGAATTAGTGTTTCAAAATAGATATTTATGTATATATATACAGGTATGAAATAAATACCTACATTAATTGTATTAAATTGAATTATAAGTAAAATTAAATCAATTTACTCAAACTTTAACATATTGTGTTAAACAATTTGTGTCGTTAAACAATATATGGCGAGTTATTCAAAAAATCAAAAAAAACTATAGCTTATTTTCCCACTGAAAAAATTTAAAAATTGTTGATCAGAAGGATCTCCAATAGCACTAAACATATGAAACTATTAGGTACTAAATAAAATTTAAATTTAAATTAAGGCAAATTAAATAAACTAGAGATTAGAGCAATATAGATATAGGTATATAGGTGTATTATATAGATTATAAAATTTATAAATAAAATTTGATATTTTATGTTTAATACCTGACTATACTTGAATGTTAAATCAGAATTGTGACAAATTGGAGTTTGTACCAATTAGTGATTTAATTCAATATATAATGTTACACAAATGATGTAGCAATCTCAGTTATACTAAAATATAGGTATATATTATAAATCGACATATAGTATTATGGTTATCTTATCTAATAACTATAATAAGTACCTATACCAAAGCGAAAGTTATTGATTCAAATTCCGCTTTTGTATAAATATAACTTGATATAGATAAGCTGCCGAAGTATCGATATTTGCCGCATAATAAAAATTAATTTTATAGTGAAAAGAATTTTGAATCTTAATTTCTAAATTTAATATTCCCTAAAAAAAAATCTAACTAAATAATTATTAGGGGGCAGGTATAAGAACAAACGGAAAACATTAAAATTAAATGTTAAATTCATACACACATTTCCATAAATACATTATACTGTTTGTACATATGTATATATGTACATTGCTCAAATTCATGTAGTATAGTATTTTACAGTTATAAGTAGGTAGGTATATTTTATATAACTTACTTAAACTCCTTTCTGATGGTTCTCTACTTGATGCTCCACCGCGTGCCATTATTGCAGCTATTGAAAAATCAGTAGCACCAGCCGACGCTGTTGACTTTGATGCTGCTATATTACCATTACAATGATTTTGTGTTCCTAATAACATTTTCATCCAAAACTCAATTTTGAACTTTATTTTTTCCTTTTTTGAATCAATTTTTATTTTGTTATTATATTTTTTATTGTATTTTTAATTTGAAAAAATATTTAAGCACACATTCTAGGTTAGTATAGCTCTATTATTTTTTTGTTTTATAATATATCAAATATATATATATTTTTTTTTATTAAATTTAATTATTATAAATTTATCATAATATTTATTTGATTTATTGCGTTTATAGTATTCCTAAATTAAAATATTTAGGTATGTACATATATATTTTTTTAACTCACTTTATTCATCATTTAATTTACACTATACCTATATATTTATTCACACACGTACAAATTAAATATATATAAAAACAAAAACAATAGTAGTATTAATAACCTTTAGTATTTCTAGGAATCTGTACCTAGATATTTCTTTTTAAACTGAAGTAGGTAATTCTATTTTTTTTTTTTAATTTTCAATAAGTGGTAGAAAAATTTCCCCGTCGGGGTGGTAGATATTTATATTAATTTTTAATATTTATACATATACGTAGGTATGTAATTTAAATAAGAAATTTCTTTTAAAAAAATATATTATTAAATTTTTTTTGTATCTTTAATTATTATTAAATTTTTATTAATTAATCAAAATACATATATTACATATATTTACTTTTTTTTTCATATTTTAATTAACAAAATACATGTATTCAATAATTTATGAATAGGTACCTACGCACTTAAATAATATGTGTACCTATTTGTAAAGCGAGATATATTTTATTTTATTATTTCGTTATTGTTTTTTTTTTTCATATATATTAAAATGGACAAAACTCGCGTGCAATATGTCAAAATATTTCGAACAACTCATTAAAGGACCTCACGTGCGATTGTCACAAAATATTTATATTTTTAGTTTTATTCCGACAAAAAAAAACCAAAATCAAGGAATAAATGAAGTAAGTAGTAAAACCGCAAAGAAATATGTTGTTGGTCCATCCATACAAGAGCACCAAAGATTTATTTATTTTCTTTTTTTCTTACTTCTTTAATTCTAGTAAAAAAAAACACAAAAAAAAACAACAGAAACCGTATACTAAACTCTGAACAAGCAATATCATACTGAAGTAAAAATTACGCCACAACCTAATCAACACCACGAGAAACTCAAAAGAACAGCAAAACAAACAAAAAACAAAAAAAATACCAACAACAACAACGTATATCGGTTTAAGTAAAGAATTTTTAATAGCAAGAAAAAAAACAATAACAAACCAAAACCAACAATCATCCATTCATTCGTTTATTTCTTTATTCCACACATTAATACAAATAGTAGAATATCTAAAGAAAACCTTCCGTTTTAAATGAGTACAGTAGGTATATATGAAATAAATTTCAACAAACACATTCAAAATAACAAAAAAAAACATAAATTTTTTTATTTCACTTATATATATGTATATAGATATGTTTGTTTGATATACAACTTTTATGTGTGTAGAATTTTAGGAAAAATAAAAAAAAGTATGTTTATTGCCCAGTTTTATTTGTGTGCATGCTTATCGGTATTCAACATTCAGTTAAGTTAAAAGAAGTGCTGACAAACAAAATAATTGTGAAACAATCTCTCAAACTAGGTTTATTTTGTCTCTTTCACTCTCATTCTTCAGATATATTTTTGAATATGGAATTTTGCTTTATATAAATTTAGTTTGTACGTACATTTTCAATAATATTTTTTTATTTATTAATTTATTTTGTTTTTCAAAATGACACTAAAAAGGAAACTGAGATAATCCAAATTCATCAGATATATAAATATATATTCTGATACGCACAACCCCCCATATGCAATTTTGATATCTTCAATATAAATTAAATATACAAAACCCATATAAACATAAATCGGTAATTGAAAAAATTAAAAAATGCAAAAGAGAAAAATGAAATTATAAATAAGCAATGGACACTATAGCACCTCCTTCTTTTGTTTTTGATATGTTGATATATGTATTGGAATTTTTTTTTATTATTATTATTTTTAAATTTGAAGCATTTTATTTTATTTTTTACAACAAAATAAAAGCAATTGATATAATAATGTGGGTAGGTAGATCTTTATTCATTACCATAGAAGTATATATGATGAGAGGTGTAAATGTCAAGAATATTTGGATTGGATTTTTCTTCAAATTAAAAGAATGAAATCATATTTAGGTAAGTACTGCATTATATGTATAATATTATATACTGTATATATGAGAGTGTAGTTTTTTTTTAGATTAGGACAAATAGGTATTTATATTATATATCATTTTTATTATGACCGTTTTTAGATTACGTATAAAATTCTATATGAAATACTAATGTGTATATACCAATCTACACCGTTGAATAAAGGGCATATACATCATTATATAACAGTGCGTGAATGCATCTGTAAAAAAATTAATGAATAAAAATTTAAAATTTTTAGGTAGGTTCCCCTGCTTAAAATATAGGTACCTGCTTAAAATATTTTAATATCGAATTGAAAATTTAAACTTTTAATTAATAAAAAAGCGCGTGATTATAATTTAATGTATGTACCTAGGTATATCATATTCATTTCTACAATATATGCCATATATTATATAAGTATGGGTAACTACTTGTTCATTCATTTTAACAGCATCATTACAGAATATTTTATTCAATATGATATTGAATATTAATTTGATTCACTAATGGTTGAAGAAGAATAGGAGGCTCATGGAAAAAATCTGCAGAATAGGCTTCAGAAAGAAATTTGGTTGGTCCAGTCCAAACAGTAACATATAAAGAAATCGAACTTACATTTTTTTTAAAAGAAATAAATATGTAGATCAAGTAGGTAACTATCTATGATTGTATATAGATACCTACGCAAAATATTTTTCTTTTCGTTCAAATTTGCTGTTTATTTTTAAACAATTGAAAGTTGGCTCCTTCTTCATTTGCTTGTAATTGTAGGCATCTATCTATAATGTAACTACATAAAATAATTAATTCCTTTTAAATTAAAATTTAAACTAAAACAACCATTAGAAATACGTAGATATTCAAATTAGATTTAAAATTTGTTTTAGGCTTGCAATAACCCAATAAAATTAAGCAAAATAAAAAATAACAAAAAAAAGTAGACAGTTCAACAAAAAAATAAGAATAAAGAAAAATTTACCAAAAAAATTTAAAAAAAAAAACTTTTATTAAAAGCGCAATTGCTTGAGAGAAAAACCACGCCCATTCAACATCAGAACAGAACCTTATGCTTTGCTATCGCATTATTTCATCAATAAATAAAAAGAAAGAAAAATATGTATAGCAAAAAAAGAAAAAAGGGGAATAAAATCAGATCATTAAAATAAAACAAAAAAAATTCTGTGGTGGGTATACAATTTAACGCCATTATTTATTGAAAATTTATCTATTAATAATTGTACTTTTCTTTTTTATATTTTTATATATAAGTAAGTAGATAATGTATAAATATATGTATATCTAATAGTAGATAGTTACATATTTTTGTATTCTGCTCTTCGTCGTCGCTAGTCGTTATTGTTACTATGTTTTTACTGGTTTGAATTTGGTTCTCTTCAATTCAACATATTGTGTCCGTGTGTTTATATTGATTAAGTTTTGTTCGTGTGGTGTTGTTTTTGTTAGTGTTCCAATTATTACGTTTTTTTCTTAAGGAATAGGGAAAGCAAAAGACGTACGATGTCTAGTCGTTTCAAAGAGTTTTGTACATTTTTTTTTGTTATTTTTTAGTTTATTTTTCTATACCCATACGTGTACATGTAGGTAAATTACATATATTTGTTCAATTAATTGAAATGAATTGATATTGGGAATCCACTGGGAGTAAGGCAAATAAAAAAAACTAAAGGTGTTTTTTTTTTTGGTTTTTTGTTATTATAGGTATATTACTTTTTGTTTTTTTTTTGAAATTTTTGAATCTCTACATAAAATTTTCGATTGTAATTATTTGTGTGGCAATCGAAACATTTATAAATATAATTATTTATATAGGTATAGGGTATCCTGAAGTACCGACATATAATGATAAATGATAGTTATTTTTACTTAGTACCTATAGTACCTATATATACCTATAATGGAATCATCATATACCTAGGTAAATTATTTTATTTATTTATTTATATTATTTAGATATTAGAAAATCCTCAAAAGAATCTTCATCTGTCGTTCTATTTGTCAGGGGGCATTCCCCTGTGCCGATCTTAACATAGATCAAATTATCATAGATCATAGGCATAGATCGAATTAGAAGTACTGTGCCGATCTTAACATACTAAAAGTTTTATTAAAATTAAAACTATACTAACCATTAAATCCTTAACATAATTTTGGATCTATATCAAATATCTTTGACCAATAAAAATCATTAGTATTTATTGAGAAGTAAAACAGAGGGATTTTAGACTAATACAGGCTCGAACGGTTTCGTTTGTTTAAGTCGTCTAACAAAGTTCTGATTTGACAGATTTTTTTTATTTCTTTTTTATTACTTTAATTATATAGCACATTTTTTATTTCTATTCTAAACACTAAATGTATAATTAATGTCAGTCTATTGACATTTTCTAATAATTAAGCAGATGATTTATGTAGATCTATCAATTGTAATTATAAATATGTATTTACCTACATATAACAAATATAAATTTTCGAAATTAAAACAGAAAAAAAAATATTTGTGCATAACATTTCAGAGAATTCTTACTGATTTATGCCGCATATGATAATTTATAAATTAGTTCCTTTCCATATAAGACTCAAGAACTACAAAGATATATCAGTGCGCAGATTATAATTTTTATATTCTATTCAATAAAATTCTATTCTCTCTGTTAGTAGGTATCTACAAACATTCTCTTATATTTGGCCAAAATAAATTTTATAAATCAATTTGTATAGATATCATGATATAGAATATGTGAAATATGTATACATACCTTGATGAAAAATAAAAACGCATACGACTCATGTTATTTGTTATAATTTAAAATTTTAAACAAACAAAAACTTGAACTTACAAAAGTCCTTGCTAAATTAAAGACCCAACGGTTTTTCTGTTTAAAAAAAACTGTAGTTAAAAAAGATTAGTCGGAAGGTATAGAGAAATATTTTGTTGTTTTCTAAATATCAATATTTGCAAAAATATACATTTACACGATTATTCAGTTTTGTTATTTACCTAATAACTATACAAAAAAATCTTCAACTTACACCTATCGATTCTTATAACTTTGTACATCAACGTCACACAACATTATATTATCTATATAAATATCTAATATCTTTCTATAACTAACCTTCCGTTTTAGTTTTCATTTATCACTGGAAAAATTAATAAAAAAGTTTAAAAGACTAAGAGACAAATAACTAAAAAAATTTTATTGTAATCTTAAAACTTATTTTTTATCAAAAAAATTAAGATTCTCATTATACCTATATGTAAGTATTCTTATCTTAATAGATAAAAGATTTTAAACTAACTCAACTTTGTGTCAAAAAAACAAAACTAATTCGTAAGTAACTCTATGTAAATCCGCACCTCTACACCGTGCTAAAATATACCAACATGGTTATAGTTAAAGAATGGAAGCTCAGAACATCTAAAATGTGGTATCATTATCATCGTATTCTACTATAACATCAGCCATTCCCAAGAAGGGACATTCTTTACGTGTTTGATTTGTAAGCATTCAAAGTGAACATCAATAACATAATAATATATTTGGGTACCTAACTGGAAATATAAGTATATATATATTAAGAATTAATTGTAACAACTTTAGTTTCATCTAAACAAATAGGTACATAAATTATACATGTGATGTAGTACCTATCGTTAAAAATTAGTTAATTCTTACATATTCCATTTACTTTAGTTACCTATTCCTATTTTTTTTTTTAAAAACTCACTCAAATTATTTAGTTAAGTTATTAAATAAATAAATAATTATTTAATAAAATGAAATTAACTTTTTATTTAAGTTTTTTTTTTTAGAATTGCTATAAGTACATATATAGGTACATGATACATAATCATATTTTGTAAATAAATTTTTATTAAAAAAATTTAGTTATTTCGATAATTTTTTAACCGAATTTTAAATTTACAATTTATTATTTTAGTTTATTATTGCATAAAATGGATTAGTTTATTATTGCATACTATTTATTTTGCTATACCAATAAATAACTTAATAACAAAAATATAAAAAAATAAATCTACAATTCACTAGTTTTATTTCATAAGTAGATTTATACGTATTTATTATTTTAATATTCTCACTTTATCTGATATTATACCTAATAAGTATATTATATGTTTTAAAAAATATTTTAATAATTTGAACTTTTATTAAATAAAAATTGATTTCATATTCTTAAGAAAAAATGTTTAATTTGTCCAAACGGAAATCAACCGAAAATAAATCAACCAAATTAAACCCTGAAAAAAGCGTACACCCACTTCGATAATTCCGAACCGAAAATTTCTGACTTTTTTTTATTACATATTTCTTTTTTGCTCATAAGGTTGTTAAATGTTTTCTCTTCCTACTTAAATATTTTAGTTTTTTAATGTTTTTTGTTATTATTTTCATGATTTTAACAATAATCAAAACAAAAAATAAAAATTTATCGACGGTGCAAAATTAATTTTCTTCAAAACCAAAAACAAATAGATTTATAACTGCATTAAATGAGAGGTTATTACCTCTCAACAATTTTTATTTATTTATTTTTTTTTCTTTCTTTTATTATAGGTATAAAGAATAAGAAACTTAAAATCTAATAATAAATATTAGTATAAATTCACATATACATCAGCAATCAATTTCTTAGTGTGTATTTTTTATAATATGAAATAAAATAAAACGGGAAAATGGGTTGGATGTTGGAAGGGATTTTATCATCATATTTCATACTCAAAATTTATATTTTATTTATTATATAAAAAACTACATAGCTTTATGATATCTCGAATTGCGGACTAAAGCTAAAAAAGTTCTAATTCAATTTCTGTTTTACATACTACATTTCAGTATTAGCTAATAAAAATATCTCTTACAAAATATATAACATTTGCGAGATTGTATTGCATTTTACATTAATTTCGAATTTCAATAGATTTCCCCAAGGATTAGATTCAATAAATTAAATAAACAAAACACACATGTTCGTACGTAAATACCACACACCAACGAACGAAACGGAACTGAAAACACAACAGTTGAACTGGAAACTCAATAGAAGAGACAGAAATAGAAAAAAAATATAAGAGATGAGATGAAATTTAATGACACTATACACTATATATTTCATATGCACACTAATACTGTTTAACCAGTTTAACACACAGTCATTTTTACCAAAACTAATATTTATTCACCACGGTTCACTTATATCAACTTTATTTTTTAAATAATATTCTCATGAGTTTCATTTAGTAATTCGTTATTAAATGTGAGGTGAGTTATTATATCTCATTGACTCATTGACTCATTCTCATAACTCATAGTTATATAATTTATGATATATAATTACCTATATTTTGTTGTTCCCGTTTTTTGTTCTTAGAAGAGTGTTACAACTGGTTACAACTTACAAATACAAATACAAGGAATCTGTTTTCGAGAATTGAGATTTAAAGAAGCAAAAATATATTTTTTTGAAGACAAAAACAAATAAATCTATAACCAGAACTAGGAATAAATTAATAAATTATGTTTTGCTAAGTAGGTGTAGGTATATATAAAAGTTTTCTAAAGTAAAAATGAGATAATAGGAATTACTATAGAAAATTTTCATATGGATTTGACTTTTGAGAATAATAATTTCTTATAATGAAAAGTTTTAATTGAATATTACTGAAAGCAATATTCTTTTGAAAGATTTCTTATATCATTAATAATTCAGTCCAGGTTATATATAGTTTTTATTTTTTATATAGGTAATTGGTATAAAGATTTAATTTAACAGATTTAAAAAACAATATGTAGGTAGGTAATTGAATTTATAATTTCAGACTATTTTATTTAGAAAATAAAATATTTAATACAAATATTTATTATACCTATAAAATTTAAGTATAATTTGAACTAAAAATGGGACCGTGTCTTAACTATCGATAGAGGGATGTTTTAATTTGTATTTCTATTAATAAATGAGGACTTTTAATCTACCATTAGGAGCTGTTTTGATAATAAGAACATTTGCTAAAATTAGTTTCTATAGGTATAATGTTGGCAGTTGACACCTATTGATTTAGTTTGATTTTGATTTGTCTTATAATATTCACGAATTAAAATCAATCAATTAACTTGTTTCACTAATCAACAACCGGTTATCATATAAAATTTCAACAAAATTTATCAAAAAGTTTACGCAGAAATAATTCCAATTCTGTTGAAAAAAGTTATATCTCGTTTGAAATTTACCATTGCTTTTTTAAAGGCAACAAGAATCCCTAAAATTTTAAAAATGTAGAAAAAAATCCGTTAAAATTACGGATATAGATTATGGAAATTATTCCTAATGCAAAATTTTTTATAATCATAATAAACGACAATCTTACTTGCTTCTTAAGTAATATGTAATAATATTCTTAATGAAAAACAGTATCAGCTCGAGAATAATTCCAATACAACAGCGTCTTGCCTAAATTAAACTAATTTTATATATGAATATTATTACTTGTGTTTTCCTAGACCTGCAAAAGATTTTTGATTGCGTAGATCATGAAATTATATTACCTACATTTCCTGTAATGAATTTTATCGAGTTTGTCGAGTCATATTTACAGAATAAACAGTTTGTGTAGGAAATAGTTATAATTGTTTCAACACCATATGTTTACAATTTTTACATATATGTGAGTAAAAGTATAAACTATTTATGCCACCTTCTGTGGTACGGCCATGGTTTCCGCATTTAGATTAAAAGGGTTAAATGGAACTTTAAAAATTGTTACATCTTTATATAACTGTAAATATTTGACAAACTATAAAGATTTAGGATCTAAATTGAGTCTTCTCCCTTCTCCAAAATTTTTCAATAATATACCTACCTACCTACTCTTTAGAAAATACATGGTCCTTAAAATTTGGAAAAATTATTTTAAATAAATTAATTAAATGAATTTTTTTTCAACATCTTATTTGTAATATTATTATTCATATATACATATAATACATATACATATATTGAAATAAATATAATAAAATACAAAATCCGTTTCAGTGAAAATTTTTTTATGTGACACATTCGAATTTGTTATATGGGTAGTTTCTCAAACATGTTTTTCAAAGAAATTTCACGGCATCAAAAACTTTAGGAGGATGTAATTTCAGCTAAAGAAAAGCTGGTGTTAACATTGAGTTTTACTTTTTTTTAAAACGTAATTCCTGATTCACTGATTCAGAACGTATGTTCCGAACCCATGCGCGCGCATATTTTTGGTATGAAAATTTTAATTCTCTCAATTTTCAAAAATGTTCGGAACTTTTTTTTCTCTCCGGAACAAAAGTTGATTTAACTTTAACTTTGTGTTCGGAACATTTTTTTTTTGCTGTCATTTTTAATTTTTTTGAAATTTCTCACATTACAATTACATAAGTAAAAACGATTAGGTGAAAATTTCTGAAGATTTTTTTCGTAAATAGAATTTTTCAAATTGTCTGGGTGTATTGGATAGGAAGCATATCCAAACTTTTGCTCCAAAAAAACAGCGGCAACCTCTTTTTTAATTATAAAGACACTTTTTCAACTAACTTAATGGCAATCGTATAGGGGTAGTTCTACGGAAAGTGATGTGATTAACTGCCGCCAGTATAAATTTCGAAAAATAATAAGAATTGAAAATTTTTGAGAACGTAATTAATTTCTTTTATCTTGTGTTTATCTGGTCACAAAAAAAAAATAATAGTTTTTTGTTAGTTTTAAGGAAATATGGCCTTTTGACACCAAAATGTAAAAAAAAACAAATAAAATTCTATTCTTCTCTTGCATTAAAACAAATTTGAATCTCTAATATGACACAGTATTGTTAAAAACAGTATTGTTTCAGTTTTCTAAAATAAGAGAGATAAAAAAATTTCAAATTGCGCAAAATAAACTTTTGAAACTTGTATTCAATCTTCCCAGATGGTATTCAACCAAAAAGCTGCATGGTGAAGCCAACATGAATACAATTTTAGAAAAAATAAGTTATTGAACTGTAAAGTTCCACTCGGAACTGTTCATGTCAGAAAATCCTCTGATCAGAAATTTAAATTAAGTTAAAAAAATTAGGCTAGTTTAGTTCGTAGGTAGGTTTTACTGTTTAAGTTAGTGTTAAGTTTTACAAAACAAAAAATTCAAAAAGGTTTTTCAACTCCAATTTTCCTTTAAATTTTCTCTTATTTTATTTGCTTGTCGTCAAAAAAATACGGTATTGAACCTCTCTTAAATTAAAGTTAAAATTTTGAGAGTATGCAGTTGATCGCCTATCTCAAATGGTCAAATGTAGTTGATATGTTAGAAACTATACAGAGATTAAAAGTTAGTTTAACTCGGAATCCAGAACGTATAATTTCAGTGTTGTTCTTATTTTTTTTTGTAAGATTTGTGTGTTGTCACAAGAAAATTAATCATTGTCGTGGTAAGTAATTTTATTATTTAATTAACTTAAATGTTTATAATTAATTTTAAAAAATGTGTATTATAAAAACCTCTTTTCAATCAAATTGAAAAATTGTTAATAAATTAAATAGTTTCTGCATGAGGTAGAAAAAAATATAAAAATTGTCATTGTCGTGGTGTCATTGTCATGTTGCAATGTCAGCCACGACAATGACATTTCTAACCAGTTGCCAAATAAAAAGATATTAACAGAAGATATGTTAAAAAAGAAGCGAGAAGCAGAAAGAGTCATTCGGCAAAAAAAAAAAGCGGATACATGCTTTAACTTTAATGTATCAAGAAGAAAAAGAGAAACGACCATTAAGGTACATAAAAAGTAAAACTGATAAAAAAAATTGTTCCAATAAATGAAATGAAAGAGAAAGAGCACAAAGAAAAGTATATATATTAGAAAAAAAATATTGTAAAGCAAAAACGATTTCTCAATGACACATTACAAAATTTGCACAAAAAATGCTTCTTTTCCCGAAAATACTTTAAGTTACTCGTTATTTTGTCGTAATTACCCGTTTTATGTAAAACGAATGCAAGCAAAGGATCGAAAAACTTGTAAATGTGTGACCCATGCAAATATGGAATTTATAATATCAGCACTTTCAGCAAATAGAGTTATTAATGAAAAAACTACGAAGGGAGTTGTTATAACTTTGTATGCTGCTCTCCTTCTCTTCATCGTTGTCCAGTTCATCTTCTTTAGCACAGTCACCTGTAAATGATGTCGATTCCATTACAACTGGAATCTTTGTTTTAGTAGAATTCGTCGGAAGTAGAGGAAAGCGATGTAAGTCAGTTTTTGAAAACATTCTAGAAATGATTTAAATTTGTTATATAGGCACGTGAACAAATGTCTCAAGAGTCCGGAAATAAAAGACGCGGGCAATAATCCCGATATTGAAGTAATATGCTTGAAGAGTATTAATCCAGGAAAAACTATATTCGAATATATAGATAATGATATATCTTATATAAAATACAATTAAATTTTAAGGAGACTGAAAGCACCTAAACTTATGCTAGACAACAACAAAAAACCTAAGTTTATACTTAAAAAAAAAATAGATACTTATGAGCTGTGAAAAGATGCTAAATTTTTAAATATAAAAAAAAGTTTTATATTGTTTAATTAACTGAAATATGAATTGTTATTTCAGTTCTTGTAATTTTTTTTATTTTTTACTATGAATTGTTATTTTATCAATAAAAAAATATGAAGAAAATGTCATTGTCTTGTTTATTTTGTCATTGTCCTGTTGACCAAATTTAGAAAATCTCCTATAACTCACTAAAAAAAATAATATTACCGTGTTCTTTTAAAAACAATAAGCAATATAATAGAGTTTTAGATTTGTGGTTAAAGTTCCAGATTTTTTAAATTTTAAATTTCGTATTTTTTTCCCAAATCACATCACTTTCCGTAGAACTACCAATAGATGCTGGAATTGTTGCCTCCATAATATTTTCCAATTCCGACTTTGGGAAAATCTGGTTGAATAATCCAAGGGAATTGAATATACCAGAAGATAGGCCTCTTTTTGGCACAACAATGAACGTACCCTACGTTATTGTTGCAGATGAATTCCCTTCAATCAACAATATTGAAACCTTTTCCAGGGGAAAAATTAAGTAGAAGAGAACGACTTTTTAACTATAGGTACCTATATAATAAAACAAGTTTATAAAGCCAGCCAGAAGAATAGTTGAAAATGCGCTTGGCATTCTTTCTCAAACTTGGAGAGTGTTGATTAATAGATTAGAAATACAAATTGAAAGTATTAACAAAATAACCCTGGACTGTTGTACCCTTCATAATTTGTTGAGAATGAATGAATTTGGTGCTAAAAAACCAACACTCTTTTCTACTCAAGTTTCACCAAGATTTTATTACTAAAAATTAATTATATATACTCATAGAATATAGTAATAAAATATAAAAAATAAAAACATAAAATAAAATAAAATAAAATTTCGGATTTCTATCCGTACTTTAATTAAAATTACATAAACATCAAGTAATTAAATTACTCTTCAGCAAACTCGGTTTGGTGGAAGACTTCTAGAAAATATAATTCAAGTTCGGTCTGTTTTTTGTACTCCATTTCCCAACTTATAGAAGAAGTGGCTGCAGATCCACTGGAGTATTTTTTCGCTTGCGATAATATTTTGCAAAGGTGTCTTTAAGGCTGTTTCATCTATTTTTCACTTGTTTAACTAGATAAGGGGAAAATTGTTTAAATATAAATTTAACAACTTAAAGATAACAAAGTATGTCATATGTATAATAATATACTTTCTGTATTTAAAATATTTTCAATATTTTGCCATGCATTTTTTTTTTGTATCGGTCTGAAAATACATTGGAGTTTTTTTGGTATATTACTGGATTAGCTTCAACTTCCAAAATAAGTTTTTCATCAAACTCCTATTACTCCTACAAAATTCGAATATTAAAATTTGTATTTAATTCATATTCAATATTTCATTACGTAATAATTTATCTTTTTTCCATTATGAAAATACATATATTAAATTGAGATCAAAATCCGAGGTACGCACACAAAGCGAGCAAAAATAATACAAAATATAATACTTTTTTGTGGTTAGGCATCCCCGATTTTTTTATTCGCCAAGTGTGGAATGCGAACTAAAATTTGTGGAATACGAAATTGATATGACAGTTCGCAGAATCAGTTCGCAAATTCGCACCGCATCCGCACCACATCAGTTCGCAATTCGCACAAACATTAAAATTATATTTTCTTAAGATTGCATCAGCATTTGTTTCCATATTTTGAATTTAATTTGGATTGCTATTAATTTCAACACGTTTTTTAAATTATAAATGATTGACAAGTAGCTTAAAAATATAGTTATATATTTTTCATCATAAATAAATTATAAATGATTGATATAAGTAGCTTATGTAGGCTTAAAAACGTTTTTGTCACCAACTGCTCATTTCGCAGTTTGTTTTTATGTGAACATTCCTTAACTGTCTTATACCTCAAAATTATATTACTTTACCAAAATATATAAAATATAGTTCAAATGTAAATACAGGCTTATTAAGTTCTCTTAATAAATTTTTAACATTCATGACAAAAAATTTTCATTGGGAGGTACCCACAATATGTACTATTATTAAATAATAAATTTGTCATAAGATATTAGATTTAATGAAAGGCAAACATTTACCACTTGCAAAATGTTTTATTCGTATTACTTTTGACCTTTATTTATCTGGTGACTTTGATGCTTTGTTATATACTGGTTCGGATAGTTGCTATATAACTCCTAGCACTCTCCGCAAGAATACTTCATAAATCAAAGGCATTACAAAGCTGAAAATAGGTATTTAGGTACTCTAACAAAAATAAACAAACATGGCTTTTATCGTTTTCCAAAAATTCGTATTGGTTTGGGTAGCTGCGATACAACAGAAACTTTAAAACTAAAGGTGTAATTTTTTATTTAAGCTTATTCATTTTAAATGGTAAACATTTCAAAGCGTCGTTTTAATTCTATTTTTTTCGACCAACCGATTTCCGTTTGATTATCCACAAACTAAGTATCCAAAGACTGAACAGATAATGAGGGAAACCAGATCCAATGTTAGAATGATGACATGGTTTATCACAGGTCATGTCCCATTTGACTGGATTGGTAGATCGAGCACAGATAGATGCAAATTCTGTTTAGAAGAGGAGGAATCCAACTCTCATATTCTATTTGTTTGCGATGCCATAGGTCAAATAATATCATATAATAAAGCAGAAAATATAAATACTCCCAGGAATACACGCATAATTGCCTGATTCTGAAATTAACATCAGAGCAATAATAGACGTTTATCAAGGGCAAAATATATCAAATCAAATATTTTTATTTGCACAAAATCAATATAAATGCTTAATGAAATGAAAAATAACAACAATGAATTTCAACAAATGAAACAATTTATATTTTTTTAATTTTAGAATTTATAAATATAATCGTTATGTCATCTGAGTACTAATTAGAAAATCCCGAGATCGAATACACATGATTATTTTTAAATTTATTTTGGTTATTGTTATTACTAATCTTTTTTTATATTCCTTATTTAATATTTAAGAAAACATTGTAAATATTTTGTTAAATGAAAGGACGGTTTAAAATTTTGGATAACCGATAAATATATACATAGTACCTACATCTGAATATTAAAAATAAAAATAAAATTGATGATATTATTGTATAATTAGGTCATTAGGACATATATTATGCATCTTCAAAACACAAAAAATTATATTAAACTAACTTCCGCGATTTTGAACTCATCCACTATAAATCACATCTTCTAAGTTCATCAAGCTATTTCCATATAGTTATATAAGTAGTCTTTTACGAATTATGCCTTAAATAAAATTATATATTTTTGAAAATGAACAAAATAAAATATATGTACCTATATAATAAGAGTATAGGCAACCATCAGAAAGAGTAAATTCATTGTCAGAACACTGACAGGTCCTAGTACACCGTCCTAGTAATAATTACACTTGATATAAAGGTATAAATAATGGTATAAATAATTACACTTGATTCGAAAATTGACATAACCGCCATAGGACATAAGACATAGGTGTACATCATTGAAATAAATACTGATTAGATTTTAGTCAATAGCACATGAAAATAAATATATATAGAATTTATATATATGTATACCTGTTCCGTCAACAACTACCTCCAGTTGTGAATGATGTAATATCAAATTTTTAAAAATATTAAAAAAAATTGGGTTTAAAATAATTTTTCGTTGTAAAGTTTTTGAATTGCAATACGCTATGACTTTTGAACTTTATGAACTATTTTGAAATTTAATCTGGTTACATGTTACTATAGAGTATGAGATAGTGTGAGAATCGAGCCTACTAAAGTCCACCTACCTATTTTCCATTATAATCTACGTTATATCGACCAATGATTTTTTTTGTAAATTTTTCAAACGCGTGCTCAGGAAATTATTCTAGTAATAGTTATCACTTTGATATTTCCCGGATCATAGTAACAGTTTCCGCGTGGGAAGCATATTTATAGATATATTAATTTTTCACAAAGGAAAATGATTGACATAATATTTTCCGTAGGAAATCGTTATCGTAGAATCTTCTATTTTAGATACTAACAAGCTCGTAGAGTTTCGTTCTATTGAGTTGACGGATATTGTTAGCGATATCAAATTTGCAGTCGTTGCTCGTGCTTTACTATGCATGATCTAATTCTTCAACGGTTTCAATGTACAACCACGGTGGATATCTTTGTTACGTATATATACGTACCTCGTTGCCTTAACTATGTCACAGAACACTTTGTTTTTAAATTTTTGCAGCACTTCGATGTTGGTTTTCTTTACACATCCTCATAATTAGATGCCGTATGTCCACACTACGGTTTTAATATATTACAGTTTTATTTTGTACTGATATAACTCAGAAGTACGTTCAATTAACCAGTAAATTAGTATGTGTAATGTTAATTAGCTAATTTTTTTTATGTTCGTATTTCCTCTTTAATTCGTAACGGTAGTATTTTCTCTTTAAAAGCTATACGCATGCCCTGGAACACTCGTTATACTGAATAAAATTATTTTGTATTGATTTTGGTCTATTTTGCTACTTGATCTAACCGACTTGATCTAAACCGGTATACTTGTTACATTTTTCCACTTGATGATGTTACGTAACCATGACATTTGTTTTCTGCTAATTTTTCTTCTGCTTTCGATGTTTCCTTTCACAGTGAGTTGAGTTGTACCAATAAGTTCGTATTTTTGATCCTAATATTTGTATGTAATTGATGATGTATCATTGGTAGGTATATTATCTGGCCTGGTTCTAAAAATAAGTTTTCAACGTTTTCATTAGTAAATAACTCAAGGTATTTTGGCAGTGACTTAATTATCACACAATTCCGAAGCGTATTCAAAACAATAACAGTAATAGGTATAAAATAAATTTTAAATGAAAATTTAATATTTATATACATATATAGGTATAATATAAAGCTGAAATACAGTAAATTAACTTTTATTGTGTTGTATAAACAAGATGTCTTCTTTAAATGATTGACCTAATTCAAAAAAATAGTTAATTTGATTCAACAAAAATATTATAACAAAGAGAAATGAAAATTAAAAACTTTAATAAAGTAATTTTGATACAAATTGATGATTAAATTGTTATTAGAAGGTAGAAAACACAATATAATTCTCGAAAATAATTCCAACATTCCTAAAATTTAACCCAAATTGTAACCTTTGTAATATTATTATTATATAAATATATTTTATTTACAAATATTAAAAGAAAAAAAAACAATAATGTCAATTTAAGTTTAGAACAATTATCCTTACAATTATCCTTATTAATTTGACCTAAAACATTTTCAAAATGTTTATAAAAGTTTTGCGTTGGAGTAAATACAATAAATATTTATGTATACAATTGTTATACACATTCTAATTACACATGTATTGAAAATAATAATCAAACCAACCCTCTTTATTCTGATGTATACAATTTGTTAACATTAAAAACTTTTTCATTTATTCCTCTTTTTAATTTTGTTTTGTTATCATCTTATGGCATATTTTCGAACAAAATTTTCCTCCCCCAAAAAGATAATATAAAAATAATCTACCCAAAAATTAAGTTGAGAAAATTTGTTAATGTCATCATACTGTTATAATAATTTACTTGATCTTCTTCATATTATCATTTACCCCATTTATGTCGTCATATTGTTTTTCTATTTTTTCTATTTGTTTTTTTAAACTTGCACGATTCAATTTATTTGTTGTTGTTAATTCAAAATATAATATATATATCTATAGTTAGGTATGTATAATTGTAAAATCTCTAAAACCATATTATTATTATTAGTAATAAATTATATATTTTTCATATGGCTGTATTACTATGTGTATATGGTACGCATATGCATTGTTATATGTTCATATATATGTATGTGTGGTAGGTACGCAAATTGATATTTTTATTTGCATTATGTATTGTTACATTATAGAAATTGCCTTGGCTTAGTTAAAATTTAAATAAAAATAGTATAGTATCCATATGTATGGTTGTGGTTGGATATAATTATTAATTTATAGACTAGTGAATCCCCCTGTACAATTACACACAAGTAGTTCTTTCAAACACAATTTTATATAAAAAGAAATATTTGTTTTGGTATAATTGTAGTTGTTTTCTGAATCGCTTGATTATTGAATATATACATAATGAAATTAAAGTACCTATAATACCTACCTAATAATGCCGAAATTAACACTAATTTCAATATAACTTAACACAATAAAATCTCATTACTCTCAACGTAGTAGATCGATGTAGGTACCTACTTATTTTAGTTCGTTTTTTAGTCAAAAACGTTTGTAACCACAATTCTGTTATAGCCAACAATAGTCAACAATTTGTTTGAAAGAAAGTAATAAACTTCATAAGTTCATACAATCGATGTCGTTTATAAGTCACATTAAAATATAACCCCAATTTTACAATAAAACAGTCTAAAGTTAATTATTTTATTAAAAACTGATTTATACTGATTTATATAGAATTGCTATTTATGAATAAAATAAAGTTTAAAATTGTGATACTAAAGATATTTTATTAAATTTGATTTCGTTTATAAAGATGCAATTTTTTTTGGACTACGCCTATAGTCACAAAACGGTTATGGGTAGTCAGAAATATTACTGAAATTTAGCGAATGACTATAACCGTGTTTTACTGTATATATTTTTTGTAAATAACAGAAGCAAATGAATTAACATGTATTATATTATTTTTGAAGAGAATTTCTGATCTGATTTTTGTTTTTCTTTTAAATTTTTGTTTGTGTTTTCGTTTTTGTACGTTGTCTTATAAGTTTAAATAAGATTGATGTTTATTACAAATGGCGCTCAACTTGGAAATAACCGTCACTATTTGGTGTAACTATTTTAAATGTTTTAAGGATTCAGCAAAAAAAACTTGCTAAAATTTTAATATTTTTGTGGTGTAATTAATTTACTATTCAATTAGAATATTCGCTAGAATTTTTCTTATTTCTAATTTAAAATATTAGAATTTAACGACATAGAAAGAGAAAGAAAGATAGTGGGAGTGGGAGAGAAGACATCTAACTTTTACAACTTACACTACAAATATGTTCTGGTGAAATGTCAACTTTGACAACGACAGGCAGCCCAAAATTCCAACCTCTTAAAATAAAAATTTTTTTTTTGTTTATTTTTTTTTATAAATTATACATAAAACGATTAGTCTTGTTACTGTGTATACGGTATACCTACATCCGAAATTAAAAATTAACCTACATTAAAACTGTTAACATCTGTAGAAGTCTCTGGCTGTAAAGAAACTTTAACGTGGAACTGTTGAGAATATGGAAACAAAATGGACGAGAACGCCCAAAACAAACATAGATGTAGTGTTTAAAACAAGCCCTAAAAAACAAAACGACTAACAAGAACCAAATGGCTAATCTTTTTTGTTCTATTTAAATTTATTTATATGAATATATGTATATTATTTTGAAGTCATTTTGGAACTACCTATTTCATTTCATTATATTACATTACTTTCACTTCACTTATATATAATTGGAAAAATAGTTTTTAGTGGATGATGGTCCCATTCTACTTATAAATTTTAAAAGTGTCTATAATAAATATTTTTCTCATCCTAAAATATTTAATTTACAAAATGAAATTGAAATTGCCGTTGCCTTGAAATTTTGCATTATAGGTAATTATTTATATAATAGAATGAATGAAATTTTCTTACTTTGGTGTTAGTTTTTCCTTTGAAATTTACTTTAAAATTAAATATTTTAATAGTATATTTCAAAAATATTTTCTTATACCTATTCAATTTTCTCTCTTAAAATTTTATTTTCATATACCTAAAATTAATTCTTTTATTCTTATCACTTTTCAAATTTGCGTTATACCCAATTTTAAAAGGCCAAAAATGATCAAGACATTTGATCGAAAATCATTAAAATAAAAATAGCAAAAAACGGATGTTATACCACTAGACTTTAATAAAAAAAAAAATAATTTTTTTTTTATCGTTTTAACATTTACCCGCAATTATAACAAGAAAGTCTTGAACCTTTCTCTAAAAAAAAAATATTTTCCACAATTAAAACGTCCTGACATGTGTCATTTAATTTTATATTCATTTGATTAGTTGATCTTCAATTTTTGAAATTCAATACTTTTTTCATTTGATGTTAACACTTAAAATTATTTTTAAGGAACTGTTTACCGACAATAACTTTTTTCACAATTTTATCATACACATGTAGTAAGTAGTGTACATTTGTATAATATTTTTTGTTACTAAAAATTATAAAAGCTAGTTAATTTAGAATTTGATGAAATTTTAAATTTTTAGGTTCGAAGTACACATCAGTATTATACCCATTAAAAAAATTGGTTTCTGTTTAATGCATTACAATATTACATGAATGAAATCTCAGCTTCCTTTCAAATTAAAAAATAATATAAAACAAAAAATCCTTTCAAATATTTCTTTCTTCAGTTTTGTATTTCCCATGTGATGATTACTTCTGTAAATTATTTTTAATAATGCTGGTCGGTGTTGCCTTTTAAGATTTTAATTTGGTTGGTTCCAATACAAATTTTAATTAAAAATCTTTTAATTTAAAAAACTAAATTGCGTTCATAAATTTTTAACGGTAATTTGTTTTTTTTCTTGTAAGTGTTTTAGAGTGTTCATATTATTATGTAGGTACTATGAAAAAAAAACAATGTAGGTACCCTTTTGAAAATGGTAAGGACAATTTTTATGTTAAAATTATTATACATTTCAATTTTCAATTAATATAATTTAAAAAAAAAAAAAATCAGATTTCAATTTGCTATGGTTAACAATTAAGTGTTTTAATTATTGGCTCATTAGTAAAATAAAGATGTCGTTCTATAGTGTGAATTGAAATAGGTTTTGGAATTCTATTATTTCGAATGTGGTCTGCTTTTGAAATGTAACGCTTTTAAAATACACTGTATCAAAATCCGTCGTTTTGTAATTTCTTTTTTATGCTCTTGACAGTAACTTAGGTGAATCACCTTTTCGTTTCACCTTCCAATTTTTTGAATTATGAGATTTGACTGTAAGAACTAACCATAAAGGTTCATTATAAATTGGTGAACCTGGTTGTAATGGTTACAAAGGGTTATTTTCTATCTCTTTTGCAACTATCTACCATTATAATGGAAAACCAGGTAAAGATCCCAATAAAATTGATTCATATCGGCTTATTAGCCTATTGAAAACCATTCAGAATTATGGTGACAAAATGTTTCTTAGCAATTTTATAAACCCACATCACTTACTTAAATTTTTTTATTTTTGTTTTGTAGGTTTAAAAGTTTTATTTGTGTAGAAATGTATAATATCAATGCAGTAAATTTATTATGACATTATCATACCAAAATATAGTATCCATATATACATATAATTGTTATATGTATAGATATATATAGTCACTAAACCGAAACATGTTATACCACTGGTCATAATTTTGTTTTTCTGTTTCTAGTAAAAATTGAATTTTTACTAGAAGAAACCCCCGGGTACATACCCGGCCGACCAAAAGAAAGGAATTTTTCTGTGAAACGACACAATAAAATGATTTTAATACAATTATACATTTGACACGTTGAAAGTATCTGATAACAATATATAGAATAGTAATAGCAAACCACAAAAAAATAAAAAATGTTCAAAATTTTAAGTGAATATTAATTTTAAAATAAAATAAAAAAAATATCGGAAAGCATTAAACTTTTTTTGTAAGATTTAATATGTTTTTATTATTTTTTTATTTCTCGAGGGAAAGAGAAAGCCTCGAAAAATACTAAACAGATTGCGCACGTAGGTATTTAGGTATGGGGAATTCTAACCCACTAAAACCACCGAAACCCTTTACCATAACTGATATTATTAACCGATTAATTGATTGTTCGCGTTATTTATTAAAAAATAGTTTCCGATAATTTTATTAAACGATTAATCAATACCTATGAGTTAGTACCGTTTCCCAATTATTATGAATGAGTTTTAAAATTCATCATATAGGAAACAACTGAATAAAATGAAGTATTCTAGACATGGTATGCATTGTCATATGGTCAACCTCCTGGTATGCAACATTGTCAGTTACAGTGTCGTTGTCAGTAGTTTTCCCTGTCTTGGTCCTGCTAGAATTTTAATTTTTAGAGCAGTGGATTGTGTAGAGCTGACCATGGGTGAAGGAAGGTTGAGGGAGATAAATTCCGACTCTTTGAAATGTTTGACCTTGTGATTTATTGTTTGATATTATGATTATTGTTTGATCATATGCAAAACTTACTGGAAATTGATGTCTACGAAATTCTTATAAAAAAAGTTTCATTCTATATCTGATATTTTTTTTTTTATTTTATAAATAAAACAGTTAATTTTACAAAGATTAACTAAAAACTTTGAGCAATTTTTATTTTTTTGTGGTTTGCTATTAATATTATTATTCTATACATTGTTTTCAGATACTTTAAACTTGCCAAATGTTCAAAATTTTATTGACTTGACTATTCAGGTGCTCAAATTAAAAAAAATATACCTACAAAATTTTGCAAAAAAAAATTCGAAACAAAACAGATCAATTTAGAAATATTTTAAACAATCTACTCAACAACGATCAGAGCACTTTGGTGAAAAAAGAACTACTGAACACAACAAATTTTGTTTTTTTGTTGTTTTTATATTTTTTATTTGAGAGGAATTTGTTTCTTTGTTTTTATTTGGCATATGTACATAGATTCATTTGCAAGTACATAATGTAAATTATAATAACTGAAAAGCAAACAATTTTGTTTATTATTTTCATAAGATCTCACTTATGCATAATGTATTTGCTGAATAATAAAATCATATGAGTACAAAATTTTCAGCTGTGTGCGCATTTTTGTTTTATGTACAATCTTATATATTATATATATTAGAAGTTCATTAAGGAGTAGGAGAATCGAAATAAAATATAAAGGTGTCTACTGCGCAGGACCTTAAATGCTTGTCAATTATAATTATAGATATTTAAGTTGAATTGAAGAATAAAAACTTTGAATGGACATATAAAATAAATGTGCTAATTTCTCAGAATTTACTGTCTTGATAAATCGACAACATTTTCAATAGAATATGTATATTTTATAATGGTTATTATTTTATTGCTGTTCATGAATTTGGCGTTTTGATAAACCTCGATTCTTAGTTACATATCTAATTTACTATGTATAAAAAAATCATCGATACAACGCAGATTAAATTTTGTTAATTTGTATATATATTTATTTCATAAAAGCAGATAGTAACTAACAAAATAATATTAATAAATAGAACCTAGCATAATTTCGAAAACATTACTATTATTAAAATCAATCAATCAAAATAAACTTTTTTTTTTTAATTATTTATTTCCAAAATTTTAAATTATTTTATACAATTTTTTAAACTACATGAATTTTGAAAAAAAAAAAATTTTTTTTATTTAAAGCCTTAGCCGTAGCTGTCTGGCTTTATTTGTTTTTAAGTGTCCTTAACTTAATATTATATTGAGTTCGAAAAATTTTTTTTTTCCTTTTTTGAAACTTTAATTATTATTATGAAAATAAAAAAGAAAAAATATTTATATTTTAAATAATTTAGTTTTAGTTGATTTTTTAATTGATTTTAATTCTAAATTTGAAATGTCATAAATTATGATTTAATGTAATATATTCTTTTATTTTAATTTTGAAATGTGATATGTTATCGATATTTTTTAATTCAGACGTTAATTCATTATAAGCTTTCAAACAGTTGTAAAGTACATTATTTTTCTGATTATTAGTTACAAAAAGGCTTAAGTAAAAGTTGGATTTATTCCTAGTATTATGGGTATGGATGTCCACGTTTCTGTTTAATATGGAATTGTGTTTGATGAGATTATTTACTACCTTAAATGCTTTCATATACAATTCTTTTTTGATGAATATCAATTTTTTCAGCAACATTGATAAAAAATTTATTTATACATTCAGCATTTTCTATATCTCCAGAAATAATACAATTATCGACCTCTAATGATTTGATATTGCATGTTGTTTCTGTTGTGTCCTTGTTGAACATAATTTTTTTATAGACACTCCAGAGTGTTTTACTGTTATTAGGGTTATTAGAAAATTTTTTTGAATAGAAATTTTTCTTTGCTTCAAGAACTAATTTTTCAACTTTTTTTCTTAGAGTCTTTATATAGCTTTTGAACATTGGGATCATCTGTATATTTTTTCTTATATTTAAAAGATGAATCACGTATTTTTCTTTTTTATATATTTTTGAAATGTTTTTCTTATATTTACCCTATTTTATTGTTGTTTATTGCTTGAAACTCTTGATTTTTTTCTTTAGAAGACTTTCTTTTTGTGTTTTATGTTAAAATTTTATTCTAAAAATTTTGTTCACCCCACAACAAAAGAATTTTATTTAGTAAATTTTGATTTTGATGTGGTATCTAATACTGTTCTTATAATATAAGATACCACTAACTATTCTCCTATAAACTAAATTAGTTATAAGGTAATGTATATTGTACTTGAAAAATGAAAATAGGAAAATAAATGAATGAAAAAAAAAAAAAAACAAATTAATATTTAAGTCTCCTAAAATAATAGAATGACGGAATTTTTGCGTAATTTCATCAAGTTTATTGATGAAATCTAAAACTCGTGTTTTATGATGACGATATATAGACATAATATTAATACCTAATTTTCTTAGATTAATGGTCAGAAAAGTCGAGGAGTTAAATTCTTCTTTATCAACTAGAGTAATACTACTCTTTTTGGAAACATATATTACTGATACGCCATAAGGAACCTGTAGATTCGCGAAATAATATTCATACCCAGGTATATTAAAAAAGCAATTTTCATCTTTTTTCAGCCAAATTTCAGTTAAAGTGATAACATGTATTTCACAATTATATTATTTTATTAAAATTTCTAGGTTATTTAATTTATGACGTAGACTTTGAATATTGTGATATGATAAATTAAGATTGTGTTTATAATTTAAGCTTTGTATCAGAAAAATATTGTACATTTAAAACGCCATTGGTATCTATTTGGTCATGTAAATGCATCATAATTTAATTTAAAAATAAAATTTGCTGACAATAAGGATAACAGTACAATTAAAATTATCGATAACATTAATTACGTCACATCAAAGAAATGCACATGTTTTCTGGATATATTTTCTAAACAGGTTAGTAGTTTGCTAATTCGTTCTGTGCGTGCGGTATCATTCAATAAAATTATACTATAAGAAATTTTAATTGTTAATACTAATAGAATAGTATTTTTTTAATTTGTTTAAATTGTTTAATTTATAAATTTGTATAATAATAAAAAAAAAGCAAAAAGAATAAAAAATAGAAAATAAAAGTGTAAAATAATTTTTTAAAAAAGAAAAATAAAGATAAAAGATTTTAAAAATATTAAAACTAAGTGTTTTTTTTTTTTTTTTTTTTTTTTTTTATATATTTCCAAGTCTATGGGATGAACACCCTAACTGCTTTTAAACAGAGATTTGGAATACACAATCACATACAATAGCTTTTTTGTGTAGAATTTTTGTGGTATAGATTAATTTAAATGTGGAAAACTATATCTATTGTAGTACTTCCTTAAAATCTTACTGTCATTTATCCAATTTATGCAATCACATTACGGTCAACACTATTCTTTTGCATTATAATGATTTCTATTTTATGATTAGGTGTTATTTGAATATGTGCAAATTTTTGTTTTTCTTTTTTTATCATTGTAGGATAATTTCTTTATTTAATAAGAATGAATTTTGATGTAAAAAATTGACCGTAATGAACGGTTGCGTAAATTGAATAAATGAATGAGTAAATTTAAGGTTATTTTCATTGATTGATTTTAATAATAGTAATGCCAATGCTTTCGAAATTATGCTAGGTTCTATTTATTAATATTATTTTGTTAGTTACTATCTGCTTTTATGAGATAAATATTAATTTATAAGAATTAATAATATAAATAATAGTTTTGAAATGGAAACAATCAATGTTAGATGTGAGAAATAGAAGGGGAGCAGATATACACAGCAATCATGAATTACTAACTGGGGACTTCAGAATGAAACTAAGTCAACAAGGAAGAGGCAGAAGAAATAGAAAGAAGAAAATAAATATAAACAACTTAAAAAATCCGCAAGTAAGAGCTGACATAATTACGGCGTTACGACAAAATATTAGAAATAATAGAGAACACACTTGGGAAGAGATTCTGGAAATTTACAACCAAAAAAGCGAACAAAATCTTGGAATTTCACAACCACAAAGAAAATTCTGGATAACAGATAACACATGGGCCTTGATTAAAAGAAGAGGTGAAATGAAGAAATCGATAAACAACAGGATGGCATCAAGAAGAGAATATGAAGAAATAGCGAAAACAGTGAAAAGAGCAGCAAGAAGAGATAAAAGGAAATTTCTACAAAATTTAGCCGGAGAAACAGAAAAAGCAGCACAGCAACATGACCTGAGAGAATTGCATCGCATTTTTTTTTTTTTTTTTTTTTTTTTATATTATAGCCAAAACTTAGGTTTTGAACCTTTTAGTACTTGCGTACCGTTGACCATTTGAAAAAGGAAAGGATAGCTAAAGGAAAGGAAAGAAAAAGGAAGAAGAATAGTTTTGTGGGAAAGAGCGAACAATGTTGTTAATTTTCGTCTTAAATTTCTGTAAATCATAAATAAAAAATCCTTCTCTCATTGGGAATGCTTCGATTGGGACGCGATTCCACAATCGAGATGTTCTTACTATAAAAGAATTTCCATAGCCGGACTTAAACCATCTCGGAATTTCCACTGTGAAAGGGTGTGCACTTGATGCCTCTCGTGTTATGCGACAGAATTGCTTGAGAGGAGGAAGAAGTGACTTTAGTTCCTCGGAACAAGTGCCAACACCAAGTAGATATCTATAAAATAGAGAAAGTGCTCCAACAATACGACGATGACCAAGTGGTATAAGGGATGAGGTCACATTTATGTCGCCTATAAGACGAATGGCGCGGTTTTGAACTTTGTCCAAAAAATTTAAAGCAGCTTTTGGTGCACCTGCCCATAAATGTGAGTTATACTCGAGCTTGGGTCGTATATATGCTTTATAGATTTTTAAGAGGTCTGGAGATGAAAAATAAGCTTTGCAGCGACTTAAAAAGCCCAAACATTTGGCGGCGCTTTTCGCAATATCGAAAATATGCTCATTCCAGTGCATATTTTGATTCACTCGCATCCCGAGAATGTTCAAGTCTTTGAGTCGCTGAATAACTTCATTTTGAAGTCGGAGAATTGGTTCGAATGTTGTTAGCTTGTTACTAACAAGACAGCTTTGAGTTTTTGAAGTGTTAAACTCGACTCTGTTTGCTCTACCCCAGTCGACAATTTTGGCTAGGTCGTGATTGAGTGCACCAGCCATCATTGTTCTTTTGGAGTTGACTGCTGAAGTTGTAGCATTATTTGTTTTAAGAAAATCATATGATGCTACTAGAGTGCTGTCATCAGCAAAACTATGGATTTGATTGAAAGTTAATTTGAGAAGGTCATTAATGAAAATGAGAAATAGGGTGGGTGAAAGGACGGAGCCTTGTGGAACACCAGCATTGATTTGAAGTTGGTCGGAAAAGCTACCGTCAACTGAAACTATGATAGATCGATTTAGGAGAAAGCTTTCAATCCATTTAGAAAAGGTTGGACCGAGGCCTACAGCATTGCATTTTGCTATAAGAGCAGAATGCCAGACTCGATCAAAAGCCTTAGATATATCCAGAGCTACAACAGCAGCTTCACCAGATTGATGAAGACTGGTGTTAAGCTTTTCGCAGAGGCATGTCATGAGATCACCGGTGGAACGCTGAGCTCGAAAGCCGTATTGACTATCATGAATTATACCTCTACTATCAAGATATTTCTTCAACTTTTGATTGACTAAGATTTCCATCGTTTTGGAAATAATGGAAGTAATAGCTATGGGCCTATAGTTCGAAGGATTGCTTTTGTCACCTTTTTTAGGAATAGGATAAACTTGGGCAACTTTCCAATTGGACGGGTAAGTTCCTGAAGAAAAGGACAAATAGAATAAGTTGCGCAGAGGTTTAGAAATGGCGAGGGCAATGTGTCGCAGCACAATCGCAGGTATACCATCGGGACCGGTAGATTTTTTTATATCAAGATTCTTCAAGACTTTTACTACAGCTCTTTTTCTGAAGTATATCCTTCCAAGCGAAGAATTAACAACAGGGATTGTTGGCGGAACTTGGGCTGTATTAGGGAGTGTGGAATTGGCTGCAAATAATTTTGCAAAAAGGTTAGCTTTTCCAACAGAATCTGATATAATTGTACTATTATCAATCATAGCTGGAAATGAAGATTGGCAAAAATTTTGCCCAACGCTTTTAGCAAACGTCCAGAAGGACCTGCTGTTGTTAGGGAGATTAAAGATTTCTCGTCTCAACCTTTGGTTGTGCAGGAATTTTTGCTGATTGATAATTTTTTTACATTTATTCCTAACCACTTTATAACTCTCATATGTGTTGACAGTTTTATTATTCTTGTATTTTTTATAGGCTTCTTCTTTGGATTTCAGAGCTTTGCTGCAGATATCATTAAACCAAGCTGAGGGATTTCGTTTTATACTTTTAAGGCTATTTGGAATGAAGGTTTTCATTCCTAATAGAATCCTTTTGGTAATCACCTCTGCAGCAAAGTTGACATTTTTATATTGGAAACACAACGACCAGTTCGATGCATTTAAAAAGTTGTTGAAGCCTTCCCAGTCAGCTTGGTGATAATGCCAGACTAGTCTTTTGGGAGACTTAGAAGAACTGGTTGTTGTGCCTACTTCGAAGCTTGTGCTTACAAGACAGTGGTCGGAACCACCTAGCGGAGAGTTAACAGATATTGCATATTTCTCTGGATGGGTAGTTAGGAATAAATCCAGGAGATGACCGTTCTGGTCGCGTCGGTCTGGTATCCTCGTAGGGCTTTCGACAAGTTGAGAAAGGTTGAAAAAGTTGGAAAAAAGTTCAACTTGTTTGCCTTCGGGACTGTTGTGACTAGAAAAGTGAAGCCAGTCCCTGTTATGAATATTAAAGTCTCCCGCCAAAACAATCTCAGATTCGGGAGTGGTTTCCAGAACTGAGTTTATCTGATTAGATAGACTTTCTATAAGCATATCAGTTTCTAGCTGGTTCGCTTGAGGCGATCTGTAAATAAAACAGAAGTGAATGATGCGCTTATCGACGTGTATTTTCATCCAATTATATTGATAAATTGGGTTGGAGCACTCAAAATTTTGAAGTGTCTTATAAGCTAGTGAAGTGTCTTATCCTGTAATGAATGCAACTGAGACAAATATCTACACACAACAGTTTTTAATACCTTATTGAGTGTAGAAATATTCTCAGAGACATTCACTGCAGGTTAGAACACTGAGAAAATTACGGAATAAAAACAAAAATAAAAATAAAAATTATAATGAATTAATGAGAGATTTACAAAAAAAAAGAAATTTATTAAAGAAAAACAAAAAAAAAAAATAAAAAATTTTTTGTGGCTTAAGATAATGTATTTGGGTACGGTTTGAATTTGAACAAGAAAGAGTGTGTTATGTACGTGTGCGTCATGATTTAACTATTGTCAGCTAAGACGAAGAGTTAACAACATTTATAATATAATAAAATAATAGGAGAGAATGGAAGAAAATTTAAGTTTTGGCTATTGTTAATTTTAGGTAAATATTTTGATTAATGAATTTTATAATTATATTTTAATATTTATATTGTTATTGACACTGATTAGATATTTAATATTTTTTTTTGTTTTTTTCTCTTGTTGTTTATTTAAAGCACTATTTCAATTTATTTTATTTATCTCTTTTTTTTTTTTATTTTAATTTTATAATTTTAAATTTTAAATTTTTTCTTTTTGTATTGATTACACCGCACAAATTCACGTGCACTTAGGTTGAAGTACAGTGGTAAACTCAGTCAAGAACTTAATAAACCAGTCGCAACAACAAAACAAACCAATTAAAGATAAAACTGGTGCGCTCATCACAAACTTAGGGGATCAATTAAAGAGATGGAGAGAACTTTTCCAAGAACTGAGCAACGAAGAAATTACAAATAATGAAGCAGACATAAGAAACAGAGACAATGCAAATATCCACCCAACTGAGGGACTGCCAATATCTACTCAAGCACCAAATATAGAAGAAATCAAAGCTACAATCAATATCCTGAAGCACAACAAAGCAACAGGTGAAGATGGAATTCCAGCAGAAATAGCCACACTGGACCCCGACCTATTCGCAACAACAATTGAACCCCACATCAGAAAAGCATGGATGGAAGAGAATATACCACCATCATGGAAGAAAGGAATGATTGTCAAGATACCTAAGAAAGGAGACTTGGCAAATTGCAGCAACTGGAGAGGAATCACGGTTCTAAATACTATTCATAAGATAATAGCAATTATTATAAAGAAAAGATTAGAAGAAGTACTAGAACCAATACTACGGAAAGAGCAGGCAGGTTTCAGACCAAACCGAAGCTGTGTAGACCAGGCAAATACTTTACGGGTCATAGTTGAACAATCAGTAGAATGGAATGCCCCACTATATCTACTATTCATAGATTTTAAGAAAGCATTCGACACAGTCAAGAGATGCGCAATATGGAGAACACTTACAAAGAAGGGAGTTCCTGAAAAAATCATCAACATCATCAAAGCGATGTATAAAGATGCAGAGACAACAGTTCAACACAGAGGTAACATCAGTGATCCATTCTACACCAATATAGGAGTTAGACAAGGATGTCCACTATCTCCACTTCTCTTCAACACAATACTAGACGACATTCTAAGAAAAGTTTGCACTGGAATAAACGGAATAGAATGGGATCTCTTCGGCAACTTAGAAGACTTAGATTACGCAGATGATGTATGCCTCATATCAAGGAATCAAAGGGACCTACAGAACAAAGTCAACAGATTACAGGAAGAAGCAAAGAAATCGGGACTGGAATTAAATATCGAGAAAATCAAGGCAATGAGGACAAACAACAGTGATAGTGAGCGACAGATAGAATACGTAGAAGAATTCAACTACCTGGGGAGCATCATAACATCAAGACGAGGTACAACAGAAGATGTCAACAGCCGTATAAATAAGGCAAGAAGAACATTTGGGAGCCTAATGAAGATATGGCGGAGCAACCAAATATCGAGAACAACAAAGCTAACAATATTCAGAGCATGTGTTAAGTCAACATTAATATATGGCAGTGAAACATGGCTCACTTCGGTCAGAATCAAACAGAAGCTACAAGTATTCATCAACAAGTGCTTGAGAATTATATGCAGAATATTCTGGCCGGCAAGAATTAGTAACGAGGATTTATGGATGATAACTGGAGAAGAACCTATCAATAGACAGATAAATAGGAAAAAATGGAAATGGATAGGTCATACACTAAGGAAATCAGAAAGTGATATAGCAAGAAGAGCTCTAGAGTGGAATCCACAAGGACAAAGGAGACCTGGCAGACCATACAATACATGGAGACGCACAATCGATCAAGAATTAACAATCAACAATTATACCTGGGACGATATTAAGGAAGTAGTACTCAACAGAGAGGAATGGAGGTTCACTATTGAAGCTCTATGCTACCACGCGGAGTAATAGGAGAAAAAAAAAATAATATAAATTATACAAATTAACAAAATTTCATCTGCGATGTATCGATGACTTATCGATACCTTATCCGCATCAATAAAAAAAATCATGAGAAGAATTTTAGTTCATCTTTATTTCATTTATTTATAACAATATAAATCATTCAATAGTTTCAAAAGGAAAAGAAAGTATGTTCTACCATATTTCTAGATGTAGCCCAAGCTTTTGATAAAGTATGGCATCGAGGCTTAATAAATAAACTAAACAATATGTTACCTAAACAATACGTAGATATACTCTCATCATATCTAGAAAAGAGACTATTCAGAATAAAACAAGACGAAGAGTATTCTACTATTAGAGATATTAAAACGGGTGTGCCTCAAGGTAGTATTCTGGGTCCCATACTGTATTTGCTCTACACCAATTATTTACCAGAAATGGAAAATATAACTGTAGCTACATTCGCTGACGATACTGCGTTGATGGCAGTAGGATCAAATATTGACGAGGCTACAATTAAATTGCAAAGAGCAAGCGACAAGCTATACCTCTGGACAAAGAAATGGAAAATTAAACTCAATGAGTTAAAATCAGTACATGTAAATTTTACAAATAAAAAATTAGAAAATCAACCACCATTGGTAAATCTGAATGGGGTCAATATACCCCAAGAAAACAATGCTAAATACCTAGGAATGACATTAGATGTCAAACTTAGATGAAAAGAGCACGTTAAAAAGAAAAAATTTGAGCTTGAAAATAAATATAGAGAAATGTACTGACTCTTAGGTCGTAATTCTAAATTACCTATACATAACAAGATTTTGTTATATAATCAGATACTCAAACCGATATGGTTGTACGGCATACAAATATGGGGATGTGCCAAACAAACACATGTACTTTGTATACAAAAATTCCAAAATAAAGTCTTGCGCAACATGGTAAATGCCCCCTGGTATGTTCGCAACAGTGATTTGCACAGAGATCTAAAAATTCCTTGCATAGAAAATGAAATAAAAAGATATGCAACAAAGCATATAGCTCATTTGGAGGGTCATGTTAACGTTGAGGCCACTCAACTGCTAGATAATCAAAATGATGTCAGAAGGCTTAAAAGAACTAAGCCACTAGATTTAATACGATAGAATTTCGTAAACTTTTTCTTTAAGAAAATCAAAAGAGCAATAAATTAATGGTTAGTCCGTTGGACTAGTATTAATGGGAGGGGTGTTGTTTAGTCAGTAAAAATCTGGCACACAATGGAAGCTACGGGGCTCATTGTGTCTATGAAGATTCCCACCAATCCACGCAAAAAAAAAAAAAAAAAAAATGTTAAATTTATTTTGAAAGCAGCAAAAAATAGTTTTTTTTTAGCATACTTTACCAATATTTTTAAATTCATCCCTATGGCAATATTATATAAATTTTAAATTTTTTTATGTCTTTTGTGTTATCTAACAAAGATTATTGTTATTTTGAAATTTAATATTTTAAAAAAAATACCATGTCTGGAGAAAAAATTAAATGTAAGTAATAAATAAAAATTATTATGTTCTTAAATTATATTTGGTTTAAATTTTACATAAATGTTACATATTTGCAGTTACAAAAGAAAACATTTTGAAGTTAATTAATTTAAGCGGAGAAAAATATAGCGGGTTCTTCACAGGAAAACATTTCGGCCACAATTCTGGGTGGAAGTATGAAGTATTTTTTATATTATGTGGATATATTACATTTTTGTACTATAGGAAAATTACGATAGAGCTAGGATTCCCTGAACAAAGCTCCAAAATTGTAAAAAAAAAGTGGGAAAATTTGGTTCAGAAATATAAGGTAAAATATTTAAAAAAAATTCAAAAGAAAACAATATTAATTATTTGTTATTCTAACTTTTTAATTTATAATTTTAGATATTAAAGAAGCCATTAAAGAAGATATTATGATGATCTTGATATAATTATGAAGAATAAACATATTATAAATCCTCCATATACAATTGCATCTGATTCATCTTCATCATCATCATCTTCAATACTAACACCAGCAATAGCCTCAACATCATCAACAGAAACTGTCTCAACATCATCAACAACAGTAGCCTCCACATCATCAGCACTGTCAATGTCAACAAGATCCCCTATATTAACTTCAGCGGAGAGATATTTTAATACTACTTTAACAACCCCCATAAAAAGAAAAGCGGATAACTTATTAAAATACATGAAAAAACGAGATAAACGAATTTTGAAACAAAACAATATATTAACCCTTTACCGCCGGTTGTACTATATATAGTACAGCAAAACAGGGTGTACAAATTAATTTTTTTTTTCTGAAACTAATTTGATTTTAAAACCAAATTGTTGTGAATTCTATTCTTAAAGAATGTGCCAACACTTTTATTTGAATAACACTTGCTTTGAGTTTGATTAAGTGTCAATTTTATTCATTAGAAAATGTGTGTTTTTTAGAAATTGCAAAATAATGTACCTTTGACCATAAAATTATTAGAAAATGTTATTAAAATTTTAAATTATTTTATAAATTAAATTAAAAAGTGTTAACTAAATAAAAACTAAAATAACGTGAATGTTAATTAAAAATTATTAGTAAATTTAATCAGTTTTTTTTGTGTGCAAAGTTTGGTGTACTATATAAAGTACAACCGGCGGATATGGGATCAAAATAATATGAATAATTTCATTCTATTGCATATACCAATATTTCAAAATTAATTATTGTTGTTTTTATGTGTTTAACACTAATTAAAAGATTTACATTATTTATTACTACGTTTTACTAAAACTATTATACCTCTAAGAACTATTTCAACAATAATATTGGGAATTGGATTGGGAATAATAAGTTATATCAAAGACAGACTTAATAATGACTAAATTATTAAGCTGAGATGAAAATTCGTCAAATCAGCTTAATAGAAAACAATTTGAGGCAGATTGAATCGTTATTAGTGACGATAGTAATAGCGGTAGTGGTAGTGATTCATAATTCATATCATCGGTCATAGGTCATAAAATTCTCAAGTAATTTTAGGAGTATGGTCTGACATATAAATAGAATATTTATATAATTACTAGCTATTCCCGGCGTAACATCCGCCGGTCTAGCATTAGCATTATAAATGAAACAATTTATTTTATTTCTTTATTTTTTTGATTTTCTTAAAAAAATCAATGTTTTAAATATTTTTTTATTAACTACATAATAAATAAGTTAAATTTAAAAACTTAAAACTATAATTCACTTTATCTAATATCTTAAAAATAGTTTAACATTTTAATACTTATTCATCACACTTAAAAGAACAGTAGGAAACTCTTATATGTTCTTTGCATTTGATTTCACTAGCATTTAACATATCCGTAATGCAACTGTTATTTATATTTCTTAAAAATATCCTTTCTGAAGTCTGAAATTTTATAAATTTCAAAAAATAGAGTACATTTTTTTATGTAAAAATTATTTACAGCATTCGTCAAAATATGTGTTGTGAGCTCATCAAATAACATGTTCATATTATTTTAGATGATTTTATGGATGATTTTTATCAAACTTCGTTGGTTTCTTCTTTGAATGTTCATTTTTTTTATTTTCACTTTTAATAACTTTAATTTTGCGATATATAGTGTACTTGAGACTACACTAAAATTTTGACAACAAATCAAGTGACGCACTTAAATTTATTCGGAATTTTTCTGAAAAAATTTAGTGCGATTTGACAGGTTTAGTGCGAGTATCAAGTGCAAGTGCGAGAGATTCGGAAACGCCCTAAATCACAAAAATTATAAAATTATTTATGCTCATACACTTTTTCTTGCTGTAAAAATTTCTTAAAATATCTCTTGCACAATATTTTATTGACTTTAATTATGCTGAACCACGCTTGTCTAAATATCAATTAATTAAAATTATGTAAATCCTAATCATAACGCGTCCACAAGTGAAATGAAGCTGTATAATATTTTTGAAATATGTAAAATGTGTATACATTGATTGATATATGGTGTACTTAATCGTAATTTTGGAAGTTCACCAAAATATATTTTCATTTAATAACAACTATCGAAAAAAATACAAAAAAAAAAATATCAAAAAAAATCAGCGCAGCTGCGAAATTTTTATCGCGCAGTTCAAAATTTTTATAATAAAAACTTCGCCACGCAGTTTTTAGAGAAAACGCGCAATAAAAAACCGCGCAGTTGGAGGGATTACTTACTAACTTTTATCATAGAATATAAAATTATAGTAAGAAGTCGCATCTCGTTTTGAAGAAAAATGTTTGTACTCCTCACCTGATATGAGAACCCACACGTAGAGGAAGAGAAAAGGTGATGAGAAAAAACCGAAAACAAAATTCTCATTTTTATATTTCATACTTTCTCTGAAATACAAATAATTGTATTTTAGAGTAAATACTGATATGAATAGCTACATACCTAAATAAAAATAATATATATTAAAATAAGTATGCAGTTATACATACAATGATAGAGTAAATGATTGAATCACAGAATCTGGAAAAAATTATAAAAATAATAGTAATAAAAGAATAAAATTTATTAGATATGCATTACAAATCGTGAACTGTCTACGGAATACAGTTTCTTTTTTATCAGATCAGAACTTGGTTGAAAATCATATTTCTATTTCAGTTTTTGCATTTTTATTTTTTGAAGAAATAAAACGGCCAATAATTCATTTTTCAGCAACATACATATCTACATCTACACATCTACAGATGTAAATACTTAATTATAAATGACTGATAAATATAATCTTTGCTGAAAATTTAAAAATATACCTACTTTATGTATGTGCTTCAATTTTTTTAATATTTTTTATTTGATTTAAAAAACTATTAAAATATATCTACATGGATGGTTAATTGTTGCTTACGATGTTTTTTGTTTTTGGTTTTTTACAAAATATTACTTTTTTAAGCTCTTCATATTTTATTTTCGTTTCATTTTCTTACCCGCCCGTACGCACCTAAGTCGAAAGAATTGGAAAATATCCAGATAACACTTCTTATTATTATAATATGTTGCAATTGTCCAGTAGTAACTGTATTTAAAAAATCCTGGATAACAACATCATCATTGATTCATATCAATTTATATGAATCTATTTACTTTTTTTTGTAGGTAGGTGGGAGTCCTCGAAGGACACCAAGTTGTTTCAGTCACTTGCGCGCACACCAACAATGCTAGTGAGGGAGGTTAAACCCACTAAAACCACCTCTTTTTTTCATACATAACAAATCCATGATATATCGACTAATGAATGCTTACCCTCATGTAAAAAAAATTTCTATGTCAATGTTTCTGTATTATTATTTAAAAAAAATTTTTTGTAAAATATTAAAGTAAATTTTAATTAAAATGTATTAAAAGCTTGAAAAAGTGATTTGGTATTTTGTCATAGTTTTGGAATTGCTTAACTTTTTTTGTTATTAGCCTATCCCTATATCTCTTTAATCTTAATATGTACCATGAAAAAGAAATCTTATCTCTATCAATTTGACATCAATTACAGTACAAATCAGTTATAGTCACTAATAGTGATAGGCACAATTCGCTTTTTAGTCAACAAATTTACTGTCATCGTCTTTTTTAATATTTTTTTATGTATTTTATAGTCAAAAACGTTTATAGTCACAATTCTGTATTAATTTCACAATTTCACAAATTTTTTAAAAAAAAGTAATAAGCTTCATAAAATCGATGTCGTTTATAGTCACATTAAGATATAACGCCAATTTTTTCAATAAAACAAAAACATAACTCAAAAGTGAATTATTTTATTAAAAAACTGATTTATATATTGTTCTTTTTCTGTTCTTTATTACAAATATGTATATTTTGTGATTACATAACGGAATTGCTATGAATAAAATTAAGTTAAAAAAATTGTTATACGAAAGATATTTTATTGAATTTTGTTTATAAAGATGCAATTTTTTTTGACTACGCCTATATAGTCACAAAACGGTTATAGGCACAAATATTACTGATATTTAGGGAATAATAATATAACAGTGTTTTACTTTACATGTTTTTTTAAATAGCAGAACATTTGTTATATCATTTTTGAAGAGATGAACTGATTTTTGTGTTTCTGTTTTGATTTAAATTTTTGTTTGTGTTTTCGTTTTTGTACTTTTTTCTATAAGTTTGTGTGTTTATTTAACATGAAAGAATTTTTATTAAGCCATTTTAAAAATTGTCTGTGATTGAAATTTATTTTAGAGTACTCTAAATATTTTAAAGTACTTTCTCTCTACTCGGAAATAACCGTCATTTATTTGTTGTAACTATTTTAAATTTTTTAAGTATTCACCACCAAGAACTTGCTCAAATTTTAATATTTTTGTGGTGTAATTTACTATTCAACTATTCTTGGTTTTTTACTGCACTCGTCGTTCATCTTGTATATTATATATAAAAATATTATTTTTCTAATTTTATAATTCGAAAAAACAAAAATTAAAAAAAGTTTCTCATTATTTTTATTTTATAAACATGCCTATCCTACAAAACGAAAACTTGATTGCGTTTGGAATAAATCAGATCCGCAAGCACTCCCCCCGCAATAAATTTGGGTTCATTGAAAACGCTAAACAAAAACGGAACATATTTTATTTACAGATGTTTTAAGTATTTTAGAATACAAAAAAAATTGTTTATGGAGTTGTCGGTTTATATTTTTAAATTTTTATAAAAAGAAAGAGATTTGTTGAAATTAGTTAAATTAAAAATTCAATAAAGGATTCAAAAAATATTAAAATAACTAAAGAAAAATAATTGTGATTTTTGTACTCTATTTTTCTTCAAAGACTGGTGTTTCAGTAGAGGTAACAGGTAGATTTGGAATACCTGTAAGATCCTCAATATATTCATCAATTGCTTCATTAAGTACTATATTAGGTACTCCAAAATTACGTGTTTCTGTAACTCCTTCAACACAGTCTTTAAGGGATAATAGCTCAATCACCTCCTCTTCCAGATTTGTAAAAATTATTTTCTTATTCGGTCCACCACCCGTGGACGTGATTTCTTTTTTTTCCGGACTCAATTTTTTTTTAAGTAGCTTTTATAATCTGTCCATACCTAAAAATTAAATAAAATGCATAATATTTAAACTTATGATTAATAAACTTAATTCAATTATAGTAATGAAAGTTTTAACTTTTTCCACTCTGAAACTTTTTTAAAAGGTAAAAGTATTATAATTCTTTTTTGAGATCAATCCAAAAATCTCTTGGATCAAATTTTGAATTCTTTGCAATATCTGGATTTTTTTTAAGGCCGAAATTAAACACTTATACTGATCCTGATTTATTAATTCCTGATTAAATAGTGAAAAATATATTTCCTGATTCCCTGATTAAATAGTGAAAAATATATTTTTGATATTTACAAAATTTTGTTTTCCATTTAATTTTTTTTTAAATTCAACACCATCAATCGCTAGGAATACATGAACTGTACTATTTTTCAGTACTACTAAAATGTATGAATCCGCAATAAAATTATTGAGGATAAAAAATGAAAAAATGTTCATACAAATATATGATTCGCGTTCAATTGCGTTTTCAATGATATTTCAAAAAATTCACCGCTCCGCAATTATCCGCAACGTTTTCAAGGATAGTTATTTCTCATAAAAGTGAATATTTCCGCGCCACAATCCAATTTGCGTTTTGTAGGATAGGCATGAACATTTTTTTTCTCAATTTATTATGTGCTGACATATAGTTAAGCCTATATTTTATATATATTTTAATTTGCTGTCAATTAACAGAATTCACAATTAACTTTGATTATTCATAACATAACCCCATCAACATAGCGTTGCAAAAAAAAAATATATATCATACCTACTATACGTATATACATAATGCTATATTTTGTGTGGAGTGTGCACACCTTCTCTTCAAGAATTATTAACTCACTGACACTTAAAATCAAAAACAAATTATTAATAAACATTCTGTCACAACTCGTATATTATAATCTGCTAACAAAAACAGTAGAAGCATAAAAAAAAAGAAAAGAAAAAATTTAAAATTTTTAACGTATTTGAACTTTTATGACTTGCTTCTTTTTTTATTTTTTAAAATTACATAAAAGAAATGTGAAGTCATTAAATTTAAGAACTCACAATATATTCCTGAATTTATAAATTCCCTATATAATTATTCCCACATATGGATCTATGCGCATATAGTCCTGAAATTTGTTTTTCATATTCTCAATTTTTTCTCGAAAAAGAAGAAAAGTCATATTTATTAAATGCGTTATCCCTAAGGAGATCACCAAAAATGTAAAAAAGCAAATAATAAAAAAAAATATATATTCAATAGGTTTAGCGAGAATCGCTGATTACACAGAAGTGTAAAGTTAACAAAAAAAACCTTTGAAATCAATTTGAAAAGAATAATAAAATAAAATTAAAAATGTTAAAAAACCTGAAAGAAATTGAAAAAAAAAACTAATAAACCTCCAAAATAGTCAATCATAATAAAGACATTTTTATGTAAACAAACAATTTTTACACCTGAACTTAAAGGCACAAAATTTAACAAATAAAAAATTGAAAATCTATCGATATTTAATTAGATACTGATCGAGTAGTTCTCTATATTAATCCCACACATGTCACTTAGTTATATTAGGAAACCATATTATATTACGTTATTAGTTGTTAGTTTATTATATCACATATATTTAATGCATAGGTACCTACAGTATATAAAAAGTATATAATACATACTGTGTTGATTAAAAATTTTTTATACAAGTAAATTTTTGTTTCTAAATCAAAATTAATCGTGCATCGCAATTGATTTGGAAGATTTTTAATATTTTAATAGCAATTCATATCATAGCTAAAAACTTTCAATTCTCTACAATTTCTCATACTCGAGAAAATTGTAAATAATAAATATCAAAATTGAAACATTTTTTTTTGTACAAAAATAGCAAAATTTTGTTATTTACAAAATTCTCAAGAAATTGAAAACGAGAACCCTCGCGTCTCTCTAAATAACTGTTATATTCGAAAATATACCAGTTTTGTTACTTATTTTATTGAATAACTCCCAACAATAAACTGCAACCTAACTATAATAGGGATTACATCTAATGAAATTTAAAATATTTGGTGAAATAAATAACATTATAGTATTATATTGATAGCATACATAAAGGACACTATCTCAATACATATAAATTCTTATTATTTAACAAATAACGATTAACGATAGAAAGAACTTCAATTAAACATACATATTAGAGACAGTGACCATTAAAACATACCGGTCGACAAATTTAAATTTAGGGCAACTATAACATTGATTACAAAAATTTAAAACGAGAGAATATCAGAACATCTAACACCTTCTTAGGTAACTGATAATTGGTCGATATAGAGTTCAGCTACAAAAGTTAAATTATTCAGACTAGAGAAGAAGTGAATCTTAAGGTATTTTATAAGATGTTCCTAATTAGCAAGATCAAATTAGTACAAGAAAATATATGTTTAAATTTCCACAATAACTCCAAATTACAGTGGTGCAACGCAGTAGGTGAAGTGTTTGCTATTTCAAAATTTTCAGATTCGATTCCGGATGAATGCTTTTCGACCTGGTAAAAAATAAATATAAAATCTATAATTATAATTGAAAAGCATTTAAGGACCTGCGCAGTAGACACCTTTTCATTTTATTTCGCTTCTCTTTAATGAACTCCTAATATATAAATAAGTTGTATATAAAACAATAATGCGCACACAGTTGAAAAATTTGTACTCATATGGTTTTATTGTTCAACAAATACATTATGCATATGTGAGTTCTTATTAAAATAAAAAACGAGAGCAAACAAATCAGTTATTATAATTATTTGCAGTGAACATAATGTTCATTGTATATTTATGTCAAATAAAAACAAAAATAAACAAATTCATCTGAAATTATGTACATCTATAAAATAAAAACAAAAAAACAAATACATCTAAAATATAAAAACAACAAAAAACAAATCACTTGAATTCCTCATTTTTAATCTTTTTAAGTAACTGTTTCTAAATTTTGGTTATTTGTAGTAATAATATAGTTTTTATTAAAATTATGTATATGTACCATGTACGTATATAACTCTTTAATGAAAATTTTTTTTATTTTTAGTTATTTTATCTACTAAATGCCACTTACTATTGGGAATATATCGGAAACGAAACAGTATATGAGGGACGTGTATTTATATGTCTTTATTAAACATGAGTGGTTTCTGCTATATCGTTAGAGGTCTATGCAAGTACGTAAATTACTGTTTTTCTTAAAACTTTAAATTTGGCTCTGTAATTACTCAACAGGGGTCCCTAGTCTCTATTATAAATTATAATATACTTATATATTTACTTCCAAATTAGAGTAATTTTTGACTATTTCCACCATACAGTAGTAAATTAATTATTTTATGTAAAATTAACTGTTTCTGACGTAAAATTGAAATTTTACATAATAATTTAACAATATTCCATTAAAAATGTTTAAATTTACTATAAATAGGTGTAATTTTACTTTATTATGAAAAATAAGTGCGATTTACGCAAATTAGGCATAAAAATAAAACAAAAAGCTTAAATTTACGTTTCTTTTTAATCGTTGTGTTTATTATGCATAGTAGAGTGCATAACACATAATTTCTTCAGTGTAAAAGTAAGGTTCAACAAAGTAACATCCAAAAAAAAATAAGAAGAGAAGAAAAAAATATTAAGGAGTAAATTTAATTTTTTTTGTTTTAAAATATAAATGTAGAGTAATCAGCTTATAATAAAATAATTAATGATTGTTAAGCTTACAATTATTTTTTTTTGTAACTAACTTTAAACATTTTTCAAATTATTTTCTTAATAGCTCTATGTACTGTTTTTATAATAGGTAATTTTCTTTTTGACAAATCTATAACAGACAATCATATAGAAAATTTTTGTACTTGTGAAACAAAAATACAAAAACCGTATATAATACACGGCTTACTATTTTTTTTAGTAAGCTAAAGTGGTTTTTTTTTAAATATTTGTACAAAAATTTTGTATGAAAATAATTGTGTAAGTTTTTTTTTTTTTTTTAATAATTCCAAGTCTATGGGATGAACACCCTAACTGCTTTTTACACTGAGATTTGGAATACAATTACATACAATAGCTTTTTCTGTAGAATTTTTTTGTGGTATATCTACTAATTTAAATGTGGAAAACTATATCTATTGTAGAGTACTTCGCCTTCATAATAGCATAGTTCCATTTTATTTTTTAGTGATAACCAAAACTCTCAACTATTTATCATTTATTTTATCCCAATGATAAAGGGTACTGGACCAGGACGAAAAATACATAAAGCATTTTTTTGCCTTCGTCGGGAATCGAACCTGGGACCTTTGGGTTGAAAGGCTGGCGCTCTACCTACTGCGCCACCCAGCGTGTAAGTATATACATAAAAATATGCTCAAGGAAAAAATTACAAAAATAATATATGTATAAGAAAAATATAAATGTAAAAAATTGTCAAACAAAAAAATTTATATTAAATAAAACTTCTTCTTTAAAATAATAAGGGTCTTCACGTAAAGTCGCATCGTAGGAAAATAAAATCTGAAAATCTTACGTTATACATGAACGGTAGGAAAACAAATAACTAACTATAAAACTTCAGATAATAGAAATGTTGATTGGTTCAGAGAAATGTTTATTGGTATATTTTAAAAAATATTTTTTGGTAATATCAATTTACGTTTATTTGTTAAATGGGTTTTTGAGCTGTGGGTTTCTGCAATAAATGGTTTCGGTAAAAAAAATTCTGAATTTTAAGTAAATATTTAAATCCATACCTCTAAAAATTTCCTACATTCTAAATATAACATTTAATTTCTCAATTTTCAGGTTTTGATATTCATTTTTATTTTTTCAACTTAAAACTTCGAATTTAAAATGGCAATATTTGAGTGTTTTGGGGTATTGAGTAAAAATGGGACGGCATTTTCGTGTTTTGAGTAAAAATGGTACAGGACTTTTAGAAGAAAATGATTAACAAATAATATTCCACGTGAATACTCTATTTATATGATTAGCTTAAACTCATAAAATTTGGAAAACTACTGCTATTGTCAGGAACTAAGCCTTCTTAAATGGAATAGCTCCATGTTAAATATAATAGTTTCTTGTTACCAGATTATTTATTTTGTCATTTATTTCATCCCAATTACAAAGGATAACTTACTTACTTTTTATTCTGGACATATAAACGATATGCTGGCTTTGTTTTAGATAATTTAGCTTTTCATTATTTCTTATATTTGACAACCTTTTAATTGGAAGTCTGCCCAAATCCCAAGCTTTATTTTTATTAGGAAATGTTCTTTTTAATTGCATTTTTTTTTCATTTGCAAAGCTATGTTTGTTTAGTGTTTGAAAAAAATATTTCGTAGCCACAAAAAAAAATACCTGCTTTTTCCTGAGTAAGAAAAAAAGTTCTTTTACGTAGCTGTTTTTTAATCAAAAAAAAGTAAGTAGGTATCTGCTTTTTCAGAACTTTATTTTTCTTAATATAAAATCTAAAAGACTTTCATTATTTTTCTTTTTTTAAATTTCGGTATATTGGGATTTCATTTTGGATACCGAACCATATCATTTAAGCGTCACAATCGAGTTATATACACACAATATCCTTTTCCTATCTTTTATTTGTGACTTAGAGCTTAAAGTTATTTAAATTATATTTTGTATGCAATATTGTTCATCTGCCCTATGCCCCACAGATGGGGCAATACATATTGTTTACTGTTTTTAATATTCACCATTGATTATAACTTCCAGAAAGTTACTCAATTCAGTGAAGTTATAGTGCCTTATTATAATCTGTTTTGAATTTTCTTCTAATGACAAAGCGAGATAATTTGAGATAGGTATGGATTTTTTTTTTTTTAACATTTACTTCCAATCATTATATATTTATAATTATGTATTTACAATATATTTGAAAAAAAATTACAAGAATTTTCTATTGTACCAAAAGTTTTGATGATCACTGTGCTTTTAAAAAACAAAAGTGAAACACTTTAATCGAATCGATAATGTTGAATAAATAACCGTGAGAAATTAACTTATTAAGTAAAAATTTGTTTTTTTTTATTCGAAACGTTTTGATTAAATATTTTTACTTTTATTAGATTTTCTGAATAGATTCAATAAATAAAGGTAAAGGTGTTAAATCCTCTCACCCTTTACATTTTATGTAAGTGTATTTGTATATTTTATTTAGATGTATATATATATAATATATATGGGATGTGTGTACATCATATAATTTATATTATATTTTATAACAAATGTATTTCATGCAGGATCAAATCAGGTTGTTTCACTACACATAAGCAACATGTATTTTACCTGTAAATATGATTTACGATTTGACATCATGAGCGTATGTGCATGGACAACTTCAGATCTTTTCTTGTTTTTATTATTATTATTTTCTTTTATCACAAAATAATTTTTTTTAGTTAAAAGAGTTTATTTGCTCTTTACTAACAAAGAAAAAATAAATAAAAGAAAAAAAGGGATTTATTTGTTGGTCTTTTCATTATTTTCGAATTGCATGATTTGTACATCAGTGACAAAAAGAAAAAGTATTGAAAAAAAACCAATATATATATAATAGTATAGTATATATACAATATATAAGGACTTAAAAAGTTAAAAGTGATATTTTCTACTGACAGGAATGATTAACATTGTCGCATGAAAGAACGACTGATTCAAATGTGATTCAAATCGCTATTATTAGGATACTTGAAGTAATCGCATATAAATAATAATAAAAAATAGGATCTACGGGAGAAAAAGGTTTTAATGGATTAAATAAAAATTAAAGTGAAAACCTGATAGACATTCACGAAATTAATTATCAGAAATTGATCATTTTGTAAATATTTTTAATACGAGGATTAAAAACCTAATGAGGGGAGACCTCAAGTTTAAAGAGGTTTTCCTTTCTATTTTTTTAACTACTACTATATAGTATACTACCAATTACTATTTATTACCTTAGTTGGATTATAAATTTATGCTAATAAATTAATGTTCTATGAATTTTTTTAAAACATAGATGCCTTCTTGTTAGTGAGGTCTGATCTATTGCAAACATAAACTATATTAACCTGTTTTATTTTTTCGAATGCAGTTCAATAAATTGTTGTTGTACTGGGTATTGTACCACTGACATACATTTTTTAGCCCAAAAAAATATTCTTTCTATTCCGCGATTCCCTCTCAATTCTTTCAATTGTCTTGAACAGTTCATCCCTCTCTGAGTGTTGAACTATATATATATATAGGGTTTTCCAATAAGAGTGATATGATTTCTTTTAAAAAAAAAACACACTATTTGTTAAGGAAATTCAAATGTTTTTTATTTAATGTGAAGTACAATCGATACAATTAAGTTCTGAATAAAACGTCATTCAAATGGCCTCCACGACTTCTTCTGCAGGAACGAATTCGATAAACCCAATTTTCCAGCACTTTTTCCACTAAATTCAGTCGTATGTCATGAATAGCATGTTCAATATTGACTTGTAAAGCTTGAACAGAGTCTGGTTTATTGCTAAAGACCAATGACTTAAAATAACCACACAAGAAATAGTCGAATAGTGTTAAATCACAACTTCTTGAAGGCCATTCATATCACAATTTCTTGAAATAATCGAATCTCCAAACTTTTCTTGCAATAATTCAATTGTTGCATTTGCTGTGATTCACGGAGCGCCGTTTTGTTGGAACCAAATGTTATAAAGATCTACTTCTTCCAATTTCGGCCTTAAAAACTTGGATATCATCGATCTATACCGCTTTCCAATGACAGTCAGTAACGGTGTTACCAGACCAAAAACCACACCAAACTGTTAATTTAGGTGAATGTAATGGTTTTTCATGAATAATTTGTGTATTTTCTTCGCACCAGAATCGATAGTTCTGTTTATGTACCGCACCACTCAGATGAAAGTGAGCCTCATCGAAGAAGATGATTTTCTTAAAAAAATCGTTATCGTTTTCAAGTTGTTCCAAGTCAAAATCAGCCAATTCACGACGTTTACGGTAGTCCAATGGCTTCAGTCCTTGAGTGAGAACAATTTTATACGGATGCAAACCCAAATCCTCAAAATCCGCCAGGTTGTGGTTTGAGGCAGTCCCAATTCTTCAGAAGTCGTGGAATCCACAAATTGCGGTCTTCAGCAACACTTTTTGTACTTTACTTCGAGCGGTTCTTTGTCTTATTGGCACTTGAGCATTATGCAAAGAAAATGTACGCTAAAAATTTTCAACAATTCAGCGTATAGCAAGCACACTTAGACGATTATTACGACTATTAAATGGCAAGAGCGCACGAAAAGTTGCAATTGGAGAACGATTATTTTGATAATTAAACTGAATAATTTGTAAACGTTGTTCTTGCCGTTGCATTGTTGTTGTATTTCTAACCGTATATCTCTCCATGATGAAATTGTCACCATTACTGAATTCAATTAAAAAAAAATTCAGATCATGATATATTACAAATGACCGAGACGTCACTTCAAAATCATATCATCCCTACTGGAAAACCCTTTATAATATGACGAAAGTATTCCAATTTTATAGATTTAATAATATTTATAATTTTTTTGGTTTTGGGTAACAACAATTTTTCCTTCGTCTCCTTCTTTCTCTTTCTTTCACCTTGTCTAACTGACTTTCAGCATCTTCCGATAGTGCGAAATTTCGAAACTGGTCAGTGAGTAAAAAAGTTGAAATACATTTAAAAGACGAGAAGACCCTATAGATCTTTATATAAATTATTTATAAGTATTTAATATATTTGAAGTGTTAATAGAATCTTATTTAAATTCACGTATTGTACGTAATGAAAAGCGTTCATCCTTAACTTCTCTTGTATGCCAGTTTTATTTTCCTTTTTATGATGAACTCATGCAAAGAATAAAAGCAGTTTAAAAGAAGATTTTTAGATAAGCTAAACTATATGAAATTAATTGAATTGATAATAAGATCTTTTTCATTCTAAATTGTTCTATAAAAAAAAATAAATCCTTGCAGACTATATAAGTAACATATAAATAATTTATTATAATAACATAATTTTTGCACTTATTTATGTAAACATGGACCCATGCACAGGAAACAATAGGAAACTATCAATGCGGCTTCCGTCCGGGTAAATCAACCATCGACCAGGTGTTCGCATTAAGGCAGATTCTAGAGAAGGCCCTCGAATTTAAAACCGATGCGCACCATCCTTTTATCGGTTGCCTATGACAGTATACATCGATCAGTGTTTTACGAATCAATGTCGGAATTTGGTTTCCGCTTAGTTTAGCTTGGCTTATCAGTGTGTCAAAAATGATCCTGGAAAACACCCGGTGTGCTGTGGTGATTGGGAGGCACATTTATGATTTATTTCGAACGTGCTCCGGATCTTGACAAGGCGGTCATGTAATTTCTCTAATCTGCTGTTGGAGCATATACTGCAACATTCCGGTGTGAACACACAGGGCACTATATTTTACAAATTGGTGCAGCTCCTGGGTTTCGCTGATGACGTCGATATCATCTTATGCACAGATTGAAGAGGAAGCAGTAAAGCGGGTCTTCTCATAAATGAAAAAATATATGCTGTCGACAAATAAAATGTCTTCACAACATCACATAGGACACAACATCACTGTTGGCTCATATCATTTTGAGCTAGTTTAGGAGTTTATCTACCTTAGAACCAACATCAATTCCACCAATAACATTCTGAATCGTGAACAATACCAAAAGCAAGCGAGCATGTACTTGGTATCATAGATCATAAATGAGAATAAAACAAAATATATGCTGTCGACAAATAAAATGTCTTCACAACATCACATAGGACACAACATCACTGTTGGCTCATATCATTTTGAGCTAGTTTAGGAGTTTATCTACCTTAGAACCAACATCAATTCCACCAATAACATTCTGAATCGTGAACAATACCAAAAGCAAGCGAGCATGTACTTGGTATCATTGAGAGAAAAATTCTTCGTCGCATTTATGGTCCAGTGTCTGACGAAGGAATTTGGAGGAGAAGATACAATGCCGAACTATACCAGCTGTTCAACGACATGGACCTAGCTAAAAAACCATGTGGAGCGTATGGATGAAAATGCTCCAGCTAGAAAACTTTTCGAATCCAATCCCCAGGTAACGCGTCGTCGAGGGAGGTGACACCTTCGTTGGAGAGATGAAGTATCGGCAGATATGAAAAAACTTCAAATAAAACTAAAAAGTAGAAAATAAAACTAGTGGTGGATGTTGAGCATCTAGAACTACTGTAAGATAAAAGACAAATGTCTATAATGAATCTTGCTGGAATATTGTTAATGGAGGCATTTGGAAACACTTTGTGATGTTAAAAGAATTAAGCCTTGCGAGTTTCTTTTAATATTTATTAATATTTAAAATTTCCATTAACAATATTCCAGCAAGATTCATTATATACTTTTGTGTTTTATCTTATAGTAGTTCTAGATGCTCAACATCCATCACTAATATTATTTTCTATTTTTTAAGGGGTTAGTTAGATTTCGATAAAAGTATATTTTAAAAAATTTTATTTTTACATTATTATTTTATTTCATACTTTTTAGTTTTAAATGAAGCCTATAGGTATTATAATTTCAGAAAGATTATATAACTGTAAACTCTCCTGTCTATAACACAATCAAGTTTCGAAATATTCCTGAGATTGCAAAGAGTTGTACGACAACAACCCGAAGCAGCGCACATTTACGAAATCGGTAACAGGCGCATTTCTTTATTTGTAAAATAGTATCTAAGTGTAAATTTTCATGCCTGTAATACAATTGGTTTTCGAAATATGCCTGAAACGTTCTAGGAGTTGTACGGCAGTAACCTGAACCTGTTATTTGGAAGCTTTGTAAGATACTATGTCCGGTTCCTTTTTTGATCACGAGTAACTGTGCAAAATTTCATAACTGTATCTTTAAATTTTTTAAACAAAATTATTTTTTTTCTTTTTACGTTTTTTATTTTAATAAAAAAATCCAACAAATAGACACTGACAAGTTAATATAAAAGTATATAATTAGAAAAAAGTATTTAAACTATAATTTAAAATACAACAGTAAGTAGATTGCTTTGTTTTTTCTATTGATAACATAATTTCCATGTAATTAGTTATAAAGGAGTACATGTGCCAATGAGTTTTGTTACCAAAAATCGTTACCAAATTAAAAAAAAATTTGTTTTATGTTATTTTTTAAATTACGGATAAATAGAAAAATTTTCAAATTGTTTTTTATATTTTTTTTGCTATTTCTTTTTTGTTTAAATTTTTGTTGTAATTCTTGTATTTTATTAAATACATTATTCAGATTGTAAATGTTGGGACGTTAAACATTTTTGATCACGTTATTACAAATAATTTTCTTAAAAAACACCAACATTTAGTTTTTAATTTTTATTTTTTTAAAAGTACCGCATTGTCATTTGGACAAACTGTTTCATATTTTATAATGATAAAAACGTTCGTATATATAATCTTTTTATTAAAAATTTTTGTTTTTTAATAGAAATAATCCTTTTACTCTATTCATAAATGTTTTACACGCAACATATCCTTTACAAATTCATATTATTATTATTATCTATGTTTTTATTGTTTTCTTTGTATTATTATCGTTGTTTTGTCATTTATCTCCTAAGATGAGCTGAATTTTAGTACCACATGTAATAAATTACAGACTAGAACAGCATATTATGATATAAAGAGTTTCATTTGTTTGAATATTTTTGTTCACAATATGTAGCCATCATCAATGGATAATATCCTTTGTATGCTATACATGTGTGTTGTGCATGTACATATGTACATGTAAACTATTGTCCAATATATATACATTCCATATGTTATCTGCATATAGTTAAAACAAAAATAAAATAAATGTATTATTAATTTGTTCGGCCACCTACTTTGATTATCAATTTCTTATATTTTAGAGTATAGATATTTTTTAACGAAATATTCAGCTACGCAGTTTCAAAGTTGAAAATGAAGTTGAATGAGAATAAGAGCGCACACACCTATAAATCCATAAGGTAAAAGTGTTTTCACAAGTCATTGCCAATAACATGCCCTGATCAGAGACTACCTTAGAGGAGGCATTGTACAGCAAAAAGAGATAAATTAATATTAAAAATTGCTGATTGTTTACATTTGTCATACCATTTTAAATATTTACTCTTCTTCTGCTGCCCTTATTTAATGAACAAATGCGGTATAAACGCGTAACATCTGCGCTAAGAGATAACATGGGAGATTTGGTAACCGAAGCCCAAGAGATATGAGAGATATTAGAGACATTAAGCAGCAATTTGAACAGCTGCTAAATTTAGAGCATCGTCAACAAGAAGAGTTAGCAACACATCAAGCACCACAAATTACCCAATAACCTCTAGCCACCTAATTTAAAGGTTGTCGGCCATCAAGCTGAAAAGCAAGCAAGCTAAGAAACAACAAAGCTGCTGTACCTGATGGACTCCCAGCTGCGCTATTTAAAGCTGAAGGGGATATTTTGGTCAACTGCATGCAGGAAATCATTGGCAATATCTTGATCAAAGAAAGCTTGCCTAATGACTGGACATGGACGACATGTCTTGTAGAAACTATAGAGGAATATTCCTGCCAAATATCAAATAGATCTTATCCAACATTTTGTGTGAATGTCTGAAACCCAGTATGTCTGATTTCGATGCTGTCATTGGCAGTTAGTAATACGGCTTTCGCCCTGGAAAATCATCAAGCAACCAGCAGTTCGTACTTCAAATACACACCATCTATTTATCGATTTTAGGTCTGGGTATTATAACACATATCGCAGCTATACACTGCCATGTCGAAATTCGGTATACATAGCCAAGCTCATTTGGTTATCAAAAAGGACCAGCGGTGATATTCTCTTCAATACTTACATTCCTTTAACGTAGTATTATTAATACAGCATTTAGAGAGTATGTGGTATGAAATATAATCATAGTTCGAGGCATATAAAAAACACAAAGTCGTTGATATGTTTCACGAATCAGCGACTGATTTTCAAAGTAAATTTGGATATTTTATAATGTTATTGAAACTTAAGTCTAATCATGACAATTTTCCAGACTATACTGATAACAAATTTCAAAAAGTTAATGCAGTATTAGAAGTCATTTTTTAGTTTAACCATTTCGTAAGTTCTATATAGCAAAAAAATGAAATGTTTAACATTATACACAAATCGTAGAGTTGAAGTAAATCCGCAGTTTTCGTATCATGTATATCGAATAAATTTATTTAAATAACAATAGAACTTTAATTTTAGGCAATTTATTTGACGAGATTTTATTTTGTATCTACCAATTTGAAACATTATTATTATTATACAGTCTTAATATATTTGCTTTTCTTTATAATTTTGACAAAATAAATATGTTTTAAAATTTTGGAAAATATAAACAGAGAAATTAGATTATATTCTCTATTTTCCCATTCTACTTTCAATCTGCGCCAAAAAACTGATAAAAAACAACCAACAAATAAATAAAATACACTATACAAATACAATAATGCTCTTCTATACTGGAACAACAATATTCAATTACACTGGAATCTGTAATTTATTGACAGAGAATAACAAAACCATTTCGTTGAATCGATATTAGAAGGTGGGATTGTGGAATGATTACACATAGTTAATTCTAGTTATATATTGTATAAGTTATATGTGAGGACTGAGGATACAAGTAAATTGGTTGTAACTTAAAAAATACATGTTCAAAGTAATTTATATTTTTATTTGAAAAACAAAATTACCATTGAAATATAATTAAATTGTTGTTGGTATACAATTGGAGTTGTTACTCGTATATTGTAAATTTAGAAATGAAGTCAAATTATTTCTGAAGATCAAATTTTATACTGAAAACATTTTTTTAAATTTGAAAGATATGTAGATATATATATATATATGTACGTTTCAGATTTAATTCAAACAAATTTTATATTTTATTAAAATTATTTATTAAAATTACAAAATTTCGATATTTTAAATATCCCAAAAATAGACTTGTTATTTATTTTGAAATATATATTTAACTTGTAATTAACTGGTTAAAGCAACAATAAAAATATATCAGAATTATTGTGAATATTCGAAATTATTTATTTGTTCACTGTTATATCTTTAGAATTAGTTTCTCATAGTGGGTATTCATTCATACATATTTGCCGATATTCAATTAGTGCTCATTATTGTACTCATACATATTTGTCGATATTCAAAAGGGATTTGACCATATTTAGAATTATGTGCACTAATATCATCTACTGTATATAATACATAGATTTGATAAAAAAAATATATGTAATAAAAACTCAACAACCTGTGTTAAACTTCGTGAATTTTCAAATAACATTGATTTTCCAATATAAGGAAGAATATTAGACAAATTAAATTGGAAACTTCTTATTCTTCTTTAATTAGGCATTTAGTGCCTGTTTTTCAATATATATATATATATATATATGTATCTCACCATAGTCTCAATAAGCATACGTTAGTATAGGCCGAATACAGCTTTTGTAATATTCTGATATTTTTTTTTACCATGTAGGTATATGTATTTGTTTCTTAATATAACACCTAGGAGATAATCTGAAAATACTGCGACTTTTCTTTGATTTTTATTTATGTTTCCATGTTGCGAGATCTGGTAATATTTACGCTTAGATTGAAATTGAGCACTTGTTCGATAATTTTATTGTTAACGGATATTTAACATCTATAATGGGTTCTTTCGAAATAGTCATGGCTTTAATTTTTGCTGTGGATACGTCCATGTTGTACAATTTGCCAGTTTCACGTCGTGTTAACTATATTTCTAATTCATTATTAAGGTGAACAGAGTTGCACTGAGACTATCCCCTTGTATAATACCTGTTGATGTTGCAAAATCTTTGGTGAGCACGTTATGTGAGTTGATTTTTGTTTTATAATTTGTATATAGATCCTATATTAGTCCTATTCATTATTCAGTTGTACTTTGTCAAAAGGTTGACTCAAATCTAGGAAGCGAAGCACATAAAAATAACTTTATTAAATTTGATAGATTTGTCAATGAGTTTCTTCAGTATAAATATGGCATCCATGGTGGAGTTATTCTTCCGAAAACCATTACGTTCTTCAGCACTTTGTATCTGGGATAGTGATATCATTAATTATTTTGGTTAATAATTTCTGAATTGCACTTAATAAACTTTCTCCTTTTTTGAAAATAGGTATTGTGTATAATGCTGAAGAAATAGTCTGGTGTGCCATGACTAACGTTGTTAAACAATTTGCTTACTACATATTTCAGTTCGGTTCCGCTATATTTGAAGAAGTCGTTTAATATTTCTTCAATACCAGGTGATTTTCAAATTTGAGTGCTTTTATTGTTTTTTCTATTATAGTTATTTCTATAGTTCTAAGTGACTGTTAAGTGTAAACATTATTTTATGTCACATTGTTTTGATTTCGATTTTGATACACTTGCTGAAATGTTTATCTCATTTGCTTGTTGTTATTGAAGATATTTCCACATATTCATTGATTGTTTGTTTCTGTTTCTTAGAAAATTTAAATTTTTTTTTCTAAATAAATCAAATTCCATATCTTTGATGAATTTTTCCCAAAACTCTGTTTTTATACTTCTCATTTTAGAATTCACGTGGTTTCTGACTTTTATATATTTGCCAATTTATTTATGTATTGCAAAATGTTCCCGTTTCTTTTTCCCAAGGGTTTTGATTTCGTCACTTTCACAAGTTCAAAACAACATTTCAAAACTCTGGTTTGTTTGTGGGTTGTGAGTTTACATTAACCTTTCTGACGCAAGTGCTTCCGTTGCTGCTGAGTTTATATTGTACTTAATTCTATCCCAAGTTTCATCGATATTGTCATTGTCATTATATCGTGTTGCGTTCAATTTTATGTTTTAATCCGTTTCTGTATAAGAATTTCTTTTTTTTTCCAGATAGTAGTAAATCATCGAAAGAGGCTTCAGGGACTACCTATTACCGGGGAAGGCAGTTTGAAGGACTGTGGGACTTTAACCCACTAAAAATTCCTATCATTATTGCAACATTAAAACTAGTCTTATAGACTAACCATTAATTTAAATTTAACTCAAAGAAAGTAAGATACCTTTAATCTACCAAAATCCAATAAGGTTTTAATAGATAAAAGGTTTTCATCTAACTCAAGTGGTCTTGTTCGTTTTAGTCGCTTCACAAAGTTTTGATTGTCAATTAAGCTAGAAGCTTCGGTATTGACATGTTGGATCAGACGAGTTTTATGCCGTGCAGCGCATTTCATTATTTCGTTTTTTATAGATGAGATCTTCAGATCTCGATGAATATCGGCATTGCGAACATACCATGGAGCATTGACTATGTTGCGCAGTACCTTATTTTGGAACGTATGCCCGGACTGGCTTCAATATTTGATTATACATCAAAACTTTGTTATAGGTCGAGACCATAGAATTCCGCCCAATCAGCAAGTATATTTCTCTATATTTGAACTGGAGTTCTTGTTTTTTGATTTTCACATGCTCTTTCCATTTCAGTTTTGCATCCAAGGTCATGCCAAGATATTTAGCTTTATTCCCGTATGGAATCACGACATCATTAATTTTAACTGAGAGAGGAGTTACTATATTTTTATAGGTGAAGTTTACATGACTAGATTTGACTTCATTTAATTTAATTTTCCATTTTTTGCACCAGTTGGAAATTTCGTCATTAGCTTTTTGGAGTTTGTTTGTAGCTTCTTCTATAGTAGAACCAACTGCCATCAACGCTGTGTCATCTGCAAAGGTTGCTATTTTTATACTTTCTACTTCGGGTATATCACAGGTGTATAACATATATAAAATTGGACCCAGTATACTACCTTGCGGTACTCCAGCTTTTATATCTCTTAGAAAAGAGTATTCATTCTCATTTTTAACTCGAAAAACTCTATTTGAGAGATATGATGAAAATAATTCAACATAATTTTTAGGGAGCAAACAACTTAGATTTTTGATGAGTCCTTCATGCCAAACTTTATCAAAAGCTTGGGCTACATCTAGAAATACTGAAGAACAAATTTGTTTATTTCCCAGTGCCCTTTCTATAATGTCTGTTATTCGATGTACTTGATCTATTGTTGAGTGTTTTTGCCTAAACCCAAATTGGTGATTAGGTATTATATTCTTGTTTTCTATGAGGGGTTGAATCCTTCTCAATAGTAATTTTTCAAACAACTTCGATATTGTAGGGAGCAAAGATATCTGCCTGTAGGATTTGGTGTCGTTAGCAGGCTTTCCTGGTTTTTTGATCATTATTATCTCGACAACTTTCCATATACTAGGTATACATGTTTAAGCTTAATACACCAATTCATTATATATACCAAGAGTGTGGAAACTTTGTTGGGTATATTTTTCAGCACATTTGAAGTTATTAAATCAAAACCTGGGGCTTTATTTAATTTTAGGTTTTTTATTTCCTTAATTACTTCTTTTCGACTTATTAAGGGAATATTTACGTCTTCATGGTTATTTATTTCATTTAGATCAATAACAGTGTTAATTTCATTGGGCTTAAAAATTTCAGCGAGATGATCTGCAAAAGTGTCAGCTTTTTCTTTATCGTTCTTTGCCCATGAGCCATCATTTTTCCTCAGTGGTGCATAATGCACAATAGAGTTCTTCATTTTACTCGTAGCTTTCCATAAAGAATAATTTGTTTCTTTAGTAGCTGTTAAATTTTCTAGGTAATAATTCAGAGATCTATCATTCAATTTCTTTATTTCTCTCTTTAGCTCCTGACTTTTATTATTAAGATCCGTTTTGCTGGATGGGTCACGCGTTTGTTACCACCTCCCTCTCGCTTTTCGTTTCTCTTTTAACATGTTAAAGATATACACCGGATATCTAGGGATGATTTTTTTTTAGTTTTTTGTCTTAGTACTACTCCAAGCTGCAATCTGGACAGCTTGCATAAGTTTTTCAGTAGCAGTTTCTAGTCGTTCCTCATTGTCTAATGTTACTCTTAAGTTAATTTTTTCTAGCAGAATCTTTTTGAAGCTTAACCAATCTGTAGATGAGTTAGTTAAAAATTTTTTACTAGATTTTTTCACTATTGTTATATTTAATTTTAGGATGACAGCAGAATGGTCGGAATTGAGGTCATAATTATCTTCTATAGATGTGAAATTAGTTGATACTTTTTTCATTATAAAAAAGTCTAACAGATCAGGAGTTTTGTTTATATCTGCAGGCCAATATGTTGGTTTTCCTGTTGAAAGAAATAAACAACCTGTTTCTCTCAGCGCCTCTCTCAGTTCTTTACCTCGAGTAAGGGTCATCCTAGAGCCCCATTCTAAATGTTTAGCATTGTAGTCACCTCCAAGAATAAATCTTTCACCTGATTTAATTAATAAGCTCTGGAACATATCATCTTATATCTTCTATCTGGGTTTTTTAATAGCGTGATTGGGCGGGCAGTACAGTGCTCCTACGTTGATATTTTGCTTTGTGCACCTTATTTGTACGGCTGTGAGTTGCATTTCTGTACTTTGTATGTTACAATGTTCATGATGAGTAATAAGATCATTTACTATGACCGCACTACCTCCTTTTGGTATATTGTCAGGGTGCGTTGTATGATATACTTTGTATACACGAATTACTAAATTGTGCCCCTTTGTTAGATGGGTTTCTGACACGAGACAGACATCTATGTTTCGTAAGTTTAGGAACATTTCCAATTCTTGTTTTTTGTTGTTAATGCCATTCGCATTCCAAGTACATATACTGATTTTGTCTTTATACATTATCTAATTGAGTTATGTGGCATATCAGGATACTTAACAGTATACCTACTTTCCAAGTTATTTAATCTTAGTGAGATTCTGTCTACCAGACTCATTAGTTTTTCCATTGTTTTTAATATAGTTCCGTGCTGTTCTTTTTCTGAAATCAATTTCGTATTTGTTGAACGAGCTCTTCTCGGCATTTTTATTGTTTGACGAAAGAGTTCTTCTCGGATTTTGATTATTTGCCTTTTTAGTAATAAGCTATTCGAGGTGTTTCATCAGCAGTGAAATCTCGATTTTTTTTCATATTTTTATTGCTTTGGTAGACATCCTCATTATTTTTGCCTTTTGCTATGGTAGAATAAGTTACTCCCGTTATTACTTTCTTTGATATAAATTTTCTTGGTTGTTGCCTTTGAACTAATTTTGGGTAAACAGAGTTTCTCCTTTTCTGAAGTGTTTTGGCAATAAAACATCCTCTGTAATTTGCTGGATGAGACTCTTGGCAATTGGAGCATTTTGGCTGTGAAGTTTTCAGCTTATCGCATTCTCCTGTTAAATGTTTACCAGCACATTTCACAGATACAGGCTCCCTATTACAAAATTTCTGCGTATGATTATAACGCTGACATCTTTTGCACTGAGGAATATCTTTGCTTTTTCTCAAAGGTTCAATATAAACTATCATGTTTTGAATATGATTGATTTCGTAAATTTTTTGCATGTGTTCCTTACTATCAAAGGTAAGCATGAAAATTGGGAGTTTAACAGTTACCTGTTTATCATTTTTCTTGACTTTCTTTATCATATTTACTGCATTGATGATATTGAATTGCCTATTATGAAGCTCACTTATTATATCATCTGGCATGCAAGATTGGTGCAAGCCGCGTGCCATGACTTTTATTGGTCTATTTATTTTGCTTTCATAAGTATGCCATTCGTATTTTGTATCATTGAGATCTTTACCTAGGTTTCTATAATCCATTTCCGTCTCCAGATTTATTTTCAGCTGCTTATTGTTTAGCATTTTTATTTCATATTTCATATTTTTAGCTTGCAACATTTTATTTAATGGTTTGAAATCATTTATGTTGCTTATGATTACAGGTGGAGCAAAAGGTTGACTCAAATCTAGGAAGCGAAGCACATAAAAATAACTTTATTAAATTTGATAGATTTGTCAATGAGTTTCTTCAGTATAAATATGGCATCCATTGTATAAGAATTGTGTTGACATTATTCATAAGTGATTCGGTGTTGATTTTCTCTGTAACTAATGGTATAGTTTTCTTTTAGAATGATTTTTTAATACGTATTTTAAAGTAGAGAGGCTTTACATCCAATATGGATGTAAAGAACTAAACATTAACGCAGAATAGCTCAAGCACTTCTGTTTGAATCATGAAATCGTCTGAACTTCTGACACACTTCAATATTTAGAAGGAGGGAGTAGCTGAACATCAATTTCCAAAAAACAAATTTATAGTTAAATGTTATAGCTCAAAGGGTCAGAAAACCTTGATGTTGGGAATCCTAAAAAGAAATAAAATTCAAATATGGTTATAAAACAAAGAAACAAAATGACTCATATAGTGGAACATATATAACAAAAACAAAAGGTAAATGGTCGAACAAAAGAAGCAGAGGAAGACTGTCATAAAGATAGAGCGATAACCTGAAGGGAATACCAAATAATTGGATACACTGCGTCTAACGCAGCGAAAGATGCAAAATGTTAGAGATCTATGTCCAGTGTGCGTTTATCCAATCATTTTTAACGATTACTACAGAGCTTATTATTTTAAAAACAGCCTTTTAATTCGTGCAGAAAACCTTGAAATACTTATAGGTTCAAACAAAAATTTAAACAAAAATTTCAACAAAAATTCATCTTTCCAACGAAACTTTATGTCACACACTGGGTGACGCAGTAGTAATTGGGATAAAATAAATGACAAAAAATAATTGAGAGTATAATCTGGTAACGACTTAAAAAAAAATGGAACTATACGCTTTATTTAAGAAGGCTCAGTTCCTGACAATAGGATATATTATAACAAGGCATATTAGCAGTTTTTTCTTCATTTAAACTACGTTGGTGTTTAATATCGTTTTTGTTTTTAAATTTCGTTTAACTTTTTTCGACTTTTTATTTTCTCCAGGCCAAAATAAAACAGTTTTAAATGGTGTTGGTAAATTTCTTCGATCGTCTTTCCTCGAGTTTCTTTGTTATACGGTTTTCTTCAATTGTTTTCTTCTACCAGCATTTTGGTGATATATTGATCTAGAATTGATCACTTTCTTGACCTATTAATTGAACTAGAACATATGGATATTTAGAATCTTTATTATTTTCTATCAAAGATTGGCATCAATTAATGTTATGTTATTTAAAGATATTTCCATGCTTCTTAAATTATTTTCATAATAATAATCCGCATAGATTCAAAAAAATGTTTCAAATATAAACAAATTCTTTTGGTAATTCATTTCAGATACTTTTACAAAATTTTGATGGCAAGATAAATTCAGAGATTGCTTCTATATATAAAAAACAAATAATTGATATTTCATTAAATTATACGTTTTTTTAAATATAAAAAAGAAATAAAATTAATTTACTGAAAATAGTTTATAGCAATTAGGACACATTGTATATATATACCGACACGCTTTTTCATACAAATTTTTATCGAAACTCAAAATTTAGTTGTACCATAAAACACATATGCGAACTTAAATATGTATGTAGGACGGAATTAGGTTCAGTTTAGTTTGTTCAATTCCAATTTAAAATTTCCCATTTGCATCCTTATAATCAAAAATAGTTGAATAATTTAAGTAATTATTTCAATATATCATTTTCGTAATTCCGCCCGGTTGATCGTGAATACTTACGACATAAATTTACGTGTCCCTAATTCTCGCTCAAAACAAATTAGTTATCTTAAATATTTTTTATTTACAAATTGAAGAAAGTATGTATTAGAATCTATTTAATAATACATAGGTATTTTACAACTATTTGAATAAAATAATTAAGTGAACATCATAGTTTAGTTATTATGGTCTTAATATAATAAAAAAAAATCTCAACATTTGAACTAATATTGTCACTGAAACGTCTACCTTGCTTAGTTTTCTATCAATAGCTTATATGAGTTGGGGTCGAAATCTTATTTTTGGAAATCTTATTTCTGAAAATCTTATTTCTGAAAATCTTATTTTTTAAAACCTTATTTCTGAAAATCTGATTTTTTAAAATCTTATTTGATCAAAATCTTATTTTGTATTTTTTGTTTTCTTTTTTCTAAATAGGAGCACATAATTACGCATACGGCACAGTCTTAGTAAAAAAATTATTTTATTTTTAATGTCCCGCTACTCATTTATTGGAACCCTGTTTTTGCCGACTACAAGTAAGCGCATACGTGCAAGTCTTAGTAAAAAAATTTTCAAGAAATAAGATTTTGAGAAAATAAGATTTTTAAAAAATAAGATATCCGTGCTTATATATTAATATCAATACAAATGTGCATTAATTTGCATTACAACGTGGAGATAATATGCTTTTTTTATTTCCAAAATAAATTAAAAATAAAAAGCATGGGAGGAAAGTATTTACAAAAAAAGAGTTTGGTCGGCATAATGTGCTAGCGCGGTGATAGGTACATTTACGTTATGTCCTATCTGTTCAGATTTGCCACCATTGTTTTTTTTATCCTCTTTAACTGTTCTATATTTTGTGTAGAAAGCTAGATTTTTTTTGCTATTTTTTAAGAATTTGTGGACCTGCATATAAATATGGATACCAATCATAGATCATTTCCACTTTCGGATTGCTAGCCTTTCCTAATAGTACATCATATAACAATTACTCGGGTTGGTGATTAAATCCACAAACTGAAATCCACAAAAAAATATTATTTAACTAAGACAAGATTACCAAACTGTGTTAAAAGATATATATTGCCCTTTTCTGGAAATAAATATAAAAATTTAAATAAATTGATTCCGTTATTATTTATTAATATTCTGGAAAAGGGTAATATAATTTTTTCAGACTGGTAACCTTCTCCTCCTTATTTCGGCGAGTTTTGTGTTTTTCGATCGTCCTTTGTGGATTTTTTTTTGTGCCAAAAATCATTATGGATTTTGTTTTTTGTGGATTTACTTACCAACCCCAATTACTCATATAACAATTCAACACCAAAAAGCTAGCTTATGTGCTACTAAGTTAAACGTTTTTACAACAAATATTATTTTAAGAAGACAAAAAATTGAAATATTAAAATAAGAGGCTAGAAACAAAATTAAAATTACATTTTTTTACTGCCTGCTGGATCTATATGTTTTCTATTTTTACATAATAAAAGAACAATCTATACATACATAATAAAAGAACAATGTTGAGGTTCCTATGGTCTTTATTCTTTCAGGAAATATATATATGTATAGTAAACCTGAGAAACTCTTGAACTGTGATTGATATTAGCACATTTAACAATAATAATAAATTAGTTTTCTGTAGTTTTAAGTCATAATTGAATTATTTAATAATTATTATAGTAAGTTTTTTGTATGATAATGGATGATAACACATGAAAAAATAAAATGGGCAATAAACTCATTCAAGAAGTATAAATTTCCAGGAATTGACCAAATATATCCAATAATGCTCCAAGAAGGGTGTAACCTTCTACTGAACAAACTTTCGGAAATCTACAAGGCATGTCTTTGGTATTATTATACACCTAAGGAGTGGAGGAAAGCCAAAGTAGTATTCTTACAAAAACCAAATAAGGTTAGTTATAGTAAAGCTAACGCATACAGACCAATAAGTTTAACATCCTTTCTACTAAAAAGCTTAGAAAGGATCGTTGAACTTGAAATGAGAATCCAGATTGACAAAAACATCAACGTATGTCAACACCTATATCAAGGGCAGATCAGTAGACTCTGCACTTCATAGCGTAGTGGGCACAATAGAAAACGCCTTCATGACAAGACAATACGCACTAGGATGCTTCATCGATATCGAAGGAGCTTTCAATAATATAAAAACGGAGGGCATAATCAATAGCCTAAGCAACAAAGGTATTGAAGGATACTTAGTAAGATGGGCTAACTCTCTACTAAGGGACAGAATTATCCAAGAAAATTTTGGTAGCGAAAAAATAGAAGCAATAGTAGGGAAAGACACGCCTCAAGGAGGCATTCTGTCACCTCTACTATGGCTTACAGCAATAGTCTCACTTTTAGACTCCCTAACAAAAACAAGGAGCTAATATTACATGTTACGCTGATGATCTGGTTATAATCATAACCAACAAAAAAGACTCAGTTTTAGGATATAAAATGCAGGAGGCCATAAATCTCGTATCGGCTTGGACACAAGAAAATAGCCTCAAGCTAAATCCAGAGAAAACAAAACTATGCCTTTTTAACAGAAGAAGGACAGTAACTAATATGAACACCCCAAGCATAGGGGGAACACGGCTTAACTTATCACAGAAAGTTAAATATTTAGGAATAATTTTAGATGTAAAACTAAAATGGAACGAACACTTAGAGGAAACGAAAAATAAAGCACTAAGAACTTACAGGTTCTGTAGAAGTGCAATTGGAAAAACGTGGGGCATATCTCCAAAAGTAGTGCACTGGATTTACACCTGTATAATAAGACCTATGGTCACTTACGGGTCGATAATCTGGTGGACCGCTCTGGAGAGGAAAACCCACATAAAAACACTTACACAGATACAACGCCAATGCTGTTTTCGCATCATTGGCGCAACTAGGACAACAGCAATAAGATCCTTAGAGACTATGCTGAACATAACACCTATTGAAATTCATACAAAACGTATGGCAATGGATACAGCAATACGTTTACGTATAACAGGAGAGTGGAAGATCATAAGTAGAAAGACACCACATGAGAAAATAACGGACCTCAACGTAAACGAAGAGTTCCGAAAAATCTTCACAGAGGAAGGGCAATGGGACTACAGTAATGTAGAACAATGCCCAGATAGAAGGTTTAAGATAAAAATACCACGAAACGGTGAAAGTAAAATCACCGACGCAGTATACGAAAACCATATAAAGATATATACAGATGGGGCTAAGAAAGGTGAGAATTGTGGAATTGGTATCTACTGTGCAGATCCTTTCTTAGAAACAAAAACAAAAATGATTAAGAATGCCACGATCATCCAATGTGAAATCATGGCAATTAAAAGAGGAGCAGAAATACTTCTAAACAGAGGTATAAACGCAGAAAACATAATTTTTTGCTGTGATAGACAAGGAGCTATCAAAGCAATAAATAACGAAAGCAGCAACGACTATCTGCTGCAGAGAAGCACTAAACTCTTTAGGAGTGACAAATGAAGTTTTACTCTACTGGATACCCGGCCACTCCGGTGTAGAAGAAAACGAAAAGCGGACAAACTTGCAAAAGAAGGCGCTAGAAATAATGGGTCTGAGGAGTTAGTGTTTGGATTAACAATGCAGGCCATGAAAATAAGCACGATAAAGTGGGAAAAAACCACACAATTTAATACCTGGAGAAGCTCGGAGGGGGCTATTCAGGCAAAGAATTTCTGGGGAATACCGGATGCGGAAAAGACAAAAGTCATTCTGGAGCTGAATAGAGCCGACCTAAGGTTATATGTAGGCGTAGTTACAGGGCATCTAATGGTCAGAGGACACGCGGCCAGAATGGGCCTTAGAGAAAACAACATGTGCAGAGGATTTACAGAAGAGGTGGAAACGGTGCTACACGTACTTTGCATATGCCCAACGCAGAGAACGAGGAGAGCAAATATCTTGGAGGGTTACTACTGGGAGGACTTCTCGGAAGTGAAAAAGAAAAAACCGGCAGAAATTGTTAGATTCATAAGAGGTATTAATTGGCTCAGTGACGGAGTCTGCTGAGAGGCGGAGGTGAAATTTCTGAGAGGGGGTACAACGGGCCGCGAGGCCTAAGTGCGAAGGAAATAAGACAGTCGGTTGACGTATTCTTATATCCACCCTAATAACCAACCAACCAACCAACCAAGTTTTTTGTATATTGGATTATAAATTTTAAGATTTTTGTGTTATTGTATAGGTTCTTATTGAGAATAAAGAATTTTAAACCTAACTTTTAACTTTAGTACTTACTAGATGCAGATATTAAAAACCAATATGTGAGTTACAAAAAACAAACAAAATTCATTCCGTATAAAACCTTTTACTAACTTAATAGAATTAAGAAAATAATAAATTTAGTTATATAGTTAATACCTTTTTATCCCTACTGGACCACGTCGAAAAACCCATAAAATATTTGTCATCATCGGCAATCCAACCTTGGACCTTTTGGTTGAAACGCAGGCGCTCTACCTATTGCGCCACCCAGCGTGTGGTGTGGTTTAATAATGTTTCACCTAGAGCTTATACAGTATATTCTATAAATTAAGTTTTGTAATCTTATTTGTTTTTTTATTTTAATTTTAAATTAATATCCAAAATAATCTACTTTTCATTCAAAATTAAATATAATATTAATTTTTTACACATTTTAGTTTATATTTATGCTTTAGCCTGTACTGTAGTAACCTGTAATAATTATAATCATTCTGCTTCATATTTAAATTAACTTGTTCTACTACTAGAATCTAGGAGTACAATGAAGAAAAACGTGTATCTGCTATCTGATATATACCAGGCCATTTCGCTGTTCTACGTTTCGTATAATACTAGCGCAAAGAATATTATAGTTGTTTTGTTCTATATAATAATATTAAACTGGGATAACTTAAAAGTACAGTTCGAACATTTATTTTCGAATAATACTACTGTACTATAATTGCGCACTACAGAACCACCTAAGTATTGCCACTGTATAGAAATGGGTAGTCGTATAACATTTCTTGTTGTATTCATTGTATTCGATTAATTTGAGAATGCGCGAAAACATGTAATATATGAATCTTTGAAAAAGAAGACAAGTACTCCAAAAATATGATGAATAAACTGACGAATTTATTTAATGCATTGTAACCCTGCCCTTCTTTACTTAGTAATATAGAAACAACACTTGATTAAAAAATACAAGTTTGAAATTTACTAAAATGAAAATTTAAAATAAAGAATATGAAAGGAAACAAAAGACTAAAAAAGGGTAAAAAGTTAGCAAACAATTAATAGATACTAACAAAAATAATAATAATAATAAGAGTACAGAAAGATTGCTGTAAATTTTGTCAATTTTTTATTGTACTTAAAAACTACAAAAAAAGATTAACTGATCCTAATTTGATTAAGCAACTATATTGAATTTTGTTTGTACATTATGTGCGAGAAAACGACTTAAATTCTATAACTTAATTTAAGAAATTATCAAAAATAACTGTTTTATTTTGTAAAATACATTTATAATTGTGATTGAGGTTAATAAAATCAAAAAATGCATCCGATAATTTAGGTTTTTATTATTATTAATTTTTGTTTTCGGTTTCAAATTATACAACTTTATTTATATTGCTATGTGAATATATTAAAATTTGTGCATTATTCTAAAAAGAAGATTTATTAAAACAAAAAATTGTCGCTGCTGAAGTGAAATTCCAGAAACCAGTTTGCATGTAAGAATTTTGTTATATAAAAACGAATACAGTGGTTACGACGTTTTTTGTCTACGTGTTATTTTGTTGTTGTTGATAATTTTTTATTGAAACGAAAATGGTTTTTCAACGTACCTACCTACATTCATTATTATACATACCAACTCTGTTATTTACTTATACAATTCACCATCAACATAAAAAGATACCCAAAACATGATAATATTTCATATTTTTTACAATATTATGGTGGTTGTGTACACAGTATTAAATAAAATAACAAACCAAAGGAGTTTAGAAAACCTTAAAAGCTGTTTTTGTTGCACCTGGAAATGCATGTAAAATTACGAGTACCTACATTTATTCTGATTACATAATAATATGAGTAGTTACCTATATAGTTGAGTTGAAGTATCGCCGATATAATTTTAACTATAAAGATATAACAAATATAACAATTATAACAAAAAAAAAAAAACAATTACTTGTGAAAAGGAAATGGCGGTTCATAAATTTTTTTGCATTACTTTAAATGAAAAAAAATATAAATAAAACAAAAAGAACGATGGGTTTGGTTTTTGTGTAAGTTAACCAGAAATAAAAAAGTTGTGTACCTACATAAATATTATAATGTATATATATACCTATATTACATATTTGCATTTAGAGATTTAAAAAAAACACATACTCATAAGTTGAGAGTTCTCATTTCACTTTTATATCGGTAGGTCTAGGTACTATACATACTACATATAATAAGTTGTGTTGTAGTGTAAACAAAGGAAATGTATGCACTGAGTACTGTTGAGTTAGAAATTAGGAAATTATTAGATGAGATGGGAATGATTAAAAAAGAGGGATTATTTTGATGCATCATCAAGATTGTTAATTTTTTTTTCTTTTTTAACAAAAATATATTCGACAAACATATTGAATATATATATAATATAGGTAGGTACTAAAGGTATTAGCTTTAAAAAAAAAAAGTTCTATTATGAACTAACTTTTGGAGTTTAATTAATAACTAAAGTTAATGAAAGAATGTGTTAAGTTGTGGGGTATAAAAAAATAAAAAGTTGTTATTCTAAAAAGGAGTATAAAGTATAGTTTTATAATAGAATTGTATGATTCCTATCTATTCGTTATGTAAATAAAGCTGTGTTGAAATTTTTGCGAATATTTGCAAATAACAAAAATAAAAATTATCTTGAAAAATGAGGTGTTACTTTAATTTTTCTAACCCAAAAAGGAAATTTTATTTATTAAATTTTATAAATTTTAATAATTACTGTATTATCACCTACCTACAAAGTTTTAAAAACTTTTTGAAGCATTATATTGTGGTCTAGCTCGAAAAAAAACATATTATTAAAGCAACTTTACGAATTCTAGGTTGGAAATCGGTTATGTTTATAGATATCATAGAAGATCAGTGGAAAGCATCAGTTTTGGGGCTATTTCTTGAAAAAGAAAGGTTTATATATTAACAAGACTAGGAAAAAAGGAGGGTTCAATAATTACAGGTCAAAAATGTTGTGAAATCTGATGGGTTTGTTTCCATTTGTTGGGGAATTCAGTTGAAAATATTCGAGCTCTTATGAAGGTAACGTGGTTCAAAATTCATATTGTAGAGAACACTCATATGCTTATTATCTGATTGAGGTTTAGCTCCTATAAATAAGATTTCTTTCCCTGTCATTTGTGTACACGTATTATCTTACAAGACTTGATATTCTATTTTTAAAACTTCTAATTTTTTAGTGATAATCAAATTATATTATTGGATTGTTAGTTAAGAAAGAATTTTTTTGCAATTAGTTATATCTATTTTACTTAGTTCATCATTTCCTTCTTTTAAATTATAGTTGTTTTCTATTTTATATACCTAGGTATTATATTTTTATCTCTAGTGTTGCGCATGTTGTTGTTATTACTTTGTGTTATTGTATTCATATTTCTCTCGTTCACGTTGATAATGCTCTCTTTAAATTAATTCCTGATCCTATTGATGTTGACTCTTGTATGCTAGTACTTCTGCTAAAAGAATTATTTAGATCTCCTTCGAGAGTAGATTTTCCACTCGAACTGGGTTGCCATACACTTGGGGTACCTACTAAATTTTTTTGTTTATTCCATTAAATATTTGTAAAATTCACCTAACAAGAGAACCAGATTTTCAGTATCCTCCACGATAACAATGTTTCCACCCGAATACTTCCTAATCTGGTCGATTACTTTAAACTTTAATAATGTACAAAGTCACAAGAATAAGAAATACTATATCATCTTAAATATTGTTTTTAAATTTCCAAATAATTTGAAACTGATGTAGTAAAAATATGTACAAACCCAAAGTAATTAGTTTTTTTTAATAACGTTTCACTAAATTCCAACTATAATTAAGATGGACAGGATACCATCAACCAATACGAAGTAAAAATGGACGATGGAAAACAGTTAAAAAAATTTAAAAAAGAAGACAAAAACTTATAAATAATTTTCGATGTAAGTGTGAAAACACAACACCGGCGGCAGATGGCAATGGCTAGTGAAGTTCGTCGATGTGAACACAACCAGAAAATTTCGAGGTGCAAACATATTTTTATTTTATTGAATATTTTATTGAGCATTCAATTTATTGACTACGAAAAATAGATAAAATTTTGAAAATTATTAAAAAAGCTTCTATTGTTGTTATTTTTTCGAATGCTACTTCTCCTTACTAAAAGTTAAGTTAAAAAAAATTTCTCATCGTAAACTAATTGATCCTAAAATTCATTTAGCAATAACATTAATGTAAGTAAAAAGTATCAAATAAATGCAACTGATAGTGAAATAAAAATTGTGATATTGCAGTTATTTAGCACATGATTGCAATGCAATTTTCAAATTTTAGCTTGGAGTTTCAAAATTGGTATTTCAATTATACATAAAATAATTTATGAAACGTGTGAATTCATTTATAGCTCCCTGCATCAAATATATTCTATAGGAGCAATTGACAACAAACATGTCAGAATTTTTGGTCCTCGAAAAAGCGCTTCAGTATAATTATAATTATAAAAAAATATTTCCTAGTATAATATTATATACTTGCAATTTGTGACTCAAATTACACATTCACGTTTTATAATATTCGTATCAAATTTCAGACATTTTTTTACATGTACATTTTTGATTTTAGTTATACATATTAATGTTTTGTAGGAGCAACAGGACATGAGAGTTATTATGAAGTATTTTTCCAATCAGAATTTGGGAAAAGATTTATTGAAAATTCTTTTGGCATTTTAGCAAGTAGGTGGAGAATTCTACATATACTGTGATTTATTGCAATCCTGACGTTAAAATCGTTTCAGCTTGTATTCTTTTACATAATTTTATAATGCTTCAAAAGAATGATCTATTTTAATGAAAATTTAGTTGGCAGGAAAGTGGACGGAGTTTTTCTTCCCGGTTCTGTCGTGAAGATGAAAATCAATCACAAAATTCTTTATCCAGTTCTTATAATCGATTTTAAACAAGTAATTTAAGAAATAAATTGAAAACATTTACTTTTCTAAATAAAATATTTAATTTTATATAATTTCATGTTTATTTATTCAGTTCAAAATTAAAAGTAATAGGTATAAAAAAAATTAAAATCAACAAACATAATTCATTAAATTCATTTAAAAAAATTATCTTATTAATGATCTTATACAATTATTATGACATATATGTATATATATATATTAATCATATTTACTCTTGTAAGTCTAATAGCTTTTGTAAAACCCATTGAGATAATTCAGTTCAATCAATAACTATTCAGTTTCAAATATTTTTGCTCTTTGCAAATTTAATTGTTTGTATTTTAACGATATTATAACTTATCTCTAATCTTACCATCATTTGATATCCAAATCATCCGAGAAAGACTGAATATCATCGTACTTTCACTCTTTTGTAGGTTGATATACATACCTAACTGTCTTGACTTTAGCCAGATGACAGTATTTTTTTTATATGCATATATTCTTTTCTAAAAACCAGAAAGTATTATTTTATACATATACATTTTTATATGGTTATTAAATTTTACATGACAAGTGTACTAATACCTACAATACTAACTCAAAAATAGATCCAATAACATTTGAAATTTGTAGCCATATCAAATATTTGGTAAATGTTTTTTTATAACCCGGATGTTTTAGATAAGCTATTTGCATTCATATATTATGTTTTCTCACTTCAATAAGATAAAAAATATTTGATTTGATTTTTTTCATATACACTTACATATATACATAGGTACTTGCCTTAATTATATCTGCCAAACATTTTTTCAAATATAGTATTTTACTTGGGTCTACTAATTGTGATAATAAAATTTTGTTGTTTTTTTTTAAATCTCGTTTTTAAGAATCTTGTCTTTCAAAATCTTGTTTTTTGAATTATTCTCAATTTTTTATGAATATTATTTAAAAATATACCTAATTTGTAAATTATCTTCTAATTAAAAAACAACGTGCTTGAATGTAAATATTCAGTTATTTTCAAAAAATTCAAATATTAATGGAGCATAAATATAATTAAGGTAAATATTCTGTAAACAAACACAGAAACTATGCATAAAAATAATTACGATAAAAACTTTTTTTTGCAAAGGAATTTTTTTTTTTGGATTTTGTGTCTTTTGGTTGCGTTTTGGGGTTTTTTTTAAAAAAAAAATGGGGATTTCGATTTTTAAGCGGCAAAGGTTTTGTAAAAAATTTAAAAAAAAATATTTTTATTTTGAAAGTAGAGGACTGCCGCTTCTAAGCCCCCTTTATTATTGGAACCCTGCTATTAGTGACGGCAACAACATTTTATCACTTCTTCAAATTTTGGGAAAAGAATTTAAAAAAAACAAGAAATTTTGAGAAAAAAGGGGAGGTTTTCAAGAAAAACAAGATTTAAAAAAAAAACGAGATTTTGAAAAACAAGATAAAAAAAACAAGTTACCATGTCCCAATACAAGTACCGCTACCATTTTATTTGATTTTAAATGTAAAATTATTCACGTCCCTATATCCCTATATAAATATTATTTCCTATTGTAAACAAAATCAAATAAAGTTATAGCCTATGTCATTGTTCGATCAAAGAACAAATAATAGACGAATATTTTCCTTTTAATTTTACTGATATGCTTATCATACAGATACGCGTATTTTGTCTACTACTTGCAAACTTCTTCAGTGTTTTGTACTCGACTGAGGAAAGAAATATAAAATCGTCTTATTAATTCTATGTGCACAGGTAGCAATTTGACGTTTTTCGCAGCTGGATGGTTGTTTATCATCCAATGAAATAGCACAGGTAAAGGGTTGAGTAATAATATTATTACTTATTTCATTTTTGGTATTTGAGATAATACTTCCGACGTTAGAGTGACAGGTAGGCGTGGTGTTGTTCGTTCTATTATATTTAACTGATTTAATTAAAAACTTAAATAAAGGAGAATATCCGTTGCCTTGGTCTTTATTTGGGAGTGAAACATTTTTAGTTTTGTAGATTTCAATGCTTTCAGCTGAATCTAGTTTCATAGAATCTCTAATGTAATTTACCATTATACTATATGTCTTTTTTCCTAGTAATTTAGGTATACCTATTGTTCATACCTATATATCTATGTATAACGAAACTAGTAATTTTTTACGCGTATTTATATTAGTTCTCTATATTAACAAACTATTTAAATGTGGAAAACTATACTCTATATATTATATAAATGATCAAATATCAAAACTAGAGACAGAATACGTAAAAATATTGACAAAATTTTGTATTATCGTATTTATAATTGTGTATGTTCAAAAATTTTTCAATACACAAATGTTTTATGAAATATATAATTATTAATTAATTATATTTAAAACAAAATACTGGAAGATAATAAGAAAATATAATTGCTGTATAGTTGGCATTTGGCTTGGCTACAATGATACGCATGAAAATAAGGTATATGTATAATATGTACATACATCTTTATGTTTCCAAAAATTATAAGAAAAACGTAAATAATGAATAACTGCTATCAACGTAAGGGTTGATCAAATTTTATGAAAAAATTTAAGTAAAAATAAATAAATCATTAGTATGAAAAAAATTGCAGTGGAATTTGCATAAGGAACGAGAATCAAATAAATTGATCCATCATATTATATTTTTTCAATATTTCCTGATGCCTGAAATGAAAATAAACTGCAATCTCGAAAGAAAGATAAGACCGCTTAAAAAGTGTAATAATGAGAAAATATAGAGAATGCAAAGATTAAAAAAAAATTATAAGAACAAACTGCAAATGAATTCTCTGACACATAAGTTTTTCTAAAACCGATCCGTTTTTAGTTATCAAAAGGTATCATTTGAAACATTTTCTGAGAAAACAGCCATACAGTTCTCAATAAAATAGATTTAGTTTTATTTCGTATTATAGGTAGTACCTAAGTAATTAACATTTAAATACTTAGGCGTCAGTCTTTCAATTAAAAAGTCCCATATTCGATTCCCAATGAAAGCCAAATTTTCTATGGGTTTTTCGATCTGGCTCAGTACCCGTTGTCATAGGAATAAAATAAATCTAAAAAAAACTTTTTTTTTTCCAAAAGATCTCCTATCTCCGTAGGACATCAAGAGCTCCAGCCGCATGTGCGTCTTGATAGTGTAGAAATCGAACCCACTAAAGCCCACCTATCTTTTTTCCGTTATAACCAATCTACGTAAGATTGACTAAAGACTTCTTTTTTCGTAAATTTTCGGTCGCGTGCTTAGGAAATTATTATAGTGATAGTTTCCGTGGAAGATCGCTAACATCATAATAATTACCGTGTAGGAACTTTATCACTATGATATTTCCCGTGAAGGAGATAGCCACAGCAATAATTCCGCGTGGAAAGATTATTTAGATTTTTTCACAAAGGAAAATTATTGAAATAATAATTTCCGTAAAGGAAACTATTATCGTAGAATTTTCCATTTTAGGTAGTGACCAGCTCGTGGGGTTTCGTTCTCTTGAGTCGACGGATACTGCTGTCGATATGAAGAACTGCTGCCATTTCCGAGTTCATATGAGTTTGCAGTCTCTGCTCGTGTTTGACTGCATATTTCTTGATCGCTTCCGTGACTATTTCAATGTGCAAGTCACGGTGGAGATCTTTGTTACGTACGTACCATAGTGCATTTACTATACCACGGAGCACTTTATTTTGAAATTTTTGCAACATTTCGATGTTGGTTTTCTTTGCACAGCCCCATAATTGGATACCGTACGTCCACACAGGTTTTAATATCTGCTTATATATCAATATTTTGTTCTGTACTGATAACTCAGAACCACGTCCAAGTAACCAGTAAAATTTTTTGAGTCTAATGTTTAGCTCTTCCTTTTTCTTTCTTATATGTTCCTTCCATCTTAGCTTAGCATCGAGTGTCATTCCCAGATACTTTGCTGTATTGGCATATGGTACTATTTTGTTATTAATTGATATAGGAATGGTTGCATACTTTTTATATGTAAAGTTTATATGAGTTGATTTGTTTTCATTAAGTTTTATGCGCCATCGTTGGGTCCATAATCTTAATTTATTCACTGCATTTTGAAGTTTTGCTGTGGAGTTTTCGACAGATACTTATACAGTCAACTGCAAGAACCGCAGTGCCATCTGCAAGGGTAGCCATACAAATTTTGCCAATCTCTTGTATATAGCAGATAAAGTATTGGACCAAGAACACGTCCCTATGGGACTCCTTGAGATTGCTGAGCAGACTTTTTTTTCTTCGAACGCTTTTTCCACTATATTTGTGATCCGATGCACTTGATCAATTGTAGAATGATTATTTCTGAATCCAAATTGATGGTTCAGGATCAGATCTTTTTCTTCAATTACTATATACAATTATTATATTACTATTACTTCTGCAATTTTCCATTGTCTCGGAACATATGTGAAATTAAAACATGCATTAAATATATGTCACAGTTAAATTAAATAAATATTTTGAAACTAATAAAAAAAATATTATTGCCATATCCAATTACATTTAAATTCATAATAAATTTTTTTTTTTTAATTGTTGATTAAATCTAACTTTTTGTTTTAACTTTGGCATACTAATGGCATATAAATGTAATTTGGCTAATTGTTTCGACAATGACAATAAAAGCAAATTTGCCATTTGTAAAGCTTTCTGTCAAAGAAAGCTACATGGAGTCTGCATGGGTCTTAATAGAGACTGGTGTCATCCATCTCTTGACTCATTTTTCATCTGTGAAGACTGCCAGAACATCGAGGAACTTTTAAACAACATGTATGTCAACATTCAAAACCTTTTAACAGACCTTGATGTTGCAAACTCTGGATTGGTCACCAAAAGCAACAGTGTCAGACAGTAATTCTCATACATTTCAGGATATGGCTAAGTCATTTGATTCGCTATGCAATAACATTTCCACCCATAGCAATGCCAATAGAAACTGTGACTTTTCTGAAATTAGTTGTAATTTAAAAAATGATATGTTGGCTGTACTGCCCAGTCATTTTAGAGAATTGAAAAATAGTGTGATAGACTCTATTGAAGCTGGTCCTAGTCACTTTCATAGGCTGCCAGATTATACTTCATTAGAAAATTTAATCTCCACTAAATTCAGTTCTATTATGGATAAAATGGTATCACTTCACTTATCTTCAAATAATCTTCTGATGGATTTATTAGAACAATTTGGTAATGTAGATAAAACTGTTCCTTCAGCCAATCGTACAAAGGAGATAAGTACTCAAACTGATTCAGAAGTTCACGCTGTTGTTCCTGTAGATTTATCGGCTGAACCTTTTATCTTGCATAAGCTTGGAACGCAACGGACTGTAAATGAATGGAGAAATAGAATTAATAAATTAAATGGTTGGCCATTTATGTGCAGTTAAAAAAGATACAAGTACATCTATCTTTCTTAAAGGGGTTCCATGTTCGTTTAGTGGAAACAAATTGCTTAAATTTATAAATGATGAATTCAATATCAAGGATGTAACGTGTGTCAATTTAACACCTAAAAGGATCAAAATGACTAAAAAAAATTATCTTTGCTTAATTATCCGGATCGATTCAAAATATTAGAAAATTACAGCATACCAGTAACACCTTCATTTGGAATAAAATAACACCGGACATTAAAATATCAAAAACGCAGATCAAAGGTAATAATAATAATAATGATCTTAGTGTAGCTTCTCCTGGCACATATATCAATAATGGCACAAATACAGATTATTTAAAAATGAATTTAAAAGCAAATAAACAAATTAAACCTTTATTAAACACTAAACCTTCATTAAACACTAATACTTCTTTAAAAAATTTACTTGATTTATCTTTTCATGCTCCTTTTATTAATTCTTCTAACGTAATTGACATCCCAAATACTAAAACCAATACTAACAAGTTTAATACTAAAACTGACTCTAATGCTATTCCTACTCTGAATATCAACAGAACCAGGGATAAAATCATATCACAAAACCAGTGATAAAATCACTTCTAATACTAATGATTTTCTTAAACTGTCCAAAAATTTTATTGCAATTAACACTAATAATAAGGCATCTCCTATATTAATTCTAAAGATTATCATAAAATATCTAAACATAAACATATTAGTGATTTTTTTCTAAGCAATAAATTTTCTAAATTCAAAAAGTCGGTTTCGGATAAGTTCAACAAATATCAAAATTTTTGTTCAAGGTGAAACCATTATACCGCAAACCAAACCTTCTAAATTAGTTTTAACTAAACCGACTACTAATCAAATTAGTAGTTCAAAATTTAATTCTTCTTCTTCCATACCTTCTGTACATCAAGTTAATCCTCCCTTAGAGGATATTCCCTTATCCAATTCAATTACTGCCCCACCGAAGTTGGATGCTCTTTTGCCGCCTGTTGTCAAACTTACTCAAAAAGCGCTTCAGGACAATAATAATAGCTGTAGGTACGTTTTAGCCAGGCTAGGGGACAGCAGAACTTATGACAATGTCAGACTCTACCTTGCATATCTTCACGATAAGTCTAATGATGTTTGCATTGGTGGTAAAATAAATACTTCGCTAAAAATAGCAATTCAACAAGAAGGGCTACCCACTGATATTAATGACTTACGCAATATTTTTATTAGATATCATGAAACATTTAATATTTCAGCTGAAAGTGCTTTGACTGATTTACCTCACATATCTCGTCTAATAGAACTATATATCTCCAACGTGTGAGAGAAAACCACGATAAGTTTTTTCGTCCCCTTTCAAGAGAGAATAAATCTAATTAACATAGGTCTTACGCAATCTATTTCTTCTAAAATTGATCCTTTTAAATTATCTGTTTTTTTTTTTTTGCTTAATTAAGTACGGTACTGCAATTTTACACTACAATATCTACAATAATTTGAGTATTTATTTTAACAAATTATTGCCTTATCTACTCAATAAATGTGGAAAACTACTACTATTGTCAGGAACTAAGCCTTCCTAAATAGAATAGTTTCATTTTATTTAATTTGTTACCAGATTAACTCTCAATTATTTTTTGTCATTTATTATATCCCAATGACAAAGGGTTCTAGACCAGCTCGAAAAACCAATGAATCATATTATTTTTTTTTTGCTTCATCGGGAATCGAACCCGGGACCTTTCGATTGACTCTCTTGACTTGACTTGACTCGATTCGCTCTACTTACTGCGCCACCCAGCGTGTTAAATAAAATGTTTATTATCAAAATGTAAGAGGTCTACGTACAAAAACTAAAAAAGTTTTCCAAAATTCTGCTTTATTAGATTCTGATGTATTTGTTTTAACTGAAACTTGGCTTACTTCTTCAATAAATAGCCTGGAAATTTTTCCTTCTTCTTACACTGTTTATAGAAAAGATAGATATGATTGTTCTCTAACTTATAATGTTCCAAAAGGTGGAGGTGTATTGATAGCTGCTGAAAATACTCTTTGTTCTTCGCAGTTGTTGTTTTCTCAGCACCACTCAACCGATATTTTAGAAATAATTGCTGTTAAAATTGAATTACTGTTAAAATTTTCATCAGATATCTTTAATTTGTAATAATCGCGGTAGGCAATTAGATCTGCTATTTACGACAAATTGGGATAAACTTAACATCATTAATTTTCCATTTGAACTGGTTGAAATTGATGATTATCATCCTCCTATTTGTTTTTCTTTTTGCATTGTTATCTCATCTCCCAAAGTTGATTCAGCACTTTCTTATCGTTCAACTTTTCTTAAAGCTAATTTTAACGCTACTAATAACTACCTAAGTTCTTATGATTTTTCATTTATGACCTCTTTTAATTTAAAACTATTCAATTTGCAATTTAGTTATTATTAATTTTTATATTCCTCCGGCGTCCAGTATTGATGTGTATACCAAATATATATCAGAAATTGATTTATTAGTTAGTAAACTTAATACAAATGATGACATAATTCTTTGCGGAGATTTTAATCTACCTAATATTAAATGGGTTCCGCATGTCGAGGCCTGCTTAATTCCACTTGATTTAGTTAGTAATACAGAGTACTTTGTAATCGACTCCTTTAATTCCTTTAATTTTCATCAGTTATCTTTAATTTGTAATAATCGCGGTAGGCAATTAGATCTGCTATTTACGACAAATTGGGATAAACTTAACATCATTAATTTTCCATTTGAACTGGTTGAAATTGATGATTATCATCCTCCTATTTGTTTTTCTTTTTGCATTGTTATCTCATCTCCCAAAGTTGATTCAGCACTTTCTTATCGTTTAACTTTTCTTAAAGCTAATTTTAACGCTACTAATAACTACCTAAGTTCTTATGATTTTTCATTTATGACCTCTTTTAATTTAAAACTATTCAATTTGCTATTTCACAATATGTTCCATTAGTTATTGACAATAGTGATAAATCTAGTCCACCTTGGTTTACCAAAAACCTTAAAAAGTTAAAAAATAAGAAAAATAAAGCTTGGCGTAAATTTATTAAAAGCAATAATAACCTTGACTATAATACTTTCTTAAATATACTTAATGAATTTAAGATGATGGATAATTTATATTCGGATAATTTATATTCCAATTATGTAAAAAATATGTCTGATAATATTAAAACTAATCCGAAACTTTTTTGGAAATTCGCTAATTCGAAAAGAAAAAGTGATCAGTATCCTTTGTGTATGAATTATAAAAACTCTAGTAGTAGTGATCCTAATGTCATTTCTGAATTTTTCCGTGATTTCTTCTCTATTAGTTATTCTACGGCTGCTTTTTTATTAAACGAAGATAATTTTGGCCATTTATCGAATTTTTCTAAAACTATATTGAGTAATATTCAAATCGATTCTAATGTGGTACTCAATTATTTATTAAAGCTTGATAATAATCCTAGTCCTGGTACTGACGGCATCCCTAACCTATTCTTAAATAAATGTTCGTCTTCACTATGTGTCCTCTCTCTGTATTATTCAATTCTTCTTTAACTTCTGGTATCTTTCCTTCAATCTGGAAAACTGCACTAATTAGACCAGTTCACAAAAAAAATCTAAAAAATGATGTAAGTAATTATCGTCCACTTGCTAAACTTTCTTCTATACCTAAACTGATTGAACTTAATGTATTTGATTCTATTTATGATCATTGTTCTTGTTTCTTATCATCTTTTCAACATGGCTTTGTAAAGCTTAAATCTACTATTACTAATCTTGTTGAGTCAACATCTACCTTTATTAATAACATGGAAGATTGGTTTCAAACGGATGTGATATATACCGATTTCAGCAAATCTTTTAATTTGCTTCCACATAACATTATCATCTTTAAGTTAAATAAATTAGGATTTCCTAGTTACTTTATTAATTGGGTTCATTCTTACCTTTCTGGTCGTAGTTATAGTGTTTCGCTTAGATCGTCAATATCCACTGAGTTCGAAGCTCCCTCAGGTGTGCCTCAAGGTAGGCACATCGGTCCTTTACTCTTCATTATTTCTATTAATGATGTTTCATCTTTATTAATTAATAGTCATATTAAAATTTACGCCGATGACATGAAAATTTATAAAAAAATTGTTAGAGGATGCATTAGCGTTACAAGCTGTTCTGAATCGTTTCTATAATTGGTGTTCCTATAATAGTCTTCAGCTTAATTTCAATAAATGTGCTTATATTACTTTTACACGACGATTATGCCCAATTTCTTATGTATATTCTTTTAATAGCCAAAGTATTCCAAAGGTTACATCAATTAAAGACCTAGGAATACCCTTCGATACTAAGCTTTCATTCCATCTCCGTTATTCAGATATTTTAAACAAAGCTAATTCTATGCTCGGTTTTATTAAACGTTGGGCTAGAGACTTTAAAGATCCGTATGTATTAAAATCCCTCTATACCTGCTAGACCTAATTTAGAATATGCTAGTCAGGTTTGGTGTCCATTTTATGGTGTTCACATAGATAGAATTGAATCGGTTCAAAGAAAATTCCTTAGATATGCTTTACGTCTTCTTCCTTGGGAAGATCCTTTAAGATTACCTCCTTATGAACATCGACTAAATTTAATTCATCTTAATACCCTTGAAAAACGGCGTAAAGCTGCTGACATTGTATTTCTAATTGAGTTAAGTAAAGGCAACATTTCGTCTCCCCAATTATTTGCTACACTTAATTATTTTTGCCATTCTAGAGTAAGAACTGCAAATATGTTTAACTAGCAGTACCATCGGACTAATTATGGTAAATATGAACCAATTAATAGGATGATGTCTCTTTGTAATGCATACAAACCTCATATTAGCTTTTCCCTAACTAAACAATCATTAAAAAGTAGTCTGAATTTGTGTAACTGATTTTTTTGATGAATCTTTGACCTGTCTTCTTAATTGAAGCTTTTTTCATTTTTATTTTTTAATTATTGTTAAATATAAGATTTTGTTTTCTTTTTTAATTTTGTTATTTTTTTTTTTTATTAATTCTTTTTTGAATGTTTATTTTTTAGTTTATAAATTTAATTCGAGTATGATTTATTGTAACTTGCTTGAATTAAGCTTGAAATAAATAAATAAATATATGTTGTAGCTTTCCTTTAACAAAGCTGTTTCTGGTAGTTCCCGCATGATTTGTCCATTGATGAGATCGTAACTTGGTGCTTTCTTGACGCTCAGGTTGTGTCTGCATATTTGTTTAATTTCTCTTAGAGTGACATGCGAAATTTCCGCTTCATCTATTTTAACTTCGAGAGTTATATTTTCATTTGCAAGATTTTGTGTTGGTGCTGTGAAGACCTGTGCCAAGTGGTCAGCAAAAATCTTAGCTTTTTCTTTTGGGTTACCGACCCACCTACCAGCTTGTGTTTTCAATGGTGGATCTTGCACCTGTGGTCTAATTATTCGTTTAGCTACTTTCCAAAGCGAGTAGTCAGTACAAGCATCGGCTGATAAATTATTTAAGAATTTGTTAAATGAAATATTTTTTATATTTTGATTTGCTGTTTTAGTTGATTATTTAAGCGATTGAATATAACTTTATCACCTGGGTCCCTCGTTGATTGCCATTTTCGCCGTGACTTTCTCTTCTTCATAACCAGTGCTCTTATTTCTGGAGAATAGCTCACTTTCGAATGATGTTTCGAGTCAAAACATGGCGTGCTCTCCTTTGCTGCTTGCTGCACGTCTACAATGAATTGCTCGACTTCTGCATCAATTTGATTTCTTGATTCCACGGATCCTAGAGTAATGAATTGCTCAAGTTTTTCTCTAAGCCTATCCCAATCAGTTTTCTTGTTTGTAAGTCTTGGGAGGCAATTTTTGCGTTCAACTTTTTCGCTTAGAACCATGGTCACTGGAGTGTGGTCAGACGATAGATCATCACTGCTCACGGCATATGTGTGGTTTCTATTTATTCCCTTTGGTATAAAAATATCAATCAAATCAGGTATTTTCGCTGGGTCAGTAGGCCAATAGGTTGAAAGAAATTCACAGTTATGATTTCTTCCAGCTTAATATAGCACTCTTTCTTTTGTTGTGGTTAATCTTGAACCCCAGTGGGTATGTTTCGCATTGAAATCTCCTCCGATGATAAAAATGTTTCCAAGTATTTTAAAGAGATTTAAGAAGTCGACTGTAGTAGGTGAGTGTCTTGGTGGGCACTAGATAGCCGAGATTTTGAAATCCTTATTTTTTACCTTAATGTTAATTGTTGTAACTTCAATCATTGCATTTTCTATTTTCTGCTCCTCATGGTGTTGAATGTTGTCTTTTATCAGTACTGCTGTTCCTCCTCTTGCTTTGTCATCTGGATGCAAACGTAATTAGGAATTTTAATACTAAATTTCTTTGTGAAATGTGTTTCAGAAATTAGACATATATCTATGTTTTGATCCTTCAGAAAAATTTCGAGTTCTAAAATGTGTTGGAGAGTCCATTTGTGTTCCATGTAGCAACTCTAAGGGTGTGGCTTATTTTTTATGTGACTACGGTGGTTTTCTGCTATGTGGTTTTTAATCGTTGTAATCTCGTCAGATAATGTTTTTATAAATTCGTCTTGGTTGGTTAGTCTCTGTAGGATAAGACTTAATATATCCTTGATTGAGCAATCATCTTCCTTACGGGAGTTTTTCACAATTTGGGCATACGATTTACCATTTACATTACGTACAGCATTTATAACTGTTCAACGAAGTTTTCATTTTTGTAAGTATTAGTCTTGTGAATTTGATGTAGTTTTGTTTGTTTATTTCTTCTGGCTTGCTGTTCTTTTGCAATTGGGCTTCCTCTGTAGTTTGCCGGATGATTACCACGACAATTAATACATTTGGCTTTTTCTCTCAACTTTAAAATGCAGCTTTTTGTGAAATGCTTACCGCCACACTTAACGCAAGCACAGTCTCTATTACAATAACTTTGTGTATGCCCAAAAGCTTGGCGTCTGTTGCACTGCGGGATTAATTTTTTGTTTTTTCTTAATGGTTCAATTTTACCGACTATTTTCATTATTGTTTTAATAGCAAAAATTGTTTCTATATTTTCTCTATTATCGAATGTTAACATAAACAATGGTAATCCTCTTCTTTGAGTGATAAAGCTACCATCGTTTTTTTCGATTTTATCTTTAATAATTATGTTTTTGGCTTCTAATATCTGGAAAGCGTTATCTCTCAGGTCTTGAAGTTTTTCATTTTCATCGCACGAATGATGTAGTTCCTCTGGCCATTACTTTTGTTGGTCTGGTAGCTTTGTCCTCATAGACATCGTTATATTAGACATAAATCGTTTATTAGACATCTGTATGTGTCACTATCAGTAACGTTGATCTTCCAGACGTTATTGTTGTAAGATGTATACTTGCATTCCTTTTTAGTGGTTTGCTTTATTAAATTATTTAGCTCACCAAAGGTACCTAACCCATGAACCATAATAGGTGGTGGTTTATGTTCCGCTTTTTTAACTTTTTTATCCGCAGTATTGTTTCCAAGTGCTGCTTGTTTTATTTTTGGTGTTTCTTTTATCTGTTGGGCAGTTTCGGGGCTTCCCTCTGCGTTCCTTTTTTTGGATGGTCTTTTTGTTTTTTTAAGAATCCATTAAGAATCCAATCCGTTTCTCTCGTGAGTTCTTCTTCATCCGTGAAGTAATTGAAGATATTTCAATTACTTGGCGCTGGTGAATTACCTCTATTAATAAGGTAATTTTTTTTTAGATCTTTAATGTGGTCCTGTGTGTGACTGGTCACTATCTGTTCCATTTCTTTCCTTGCCTTTAATTCTTTTTCCATTCGTTGTAAAAATTTACACCTACAGAAAAAAAAATAAGAATAATAATAAAATAAAAATAGAAAGAAATATAGGTAGGGATACATTTTGGTAAATTGAATTGAATTTATTTTCAACAATCACCGCCATCTCTTAAATGTTTGATTGATTGAATTGATAATAATCCGAACCTAACTTTTAATATGTCTTGTCTATTAATTATTTTTTTTTTTTTTAATAAATTTGCTGCAAAAACAAAAAAAAACAAACATTTGTCAATTCCAAGCAATAATAAATTCAATATTTAATAAATTATTTGCTATAATTGTAATTTTAATGTAATTTTGAGTATAATTCCACTCTGAAATTAGTAGTATATAGCATTCTAAGGCATTCATAAAAATTTTGATTTTGGAAATCTTAAAGACTTCTCTTTTGGTCCATAGTTTACGTAAGTTATTTTTATTGTTTGAAAGACACAACGCAATATTTACGAAATAATCATTTATACATGACTAGGAAAAAAACCCGACGTAGTTCGGGTCCAACACAAAATATATAAAAATTTGAATTTTGAAATATAATATAGCAAAGTCCAACCGTGCGCTGCCTTGCCCATGTTCACCAAATGCAACTTTGCATTTTCACCAAATATTCACACAAACAATCGGCGGCCTGGTCATGATAAGATAAAGTAAATATTCCTATACTAAAGCTAATCAGACCTATTTTATTTAATTACCTATTTGGTCAAATAACAATATTTATATAAATAAGTTAGCCACGTAAACATTTTTTGCCTGAAGTTTATTAAAAGTAACTAAGCTCGTAATGTATATATCACTCTATGTTTATGTTGAACCTTGTAACTGTTGTTGCTTCAATGAAGCTGTCAAATTAAACTTCTTTAAACACAATATTTTATGTTTTATTTGCAGGAATTAAAATAAAAATAGTTTTTTTTTTATGAAGAAGCATGGTTTTTTCAAATCAATTGCTTAAAGATTTTGGTCCATTACCCTTTGCAATTGCTATCAAATAAGTAATAATTGACGGTATATTTTTTTGGTAACAATTATTAAAATGGAAATACGCTATTGAAGAAGGCTTAGTTTCTGACAATATGAGTAGATTTCATATATATATAAGCGGACTTGTCAACAATTTGATAAATAACACGAAAAATGTTAGGCGTAAATACATGTATGTAGTAAAATTGAAGTATCGACCTTAATGCACGAAAAGGTAATTTTTACTTTCTTAATTTCTTATAGTAAAGAATATAACAAAAAAATAATATGTATTTAAAAGTATAGAGGCTATTTCTATAAAGATTCATTTATAAGAACAGGGGACTCTAAGGGAGAGTTTGTCTCGGCATAGGACCTAATGACTGAATCTCAAGTAAAACTGGAGCTGCAAGCTTTCCAAAAATATATTACTTTAGTGGCGCATCTAATCCTTTAAGGACGAAAAGGACATTTGAAAGTATCATTGTTGTTTTGACGTTTTTGTATAAAAACCGTCATATCTGTTGATCTATTAGATATATATATATATTCAGTTTATTCAGAGCAGATTTTAACATTTGATGTTGATTGGTACTGCCATTATGGAGATATTGTAGTTCAAAATAGAAATTTTTTGAAAAATTGAACAATCTTCTTTTTTTTCTTGAAAAACTTAATACCTTAAGAATTTTCCACAAAACCCCTACAAAATTTATATATTGTTAGAAAGGTCTCTTTTTTGACTAAAACTTATGCCTTTATGTCTAAGTCGAGTAGTTTAGAAGATATATGTATTTATTAAAAGAAATTGTTTTTTGTTATCCTTTTTCTATATAAAATTGTGCCTTTTACGAAGCAACAATCTTCCAAGTAAATGTAAGACAAGCTTGTGACCAAATCACTGTATCTCGAAAATAATTGATGTTGTCGACTTTTAAAATATATGTCCTTAATAGTGCATTTTTTCAGTATTTTAAGTACAAAAAGGATATTTTTTTTTTTGGAAATTGGGGAGTTTTAAGTAACCCCGACCTCTTAAGATCTATTGTACTTCCTCGTCAATTTTAGAATTGCAGGTCTATGTCCTTCATAAACGCTATTATTGCTTTGATGTCAAATTCAGAATCAGGCGATCCCTGGAAGTATTTGTATCTTTTGCGAGGTATAGCGTCGCAATAAAATAGGATATGAGAGGAGGATTTCTCCTCTTCTAAGCAGAATCTGCATCTGTCTGAGCTCGATCTACCAATCTTGAAGAGATGGTTGTTGAATGGACCTGTGATAAACCATGTCACATTCTGACATTGAGTCTAGTCTCCCTGATTATCTGATTCAATCTATGAATATTTAGTTTGAAAATGAATTTAGACTGCGTAAGTCCTTGGCATCTATCCCATATGTTTTAGGTTCCTGTGGATTTCCACTTGAAAGCAATTCCTTGTAGGTAAAATTGACTCTTCGCACCTGTTTTTGCAAGAACATCTGCATCCAGGAATCCACATAAGAGTAACTCTGTTTCGTTCGGCTAGCTTTATTAAGCTTCTGTAACAGCTATAGATAAGCTTTGATTTAGAAATTGAGGAACCTAGAGCTTTTAAAGCAGCTTGGCTATCTGAAATTATGAATAGGTTGGCACCTTTGTGCCCCCTTTTACTGCACTGTAATGCCGATACATCGATGACATAAGTTTCAGCTTGAAAGACAGTGCGATATGTGCTAAGTGCCGCGCTAAGCCTGAACCTTGGTCCAAATACCCGGGCACCGGTTTTCTTCCCGATTTGCGAGCCATCAGTATACCATACTGAAGCTCCTGGAGGTAAGGCTCTTATTAAACCTTCTACTTTTTCTCTTTTGGGTACAGTGAAGTTCCTGCGACTATCAATTGCTTTTGTCATATAGTGTGACATTGCAATTGCTTCGGTTTCCAGCTTAGTTTTCTGCACGATCATGCTATGTCCTGGTCTTTTGTGTTTGAAATTGTTTGTTAGATGCAGCCTTGTTGCTGTTATTCCTGTCGTCTTTTTCCAGGGGTAAAGTAGGGAACGTTCTGAGTGCTCCAGTAGCCCCAAGGCATACTATTCTTTGTATTTTTGTAAGCTCAGCAAATGCTTTCGTCTGTTCTATTTTTGGCCACCATACAAATGTTGCGTAAGATATTATAAGTCTTATTATAGACTTGTAGAGCTTGATACAATCATCTGTGGAGATAATCCCCATGTTTTTCCAAACATATTTTAACATGCAAAAAACGCCCTGTTAGCTTTTTTGTTTATGTAATCTATGTGAGGATTCCATGACTGTCAAGATTCCATGTTCTGAGTTTACTGTCAAGTATTATTCCTAGGTGTTTTGTTTCCTTTACCATTTCGATAGCAACTCCGTCCAATGAAGGCGGTAGGTAGTTTACTTTTTTCGATATGTAAAAAGGATGTTGTTTATTTTGTAACATACATGTTTATAGATGCGAGGGGTTAAATCCGCATCTATCAACCTCCACGTGGTCCTTCCTGGTAACTGGTAAAGCAGGCTAATAGATAGAGCGTGCAGGGAGTAAAGAATTGAGTAGTAGAGAAGGCCTGATAGCATAGCTATCTAGAATCCTTCATACCAATCGATTTCTCGAAGCAACTGCCGATGGTGCTGCCTTGTACATCTCGAGATTGGCTTCTCAAAGGCTAGAAGACGAAAACTTCGAAATCAAATGACCTGATCCCCCGGTTGGGAGTTGGTCGTACGGTTAACACTCGAATACCGCAAAACTATACCGTTATGAGATCTTGAAATACGCCTCAGATTACGATTGATTTAAACAGAAACCAGACCCGGCAAGGAAATAAGGAAAATGATTTAGGGTTAGCTACATGGAATATAAGATCAATGATGCAAGCAGGAAAAATGAATGAAATCGCAGAAGAAGTCCTTAAATACAACATAGACATTACTGCTTTGCAAGAAATAAGATGGAAAGGACGCGGAGAAATTAAAAAGCAAAGATATACATTATTTTATAGTGGTAATACACAAAGACCAGGACTATATGGAACAGGATTTATCGTCAATAAGGCAGCTCGAAAGAGCATATAAGGCTTCATTCCAAACAACGAAAGAATGTGTACTATAAGAATTAAAAAAAAATTCAACAATATATCCATTATTTCAGCATATGCACCAACCGAAGACGCTGATGATATAGAAAAAGAGGAATTTTACCTAAACCTGAGTGCAATATGCGAAAAAATACAATAATCATACTAAGAGATTTTAATGCAAAAATAGGTAAGGAAAAAGAAATACAAGAACTAGCTGGGAAATTCTCCTTCAGCGAAAATGGACATTTACTCCTGCAATTCGCAAACGAAAATGCCTTAAAAATCAAAAGTACATCATTCGAAAGGAAAAATATTTGTAAAGGCACATGGAAAATTCCAGGAACAAATCAAGCAAACCAAATAGACTAAATAGAGCAAATTGTGACAGTGATCACTATCTAGTCAAAGCAGGACTACGCCAAAGAATAGCAAACGTGCAGAAAAAGAGAGAAGTACGTAGAACTAAATGGGATAGTGACAAACTAAAAAATAACGAAATAAACAAACAATTTGAAAATGAGATAAAAACCTCCTTCCTGAAAATAATATTAGAATTGAAGAAGTAGATATAGACCATGAATGGGAAAAAATAGAAACAGCCATAGTCACAAGTGCAAGAAATATAACCGGTAATAAAATACAACAAAGAAATTCAGAATGGTTTGATAATGACTGCAGAGAAGCAATAAAGATTAAAAATGAAGCCAGATTAAAACTTCTTCAAGGATGTACCAGAGCAAATATGGAAAATTATAAAGAGAAACGAAAAATAGCCACAAAAATATGCAAACAAAAGAAAGGGATTTCTCTAAAAAATAAAATTTTAAAAATACAGGAAGAACATAATAGGGGAATTATTAAAAAATTCTATACTAACATCAATAGACAAACTAAAAGCTTCCAGCCAAGACTAACATCATGGAAGGATAAAGAGGGTAATCTATTGACTTCAGATCAACAAATTATAGATAGATGGGCTGAGTATTACGAAGAAATATTAAATAAAACATTCGAACAAAATCAAACAGACAATGATGATATATACATAGCCGAATTAATTATAAATGAACCCTCATTAAATGATGTGAAGAATGCTATAAAGAAGCTAAAACATAATAAAGCACCAGGGGAAGATTCGATAACATCCGAACTACTATATAAAGGTTGGGAACATTTACATAAGAAGATACATAAATTAATATGTGCAATATGGCTTAATGAAACAATACCAGAAAAATGGCGTATAAGTGTACTAAGACCAATCCATAAGAAGAGAGATAGAACTAACTGTAATAATTATCGAGGGATTATGCTACTAAACACAGCGTACAAAAACTTGGTGTACCTCGCAAATTAGATAAACTGGCCATGGAAACCATGTTCAATTCACGAGCAAAAGTTATGATACAAAATACAACCTCTATAGATTTTGAAATCGGGAGTACGACAAGGAGACGCGCTCTCAGCTTTGTTGTTTAATACGGTCTTAGAACAAGCCACAGAGGAAATTGATAAAGGCGGTAACATATTCACAAAATCCTTCCAAATTATCGCCTACGCTGACGATATAGCAATTGTAGCTAAAAATTATAGTAAAATGGCAGAAAAATTTATTATACTAGAACAAAAGACAAGACAAGTTGGTCTGGAAAACGAAAACAAGACAAAATATATGAAAATGACAAGGAAAACCGATCAAAGAATACCACAAAATAGTACCATCAACAACTTTAATTTTGAAGGTGTCACAAACTTTAATTATCTTGGTGTACTAATAAAAAATGACAACAGTATGCACTCTTCAGGAGCGAATAAATGCAGGAAATAGAAGTTACTATGTTAAAAAAAATTACTGCAATCCAAAATTCTTACTAGACCAACAACTGGTGATATAAGATAATAATAAAAGCAATAGTAACATATAGATGTGAATGCTGGACACTTACATTAAGAGACGAAGAACATTTACGTATAATTGAAAGAAAAATAATCCGAAAAATCTTTGGCCCAAAAAGATTACAAAACGGAGAATATCAAAGAAGGAATAACGAAGAAATCAATAATATAATACAACATGAAGATATTGTAAAGTTTGTAAAGGCACAATGATTAAGATGGGCATAGCATATGATAAGAATTAACGAAAATCGCCCTCAACAAATAATTTTCAAAACAAAACCACTATATAATAGAGTAAGAGGCAGATTAAAAATCAGATGGAAAGATATTGTCGAAAATGAATGCCAAAAAATGAATGTACAAAATTGGCAGAGTTCTGCGGAAGATCGATTTACATGGAGGAATATCACGAAGAAGGCTCTAGCTCACCTCGAGCTGTAACGCTAAATGAAGAAGAAGAACAAGTTTATTTTGTGTGAATTAATACTCAGACCCACGTTTTTGCCACATTTATGCACTATGCTTATAGCAAATTGCATTCGTTCCGCAATTGTGTTTTCGAATTTGCCTCTAACTAGTAAAACTAGATCGTCAGCGTAACTGATACAGGATATATCTTCCTTGCTTAGAATGGCCAGTAGTTGGTCCATGACTATTAGCCACAGCAGTGGCGAAATTGCACCTCCTTGGAAACATAACCTTGTTGGTGCTATTGTTAGGTACTCGTTATTTAGTCTTGCTGTTATTCTTCTACTTTTGAGCATGCTAAATAGCCACTCTATAGTAGTGGAATCAAATTTTTTAGCTTCCGCCGCTTGTTGGAATATATTGTAATTGGTGTTATCAAATGCAGCCTGAATATCAACAAATATGCAAAACAACATCTCTTTGTTCCGAAACGTATCAACGATTTCATAAATGAGCTCATGTAATGCTGTCTCTGTTGATTTCCTTGCTTGATATGCGTGCTGATTCACATTCAAGGGAAATTTCTTAAGAAAGTTGGATTTTATGTGTAAGTCCAATACTTTTTCGATGGTTTTAGGAACGAATGACATTAGACTTATTGGCCTATAAGATTTGACCCTGTCGCCTGTCTTCGTTGTACCTGATTTGGGAATAAAAACTACCCTCGTTTCTCACCATACACTTGGGATGTATCCTAGGCAATGACTTGCCCTAAATAACTTTATTAAATAAGGAAGTAGTATATTTATGCCTTGTTGTAAAAAGATTGGGTATATACCATCCTCACCCGGAGATTTATATGGAGAAAAGGAACTGACCGCTCAGCGTATTGTTCCTGGTGTGACCGCTCAGCGTATTTTTTCCGTTTGCTTGTAGGCTCGTTGTGGAATCATGTAGGACCTAACATCCTGTATTTCGTAATGTTCATGACCTGGTTCAATAATAATAGATTATGAGAAGTGTACCTGAACTAGGTACTTCAGAGTTTCTTTACCCGATACCGTGAGGTCACCATTTAGCTACAGAACCTAATGGGTTCTTATAGTCTAGAGATAGAGACTTTGGAGGCGACATGCTGCAGGCAGTTTGTCCACCTTGCAACAATTGTTTGACAGAACTCGAGCAGGCGATCTCCTTTCTCGTTAATGTCTGTGCTACCCCACACAACATGATGCGCGTTGGCATCGCAACCTATTAAGAGTTTCATGTTCACTTTTTTGCATTCATGAACGAATTCTTGTAGGAGTTATGGGGGTAGTTCCCTTTCATCACCCGGAAAGTATGCCGAAGCAACATTGACTAAGGGTTTCCCAACGAGTGGTAACTCTATGGTTATCGAAAAATTTTGATTTGTCTGAGACTTCAACGCCTCGTCGTTACTTTTGGTGCGTTCAAAGGAGCACTACCCTTGTTTATTTTTATTTCTTGAATTATCCATGCAAGAATTTATTTAGATTGAGGAATAGAGGTCGACAGCCATAGAGCCTCTTACAGTGGCAAGGCTTATTTAAACCGGAGGTCACCAGGTATTCGGTGTTCCGTCTTAGCGACCAAATTTTTACATCTTATAACACTTGAGTTGGCTTGGACAGCAATCACTATTGCTTTAACTACTCCAACCAACCCGCAATCAATAAATTAAGGACATTTAGACAAAAAAAGGACATTTAGTAACATGCTTGTTGTTTTAAAGTTTTTGTATCTGCAGATCTAGTAGATATATAGTACATATATGTGTTTGGTATTTTTATCTAGTACGTAAGAATGAAGCAATCTGAAAAATATTTTAATGTTTATTTGATGACGACAGATGTTGCCGTTAGGCAGATATTGTATTTCAAAATTAAAAATTTTTGAAAAAAAAATCAATCTTTCATTTACCTTTTCCTTAAAACCAGATATTTCATTTCTGCAAGGAGACGTTTTTTGCTTTTTTCTTTGCTCGTTAATTTTGCTAAGGAGACGTTTAATCTCTTTATCTTATTAGAAGAGTCTGTTTCTCTTCGTTTATATACAGGGTGGTCCGGTTTAGAGCAAAAAGTTTTTAAGGGGTGATTCCTTGGAGTATTTTAGGAAAAAATTATTCTAGAAGAGAGGTCTATATTTAAATTTACCTGGGCTACAGGGGGTTAAAGAAAATCCGATTAGAAAAGTTATGGCTACATAGCACAGGTAGCCAAATATTACTGAGATTTTATATGACTTTACCTGAAAAACGGCAAGTCTGATATGAAAGTTGTGTATGAAAAAGTTGTAGGGGATGATGTAGCGCATCAACACAATAAAAAAAAAAATAGCGAATTTTTTCGAGATAATCAACGGTTTTTACAAAGTTTTCAGTTATGCAGTTATTATTTAAAAACGATAAGTCTGATACTCATTCAACATATACCGTTAATTAGGTGTATTAATTCTAAAAACAAGCTATGAAGAAGATGTTGCTCTACTTTCAATTTCTTCTGAGCTGTAGTTGATATTCTTTAGACATAATTTTTCTAATCCGATTTTCTTTAACCCTCTGTAGCCCAGGTAAATTTAAGGATAGACCCCTCTTCCAGAACAATTTTTTCCTAAAATACTCCAAGGGATCACCCCTTAAAAACTTTTTGCTCTAAACCGGACTACCCTGTATATAAGCTTTATTTAAAAAAAAAAATCTATTTTATAGTGTTTTTATATAAAAAAAATAATTTTGCGCCTTTTACAAAGTAATGTAATACGCTGGTGTAACATTTACTTCAGAAGATTGTTATTTCGTGAAAGGCACATTCCTAGTTTTATACAGAAAAAGGATAAAAAAATTTTTTTAACAAATGCTAATATCTTTTAAACTATTAGACGTGGACATAAAGTTTTTATGCATGAGTTATAGAAAAAAAAGATATTTCCAACATTATATAAATATTGGGAGGGTTTTGTGGTAAAATCTTGGGGTATTTGGTTTTCAAGAAAGAAAATAATGATTGTTTTTTTTTCAAAATTTTCTACTTTGAACTACAATGTCTCCATAACGGCAGCACCAATCAGCAACAAAGAAATGTTGAAATATGCTCCAGATCGCTATCGTCCTAGAATATATAACAGAATATATATATATATATTTAATAGATAAACAGATATAACTGTTTTTCTACAAAAACATCAAAACAACAAGAATACTTTCAAATGTCCTTTTCGTCCTTAAAGTATAAGACGCGTCAATAAAGATAGATATTTTTGGGAAAATTTTTCCAGCTATCCTTGGAATATGGTAATTAAATCCTATGTCCATACAACATCTCCCTCAGAAGAGCCAATCATTTTTATCAAAATAGTGACATCTAATCGACATCTAAATTGACATCTAATTGAATTTAAAACATTATAACATAGCTAACAAAAAACGGTCAATCTAACAGTCGAACTAACAAAAAACCGTCGATGAAATTTGTGTTATTTATTTGGTCAGAAATTGATTTATTGTGGAAATTAAGAAAGATAATACTTTAATTTTGATGGTTTTCATAACATGTTTAATTAAATAATCACTATTAATTATCACAACAAAATGTTATATTATAATAGATTCTCATTTAGAACCATATTTGACTATTAAGTAAAACTTCAAAAAGTCGAACGTCCCATGCTCCCGCACAAAATTATATTTTAAACTTTTTTCCATAGAGAAATAATAGAGTAATCATAGAGAATAAAGAGATAATAGATCGCGTGGTAATTGGATGTGTTCACATTAATTGCAATTGTAGTTAACAAAATCTGTTGTAAAAACCAGCTTTCAGCGTTTAGATTATGTCATCAATTGCAATTGCATCTTCATATGAGTGCGTTAATGCTATCATTCCAATTTTTTCATCGGCTCATCATCGGTTTGAACTATGTGCTCTTAGAACGTCAAACACAAATTAAATATATGTAAAGAAATACAAATTCATTCGAGAGAAAAAATATACACAAAGCTACATGGAAAGCTCCTGGTAATAACATCGCCAATCAAATAGATCATGTACTAATATCAACCAGAAGATCGTCAATAATAACAAATGTGAAAACCTGCAGAGGAGCAAACTGTGATAGTGATCACTTTCTAATAACAGTGAATATTAGACAAAAAGTATCAACCGCAGGAAAAAGTAGAGGTTTCCGTAGGATAAAATGAGACACAAACAAACTAAACACTGAATCGAATGTTATGCAATATCAATGCAACATACAAAGGAAACTTGAATCGGTACTAGAATATAATGAAGAGCAATCATATAATGTTAATAGCGAATGGGGAAAAATTGAAGAAGCTATAAGTTCAGCGGCCAGAAATACTGTAGGTGTTATACCTCAGCAAAGAAACATAGAATTGTTTGACAGCGAATGCGAAACAGCGTAAATATTAAAAACAATGCTAGAGTAAAAATGCTACAAAGAGATACAAGAACAAATAGTGAAAATTATAGAGAAAAAAGAAAATGTGCAAATAGAATATGTAGAACTAAGAAAAAACAAATGCTAAAAAGAAAAATAGAACAAATACAAAACGAACATTATCAAGGTGACATGAAAAAATTCTAACAGACTAAAATATTATTAACAGACAACCGGCTTCCAAGCAAGAGTAAATGCATGCAAAGATAGACAAGGTAATACGCTCTCAGAAAATGACGACATTATGAATAGATGGTATGAATATTTCAATGAACTATTAAATATAAGAAACGAGGAACAACAGCGGCAGCAGATTACAATGCATACAGCAGAGCCATTAATTATGACACCTTCAGACGAAGAAGTTAAACAAGCTATACATAAATTAAAGAATGGAAGAGCTCCTGGAGAAGATAAGCTAACAGCTTCTAAAAAAGGGTGGAAAATTTCTGCGTAAAAAGATACATAGCTTAATATGTACAAAATGGGTGCAAGAAAATATTACGGAGAAGTGGAAGGTGGGGCTATTCTGTCCAATTCACAAAAAAGGAGACAAAATGACATGCAGCAACTACAGGGGAATAAAGTTATTAAGCTGTGCTTACAAAATATTATCCAATGTCATATACTCCAGATTAGCCTACTTTGCTGAAGAAATACTGGGAGAGTACCAATGCGGATTCCGGAGCCAAAGATCAACGATTGACCAAATATTCGTGATGAAACAAAGCATGGAGAAATGTTATGAACACGACATAGATCTTCACATGCTTTTCATAGATTTCAAGCAAGCATTTAACAGCATAAATAGAGACATAATTTTAACAGCTCTTAGACATTTGGGAATACCTCAGAAATTATCAACACTCGTCATAATGACAATGCATGAATCAAAAGCTAAAATTATAATACAAAACCAAATAACCCGTGAATTGAAAATAGAAACGGGAGTACGGCAAGGTGATGCCTTATCCGCACTATTATTTAACTTAATACTTCATTACGCCATAGGAAAATTAGAAAAGAAAGTCAGTATATTCAATATGATAACACAAATAGTGGCATATGCGGATGACATAGTAATCATGGCAAAAAATTACAGATATATCGCAGAAGTATTTGTACAACTAGAAGCGGAGAGACAAAAAGTAGGCTTAAAAATCAACGAAGACAAAACAAAATATCTATAACTGTCAAGAAATGAACAAATAAGAAATAATCACCTCGGAGCAACAATAAGAAGTGATAATAGTATGCAATGCTGTATTCATTATAGAATTCAGGCTGGAAATAGATGCTACTATGCAAACAGAAAGTTGCTCCAATCAAAATTAATATCAAGCACGGCCAAAATGACGATATATAAAACTCTCATACGACCCATAGTGACGTATGGATGTGAGGTATGGACTATGAACGTGGCCGAGGAGAATAGCCTGCGCATATTTCAAAAAAGAATTCTCCGAAAAATACTCGGCCCAAATATATTGCAGAATGGAGAATATGTAATCAGAAGCAACAGCGAGCTCAATAATATGATTGATAGTGAGGACATTGTACGGTTTGCAAAGGCCCAAAGACTAAGGTGGGCTGGCCACGTAAGTCGAATGAACGAAAGCCGAAAGCAAGCAGTGGTGCTGAACAGAAAGCCCGATAGCAGCCGTGGTAGAGGAAGACCAAAAACCAGATGGGCACACAATGTGAAAAAAGAAGGTCAAACCCTACAAATCCCAAATTGGAGACAAGCGGCAAAGCTCACCCAGAGCTGTAGCGCTATAATATGATGATGATAAATATGAAAGAAATACAAAAACAGGGAGCGTGTCATAATATGCCTGTATTTCATTTGCCAGCATTATCATTTGCCTGATTTTTTGCAATTTGCGTGTTTTTTCATTTGTTTGTGCTTTCATTTGCCTATATTTTCATTTGCCTTCATTTCATTTGTCTGCATTTCACTTGCCTGCTTTTCAATTGCCTGCATTTCATTTGCATGCATTTCATTTGCATGCATTTCATTTGCCTGCTTTTCATTTGCCTGCATTTTATTTGCTTGCTTTTCATTTGACTGGATATGATAAATATTCATAATAAAAATTTCACGTAGCAAGCCTTTATCAATCAACGGATACCAGAACTACATCTTCTAGGTGGTGGCTGGTGGAAAGTGCCAAATCCAAGAAGTTGAGCTGTCTCCAGCAAAAATAGGTCCGGGTCCCGTTTCACGATTTTTTTTTTTTTTAATGATTCTTGAGTACAATGGCGATAACTATTCTTTAGTACGATGCAAACAAGAGGTACGTCGGTCCGGAAATCGAGAGCAAAGACCTTAATTTTTTTTTGTCATTAGTACAATGACCCTTAAATATGATGAAGACAATAGGTCCTAAAATGGGTAAATAAGGGTTCCTGGAATTGGGGATGAAACTCTACATCACGTATTTAAATTCTATATTTCTGAAAAAGGGTTAAAGGTTCATAATAATTATTATAAATAATTTTTAAAAAAATTTCCAGATGATCCGACGGTCCGAAAATCGGAACCAAAGATCTTTAACAAAAAACAAAAAAAAGTTTGTAGGTATACTTATCTTGATACGTTACTTAGTTACCTTCTAATTAAATAATTTCACATTCATAATTTTAATACATCATAAATTTAATAAATGAAAAAATGTCTAATGATTTTTTTTACTTTGAATTGTTCTAGTCCAGCCGATTTGATATATTTCTTAAATGTTTAATATGAGATTTATGGTTGTTTTGGATTGTAAGTAATAAATGGATTGATGAGCTACAATTTTGTGAGCAGCTAAATTTTAGTTGAAAATCGCGCAACAATTTTTTCGTAGTATTAGCATAGTAGGTGGAGCGAAATGATATATGACATGATATGATTATGATCAAATTGAAATAATTTAAAAATTTCTGGTTCATTCTTTTAATAGATAAGTACCTACATAGAAAAATATTCTGTTTCGATTTTGCACAAAAACAAATCAACTAAAAGAAATTTGGTTTTTTTTATGAATAAAATAAAAATTCGAGTAAAAATTAATTAAAATAAAATTTTTTTGTCAAATAAAAATGATGTGTAGTGACAAAACAGCTCATAACTTGTGAAGCACTGATAGCCGTATAGCCTTCGAGGATTTTGTTTTAAAGAACTTTAGTTTTCTTTAAATGTGTGAAAAAAATTATTTTAGGACTTTCACTTTTGAATTTTTTTTTTTTTTTTTTTTTTATACGCAGGCTGGTGGGAATCTTCAAAAGACACAATGAGCCCCGTAGCTTGACATTGTGTGTGGGATTCTTACCCACTAAACCACACCCTTCCTATATCTCGATCTAGTCCTACAGGACTAATGAGCAATTTTTTCTTGGCTTTATTTTATTTTTCAATGTAGACTACATCCAGCGATGTCTATCTAACTTTTCTTTGGCGTATTCATCCATAACCTTGAAGAACTATCGCATCAGTGACGAAAAGCCAACCAACCAGCTCTCCGAACGAATTTATAATTATGTAAGACTTATGAAAAACCTCGTTTCGTTGGCAGTCAACATAACGAAATTTTTCACCAATCCCGTAGAAACAAATCTATCTAAACGTGGGAGCGGGTCAACCTCCGATCACCAGCGCGACGAGTCCTCAAGAGTGTGGGTGATTATTGCTGCACTAACTCAAAAGGTTTTACTCTTTTGAGTCGTCTGGCTATATTTCTATTATCCAGGAGCTCGACTACCTCCACATTTACATGGTGCTGAAGCCTTTTTTCGTGACTTCTTGCAAATTTCTGTATTTCCTTATCGACAGATTCTATTTGCAAATCTCTATGTAGGACATAGTTTCTTATGAACCAGGGCGCGTTCACAATGTTTCTTAGTACTTTATTTTGGAACCTCTGAATAATATCTCTATTACTTTTTTTGCTGCATCCCCATAGCTGGATGCCATATGACCATACTGGTTTCAGTATTTGTTTATAGAGCAGAAGTTTGTTTTGTATTGTTAAGGTAGAATTCTTACCTATGAGCCAGTTCATTTTTCTATAGCGGATTTGTAGTTCTTCTTTCTTGTTTTTTATGTGAGCTTTCCAGCGAAGTTTCGCATCTAACGTCATACCAAGATATTTGGCAGTATTTGAATGCGGTATTTCTTGACCATTTATATATACTGGTTTATGGTAAATTTTTTTATTTGTGAAATCCACATGTACTGACTTAGCTTCATTTAATTTTAGCCTACATCTTTTTGTATAATCTTGGATTTTTGTTATAGCTCTCTGCAGCTTTTCTATGGATTCTTTATTATTTTCCCCAACAGCCAGAATCGCTGTATCATCTGACAACGTCGCAATAATATTATTTTCTAGTGCAGGAAAATCACAAATGTACAGCAGGTACAGTACCGGACCAAGTACACTTCCTTGAGGAATCCCGGCATTAATTTCTTTAAGATCGGAATATGCTCCTTCCTGTTTTATGTAGAAGTATCTCTCTGATAGGTAGCTTGCTATGATTTCCGAATGTTCTTTTGGAAGGATTGTTTTCATTTTACAATTCAACCCCTTATGCCACACCTTATCGAATGCTCGAGCCACATCCAAAAAGATTGCTGAACAGACCTTCTTCTCCTCTAGAGCTTTCTCAATAGTGTTTGTTATTCTGTGTACCTGGTTTATTGTAGCATGTCTTTCTCTACAACCGAATTGTTGATCCGCTATTATATTCTTTCTTTCAATAATAGGTTTCAGTCTTCTTAGATAAATTTTTTCGAACAGTTTTGACATTATAGGCAGCAGTGAAATTGGTCTATAGGATGATACTTCATTCGGTGGTTTTCCAGCTTTTGGTATCATGATGACTTCGGCGACTTTCCACAATTTCGGCACATATTTCAGTCTAAATGCAGCATTTATAAGATTCGTTATCTTAATTATTGCCTTTTCTGGAAGTTTCTTTAGAATCTGCCCCGTTATCAAATCATATCCCGGAGCTTTTTTAGAATTAGTATTGTTTATTTCTTTTTTCACTTCGGCTGGGGTTGTTAATGCGATTTCTTCTTCTTCCTGAACTGATTCTATATTTAGATTTTCACCTTCTTCACCGTCGTTTGTCTGAAATATGTTTTCTAAGTGTTCCGCAATTAATTTAGCCTTTTCTTTATTATCTCTAGCCCAATTTCCGTCCAATGTCTTAATTGGAGGAGTTTGTTCAATAGGTCTTTTCAGATTTTTAGCTGCCTTCCAAAGAGAGTAATCAGTGCTTTTATCATTTGTTAATTTTTCTAAATATATATTAATCGATTTGTTCTTCACTTCAAATAAACAAATTAAACCTTTATTAAACACTAAACCTTCATTAAACACTAATACTTCTTTAAAAAATTTACTTGATTTATCTTTTCATGCTCCTTTTATTAATTCTTCTAACGTAATTGACATCCCAAATACTAAAACCAATACTAACAAGTTTAATACTAAAACTGACTCTAATGCTATTCCTACTCTGAATATCAACAGAACCAGGGATAAAATCATATCACAAAACCAGTGATAAAATCACTTCTAATACTAATGATTTTCTTAAACTGTCCAAAAATTTTATTGCAATTAACACTAATAATAAGGCATCTCCTATATTAATTCTAAAGATTATCATAAAATATCTAAACATAAACATATTAGTGATTTTTTTCTAAGCAATAAATTTTCTAAATTCAAAAAGTCGGTTTCGGATAAGTTCAACAAATATCAAAATTTTTGTTCAAGGTGAAACCATTATACCGCAAACCAAACCTTCTAAATTAGTTTTAACTAAACCGACTACTAATCAAATTAGTAGTTCAAAATTTAATTCTTCTTCTTCCATACCTTCTGTACATCAAGTTAATCCTCCCTTAGAGGATATTCCCTTATCCAATTCAATTACTGCCCCACCGAAGTTGGATGCTCTTTTGCCGCCTGTTGTCAAACTTACTCAAAAAGCGCTTCAGGACAATAATAATAGCTGTAGGTACGTTTTAGCCAGGCTAGGGGACAGCAGAACTTATGACAATGTCAGACTCTACCTTGCATATCTTCACGATAAGTCTAATGATGTTTGCATTGGTGGTAAAATAAATACTTCGCTAAAAATAGCAATTCAACAAGAAGGGCTACCCACTGATATTAATGACTTACGCAATATTTTTATTAGATATCATGAAACATTTAATATTTCAGCTGAAAGTGCTTTGACTGATTTACCTCACATATCTCGTCTAATAGAACTATATATCTCCAACGTGTGAGAGAAAACCACGATAAGTTTTTTCGTCCCCTTTCAAGAGAGAATAAATCTAATTAACATAGGTCTTACGCAATCTATTTCTTCTAAAATTGATCCTTTTAAATTATCTGTTTTTTTTTTTTTTGCTTAATTAAGTACGGTACTGCAATTTTACACTACAATATCTACAATAATTTGAGTATTTATTTTAACAAATTATTGCCTTATCTACTCAATAAATGTGGAAAACTACTACTATTGTCAGGAACTAAGCCTTCCTAAATAGAATAGTTTCATTTTATTTAATTTGTTACCAGATTAACTCTCAATTATTTTTTGTCATTTATTATATCCCAATGACAAAGGGTTCTAGACCAGCTCGAAAAACCAATGAATCATATTATTTTTTTTTTGCTTCATCGGGAATCGAACCCGGGACCTTTCGATTGACTCTCTTGACTTGACTTGACTCGATTCGCTCTACTTACTGCGCCACCCAGCGTGTTAAATAAAATGTTTATTATCAAAATGTAAGAGGTCTACGTACAAAAACTAAAAAAGTTTTCCAAAATTCTGCTTTATTAGATTCTGATGTATTTGTTTTAACTGAAACTTGGCTTACTTCTTCAATAAATAGCCTGGAAATTTTTCCTTCTTCTTACACTGTTTATAGAAAAGATAGATATGATTGTTCTCTAACTTATAATGTTCCAAAAGGTGGAGGTGTATTGATAGCTGCTGAAAATACTCTTTGTTCTTCGCAGTTGTTGTTTTCTCAGCACCACTCAACCGATATTTTAGAAATAATTGCTGTTAAAATTGAATTACTGTTAAAATTTTCATCAGATATCTTTAATTTGTAATAATCGCGGTAGGCAATTAGATCTGCTATTTACGACAAATTGGGATAAACTTAACATCATTAATTTTCCATTTGAACTGGTTGAAATTGATGATTATCATCCTCCTATTTGTTTTTCTTTTTGCATTGTTATCTCATCTCCCAAAGTTGATTCAGCACTTTCTTATCGTTCAACTTTTCTTAAAGCTAATTTTAACGCTACTAATAACTACCTAAGTTCTTATGATTTTTCATTTATGACCTCTTTTAATTTAAAACTATTCAATTTGCAATTTAGTTATTATTAATCTTTATATTCCTCCGGCGTCCAGTATTGATGTGTATACCAAATATATATCAGAAATTGATTTATTAGTTAGTAAACTTAATACAAATGATGACATAATTCTTTGCGGAGATTTTAATCTACCTAATATTAAATGGGTTCCGCATGTCGAGGCCTGCTTAATTCCACTTGATTTAGTTAGTAATACAGAGTACTTTGTAATCGACTCCTTTAATTCCTTTAATTTTCATCAGTTATCTTTAATTTGTAATAATCGCGGTAGGCAATTAGATCTGCTATTTACGACAAATTGGGATAAACTTAACATCATTAATTTTCCATTTGAACTGGTTGAAATTGATGATTATCATCCTCCTATTTGTTTTTCTTTTTGCATTGTTATCTCATCTCCCAAAGTTGATTCAGCACTTTCTTATCGTTTAACTTTTCTTAAAGCTAATTTTAACGCTACTAATAACTACCTAAGTTCTTATGATTTTTCATTTATGACCTCTTTTAATTTAAAACTATTCAATTTGCTATTTCACAATATGTTCCATTAGTTATTGACAATAGTGATAAATCTAGTCCACCTTGGTTTACCAAAAACCTTAAAAAGTTAAAAAATAAGAAAAATAAAGCTTGGCGTAAATTTATTAAAAGCAATAATAACCTTGACTATAATACTTTCTTAAATATACTTAATGAATTTAAGATGATGGATAATTTATATTCGGATAATTTATATTCCAATTATGTAAAAAATATGTCTGATAATATTAAAACTAATCCGAAACTTTTTTGGAAATTCGCTAATTCGAAAAGAAAAAGTGATCAGTATCCTTTGTGTATGAATTATAAAAACTCTAGTAGTAGTGATCCTAATGTCATTTCTGAATTTTTCCGTGATTTCTTCTCTATTAGTTATTCTACGGCTGCTTTTTTATTAAACGAAGATAATTTTGGCCATTTATCGAATTTTTCTAAAACTATATTGAGTAATATTCAAATCGATTCTAATGTGGTACTCAATTATTTATTAAAGCTTGATAATAATCCTAGTCCTGGTACTGACGGCATCCCTAACCTATTCTTAAATAAATGTTCGTCTTCACTATGTGTCCTCTCTCTGTATTATTCAATTCTTCTTTAACTTCTGGTATCTTTCCTTCAATCTGGAAAACTGCACTAATTAGACCAGTTCACAAAAAAAATCTAAAAAATGATGTAAGTAATTATCGTCCACTTGCTAAACTTTCTTCTATACCTAAACTGATTGAACTTAATGTATTTGATTCTATTTATGATCATTGTTCTTGTTTCTTATCATCTTTTCAACATGGCTTTGTAAAGCTTAAATCTACTATTACTAATCTTGTTGAGTCAACATCTACCTTTATTAATAACATGGAAGATTGGTTTCAAACGGATGTGATATATACCGATTTCAGCAAATCTTTTAATTTGCTTCCACATAACATTATCATCTTTAAGTTAAATAAATTAGGATTTCCTAGTTACTTTATTAATTGGGTTCATTCTTACCTTTCTGGTCGTAGTTATAGTGTTTCGCTTAGATCGTCAATATCCACTGAGTTCGAAGCTCCCTCAGGTGTGCCTCAAGGTAGGCACATCGGTCCTTTACTCTTCATTATTTCTATTAATGATGTTTCATCTTTATTAATTAATAGTCATATTAAAATTTACGCCGATGACATGAAAATTTATAAAAAAATTGTTAGAGGATGCATTAGCGTTACAAGCTGTTCTGAATCGTTTCTATAATTGGTGTTCCTATAATAGTCTTCAGCTTAATTTCAATAAATGTGCTTATATTACTTTTACACGACGATTATGCCCAATTTCTTATGTATATTCTTTTAATAGCCAAAGTATTCCAAAGGTTACATCAATTAAAGACCTAGGAATACCCTTCGATACTAAGCTTTCATTCCATCTCCATTATTCAGATATTTTAAACAAAGCTAATTCTATGCTCGGTTTTATTAAACGTTGGGCTAGAGACTTTAAAGATCCGTATGTATTAAAATCCCTCTATACCTGCTAGACCTAATTTAGAATATGCTAGTCAGGTTTGGTGTCCATTTTATGGTGTTCACATAGATAGAATTGAATCGGTTCAAAGAAAATTCCTTAGATATGCTTTACGTCTTCTTCCTTGGGAAGATCCTTTAAGATTACCTCCTTATGAACATCGACTAAATTTAATTCATCTTAATACCCTTGAAAAACGGCGTAAAGCTGCTGACATTGTATTTCTAATTGAGTTAAGTAAAGGCAACATTTCGTCTCCCCAATTATTTGCTACACTTAATTATTTTTGCCATTCTAGAGTAAGAACTGCAAATATGTTTAACTAGCAGTACCATCGGACTAATTATGGTAAATATGAACCAATTAATAGGATGATGTCTCTTTGTAATGCATACAAACCTCATATTAGCTTTTCCCTAACTAAACAATCATTCAAAAGTAGTCTGAATTTGTGCAACTGATTTTGTTGATGAATCTTTGACCTGTCTTCTTAATTGAAGCTTTTTTCATTTTTATTTTTTAATTATTGTTAAATATAAGATTTTGTTTTCTTTTTTAATTTTGTTATTTTTTTTTTTTATTAATTCTTTTTTGAATGTTTATGTTTTAGTTTATAAATTTAATTCGAGTATGATTTATTGTAACTTGCTTGAATTAAGCTTGAAATAAATAAATAAATATATGTTGTAGCTTTCCTTTAACAAAGCTGTTTCTGGTAGTTCCCGCATGATTTGTCCATTGATGAGATCGTAACTTGGTGCTTTCTTGACGCTCAGGTTGTGTCTGCATATTTGTTTAATTTCTCTTAGAGTGACATGCGAAATTTCCGCTTCATCTATTTTAACTTCGAGAGTTATATTTTCATTTGCAAGATTTTGTGTTGGTGCTGTGAAGACCTGTGCCAAGTGGTCAGCAAAAATCTTAGCTTTTTCTTTTGGGTTACCGACCCACCTACCAGCTTGTGTTTTCAATGGTGGATCTTGCACCTGTGGTCTAATTATTCGTTTAGCTACTTTCCAAAGCGAGTAGTCAGTACAAGCATCGGCTGATAAATTATTTAAGAATTTGTTAAATGAAATATTTTTTATATTTTGATTTGCTGTTTTAGTTGATTATTTAAGCGATTGAATATAACTTTATCACCTGGGTCCCTCGTTGATTGCCATTTTCGCCGTGACTTTCTCTTCTTCATAACCAGTGCTCTTATTTCTGGAGAATAGCTCACTTTCGAATGATGTTTCGAGTCAAAACATGGCGTGCTCTCCTTTGCTGCTTGCTGCACGTCTACAATGAATTGCTCGACTTCTGCATCAATTTGATTTCTTGATTCCACGGATCCTAGAGTAATGAATTGCTCAAGTTTTTCTCTAAGCCTATCCCAATCAGTTTTCTTGTTTGTAAGTCTTGGGAGGCAATTTTTGCGTTCAACTTTTTCGCTTAGAACCATGGTCACTGGAGTGTGGTCAGACGATAGATCATCACTGCTCACGGCATATGTGTGGTTTCTATTTATTCCCTTTGGTATAAAAATATCAATCAAATCAGGTATTTTCGCTGGGTCAGTAGGCCAATAGGTTGAAAGAAATTCACAGTTATGATTTCTTCCAGCTTAATATAGCACTCTTTCTTTTGTTGTGGTTAATCTTGAACCCCAGTGGGTATGTTTCGCATTGAAATCTCCTCCGATGATAAAAATGTTTCCAAGTATTTTAAAGAGATTTAAGAAGTCGACTGTAGTAGGTGAGTGTCTTGGTGGGCACTAGATAGCCGAGATTTTGAAATCCTTATTTTTTACCTTAATGTTAATTGTTGTAACTTCAATCATTGCATTTTCTATTTTCTGCTCCTCATGGTGTTGAATGTTGTCTTTTATCAGTACTGCTGTTCCTCCTCTTGCTTTGTCATCTGGATGCAAACGTAATTAGGAATTTTAATACTAAATTTCTTTGTGAAATGTGTTTCAGAAATTAGACATATATCTATGTTTTGATCCTTCAGAAAAATTTCGAGTTCTAAAATGTGTTGGAGAGTCCATTTGTGTTCCATGTAGCAACTCTAAGGGTGTGGCTTATTTTTTATGTGACTACGGTGGTTTTCTGCTATGTGGTTTTTAATCGTTGTAATCTCGTCAGATAATGTTTTTATAAATTCGTCTTGGTTGGTTAGTCTCTGTAGGATAAGACTTAATATATCCTTGATTGAGCAATCATCTTCCTTACGGGAGTTTTTCACAATTTGGGCATACGATTTACCATTTACATTACGTACAGCATTTATAACTGTTCAACGAAGTTTTCATTTTTGTAAGTATTAGTCTTGTGAATTTGATGTAGTTTTGTTTGTTTATTTCTTCTGGCTTGCTGTTCTTTTGCAATTGGGCTTCCTCTGTAGTTTGCCGGATGATTACCACGACAATTAATACATTTGGCTTTTTCTCTCAACTTTAAAATGCAGCTTTTTGTGAAATGCTTACCGCCACACTTAACGCAAGCACAGTCTCTATTACAATAACTTTGTGTATGCCCAAAAGCTTGGCGTCTGTTGCACTGCGGGATTAATTTTTTGTTTTTTCTTAATGGTTCAATTTTACCGACTATTTTCATTATTGTTTTAATAGCAAAAATTGTTTCTATATTTTCTCTATTATCGAATGTTAACATAAACAATGGTAATCCTCTTCTTTGAGTGATAAAGCTACCATCGTTTTTTTCGATTTTATCTTTAATAATTATGTTTTTGGCTTCTAATATCTGGAAAGCGTTATCTCTCAGGTCTTGAAGTTTTTCATTTTCATCGCACGAATGATGTAGTTCCTCTGGCCATTACTTTTGTTGGTCTGGTAGCTTTGTCCTCATAGACATCGTTATATTAGACATAAATCGTTTATTAGACATCTGTATGTGTCACTATCAGTAACGTTGATCTTCCAGACGTTATTGTTGTAAGATGTATACTTGCATTCCTTTTTAGTGGTTTGCTTTATTAAATTATTTAGCTCACCAAAGGTACCTAACCCATGAACCATAATAGGTGGTGGTTTATGTTCCGCTTTTTTAACTTTTTTATCCGCAGTATTGTTTCCAAGTGCTGCTTGTTTTATTTTTGGTGTTTCTTTTATCTGTTGGGCAGTTTCGGGGCTTCCCTCTGCGTTCCTTTTTTTGGATGGTCTTTTTGTTTTTTTAAGAATCCATTAAGAATCCAATCCGTTTCTCTCGTGAGTTCTTCTTCATCCGTGAAGTAATTGAAGATATTTCAATTACTTGGCGCTGGTGAATTACCTCTATTAATAAGGTAATTTTTTTTTAGATCTTTAATGTGGTCCTGTGTGTGACTGGTCACTATCTGTTCCATTTCTTTCCTTGCCTTTAATTCTTTTTCCATTCGTTGTAAAAATTTACACCTACAGAAAAAAAAATAAGAATAATAATAAAATAAAAATAGAAAGAAATATAGGTAGGGATACATTTTGGTAAATTGAATTGAATTTATTTTCAACAATCACCGCCATCTCTTAAATGTTTGATTGATTGAATTGATAATAATCCGAACCTAACTTTTAATATGTCTTGTCTACTAATTATTTTTTTTTTTTTTTAATAAATTTGCTGCAAAAACAAAAAAAAACAAACATTTGTCAATTCCAAGCAATAATAAATTCAATATTTAATAAATTATTTGCTATAATTGTAATTTTAATGTAATTTTGAGTATAATTCCACTCTGAAATTAGTAGTATATAGCATTCTAAGGCATTCATAAAAATTTTGATTTTGGAAATCTTAAAGACTTCTCTTTTGGTCCATAGTTTACGTAAGTTATTTTTATTGTTTGAAAGACACAACGCAATATTTACGAAATAATCATTTATACATGACTAGGAAAAAAACCCGACGTAGTTCGGGTCCAACACAAAATATATAAAATTTGAATTTTGAAATATAATATAGCAAAGTCCAACCGTGCGCTGCCTTGCCCATGTTCAGCAAATGCAACTTTGCATTTTCACCAAATATTCACACAAACAATCGGCGGCCTGGTCATGATAAGATAAAGTAAATATTCCTATACTAAAGCTAATCAGACCTATTTTATTTAATTACCTATTTGGTCAAATAACAATATTTATATAAATAAGTTAGCCACGTAAACATTTTTTGCCTGAAGTTTATTAAAAGTAACTAAGCTCGTAATGTATATATCACTCTATGTTTATGTTGAACCTTGTAACTGTTGTTGCTTCAATGAAGCTGTCAAATTAAACTTCTTTAAACACAATATTTTATGTTTTATTTGCAGGAATTAAAATAAAAATAGTTTTTTTTTTATGAAGAAGCATGGTTTTTTCAAATCAATTGCTTAAAGATTTTGGTCCATTACCCTTTGCAATTGCTATCAAATAAGTAATAATTGACGGTATATTTTTTTGGTAACAATTATTAAAATGGAAATACGCTATTGAAGAAGGCTTAGTTTCTGACAATATGAGTAGATTTCATATATATATAAGCGGACTTGTCAACAATTTGATAAATAACACGAAAAATGTTAGGCGTAAATACATGTATGTAGTAAAATTGAAGTATCGACCTTAATGCACGAAAAGGTAATTTTTACTTTCTTAATTTCTTATAGTAAAGAATATAACAAAAAAATAATATGTATTTAAAAGTATAGAGGCTATTTCTATAAAGATTCATTTATAAGAACAGGGGACTCTAAGGGAGAGTTTGTCTCGGCATAGGACCTAATGACTGAATCTCAAGTAAAACTGGAGCTGCAAGCTTTCCAAAAATATATTACTTTAGTGGCGCATCTAATCCTTTAAGGACGAAAAGGACATTTGAAAGTATCATTGTTGTTTTGACGTTTTTGTATAAAAACCGTCATATCTGTTGATCTATTAGATATATATATATATTCAGTTTATTCAGAGCAGATTTTAACATTTGATGTTGATTGGTACTGCCATTATGGAGATATTGTAGTTCAAAATAGAAATTTTTTGAAAAATTGAACAATCTTCTTTTTTTTCTTGAAAAACTTAATACCTTAAGAATTTTCCACAAAACCCCTACAAAATTTATATATTGTTAGAAAGGTCTCTTTTTTGACTAAAACTTATGCCTTTATGTCTAAGTCGAGTAGTTTAGAAGATATATGTATTTATTAAAAGAAATTGTTTTTTGTTATCCTTTTTCTATATAAAATTGTGCCTTTTACGAAGCAACAATCTTCCAAGTAAATGTAAGACAAGCTTGTGACCAAATCACTGTATCTCGAAAATAATTGATGTTGTCGACTTTTAAAATATATGTCCTTAATAGTGCATTTTTTCAGTATTTTAAGTACAAAAAGGATATTTTTTTTTTTGGAAATTGGGGAGTTTTAAGTAACCCCGACCTCTTAAGATCTATTGTACTTCCTCGTCAATTTTAGAATTGCAGGTCTATGTCCTTCATAAACGCTATTATTGCTTTGATGTCAAATTCAGAATCAGGCGATCCCTGGAAGTATTTGTATCTTTTGCGAGGTATAGCGTCGCAATAAAATAGGATATGAGAGGAGGATTTCTCCTCTTCTAAGCAGAATCTGCATCTGTCTGAGCTCGATCTACCAATCTTGAAGAGATGGTTGTTGAATGGACCTGTGATAAACCATGTCACATTCTGACATTGAGTCTAGTCTCCCTGATTATCTGATTCAATCTATGAATATTTAGTTTGAAAATGAATTTAGACTGCGTAAGTCCTTGGCACCTATCCCATATGTTTTAGGTTCCTGTGGATTTCCACTTGAAAGCAATTCCTTGTAGGTAAAATTGACTCTTCGCACCTGTTTTTGCAAGAACATCTGCATCCAGGAATCCACATAAGAGTAACTCTGTTTCGTTCGGCTAGCTTTATTAAGCTTCTGTAACAGCTATAGATAAGCTTTGATTTAGAAATTGAGGAACCTAGAGCTTTTAAAGCAGCTTGGCTATCTGAAATTATGAATAGGTTGGCACCTTTGTGCCCCCTTTTACTGCACTGTAATGCCGATACATCGATGACATAAGTTTCAGCTTGAAAGACAGTGCGATATGTGCTAAGTGCCGCGCTAAGCCTGAACCTTGGTCCAAATACCCCGGCACCGGTTTTCTTCCCGATTTGCGAGCCATCAGTATACCATACTGAAGCTCCTGGAGGTAAGGCTCTTATTAAACCTTCTACTTTTTCTCTTTTGGGTACAGTGAAGTTCCTGCGACTATCAATTGCTTTTGTCATATAGTGTGACATTGCAATTGCTTCGGTTTCCAGCTTAGTTTTCTGCACGATCATGCTATGTCCTGGTCTTTTGTGTTTGAAATTGTTTGTTAGATGCAGCCTTGTTGCTGTTATTCCTGTCGTCTTTTTCCAGGGGTAAAGTAGGGAACGTTCTGAGTGCTCCAGTAGCCCCAAGGCATACTATTCTTTGTATTTTTGTAAGCTCAGCAAATGCTTTCGTCTGTTCTATTTTTGGCCACCATACAAATGTTGCGTAAGATATTATAAGTCTTATTATAGACTTGTAGAGCTTGATACAATCATCTGTGGAGATAATCCCCATGTTTTTCCAAACATATTTTAACATGCAAAAAACGCCCTGTTAGCTTTTTTGTTTATGTAATCTATGTGAGGATTCCATGACTGTCAAGATTCCATGTTCTGAGTTTACTGTCAAGTATTATTCCTAGGTGTTTTGTTTCCTTTACCATTTCGATAGCAACTCCGTCCAATGAAGGCGGTAGGTAGTTTACTTTTTTCGATATGTAAAAAGGATGTTGTTTATTTTGTAACATACATGTTTATAGATGCGAGGGGTTAAATCCGCATCTATCAACCTCCACGTGGTCCTTCCTGGTAACTGGTAAAGCAGGCTAATAGATAGAGCGTGCAGGGAGTAAAGAATTGAGTAGTAGAGAAGGCCTGATAGCATAGCTATCTAGAATCCTTCATACCAATCGATTTCTCGAAGCAACTGCCGATGGTGCTGCCTTGTACATCTCGAGATTGGCTTCTCAAAGGCTAGAAGACGAAAACTTCGAAATCAAATGACCTGATCCCCCGGTTGGGAGTTGGTCGTACGGTTAACACTCGAATACCGCAAAACTATACCGTTATGAGATCTTGAAATACGCCTCAGATTACGATTGATTTAAACAGAAACCAGACCCGGCAAGGAAATAAGGAAAATGATTTAGGGTTAGCTACATGGAATATAAGATCAATGATGCAAGCAGGAAAAATGAATGAAATCGCAGAAGAAGTCCTTAAATACAACATAGACATTACTGCTTTGCAAGAAATAAGATGGAAAGGACGCGGAGAAATTAAAAAGCAAAGATATACATTATTTTATAGTGGTAATACACAAAGACCAGGACTATATGGAACAGGATTTATCGTCAATAAGGCAGCTCGAAAGAGCATATAAGGCTTCATTCCAAACAACGAAAGAATGTGTACTATAAGAATTAAAAAAAAATTCAACAATATATCCATTATTTCAGCATATGCACCAACCGAAGACGCTGATGATATAGAAAAAGAGGAATTTTACCTAAACCTGAGTGCAATATGCGAAAAAATACAATAATCATACTAAGAGATTTTAATGCAAAAATAGGTAAGGAAAAAGAAATACAAGAACTAGCTGGGAAATTCTCCTTCAGCGAAAATGGACATTTACTCCTGCAATTCGCAAACGAAAATGCCTTAAAAATCAAAAGTACATCATTCGAAAGGAAAAATATTTGTAAAGGCACATGGAAAATTCCAGGAACAAATCAAGCAAACCAAATAGACTAAATAGAGCAAATTGTGACAGTGATCACTATCTAGTCAAAGCAGGACTACGCCAAAGAATAGCAAACGTGCAGAAAAAGAGAGAAGTACGTAGAACTAAATGGGATAGTGACAAACTAAAAAATAACGAAATAAACAAACAATTTGAAAATGAGATAAAAACCTCCTTCCTGAAAATAATATTAGAATTGAAGAAGTAGATATAGACCATGAATGGGAAAAAATAGAAACAGCCATAGTCACAAGTGCAAGAAATATAACCGGTAATAAAATACAACAAAGAAATTCAGAATGGTTTGATAATGACTGCAGAGAAGCAATAAAGATTAAAAATGAAGCCAGATTAAAACTTCTTCAAGGATGTACCAGAGCAAATATGGAAAATTATAAAGAGAAACGAAAAATAGCCACAAAAATATGCAAACAAAAGAAAGGGATTTCTCTAAAAAATAAAATTTTAAAAATACAGGAAGAACATAATAGGGGAATTATTAAAAAATTCTATACTAACATCAATAGACAAACTAAAAGCTTCCAGCCAAGACTAACATCATGGAAGGATAAAGAGGGTAATCTATTGACTTCAGATCAACAAATTATAGATAGATGGGCTGAGTATTACGAAGAAATATTAAATAAAACATTCGAACAAAATCAAACAGACAATGATGATATATACATAGCCGAATTAATTATAAATGAACCCTCATTAAATGATGTGAAGAATGCTATAAAGAAGCTAAAACATAATAAAGCACCAGGGGAAGATTCGATAACATCCGAACTACTATATAAAGGTTGGGAACATTTACATAAGAAGATACATAAATTAATATGTGCAATATGGCTTAATGAAACAATACCAGAAAAATGGCGTATAAGTGTACTAAGACCAATCCATAAGAAGAGAGATAGAACTAACTGTAATAATTATCGAGGGATTATGCTACTAAACACAGCGTACAAAAACTTGGTGTACCTCGCAAATTAGATAAACTGGCCATGGAAACCATGTTCAATTCACGAGCAAAAGTTATGATACAAAATACAACCTCTATAGATTTTGAAATCGGGAGTACGACAAGGAGACGCGCTCTCAGCTTTGTTGTTTAATACGGTCTTAGAACAAGCCACAGAGGAAATTGATAAAGGCGGTAACATATTCACAAAATCCTTCCAAATTATCGCCTACGCTGACGATATAGCAATTGTAGCTAAAAATTATAGTAAAATGGCAGAAAAATTTATTATACTAGAACAAAAGACAAGACAAGTTGGTCTGGAAAACGAAAACAAGACAAAATATATGAAAATGACAAGGAAAACCGATCAAAGAATACCACAAAATAGTACCATCAACAACTTTAATTTTGAAGGTGTCACAAACTTTAATTATCTTGGTGTACTAATAAAAAATGACAACAGTATGCACTCTTCAGGAGCGAATAAATGCAGGAAATAGAAGTTACTATGTTAAAAAAAATTACTGCAATCCAAAATTCTTACTAGACCAACAACTGGTGATATAAGATAATAATAAAAGCAATAGTAACATATAGATGTGAATGCTGGACACTTACATTAAGAGACGAAGAACATTTACGTATAATTGAAAGAAAAATAATCCGAAAAATCTTTGGCCCAAAAAGATTACAAAACGGAGAATATCAAAGAAGGAATAACGAAGAAATCAATAATATAATACAACATGAAGATATTGTAAAGTTTGTAAAGGCACAATGATTAAGATGGGCATAGCATATGATAAGAATTAACGAAAATCGCCCTCAACAAATAATTTTCAAAACAAAACCACTATATAATAGAGTAAGAGGCAGATTAAAAATCAGATGGAAAGATATTGTCGAAAATGAATGCCAAAAAATGAATGTACAAAATTGGCAGAGTTCTGCGGAAGATCGATTTACATGGAGGAATATCACGAAGAAGGCTCTAGCTCACCTCGAGCTGTAACGCTAAATGAAGAAGAAGAACAAGTTTATTTTGTGTGAATTAATACTCAGACCCACGTTTTTGCCACATTTATGCACTATGCTTATAGCAAATTGCATTCGTTCCGCAATTGTGTTTTCGAATTTGCCTCTAACTAGTAAAACTAGATCGTCAGCGTAACTGATACAGGATATATCTTCCTTGCTTAGAATGGCCAGTAGTTGGTCCATGACTATTAGCCACAGCAGTGGCGAAATTGCACCTCCTTGGAAACATAACCTTGTTGGTGCTATTGTTAGGTACTCGTTATTTAGTCTTGCTGTTATTCTTCTACTTTTGAGCATGCTAAATAGCCACTCTATAGTAGTGGAATCAAATTTTTTAGCTTCCGCCGCTTGTTGGAATATATTGTAATTGGTGTTATCAAATGCAGCCTGAATATCAACAAATATGCAAAACAACATCTCTTTGTTCCGAAACGTATCAACGATTTCATAAATGAGCTCATGTAATGCTGTCTCTGTTGATTTCCTTGCTTGATATGCGTGCTGATTCACATTCAAGGGAAATTTCTTAAGAAAGTTGGATTTTATGTGTAAGTCCAATACTTTTTCGATGGTTTTAGGAACGAATGACATTAGACTTATTGGCCTATAAGATTTGACCCTGTCGCCTGTCTTCGTTGTACCTGATTTGGGAATAAAAACTACCCTCGTTTCTCACCATACACTTGGGATGTATCCTAGGCAATGACTTGCCCTAAATAACTTTATTAAATAAGGAAGTAGTATATTTATGCCTTGTTGTAAAAAGATTGGGTATATACCATCCTCACCCGGAGATTTATATGGAGAAAAGGAACTGACCGCTCAGCGTATTGTTCCTGGTGTGACCGCTCAGCGTATTTTTTCCGTTTGCTTGTAGGCTCGTTGTGGAATCATGTAGGACCTAACATCCTGTATTTCGTAATGTTCATGACCTGGTTCAATAATAATAGATTATGAGAAGTGTACCTGAACTAGGTACTTCAGAGTTTCTTTACCCGATACCGTGAGGTCACCATTTAGCTACAGAACCTAATGGGTTCTTATAGTCTAGAGATAGAGACTTTGGAGGCGACATGCTGCAGGCAGTTTGTCCACCTTGCAACAATTGTTTGACAGAACTCGAGCAGGCGATCTCCTTTCTCGTTAATGTCTGTGCTACCCCACACAACATGATGCGCGTTGGCATCGCAACCTATTAAGAGTTTCATGTTCACTTTTTTGCATTCATGAACGAATTCTTGTAGGAGTTATGGGGGTAGTTCCCTTTCATCACCCGGAAAGTATGCCGAAGCAACATTGACTAAGGGTTTCCCAACGAGTGGTAACTCTATGGTTATCGAAAAATTTTGATTTGTCTGAGACTTCAACGCCTCGTCGTTACTTTTGGTGCGTTCAAAGGAGCACTACCCTTGTTTATTTTTATTTCTTGAATTATCCATGCAAGAATTTATTTAGATTGAGGAATAGAGGTCGACAGCCATAGAGCCTCTTACAGTGGCAAGGCTTATTTAAACCGGAGGTCACCAGGTATTCGGTGTTCCGTCTTAGCGACCAAATTTTTACATCTTATAACACTTGAGTTGGCTTGGACAGCAATCACTATTGCTTTAACTACTCCAACCAACCCGCAATCAATAAATTAAGGACATTTAGACAAAAAAAGGACATTTAGTAACATGCTTGTTGTTTTAAAGTTTTTGTATCTGCAGATCTAGTAGATATATAGTACATATATGTGTTTGGTATTTTTATCTAGTACGTAAGAATGAAGCAATCTGAAAAATATTTTAATGTTTATTTGATGACGACAGATGTTGCCGTTAGGCAGATATTGTATTTCAAAATTAAAAATTTTTGAAAAAAAAATCAATCTTTCATTTACCTTTTCCTTAAAACCAGATATTTCATTTCTGCAAGGAGACGTTTTTTGCTTTTTTCTTTGCTCGTTAATTTTGCTAAGGAGACGTTTAATCTCTTTATCTTATTAGAAGAGTCTGTTTCTCTTCGTTTATATACAGGGTGGTCCGGTTTAGAGCAAAAAGTTTTTAAGGGGTGATTCCTTGGAGTATTTTAGGAAAAAATTATTCTAGAAGAGAGGTCTATATTTAAATTTACCTGGGCTACAGGGGGTTAAAGAAAATCCGATTAGAAAAGTTATGGCTACATAGCACAGGTAGCCAAATATTACTGAGATTTTATATGACTTTACCTGAAAAACGGCAAGTCTGATATGAAAGTTGTGTATGAAAAAGTTGTAGGGGATGATGTAGCGCATCAACACAATAAAAAAAAAAATAGCGAATTTTTTCGAGATAATCAACGGTTTTTACAAAGTTTTCAGTTATGCAGTTATTATTTAAAAACGATAAGTCTGATACTCATTCAACATATACCGTTAATTAGGTGTATTAATTCTAAAAACAAGCTATGAAGAAGATGTTGCTCTACTTTCAATTTCTTCTGAGCTGTAGTTGATATTCTTTAGACATAATTTTTCTAATCCGATTTTCTTTAACCCTCTGTAGCCCAGGTAAATTTAAGGATAGACCCCTCTTCCGGAACAATTTTTTCCTAAAATACTCCAAGGGATCACCCCTTAAAAACTTTTTGCTCTAAACCGGACTACCCTGTATATAAGCTTTATTTAAAAAAAAAAATCTATTTTATAGTGTTTTTATATAAAAAAAATAATTTTGCGCCTTTTACAAAGTAATGTAATACGCTGGTGTAACATTTACTTCAGAAGATTGTTATTTCGTGAAAGGCACATTCCTAGTTTTATACAGAAAAAGGATAAAAAAATTTTTTTAACAAATGCTAATATCTTTTAAACTATTAGACGTGGACATAAAGTTTTTATGCATGAGTTATAGAAAAAAAAGATATTTCCAACATTATATAAATATTGGGAGGGTTTTGTGGTAAAATCTTGGGGTATTTGGTTTTCAAGAAAGAAAATAATGATTGTTTTTTTTTCAAAATTTTCTACTTTGAACTACAATGTCTCCATAACGGCAGCACCAATCAGCAACAAATAAATGTTGAAATATGCTCCAGATCGCTATCGTCCTAGAATATATAACAGAATATATATATATATATTTAATAGATAAACAGATATAACTGTTTTTCTACAAAAACATCAAAACAACAAGAATACTTTCAAATGTCCTTTTCGTCCTTAAAGTATAAGACGCGTCAATAAAGATAGATATTTTTGGGAAAATTTTTCCAGCTATCCTTGGAATATGGTAATTAAATCCTATGTCCATACAACATCTCCCTCAGAAGAGCCAATCATTTTTATCAAAATAGTGACATCTAATCGACATCTAAATTGACATCTAATTGAATTTAAAACATTATAACATAGCTAACAAAAAACGGTCAATCTAACAGTCGAACTAACAAAAAACCGTCGATGAAATTTGTGTTATTTATTTGGTCAGAAATTGATTTATTGTGGAAATTAAGAAAGATAATCTTTTAATTTTGATGGTTTTCATAACATGTTTAATTAAATAATCACTATTAATTATCACAACAAAATGTTATATTATAATAGATTCTCATTTAGAACCATATTTGACTATTAAGTAAAACTTCAAAAAGTCGAACGTCCCATGCTCCCGCACAAAATTATATTTTAAACCTTTTTCCATAGAGAAATAATAGAGTAATCATAGAGAATAAAGAGATAATAGATCGCGTGGTAATTGGATGTGTTCACATTAATTGCAATTGTAGTTAACAAAATCTGTTGTAAAAACCAGCTTTCAGCGTTTAGATTATGTCATCAATTGCAATTGCATCTTCATATGAGTGCGTTAATGCTATCATTCCAATTTTTTCATCGGCTCATCATCGGTTTGAACTATGTGCTCTTAGAACGTCAAACACAAATTAAATATATGTAAAGAAATACAAATTCATTTGAGAGAAAAAATATACACAAAGCTACATGGAAAGCTCCTGGTAATAACATCGCCAATCAAATAGATCATGTACTAATATCAACCAGAAGATCGTCAATAATAACAAATGTGAAAACCTGCAGAGGAGCAAACTGTGATAGTGATCACTTTCTAATAACAGTGAATATTAGACAAAAAGTATCAACCGCAGGAAAAAGTAGAGGTTTCCGTAGGATAAAATGAGACACAAACAAACTAAACACTGAATCGAATGTTATGCAATATCAATGCAACATACAAAGGAAACTTGAATCGGTACTAGAATATAATGAAGAGCAATCATATAATGTTAATAGCGAATGGGGAAAAATTGAAGAAGCTATAAGTTCAGCGGCCAGAAATACTGTAGGTGTTATACCTCAGCAAAGAAACATAGAATTGTTTGACAGCGAATGCGAAACAGCGTAAATATTAAAAACAATGCTAGAGTAAAAATGCTACAAAGAGATACAAGAACAAATAGTGAAAATTATAGAGAAAAAAGAAAATGTGCAAATAGAATATGTAGAACTAAGAAAAAACAAATGCTAAAAAGAAAAATAGAACAAATACAAAACGAACATTATCAAGGTGACATGAAAAAATTCTAACAGACTAAAATATTATTAACAGACAACCGGCTTCCAAGCAAGAGTAAATGCATGCAAAGATAGACAAGGTAATACGCTCTCAGAAAATGACGACATTATGAATAGATGGTATGAATATTTCAATGAACTATTAAATATAAGAAACGAGGAACAACAGCGGCAGCAGATTACAATGCATACAGCAGAGCCATTAATTATGACACCTTCAGACGAAGAAGTTAAACAAGCTATACATAAATTAAAGAATGGAAGAGCTCCTGGAGAAGATAAGCTAACAGCTTCTAAAAAAGGGTGGAAAATTTCTGCGTAAAAAGATACATAGCTTAATATGTACAAAATGGGTGCAAGAAAATATTACGGAGAAGTGGAAGGTGGGGCTATTCTGTCCAATTCACAAAAAAGGAGACAAAATGACATGCAGCAACTACAGGGGAATAAAGTTATTAAGCTGTGCTTACAAAATATTATCCAATGTCATATACTCCAGATTAGCCTACTTTGCTGAAGAAATACTGGGAGAGTACCAATGCGGATTCCGGAGCCAAAGATCAACGATTGACCAAATATTCGTGATGAAACAAAGCATGGAGAAATGTTATGAACACGACATAGATCTTCACATGCTTTTCATAGATTTCAAGCAAGCATTTAACAGCATAAATAGAGACATAATTTTAACAGCTCTTAGACATTTGGGAATACCTCAGAAATTATCAACACTCGTCATAATGACAATGCATGAATCAAAAGCTAAAATTATAATACAAAACCAAATAACCCGTGAATTGAAAATAGAAACGGGAGTACGGCAAGGTGATGCCTTATCCGCACTATTATTTAACTTAATACTTCATTACGCCATAGGAAAATTAGAAAAGAAAGTCAGTATATTCAATATGATAACACAAATAGTGGCATATGCGGATGACATAGTAATCATGGCAAAAAATTACAGATATATCGCAGAAGTATTTGTACAACTAGAAGCGGAGAGACAAAAAGTAGGCTTAAAAATCAACGAAGACAAAACAAAATATCTATAACTGTCAAGAAATGAACAAATAAGAAATAATCACCTCGGAGCAACAATAAGAAGTGATAATAGTATGCAATGCTGTATTCATTATAGAATTCAGGCTGGAAATAGATGCTACTATGCAAACAGAAAGTTGCTCCAATCAAAATTAATATCAAGCACGGCCAAAATGACGATATATAAAACTCTCATACGACCCATAGTGACGTATGGATGTGAGGTATGGACTATGAACGTGGCCGAGGAGAATAGCCTGCGCATATTTCAAAAAAGAATTCTCCGAAAAATACTCGGCCCAAATATATTGCAGAATGGAGAATATGTAATCAGAAGCAACAGCGAGCTCAATAATATGATTGATAGTGAGGACATTGTACGGTTTGCAAAGGCCCAAAGACTAAGGTGGGCTGGCCACGTAAGTCGAATGAACGAAAGCCGAAAGCAAGCAGTGGTGCTGAACAGAAAGCCCGATAGCAGCCGTGGTAGAGGAAGACCAAAAACCAGATGGGCACACAATGTGAAAAAAGAAGGTCAAACCCTACAAATCCCAAATTGGAGACAAGCGGCAAAGCTCACCCAGAGCTGTAGCGCTATAATATGATGATGATAAATATGAAAGAAATACAAAAACAGGGAGCGTGTCATAATATGCCTGTATTTCATTTGCCAGCATTATCATTTGCCTGATTTTTTGCAATTTGCGTGTTTTTTCATTTGTTTGTGCTTTCATTTGCCTATATTTTCATTTGCCTTCATTTCATTTGTCTGCATTTCACTTGCCTGCTTTTCAATTGCCTGCATTTCATTTGCATGCATTTCATTTGCATGCATTTCATTTGCCTGCTTTTCATTTGCCTGCATTTTATTTGCTTGCTTTTCATTTGACTGGATATGATAAATATTCATAATAAAAATTTCACGTAGCAAGCCTTTATCAATCAACGGATACCAGAACTACATCTTCTAGGTGGTGGCTGGTGGAAAGTGCCAAATCCAAGAAGTTGAGCTGTCTCCAGCAAAAATAGGTCCGGGTCCCGTTTCACGATTTTTTTTTTTTTTAATGATTCTTGAGTACAATGGCGATAACTATTCTTTAGTACGATGCAAACAAGAGGTACGTCGGTCCGGAAATCGAGAGCAAAGACCTTAATTTTTTTTTGTCATTAGTACAATGACCCTTAAATATGATGAAGACAATAGGTCCTAAAATGGGTAAATAAGGGTTCCTGGAATTGGGGATGAAACTCTACATCACGTATTTAAATTCTATATTTCTGAAAAAGGGTTAAAGGTTCATAATAATTATTATAAATAATTTTTAAAAAAATTTCCAGATGATCCGACGGTCCGAAAATCGGAACCAAAGATCTTTAACAAAAAACAAAAAAAAGTTTGTAGGTATACTTATCTTGATACGTTACTTAGTTACCTTCTAATTAAATAATTTCACATTCATAATTTTAATACATCATAAATTTAATAAATGAAAAAATGTCTAATGATTTTTTTTACTTTGAATTGTTCTAGTCCAGCCGATTTGATATATTTCTTAAATGTTTAATATGAGATTTATGGTTGTTTTGGATTGTAAGTAATAAATGGATTGATGAGCTACAATTTTGTGAGCAGCTAAATTTTAGTTGAAAATCGCGCAACAATTTTTTCGTAGTATTAGCATAGTAGGTGGAGCGAAATGATATATGACATGATATGATTATGATCAAATTGAAATAATTTAAAAATTTCTGGTTCATTCTTTTAATAGATAAGTACCTACATAGAAAAATATTCTGTTTCGATTTTGCACAAAAACAAATCAACTAAAAGAAATTTGGTTTTTTTTATGAATAAAATAAAAATTCGAGTAAAAATTAATTAAAATAAAATTTTTTTGTCAAATAAAAATGATGTGTAGTGACAAAACAGCTCATAACTTGTGAAGCACTGATAGCCGTATAGCCTTCGAGGATTTTGTTTTAAAGAACTTTAGTTTTCTTTAAATGTGTGAAAAAAATTATTTTAGGACTTTCACTTTTGAATTTTTTTTTTTTTTTTTTTTTTATACGCAGGCTGGTGGGAATCTTCAAAAGACACAATGAGCCCCGTAGCTTGACATTGTGTGTGGGATTCTTACCCACTAAACCACACCCTTCCTATATCTCGATCTAGTCCTACAGGACTAATGAGCAATTTTTTCTTGGCTTTATTTTATTTTTCAATGTAGACTACATCCAGCGATGTCTATCTAACTTTTCTTTGGCGTATTCATCCATAACCTTGAAGAACTATCGCATCAGTGACGAAAAGCCAACCAACCAGCTCTCCGAACGAATTTATAATTATGTAAGACTTATGAAAAACCTCGTTTCGTTGGCAGTCAACATAACGAAATTTTTCACCAATCCCGTAGAAACAAATCTATCTAAACGTGGGAGCGGGTCAACCTCCGATCACCAGCGCGACGAGTCCTCAAGAGTGTGGGTGATTATTGCTGCACTAACTCAAAAGGTTTTACTCTTTTGAGTCGTCTGGCTATATTTCTATTATCCAGGAGCTCGACTACCTCCACATTTACATGGTGCTGAAGCCTTTTTTCGTGACTTCTTGCAAATTTCTGTATTTCCTTATCGACAGATTCTATTTGCAAATCTCTATGTAGGACATAGTTTCTTATGAACCAGGGCGCGTTCACAATGTTTCTTAGTACTTTATTTTGGAACCTCTGAATAATATCTCTATTACTTTTTTTGCTGCATCCCCATAGCTGGATGCCATATGACCATACTGGTTTCAGTATTTGTTTATAGAGCAGAAGTTTGTTTTGTATTGTTAAGGTAGAATTCTTACCTATGAGCCAGTTCATTTTTCTATAGCGGATTTGTAGTTCTTCTTTCTTGTTTTTTATGTGAGCTTTCCAGCGAAGTTTCGCATCTAACGTCATACCAAGATATTTGGCAGTATTTGAATGCGGTATTTCTTGACCATTTATATATACTGGTTTATGGTAAATTTTTTTATTTGTGAAATCCACATGTACTGACTTAGCTTCATTTAATTTTAGCCTACATCTTTTTGTATAATCTTGGATTTTTGTTATAGCTCTCTGCAGCTTTTCTATGGATTCTTTATTATTTTCCCCAACAGCCAGAATCGCTGTATCATCTGACAACGTCGCAATAATATTATTTTCTAGTGCAGGAAAATCACAAATGTACAGCAGGTACAGTACCGGACCAAGTACACTTCCTTGAGGAATCCCGGCATTAATTTCTTTAAGATCGGAATATGCTCCTTCCTGTTTTATGTAGAAGTATCTCTCTGATAGGTAGCTTGCTATGATTTCCGAATGTTCTTTTGGAAGGATTGTTTTCATTTTACAATTCAACCCCTTATGCCACACCTTATCGAATGCTCGAGCCACATCCAAAAAGATTGCTGAACAGACCTTCTTCTCCTCTAGAGCTTTCTCAATAGTGTTTGTTATTCTGTGTACCTGGTTTATTGTAGCATGTCTTTCTCTACAACCGAATTGTTGATCCGCTATTATATTCTTTCTTTCAATAATAGGTTTCAGTCTTCTTAGATAAATTTTTTCGAACAGTTTTGACATTATAGGCAGCAGTGAAATTGGTCTATAGGATGATACTTCATTCGGTGGTTTTCCAGCTTTTGGTATCATGATGACTTCGGCGACTTTCCACAATTTCGGCACATATTTCAGTCTAAATGCAGCATTTATAAGATTCGTTATCTTAATTATTGCCTTTTCTGGAAGTTTCTTTAGAATCTGCCCCGTTATCAAATCATATCCCGGAGCTTTTTTAGAATTAGTATTGTTTATTTCTTTTTTCACTTCGGCTGGGGTTGTTAATGCGATTTCTTCTTCTTCCTGAACTGATTCTATATTTAGATTTTCACCTTCTTCACCGTCGTTTGTCTGAAATATGTTTTCTAAGTGTTCCGCAATTAATTTAGCCTTTTCTTTATTATCTCTAGCCCAATTTCCGTCCAATGTCTTAATTGGAGGAGTTTGTTCAATAGGTCTTTTCAGATTTTTAGCTGCCTTCCAAAGAGAGTAATCAGTGCTTTTATCATTTGTTAATTTTTCTAAATATATATTAATCGATTTGTTTTTCACTTCTTTAATTATTCTTCTTGGTTGTTGCGTGAGATTATTTAGCCTAGTTTTATCTTGTGGAGCTCTAGTTTGATACCATTTTTCCTTGCTCTGCGTTTTGTTGCAATTAGTTCTAAGATTTCTGGTGAATATTTGTTTCCTTTTACTCTTTGTTTTAACACTGGACTATTTTCCCACACTGTTAGTTGGATATCTTTAATGTATTTCTCCACCTCTGAATCCAATTGTTCTTTGTATTGTAACTGTACAGCTAGTTGGATTTTTCCTTCCTTCCTTTGAAGCTTTCCCAGTCAGTGTATTTATTTACCAGAACCGGATTCCTCTTCCTTTGAATAGGGTCTTCACTTACAGTTAGTAGTATTGGAGAGTGGTCAGAGTTCATTTCCTGCCTATCTTCTATCTGTATGAAGTTATTCGAAATGTTTTTAATTATAAAAAAATCGATTAAATCAGGTATTTTATTTAGATCTGTAGGCCAATAAGTAGGTTTTCCTGTTGATATTATTTCACAGCCAAATTCGCTTGTTGCCTGGAACAATTCCCTGCCTTTAGTTGTTGTTAACCGTGATCCCCAGTGTGTATTTTTGGCATTAAAATCACCCCCTATAATAAACTTTTTTTTCAGTTTCTTAAAAAGATCTAAATAATGTTGGTTCTTTAAAGAGTACTTAGGTGTACAATATATACTTGCTACTACAATAAAGTAATTCTTACATTTTACGTTTACGGCAATAGCTTGTATTTCTTCTGTTTCAAATTTGGCTTCTTCAAAATGTTGTATATTTTGTTTTATAATCACTGCACTTCCCCCTCTAGCAGAGTTACCCGGATGTATGCTATGGTAAACTTTATAACCACGAAAGTTAATATATGTTTGTTTGGTAAAGTGTGTTTCTGCTATAAGACAAATATCTATACTATTTATGTCAAGGACTGCTTGTAGCTCTTGTTGGTGTTATTGCAGTCCATTGGCATTCCATGAAAGAATTTTCGGTTTATTTAAAATCTTTTTGCTTTCGAAGCAGATTTTTGGTACTGCCCTCTAGTGTTCCTATTCTACAATCCATATCAACCATAGAGCTTTCTATTTTCGTAACTTTAGATAATATAAGCAAGATGCTTTGTTTTAAATCATTTTCCTGCTCGTTATTATGAACATTTCTTTTCCCAGTAAGGACTTGTGCATAAGTTTTACTGTTTGTATTTGTTTGGAAACCTGGTTTAACTTGCGACGTTTGCAGATAGTTTGTAGTTTGTTTTTTAGCGTATTGTCGAATATTTATATTCCGTTTTTGTGGATTTATGTGCATATTTTTTAATTTAATTTTTTGCATTTCTTTTGCGATCATGCAACCTCTATAATTAGCTGGATGTTGATCTCCGCAATGTACACATTTTGGTGGTTCATTTTTAGGTTTTGAACATTCTCTTGTATGGTGTTTACCTGCACATTTAACACATCTTGGGATTTTTCCACAGTATTTTTGTGTATGACCATATGCCTGGCATGATTTACATTGTACTACAAGTTTATTTTTTCTTAATGGCTCAATATCCACCACACATTTTAAAATATTTTTCATCTTGTAAATTCTGTTAATATCTTCTTTAGCTTTGAAAGCTAACATAAACATGTTTAATGGTACTTTATTTTTCCAGCTTCGTTTGTTCGTAGCTTCTATTATTTTGTATTCTCTGTTTTTAAGATCTTTAATTATTTCTTCTGTTTTGCACGAGTTCGACAGGTTTTTCACCATTACTCTTATTGGTCTTTGCTACTTACTTTCGTATGAGTGCCAATTATATTTATACTCTGATAGCGCTTTTGTTACAGTTCTGTGATCATCTACATCTAAAAAATTGATTTTTATACAATTCTTGGCCAGAAGTTTCATCTCAAACTGCTTTTCTGTTATGACTTTTCTTAGATTCTCGCAGAATTCATTATAATTATTAAATTCATCCACAATTATTGGCGGTGGAGATTGTTTTTCTTAACTTTTCCCGGGTCGATAACTTGTTTTGGGGTAATAACATTTTTTGGAGAAGTTTCTTTCTTTGGAGTTGCTTTAGAATCCATCTTTTTTGCCTTTGGGGGGGTAAGTGAATCATTTAGCTTCCTTTTTTGCTTCTGTTTTACTCTTATCCACTCAGTCTCTTTGGCTAACTCTTCCTCATCTGTAGAGTATATTAATTTCTTACTATTTTCGGAAATTGATAATTGTGGAACTTGGGTAGCTTGTGGTTTCTGCATCTTTATATTGGTGATTTCACTTTTAAGTTCCTGTATTTGTTTTTCCATATTACTTATCAACTGTTTTAGTTGTGTTGTTTCATTGACAGCTTTCTGCCAGTTGTTATACAGGGCACTCTCTTTGATTTGATCTCCAAGTGGTGGTGATCTATTAATTTTTCCGCTCCTCTTAAACGGATCCGCATTATTTTTTTCATTTTTTGTGTTTTGGACCACTGACGACTCCTCTGAGCTCCTTTTGAGGTAAGCAAAGCCCTTGCCGACAGCCGTGGCTTCTGCCGACACTTTGGTAGATATCCCTACCGGATTTATTTCTTTATTAACGTTATTCATATTTATATTTTTATATATTTGTTGCATTTTACCTACTGCCAGGACACTAACTGCCGTCCCTCAGGGATCAGACGCAGACCAGAGAGCCGCTCATTCCGAGTGAGTCGCTTCGGGATTTTTATTTGAACTTTTAGTCGCCATTTACGACAAGCAGTCCATACTGCGGAAGTATTCTAAACCCCTACCGCAGGGGAATTATAAATTTAATTTAATAATTTATAACTTTTGAATTATAAATTTAATTTTGTGAATTGGTTTGCTTGTTTTCCGCTGCTTTCCTGTTAGTTTTGTTTCATAAACTAACGACACATCTCAAACTATCTATTTGCATTACGATATGATGATTAGAAGGTTTTTTGATATCAATTAAAAATTTGAGCAAAAGTACTACAAATAATTCAAATTTTTGTATAATACCCTATAATAACTTTTTATTCGAATCTATCTAACTTTTTAATCTATATATATTAACTATATATATTTCAATTAAACACTTTCATAATTTATACCTACATGTTAAAAAAGAGAGATAAAAAATAAAAAGTAAAATAAAGCAAAGTACCTACAAAAACTTGAAAAAAAAAATGCAAATTAAAAAAGAATTTAATTCTTCTGACTGAATTTATTTTATTGGCCAGATGCAGGAAATAGTACGTAACGTAAATTTTATGAAATATGTATTATTTATTTTTATTTAATTTTATATATATGTATATAATATAACTATGAATATATGAGTATATAATATTAATAATTATTTATTTTATTTATGGGTTACCTTAATAGTAGGAGAAAATAATGTTTTGATGTAGTACTAAACTGTTAAAGAATGTCAAATTGTTAGTATAACAATTTGTACCTTCTACGTAATTCAAAATATACATATAATATCTATAATTATAATTGACAAGCATTTAAGGTCCTGCGCAGTAGACACCTTTTTATTTTATTTCGATTCTCCTACTCCTTAATGAACTTCTAATATATATAATATATAAGATTGTATATAAAACAAAAATGCGCACACAGTTGAACATTTTTTACTCATATAATTTTCTTATTCAGCAAATACATTATTGCATATGTGAAATCTTATTAAAATAATAAACAAAAGCAAACAAATCAGTTATTATAATTTTGATTATATACTTGCAAATGAATCTATGTACATATGCCAAAAAAAAAAACAAAAAAACAAATTAATCTAAAATAAAAAACAACAAAAAAACAAATCACTTGAATTCTTCATATTTATCTTTTTAAGTAACTGTTTCTAAATTTTGGTTATTTGTAGTAATAATATAGTTTTTATTAAAATTATGTATTATGTAGGTATATATATACATACCTCTTTAATGACAAAACTTTTTATTTTTAGTAATTTTATCACTAAATGCCACTTACTATAGGGAATATATCGGAAACGAAGCAGTATATGAGGGACGTGTATTTATGTGTCCTAAATAAAACTTACTAACCACAAAACTTTTTATTAAACACGAGTGGTTTCTGCTATATCGTGCGAAGTTTATGTCAGCACGTAAATTACTGTTTTTTTAAAAACTTTAAATTTGACTTCAACTTGAAATATCCCAACAGTTACCCAACAGGGGCCCCTAGTATGTATATAATAGATATAATAATACAATTATATAAAATATTATAAATATTTGCGTCAAGGAGTTCAAAAGATTCATAATTGTAAAATATCAACTAAAAATAAAAGACAATAAAAACAAAGTCAAAGTTAAAACAGAAGAAAAAAAATGAATTGAAAATGGGCGGTAAACTCTTTGTATCTACCCCTCATTTAATAAAAGATATCGTTTTTATAAAATCTCTTTTGATCTTTCTTCACGCTATTCTTTCAGTAAAATGAAATATGCTAAGGTATGTATAGCGTTTTTTAATTTATTTTCTTATCTAAAATCCGCATCCGCCTGATAATAAAAAAAATAAAACAATTTTTTTTCTTATTCTTTTTTCTCTTTATTTTATAGTTATTTCATTCGTTATTATTACTTTGCTTTCCTTATTTTTTTTGTTTTTAGTTTTTTAAATCGTCAATCGTTTTGTAATAGTTACGAAAGTAATAGAATTTAACCCTAATGGTATAAAAAATGCGAATTAAATTCGCATAAATCAACTGATAAAGCACGATTTCAGAAATCTTTATTGGCAATTGTTCAAAGGTTTCCCTTTACTTTGTTTTTTAACAATATAGAAAAGAAGGTCCTTTAGGGCATTGATAAGTATTCATCAACAATAAAAAAAAATCAAAAACAAAAAATAAAATATCAGAATCAAAATAAGTTTAAAAAAAACATAACTAAAAAAATCTCCAATACTTGTATTAGTAAATTTATGAGCTTCAGAATACAAATTTTAAAAGTTATCGTTAAAAATAAATTAAAGAAATTTTATAAGTTAAAGAAAATTATATTTAAAGATATTTATATATATTATAATATTTCTTTTTATAAAAGAATAATACTCCAATGACATGGCCAGCATGATCAGTTGTGAAATATCTAGTTTTTCAAATATTTATTTTCAATTAAGTTTAAACTTTATTTAGGCCCGTATGAGTATCAAATTTAAAAAAGAAACTTTTAGAGTGAGATGAGAAATTTCTTATGTAAAAATTGTAAAAGTGCGAGAAGCACACTACTTTGAAAAAAAATTCTAAGCGTCAAAAATTGCGAATTTTGTTATGTTTGTAGACACTTGTTTGCGGCAATATTGTCAAGAAAAATCTTTTGGAAGTCTGAATTTTTTAATATTTTTTGGAAACTCACGATTTTTTTTTAAAGATTTACATTTAGAAGAAATTAGACTTACATTGAAGGAATATTTTGAAATATTTAATAATGATATTTAATTCAAATAAAACAAATTTTCAATATTGTTTATAATTTTTCACTTTTTTTGGATATCTGAATTTGACCCATTGACAGTAGGGAATTTTTTCTTTCTAAAATATATATATATCACTGGCACATAGCTTGAAATTTTTTGAATTTTTTTCAACCAGTGTCATTCGAGCATTTGCTGGAAAGTTTTGAAATTGTTTTTAATTTAGAAATTCTCAAAACCCATTTATTTTTACTCAAAATTTTTTATTTATTGAGGAGAATATTTTATAGTTTAAAAAGTATACACATACGTATGTACTTTTTATTTATATAAAGAGTACTAGAACAAACCCCCGGGGCTGGGTACATACCCGGACGAGCAAAAGAACGGAATTTTTCTGTACGGCACAATAAAATGGTTTTAATACAATTATATATTTGACACGTTAAAAGTATGTGACAACAATATATAGAATAGTAATATTAATAGAAAATCACAAAAAAATAAAAAATTTTAAGTTAATATTAATTTTAAAATAAAATAAAAAAATATCACATAGCATTAAACTTTTTACCTAAGATTTAATTGGCTTTTATTATTTTTTTATTTCTCGAGGGAAGGTGAAAGTCTCGAAAAATACGAAGCAGACCGCGAACGTAGGTACTTAGCTATGTGGAACACTAACCCACTAAAACCACAGAAACTCTTTACCATAACTAATATTATTAAGCGATTAAATGATTGTCGCGTTAATTGGGAAAACGTATGTCGGAATGTTAGTTATTAAAAAATAGTTTCCGATAATTTTATTAAACCATTAATCATACCTATGGGAAATCATAAGTGTGAATTTATATCTTCCGGTGCCCCAACCTATTGGCCACTGACCCAGCGAAAATACCTGATTTGATTGTATTTTTTATAACAAAGGGAATAAATAGAAACCACACATATACCGTGAGCAATGATGATCTATCGTCTGACCACACTACAGTGATCATGGTTCTAAGCGAAAAAGTTGAACACAAAAATTGCCTCCGAAGACCTACAAACAAGAAAACTGATTAGGATATGTTTAGAGAAAAACTTGAGCAATTCATTACTCTAGGATCCGTGGAATCAAGAAACCAAATTGATGCAGAAGTCGAGCAATTGATTGTAGACGTGCAGCAAGCAGCAAAGGAGAGCACACCATCTTTTGACTCGAAACATCATTCGAGAGTGAACTATCCCTCAGAAATAAGAGCACTGGTTATGGAGAAGAGAAGAGCGCGACGAAGATGGCAATCAACGAGGGACCCAGGTGATAAAGTTATATTCAATCGCTTAAATAATCAACTAAAACAGCAAACCAAAATATAAAAAATAACTCATTTAACAAATTCTTAAACAATTTATTAGCCGATGCTTATACTGACTACTCGCATTGGAAAGCAGCTAAACGAATAAATACACCACAGGTGCAAGATCCACCATTGAAAACACAAGCTGGTAGCTGGGTCGGTAATCCAAAAGAAAAAGCTAAGATTTTTGCTGACAACTTGGCAGAGGTCTTCACTGCACCAACACAAAATCTTGCAAATGAAAATATAACTTTCGAAGTTAAAATAGATGAAGCGGAAATTTCGCATGTCACTCTAAGAGAAATTAAACAAATATGCAGAAACAACCTGAGCGTCAAGAAAGCACCAGCTTACGATCTCATTAATGGACAAATCAAGCGGGAGCTACCAGATCTTGCTTTGTTAAAGCTTCAACATATATTTAAAGCATGTTTTAAGTTCACATATGTTCCCAGAAAATGGAAAATTGCAGAAGTAATAGTAATACCGAAGCAAGGAAAACCGCCTTCAGAGGTAACATCATATCGACCAATATCGTTGTTACCTATTATATCAAAAATATTTGAGAAACTGCTCCTCAAAAGACTTGCCCCGATAATTGAAGAAAGGGATCTGATTCCGAACCATCAATTTGGATTCAGAAACAAACATTCTACAATTGATTAAGTGCATCGGATCACAAATATAGTGGAAAAAACGTTCGAAGAAAAAACAGTCTGCTCAGCAATCTTCTTAGATGTTGCTCAGGCTTTCGACAAAGTGTGGCACTAAGGCCTTGAATTTAAACTGCATCGTGATTTACCAAGACAGTTTTATGAAATACTAAAATCAAATTTGGCCAATAGATGCTTTCGTGTACGTTATGCCAAAGAATATTCAGAAGTAAAAGAAATATCTGCTGGAGTCCCACAGGGAAGTGTTCTTGTTCCAATACTTTATCTGCTATATACAAATCCCTCAAATTGACAACATTTTTATGGCTACCTTTGCGGACGACACCGCGATTCTTGCAGTTGACTGTATAAGTATCTGTCGAAAACTCCACAGCAAAACTTCAAAATGCAGTGAATAAATTAAGATTATGGACCCAACGATGGCGCATAAAACTTAATGAAAACAAATCAACTCATATAAATTTTACATATAAAAAGATTGCAACCATTCCTATCTCAATCAATAACAAAATAGTACCATATGCCAATACAGCAAAGTATCTGGGAATGGCACTCGATGCGAAGCTAAGATGGAAGGAACATATAAGAAAGAAAAAAGAAGAGCTAAACATCAGACTCAAAAAATTTTACTGGTTACTTGGCCGTGGTTCTGAGTAATCAGTACAGAACAAAATATTGATATATAAGCAGATATTAAAACCTGTATGGACGTACGGTATCCAATTATGGGGCTGTGCAAAGAAAACCAACATCGAAATGTTGCAAAAATTTTAAGACAAAGTGCTCCGTGGTATAGTAAATGCACTATGGTACGTACGTAACAAAGATCTCCACCGTGAGTTGCACATTGAAATAGTCACGGAAGAGATCAAGAAACATGCAGTCAAACACGAGCAGAGACTGCAAACTCATGTGAACTCGGAAATGGCAGCAGTTCTTCAAATCGACAGCAGTGTCCGTCGACTCAAGAAAACGAAACCCCACGAGCTGGTCACTACCTAAAATGGAAAATTCTACGATAATAGTTTCCTTTACGGAAATTATTATTTCAATAATTTTCCTTTGCGAAAAAATCTAAATAATCTTCCCACGCGGAACTATTGCTGCGGTTCTCTCCTTCACGGAAAATATCATAGGGATAAAGTTCCTACAGGGTAATTCTTATGATGTTAGCGATCCTCCACGGAAACTATCACTATAAAAATTTCCTAAGCACACGACCGAAAATTTACGAAAAAAAAGTCATTAGTTGATCTAACGTAGATTGGTTATAACGGAAAAAAGATAGGTGGGCTTTGGTGGGTTCGATTCATACCCTATCAAGAAGCACTCGCGGCTGGAGCTCTTGATGTCCTTCGGGGATTACCTCCTATTTTTCGAAAAAAAGAAAAAAAAAAAAATTCTTTCAGATACTTTAAACTTTGAATTAATGTTAAAAATTTTCTTGACTTGACTAGTCAGGTGCTCAAATTAAAAAAGATATACCAACAAAATTTTTGTACAAAAAGATTCGGAACAAAACAGATCAACTTAGAACTATTTTAAACAATCTACTCAAACGATCAGAGCACCTTTGGGGCAAAAAAGTTAAATTAACGTATACGTAAATAATAATTTATTAAAAAAAAAAAAAATTTTTGTAGGTCATGGGGTGAAATTTTAAATTGAAATTTCTAATTAAAAATTAAAATAAATTAAAAAAATATGTAATATTGCTTAGTCTTCTTTTAAATATATATCATTTTAAAAAATAATAATGAACATAGGGTGTTAGACGGATCAGATTTGAACTGTACTTTTTCAATCTATAAATTAAACATACTTAAATTATTTTCAAATTCAATTATATTAATTTCGTATTTTCAAATGATTATGACCAATGACATTAAAGACATTATAAAACGTATGACTATTCATATTCATATAGAACTATCTGGAACAGGTTACTGAATAAACCTAATATTTTACTATTTTCTTGAATGTACTTTAAATTTTAGTTTGATTATTGGCCGTCAGATGGTTTTTTATGTAGATTTTAATAAATATATAATTTTGCTCCTATTTTTTTTTTTTAATAAATTGTCAGTTTTATCATAAAGTTATAATAATATACATGTATGTAAGATATTTTAATAACTTTTTCAAAACTTTAAAAAATAAAAATTTTAGTCATAAATTAAGATATGTTTCCTTTTTATTAAATATAAATATTATAAAATCTGTAAAATAAATTTGATCAATCAAATTTTAACATAGGTTCGATATACATAACATTTCACCTATATACTAATAAGACTTCCTAACCAAAATAGAGTATAAATTATATTATATTTAGTGTACCTACATTTTAGCTGTTTGAGTATACATATATAGGTAGGATAAATGCTAATTGGTATTATACATTATATTATCTGCAAACATCTACATGATACATCAAGACATCATAGTATCAAAACTGTCAATTTTGAATACATTTCATATATGGATAAGTAATAAGTATACATAATTTGTATGCTTAGATTTATTTTAAACTAAACGGTTTCGTATTTTGTTGAAATAATAATTAAAAATTACTTTTTTTTTTATTAAAAAAATCTTGTTTTTTGTTATTAATTATATTATATTATAAAAATTATTATTATAATACATAATAATAAAAACAATATTTTTTTAATATAAAAAAAAAAATTGAATGAACAGAGAATCGAACTCACAAAAATTTGTGATATTAAAACCTATATTAATAATATTATCCTACTAATTAATTTTTTTTCCTACTAAAGTGCAAAAAAACAAATGCGATAAATAAAAAAAAATAAAAATAATTTGACTCAAAAGAGAATCGACAAAAAAAATTGATTGAATGAAAAAAAAAAACGAAACACACGAAAAACCACGAAAAGTATGCTTTCAAAATCGTGCTCTTGCGTATTATAATATAGTATGTCTTCACCAGTTATATACATATTTAATGCAATATAAAAGTTGTATTGAAAAATGTAAACAAAAACATAAGGCGTGTTCGTAGTTGCAGTAAAATCTGCGTCGGTGTCTTGCAGATTTTTTTACCTGACACTATGAACAAAAAACAGCACATGCACAATTTGTTTATAAGTTATATTATATTATTTATAATTACTAGTTAAATTACCTGTTACTACGTAACTTTTTCCTACCGTTATATATAGTGAAAAATCAACATAAGAGCATTCTAGGTGGTATACTACATTATAAATTATCAAAAATCCCCTATCAATAATATTTTAGTAATAATACTTTAGTTAAATTAGTAGATGTAAGTAAAGATTTAGATTAAATTAGAAGCTGTAAGTAAAATTGAGCAACTGGAAATAAAAAATGCATCTCTCTCACGAAAAATTGACTCTATGGAAACGAGAATTAATGTCTTGGAACAAAATGAGAAACGTAACTGCATTGATATTGTTGGTATTCCGGACGTATCTTCTATTAACGTAAATGAGAAAGTTTCTCAGCTTTTTACTAATGGCTTACAAGAAAATTTTGTGGCCAGCGACGTCATCAATTGCTACATAAAAAAAAACTAAGAATTCATATGCGAAAATTCTCTCTGAGAACAAAAATACGGTTTCCAGTTCAACGTCAAATATTATTTGCGTAGAGTTTGTTTCTGCTGCTATGAAGGAAAGAATCATGAAAAAAAAAGTAAATTCTACAACAATCTAAATGCGAGTTTATTTGGTAACAACTACAATAATAAGATATACATTAATAATTCTCTCACAGCTTACATGAGAAATTTGTACTCAAAAGCGATGGAAATTAAAAAAGAGAAAAACTACAGGTATTTATGGACTAATAATTCCTCAATATTATTAAGAAAAAAAGAAGGCGATAGAGCAATCAAAATTAATAATTTGGCTGATATTTTAAATCTTAAATAAATTTTTTATTATTGTTATTATTTCTATTTTTTGCTCTGTATAACTTATTACTAATATGAACTTAAATGAGACTATTCCTAACTCTGTTAATGTAAATTATTTGCCTTCTTTAAATTTAAATTTAAATAATTTAACTTTCAATGTAAGTGATAGTGATAATTATGCTGAAAATTTTAACTTTTTTATATTGCATCAAAATATTAGAAGTATGCGTAAGAACTTTGATGCTTACTTGATTCAATTGCAAGCTCTTGATACAATGCCGAGTATTATTTTTTAAGCGAAATTTGGATTTTTGAACATGAATTGAATAATTTTAATATTCCGAATTTTAAACTTTATGCTTGTTGTAATGAAAATTATGCGTCTGGAGGTGTTGCTGTATTTATTAGAAACGATATTAAGAGTTTTTTCTCAATAGTTAACTTTATTAGTGCTGATGTTGTAAATGTGGTGTGTGAGATTGATAATGTTTCGTATTGTTTTATATGTGTGTATAGGTTCCATGAATATAAAATTGAGGATTTTTTATTAGAATTTTCTAACTATGTCATGAATGTTAAGAATAAAAATTGTATTATTTTGGGTGATATAAATATAGATATATTTGGTAATTCAAAAATTATGGAAGAATATTTAATTTTGGTGGCATCAAATGGATTTATTTCCCTTATTAATGAACCGACAAGAATAACGTCAAATTCTTCTACATGTATCGACCATGTTTTTGTAGGACACAAAAAAATAATAATCATAAAATTAAAGGTTCGGTTTATGATTTTCAAATAACAGACCATTCTATGATAATTATTAAATTACATATTCCTTCTATTAAGCAGAAAATTAAAGATAACATACCTCAATATAAGAAAATTGATTATGATAGATTAATTTTTTTGTTAAATTGTGAGATGTGGGAGAATGTTTATTCTGAAGAAGATCCCTCGATTGCTTTTGATAAATTTTTAAATATTTTGGTCATAAATGTTAGGGATTGCTCTTCGAATACTAATGTCGGTCGGAATAAATCAAGTAAACTTAAACCGTGGATTACTGATTCGGTGTTAAATAAAATCAAAAAACGTAATAATCTAAGGAAACAATGTTTGAAGCATCCAAATAATATTCGCCTAAGGAACTTTTATAATAAACTCTGTCGAGAAATCAAAAACAATGTTAACAGCTGTAAAGATAGGTACTATATTACAGGCTTTGAAACTAACAAGGGAAATAAGAAAAAGGAGTGGCAACTAGTTAATAGTTTGTTGAATAGGGACTCAACTAGTTGTGATGGACTAAGTCTTTCTGTCAATAATTAAATTGTTAATAATTCGTTTGAGGTTGCTAATAACTTTAATCGTTTCTTTGTAAATATCTCCAAACAATTTGAAAATGAAAATTACTTTAGTACATACTCCTCTTCTGATGTTGTTGTTCAGGAGAACTTTGAACGTACTAGTTTCTTTTTTGACAGTATCTCAGCTTTTGAGATTCATAGAATTATAACTAGTTTAAAGAACTCGAACTATGAGACATCTGAGGATGTTTCAAATAACATCCTAAAGAAAATCTCCTTCCAAATTGTGGACATTTTGGCACATATTTTTAATAAGAGTGTCTTATTAGGGCAATTTCCTGAGAAACTAAAAATTGCTGAAGTTATTCCCTTATTCAAGAAAGGCGATACACTGGATGTTAACAATTATAGACCTATATCTCTCCTAACCTCTTTCTCGAAGATTTTTGAAAAAGCAATGAAACGGAGATTTTTATATTTTCTCAACAAAACCAACTTCTTCAGTGAAAATCAATTTGGCTTCTTGAAAGGCAAATCAATAGAAAGTGCGTTACTTAAGTTCTGTGGAGAGATATATGGTGCATTAAATGAGGATAAAGTATCCTCAGCATTATTTGTTGATATAAATAAGGCTTTTGATCTTGTGGATCATCATATTTTATTAAATAATCTATATAATGCTGGTTTTAGAGGTTTTAGAGGTTTTATTTATAAATGGCTTAGGTCATATTTGGCTGGTAGAAGACAGAAAGTCAGAATTGGGAATATTTATAGTGCCATACTTAATCTATCCTGTGGTGTTCCTCAGGGCTCTGTACTTGGACCTATCTTGTTCCTAATTTATATTAACTCGCTTTTTTTGCAACATTTTAGAGGGATGGTAACCGCATTTGCAGATGACACTGCGTTTACATATACTTGTAAGAACAATTTTGAGATAACTGCATGCATGAACTTTGATCTGGATTTAATTAGGCACTGGTTTAATAAACATAAATTAAAAGCAAAACTAAGCATATGAATTTTGGTATCTATAATCCTTCTTGTGATAACTTTGATATTTATTATCATGCTCCCAATTGCGCCAAATTTCCAATAGACTGCACTAATAACTGTTTTGGTGGTACTATCCAATGTGATAATAACTGTTTTTTAGTTGAATTTGTAAAATCGTTCAAATATCTTGGCTTATGGGTTGACTCCAGATTGGATTGGAATGATCACGCTTGCTATTTGAAGAATTATCTCCGTAATATTATTAGACAGCTTTATCATCTAAGTTTATACTGTTCGGAAAAAATTATGTGCTCCGTTTATTATGCGCTTTTTCATTCAAAAATTCAGTATGGTATTACTTGTTGGGGAGGAGCATACTTTACTAAGATTAGTCAATTACTTGTGTCACAAAAACATGCTATTCGAATAATTTGCGGGAACAGACGTACTTGTCCGTCTTTTCCTTTATTTTTTAAATTAAAAATACTTCCCATTAGAAATTTATTTTACTATAAAACTTTAAAAATGTTTTTTATGAAGTCTGGATATTTAGATGTTAGATATACTAATAGGTATAACTTGAGAGTTAATTATCGTAATTTGGTTCTGTTCCACGTTGCAGGAAAAGTCATTTTTTTCGTTTCTATGATAGTGTAGCACCTAGAATTTTTAATAAACTTCCTGACCACATCAGGCAAATTAGAATTTTATCGAATTTCTTAAAATTATTGAAAGCTTGGCTTTTGGAAATTAATTTTGATAGTAGTGAGGAGTTATTAAGAGTAGTTGTTTAGCTGAGTAAGATTTTTGAAGTTCTTGCGATTTATATATGGTGTCTATTTTCATGATTAGCTTAAGTACAATTTTTTTCAACTTTTATCATATTTACTCAATATTGCACTGCATAAAATTATTTTAAATTTTGTATTTTTTATTTTTTATTTTCTCTTTGTATTTAAATTTTAATTTCTCTTTTGCTTTCTCCACTAACGTTATATGTTGATTTTTTTTTTAAGAAATAAGCATCATTCGATTCTTGCTGTATGCAACAGAATGGTGACTAACTATTTTTATTTTTTATTTTTTTTTCTCTATTAATTAATACTAAATGAATTTGTATTGTACAGATATAATTTTGAATTAATATAACTTTTAGCTATAAGATTAATTTTATTATTTGTATATACCTACTATATGAATTATATTATATCATAGATTAAGATAATACGGAAAAATAAAAATATTGAATTTAAAAAACAAAAAAAAAAAAAAAAAAAAAAAAAAAAAAAAAAAAAAAAGAAAGCAGACAGACTATGTAATTGGATTGATAGATTGAAATATTTAATTAACTAATATTTCATTAAAAACTATATTTCTAAGTAACAGTTCTATTCGCTTCGGTTACAATTTTCAAATGATTTCTATTTCCAGTGCGCGACATCCCGACATATAGTTGTCCATGTGAAAAAACTGGTGTATCAAGTAAAATACCAAAATTATCGAGATTTTGACCTTGCGCTTTGTTGATTGTCATTGCAAAGGCAGCTCGGACGGGAAACTGGCGTCTCTTAAAAGCGAATGGTGCAGTTCCCATACTTTTTAGTATCTTAAAATATAAAACCGCTACAACATCAAAATGTATAGATATAGAATACAGATCTATATATCTATACATCTATATATAAGTGTATTTTATTTGAAAATATATTTATTAACTACTGTTTATTTTTTTTAGAAATTAGGAAAAACTAAAAAGTTAAAAACTACTGTTTTTTAATTTTAAAATACAAAAGGCTGCAATATCAAATATCAATAGATAGATTTAGGATATATTCATATATTACATAGGTACATTTATTATTTATCTGTAATATTGCACTAATATTATTATTAACTACTGTTTATTCTTTTTTAAATTAAAAAACACTAAAATATTAAAACTAAAGTAAACTAATATAGCTATTGTTTTTTATTTGCAAATAGAAAAACCGCTTAAATTATGTTAGATATTATACGGTACATATTATAACTTATGTAGGTAGATTAAGAATAGTTTCAACTCGTCAGAGGTAGAATTACCTCAGATATCAAATTGTGACGTTGTCGCAATTAAAATAGATTTAAAAACATCAAATTTATATATTCTATGTTGCTAAATACCTCCAAATGGTAGTTTAAATGTGTACCAGGAATTCTCTACGGTGGTTGATATTTTAAATAGTGATCTTTTAGTGAATGACGAACTCATAATCTGTGGTGATCTCAATCTTTCTAATCTTAATTTGATATCTCATGACGAAGAATGCTTTTACATTCCAAGTAATATTAACTCAAATACTGAATGATTGGTGATTGATAGTCTTTTGGCAAATGCACTACATCAAGTTTTAGGTTTTAAAAACTTGCTTAATAAACAACTAGATCTCCTATTTACTTCCGATTGGGTAAATGTGTCAAATATTATGGCTTCAATGCCTATTTCAAAAATTGACAATCACCATCCTCCATTTAGCTTCATTTATCATTTTAATAGTTCACAAAAATCTTCTGAGAATGTTTCATATACATATAATTTCAATAAAACAAATTTCTTATTGATTTTGACTTTCTACTAAACATGGACATTAATAACGCCATAGATAGATTCTATGAAGTTGTGTATCAGGGGTTTAACATGTTTGTTCCCAAAAAATTTATCAGAAATATTAATTCGAGTCCTCCATGGTACGATATTGAACTTAAAAAGCTAAGAAATAAAAAGAATAGAGCCTGGAATGTACATTTACATAATAAAGATGGCATTTCTTATTTGAATTAAATAAAATGAAACTATTCTATTTAAGAAGGTTTAGTTCCTGACAATAGTAGTAGTTTTCCACATTTAATGAGTAGATAAGCCATTAATTTGTTAAAATAAATACTCGAATTATTGTAGATATTGTAGTGTAAAATTGAAACTATGGAAGCCGGTAAGCATCAAACAGATGTAGTTTACACTGACCTTAGTAAGGCTTTTGATCTCTTACCACATAGTGTGATTCTCTTCAAACTTAAAAATATTTAGGCATTTTAGCAAACACGAAGAGAGACCGATAGGCCTGAAGCTAGTAAGGAGTGCATAGTTTGTTTTCCCTGGTTTAGCGATGAAAGCGACCTTCACTGTATTTTGGTTAGGAAGTCAACCCTCACTAATTTGTACCGTATTTTGGTTAGGAAGTCTTATTAGTATATAGGTGAAATGTTATGTATATCGAACCTATGTTAAAATTTTATTGTTCAAATTTATTTTACAGGTTTTATAATATTTAGTTTTAATAAAAAAGAAACATATCTTAATTTATGACTAAAAAGTAAATATTAAAAAAAAGTTTTAAATAGGTACCTTTTTTTATTTAAATAAACAATAAAATAAACTTTTCATTTCGTTTAAATTATATTTAACTATATATACATATATATTATAAATATATTAAGTTTGTTTTTTAAATGTAAAAAATTTTTAAAATATCGTACATACATTGTATATGGATATTATTATAACTTTATGATAAAACTGACAATTTATTTAAAAAAAAAACTAGGAGCATAGTTATATATTTATTAAAATCTACATAAAAAACCATCTGACGGCCAATAATCAAACTAAAATTTAAAGTACATACTTCAATTGAAAAAGTACGGTTCAAACCTGAACCATCGAACAACCGATGTTCATTATTATTTTTTAAGATGATAGATATTTAGAAGGAGACTAAGCAATATTATATATTTTTTTAAATTTTTTTAATTCTTAATTAGAAATTTCTATTTAAAATTTCACCCCATGTAAGACATTTTAAAATACAAAAAAAATTTTTTTTTAAATAAATTATTATTTACGTATACGGTTGATTTCTAAGTAAAATCAATTCAAAAATAAAATATGGTATTTACCTACCAAGGATAATTTAAAATTATTTCGAAGTAATTAGCTATTTTGTGACAATTATTTTTTTATAAGAACAAAAATATAATATTTATTAAAGTCTACATAAAAATCCATCTGTCGGCAAATAGAAAACTAAAATTTAAAGTACCTCAATAAAAAAATAAAATATATTCATTCGCTAAATTGTTAATTTTTCAGTAAAATATAGGGTTTATTCAATAAACTGTTCAAGAACGATCTAGAACGATCTAGAGTAAAAAAAATTGTGTTCAGTAGTTTCCGTTAATTTAACTTTTTTGCCCCAAAAGTGCTCTGATCGTTGTTGAATAGATTGTTTAAAATAGTTCTAAATTGATCTGTTTTGTTCCGAATCTTTTTATGGAAAAATTTTGTAGGCCTATCTTTGAGCACCTGAATAGTCAAGTCAAGAAAATTTTGAACATTTGACATGTTTAAAGTATCTGAAAACAATGCATGGAATAATTAATATTATTCTATAGCAAAGAAAACCACAAAAAAATAAAAACTGCTCAAAGTTTTAAGTTAATCTTTATAAAATTAACTCTTTTATTTATTAAATAAAAAAAAAAAAAATATCAGATATAGAATGAAAATTATTTTATAAGAATTTTTTAGACATCAATTTCAAGTAAGTCTTGCATTCAAAGAGTCGGCATTTATCTCCCTCAACCTACCTTCGCTCACGGTCAGCTCTACACAATCCACTGCTCTAAAAATTAAAAATTCTGGCAGGACCAAGACAGGGGAAAACTACTGACAATGTTGCATACCAGGTCTAGAATACTTCATTGTATCCAATTGTTTCCTATATGATGAATTTTAAAACTCACTCATAATGATTGGGAAACGGTACTAATCCATTGGTATGATTAATGGTTTAATAAAATTATCGGAAACTATTTTTCAATAACATTCCAACACACGTTTTCCAATTAACGCGAAAAATCAATTAATCGGTTAATAATATCAGTTATAGTAAAGGGTTTGGTGGTTTTAGTGGGTTAGTGTTCTACATAGCTAAGTACCTACGTGCGCGATCTTTATTTATTTATTTATTTCGAGCTTAATTCAAGCAAGTTACAATAAATCATACATAAATTAAACTTATAAATTAAAAATTAAACATTCCAAAAAAAAAATTAATAAAAGAAATTAACAAAATTTACATATTATAACAAAATTAAAAAAGAAAACAAAATCTTATATTTAATAATAATTAAAAAATAAAAATGAAAAAAGATTCAATTAAGAAGACAGGTCAAAGATGCATCAAAAAAATCAGTTACAGATTATTTTTTAATGATTGTTTAGTTAGGGAAAAGCTAATATGAGGTTTGTATGCATTACAAAGAGACATCATCCTATTAATTGGTTCATATTTACCATAATTAGTCCGATGGTACTGCTAGTTAAACATATTTGCAGTTCTTACTCTAGAATGGCAAAAATAATTAAGTGTAGCAAATAATTGGGGAGACGAAATGTTGCCTTTACTTAACTCAATTAGAAATACAATGTCAGCAGCTTTACGCCGTTTTTCAAGGGTATTAAGATGAATTAAATTTAGTCGATGTTCATAAGGAGGTAATCTTAAAGGATCTTCCCAAGGAAGAAGACGTAAAGCATATCTAAGGAATTTTCTTTGAACCGATTCAATTCTATCTATGTGAACACCATAAAATGGACACCAAACCTGACTAGCATATTCTAAATTAGGTCTAGCAGGTATAGAGGGATTTTAATACATACGGATCTTTAAAGTCTCTAGCCCAACGTTTAATAAAACCGAGCATAGAATTAGCTTTGTTTAAAATATCTGAATAATGGAGATGGAATGAAAGCTTAGTATCGAAGGGTATTCCTAGGTCTTTAATTGATGTAACCTTTGGAATACTTTGGCTATTAAAAGAATATACATAAGAAATTGGGCATAATCGTCGTGTAAAAGTAATATAAGCACATTTATTGAAATTAAGCTGAAGACTATTATAGGAACACCAATTATAGAAACGATTCAGAACAGCTTGTAACGCTAATGCATCCTCTAACAATTTTTTTATAAATTTTCATGTCATCGGCGTAAATTTTAATATGACTATTAATTAATAAAGATGAAACATCATTAATAGAAATAATGAAGAGTAAAGGACCGATGTGCCTACCTTGAGGCACACCTGAGGGAGCTTCGAACTCAGTGGATATTGACGATCTAAGCGAAACACTATAACTACGACCAGAAAGGTAAGAATGAACCCAATTAATAAAGTAACTAGGAAATCCTAATTTATTTAACTTAAAGATGATAATGTTATGTGGAAGCAAATTAAAAGATTTGCTGAAATCGGTATATATCACATCCGTTTGAAACCAATCTTCCATGTTATTAATAAAGGTAGATGTTGACTCAACAAGATTAGTAATAGTAGATTTAAGCTTTACAAAGCCATGTTGAAAAGATGATAAGAAACAAGAACAATGATCATAAATAGAATCAAATACATTAAGTTCAATCAGTTTAGGTATAGAAGAAAGTTTAGCAAGTGGACGATAATTACTTACATCATTTTTTAGATTTTTTTTGTGAACTGGTCTAATTAGTGCAGTTTTCCAGATTGAAGGAAAGATACCAGAAGTTAAAGAAGAATTGAATAATACAGAGAGAGGACACATAGTGAAGACGAACATTTATTTAAGAATAGGCTAGGGATGCCGTCAGTACCAGGACTAGGATTATTATCAAGCTTTAATAAATAATTGAGTACCACATTAGAATCGATATGAATATTACTCAATATAGTTTTAGAAAAATTCGATAAATGGCCAAAATTATCTTCGTTTAATAAAAAAGCAGCCGTAGAATAACTAATAGAGAAGAAATCACGGAAAAATTCAGAAATGACATTAGGATCACTACTACTAGAGTTTTTATAATTCATACACAAAGGATACTGATCACTTTTTCTTTTCGAATTAGCGAATTTCCAAAAAAGTTTCGGATTAGTTTTAATATTATCAGACATATTTTTTACATAATTGGAATATAAATTATCCGAATATAAATTATCCATCATCTTAAATTCATTAAGTATATTTAAGAAAGTATTATAGTCAAGGTTATTATTGCTTTTAATAAATTTACGCCAAGCTTTATTTTTCTTATTTTTTAACTTTTTAAGGTTTTTGGTAAACCAAGGTGGACTAGATTTATCACTATTGTCAATAACTAATGGAACATATTGTGAAATAGCAAATTGAATAGTTTTAAATTAAAAGAGGTCATAAATGAAAAATCATAAGAACTTAGGTAGTTATTAGTAGCGTTAAAATTAGCTTTAAGAAAAGTTAAACGATAAGAAAGTGCTGAATCAACTTTGGGAGATGAGATAACAATGCAAAAAGAAAAACAAATAGGAGGATGATAATCATCAATTTCAACCAGTTCAAATGGAAAATTAATGATGTTAAGTTTATCCCAATTTGTCGTAAATAGCAGATCTAATTGCCTACCGCGATTATTACAAATTAAAGATAACTGATGAAAATTAAAGGAATTAAAGGAGTCGATTACAAAGTACTCTGTATTACTAACTAAATCAAGTGGAATTAAGCAGGCCTCGACATGCGGAACCCATTTAATATTAGGTAGATTAAAATCTCCGCAAAGAATTATGTCATCATTTGTATTAAGTTTACTAACTAATAAATCAATTTCTGATATATATTTGGTATACACATCAATACTGGACGCCGGAGGAATATAAAGATTAATAATAACTAAATTGCAAATTGAATAGTTTTAAATTAAAAGAGGTCATAAATGAAAAATCATAAGAACTTAGGTAGTTATTAGTAGCGTTAAAATTAGCTTTAAGAAAAGTTGAACGATAAGAAAGTGCTGAATCAACTTTGGGAGATGAGATAACAATGCAAAAAGAAAAACAAATAGGAGGATGATAATCATCAATTTCAACCAGTTCAAATGGAAAATTAATGATGTTAAGTTTATCCCAATTTGTCGTAAATAGCAGATCTAATTGCCTACCGCGATTATTACAAATTAAAGATATCTGATGAAAATTTTAACAGTAATTCAATTTTAACAGCAATTATTTCTAAAATATCGGTTGAGTGGTGCTGAGAAAACAACAACTGCGAAGAACAAAGAGTATTTTCAGCAGCTATCAATACACCTCCACCTTTTGGAACATTATAAGTTAGAGAACAATCATATCTATCTTTTCTATAAACAGTGTAAGAAGAAGGAAAAATTTCCAGGCTATTTATTGAAGAAGTAAGCCAAGTTTCAGTTAAAACAAATACATCAGAATCTAATAAAGCAGAATTTTGGAAAACTTTTTTAGTTTTTGTACGTAGACCTCTTACATTTTGATAATAAACATTTTATTTAACACGCTGGGTGGCGCAGTAAGTAGAGCGAATCGAGTCAAGTCAAGTCAAGAGAGTCAATCGAAAGGTCCCGGGTTCGATTCCCGATGAAGCAAAAAAAAAATAATATGATTCATTGGTTTTTCGAGCTGGTCTAGAACCCTTTGTCATTGGGATATAATAAATGACAAAAAATAATTGAGAGTTAATCTGGTAACAAATTAAATAAAATGAAACTATTCTATTTAGGAAGGCTTAGTTCCTGACAATAGTAGTAGTTTTCCACATTTATTGAGTAGATAAGGCAATAATTTGTTAAAATAAATACTCAAATTATTGTAGATATTGTAGTGTAAAATTGCAGTACCGTACTTAATTAAGCAAAAAAAAAAAAAACAGATAATTTAAAAGGATCAATTTTAGAAGAAATAGATTGCGTAAGACCTATGTTAATTAGATTTATTCTCTCTTGAAAGGGGACGAAAAAACTTATCGTGGTTTTCTCTCACACGTTGGAGATATATAGTTCTATTAGACGAGATATGTGAGGTAAATCAGTCAAAGCACTTTCAGCTGAAATATTAAATGTTTCATGATATCTAATAAAAATATTGCGTAAGTCATTAATATCAGTGGGTAGCCCTTCTTGTTGAATTGCTATTTTTAGCGAAGTATTTATTTTACCACCAATGCAAACATCATTAGACTTATCGTGAAGATATGCAAGGTAGAGTCTGACATTGTCATAAGTTCTGCTGTCCCCTAGCCTGGCTAAAACGTACCTACAGCTATTATTATTGTCCTGAAGCGCTTTTTGAGTAAGTTTGACAACAGGCGGCAAAAGAGCATCCAACTTCGGTGGGGCAGTAATTGAATTGGATAAGGGAATATCCTCTAAGGGAGGATTAACTTGATGTACAGAAGGTATGGAAGAAGAAGAATTAAATTTTGAACTACTAATTTGATTAGTAGTCGGTTTAGTTAAAACTAATTTAGAAGGTTTGTTTTGCGGTATAATGGTTTCACCTTGAACAAAAATTTTGATATTTGTTGAACTTATCCGAAACCGACTTTTTGAATTTAGAAAATTTATTGCTTAGAAAAAAATCACTAATATGTTTATGTTTAGATATTTTATGATAATCTTTAGAATTAATATAGGAGATGCCTTATTATTAGTGTTAATTGCAATAAAATTTTTGGACAGTTTAAGAAAATCATTAGTATTAGAAGTGATTTTATCACTGGTTTTGTGATATGATTTTATCCCTGGTTCTGTTGATATTCAGAGTAGGAATAGCATTAGAGTCAGTTTTAGTATTAAACTTGTTAGTATTGGTTTTAGTATTTGGGATGTCAATTACGTTAGAAGAATTAATAAAAGGAGCATGAAAAGATAAATCAAGTAAATTTTTTAAAGAAGTATTAGTGTTTAATGAAGGTTTAGTGTTTAATAAAGGTTTAATTTGTTTATTTGCTTTTAAATTCATTTTTAAATAATCTGTATTTATGCCCTTATTGATATATGTGCCAGGAGAAGCTACACTAAGATCATTATTATTATTATTACCTTTGATCTGCGTTTTTGATATTTTAATGTCCGGTGCTATTTTATTCCAAATGAAGGTGTTACTGATATGTTGCAATTTGCTAACATTTTGAATCGATCCGTATAAAGAGAAGCAAAGATAATTTTTTTTAGTCATTTTGATTCTTTTAGGTGTTAAATTGACACACGTTACATCATTGATGTTGAATTCATCATTTATAAATTTCAGCAATTTGTTTCCACTAAACGAACGTGGAACCCCTTAAAGAAAGATAGATGTACTTGTATCTTTTTTAACTGCAGATAAATGGCCAATATTTAATTTATTAATTCTATTTCTCCATTCATTTACAGTCCATTGCGTTCCAAGCTTATGCAAGATAAAAGGCTCAGCCGATCTAAATCTACAGGGACATCAGTGTGAACTTCTGAATCAGTTTGAGTACTTATCTCCTTTGTACGATTGGCTTAAGGAACAGTTTTTTTTTGCATTACCAAATTGTTCTAATAAATCTATCAGAAAATTATTTGAACATAAGTGAAGGGATACCATTTTATCCATAATAGAACTGAATTTAGTGGAGAATTAAATTTTCTAATGAAGTATAATCTGGCAGCCAATGAATGTGACTTGGACCAGCTTTAATAGAGTCTGCCATACTATTTTTCATAGCCATATCCTGAAATGCATTAGAATTACTGTCTATTATACTGTTGCTTTTCGTGATCAATCCAGATTTAGCCACATTAAGCTCTGTTAAAAGGTTTTGAATGTTGACATACATGTTTTTTAAAAGTCCCTCGATGTTCTGGCAGTCTTCACAGATGAAAAATGAGTATAGAGATGGATGATACCAGTCGCTATTAAGACCCATGCAGACTTCATGTAGCTTTCTTTTACAGAAAGCTTTACAAATGACAAATTTGCTTTTATTGTCATTGTCGAAACAATTAGCCAAATTATATTTATATGCCATTAGTATGCCAAAGTTAAAACAAAAAATTAGATTTAAACAACAATTAAAAAAAAAAAATTTATTATGAATTTAAATGTAGTTGGATATGGCAATAATATTTTTTTTATTAGTTTCAAAATATTTATTTAATTTAACTGCACAATGTTATTATAATTAAAATCACAGTAAGTATCAATGACAAAAAAAAAGCTTATTTAACAAAAATTTAATGTTAATGAACTTAGTATGAGTGTTAATTTAGTATTTTAATTTTGATTAAACTTTTATGAACTAATATTTTAGGTTCTTATTAAAAAAATGTTTCTTTTTTTCTTTTTTTTATTTATTTTATTGAGAAACTAAAGCAAAAAATAAAAATTACAGAGAAAGCGAAAAACGAGTTAAGCAAAAGCGTGTTAATAAACCCGTAGACTAAGGTAGACTTACTCTGCTTAGTATTTGTCGAGGCTTCACCTTCCCTCGAGAAATAAAAAAATATTAAAAATAAATTTAATCTTACAAAAAAAGTTCAATGCTATCTGATATTTTTTTATTTTATTTTAAAATTAATATTAACTTAAAATTTTTAACATTTTTTATTTTTTTGTGGTTTTCTATTAATATTACTATTCTATATATTGTCTGATATGCCGTTTCACAGAAAAATTCCTTTCTTTTGCTCGGCCGGGTATGTACCCGGGGGTTTCTTCTAGTTATTATATATTTCTATATGTACTAGAACAAACCCCCGGGTACATACCCGGTCAACCAACAGAAAAGAATTTTTCTGTGAAACGGCACAATAAAATGATTTTAATACAATTATATATTTGACACGTTGAAAATATCTGATAACAATATATAGAATAGTAATATTAATAGCAAACCACAAAAAAATACAAAATGTGCAAAATTTTAAGTTAATATTAATTTTAAAATAAAATAAAAAAAATTTCAGATAGCATTAAACTTTTTTTGTAAGATTTAATTTGTTTTTATTATTCTCTTATTTCTCGATGGAAGGAGAAAGCCTCGAAAAATAGGAAACAGACCGCGCACGTAGGTACTTAGATATGTGGAATTCTAACCCACTAAAACCACCGAAATTCTTTACCATAACTGATATTATTAACCGATTACTTGATTGTTCGCGTTAATTGGGAAAACTTGTGTTGGAATGTTATTAAAAAATAGTTTCCGACAATTTTATTAAACCGTTAATCATACTTATGGGTTAGTACCGTTTCCCAATTATTATGAGTGAGTTTTAAACTTCATTATATAGGAAACAATTGTATAAAATGAAGTATTCTAGACCTGGTCTATCACCTGACATTGTCATATGGTCAACCTCCTGGTATGCAACTTGTCAGTTACAGTGTCGTTGTCCGTAGTTTTCCCTGCCTTGGTTCTGCTAGAATTTTAATTTTTAGAGAAGTGAATTGTGTAAAGCTGACCATAGGTGAAGAAAGGTTGAAGGAGATAAATTCCGACTCTATTTTATAAAATGTTTGACCTTGTAATTTATTGATTGATATTGCATATGCAAGAGATCAGAGCACCTTTGGGGCGAAAAAGTTAAATTAACGGAAACTACTGAACACAACCAATTTTTTTACTCTAGATCGTTCTAGATCGTTCTCGAACAGTTTATTGAATAAACCTAATATTTTACTGAAATATTAACAATTTAGCGAATGAATATATTTTATTTTTTTATTGAGGTACTTTAAATTTTAGTTTTCTATTTGCCGACAGATGGATTTTTATGTAGATTTTAATAAATATTATATTTTTGTTCTTATAAAAAAAATAATTGTCACAAAATAATTGTTTTAATAAAATTCAATCATTCCATTTTCGAAGTACTTCAAATTACTTCGAAATAATTTTAAATTGAAAAGGGAATACAACTAATGAAATCATATAGATATAGCTCAGATTTGCTATAAGGTTTAATGGAAAATCAGCTTCATTATGAACTGTATCCATCATTTCAAGTTATCGTTGGTTTTGAATTGATTTTACTTAGAAAACAACCGTATACGTAAATAATTATTTATTTAGAAAGCAAATTTTTTTTGTAGGTGTTATGTTAAAATGTCTTACATGGGGTGAAATTTTAAATTGAAATTTCTAATTAAAAAAATTTAAATTAATTTATTTTTTTCTTTTTAGTGCAATTTAATGTTGCTACCAAAACTGTGTATCCCTTCGAAAAATCAAGTTTTTTAGATTTTTTTTATTATATACTTTTTAGTCATAAATTAAGAGAGGTTTCTTTTTTATTTAACTATTACACAATCTGTAAAATAAATTTGAACAATAAAGTTTTCACATAGGTTCGATAAACATAGCATTTCACCAATATAATAATAAGACTTCCTAACCAAAATAGAGTATAAATTATATTATATTTATTGTACCTACATTTTAGCTATTTGAGTATACACATATAGGTAGAATAAATGCTAATTGGTATAATATATTATATATTATATGCATACATCTACATGATACATCAAAGCGTCAAAACTGTCAACTGTGAATACATCCCATGTATGAATAAGTAATAAGTATACATAATTTGTATGCTTAGATTTATTTTAAACTAAACGGTTTCGTATTTTGTTGAAATAATTGAGAAGAGAATAATAATTAAAATTTATTTTTTTTTTATTAAAAAAATATTGTTTCTTGTTATTAATTATATTATATTATAAAAATTATTATTATAATACATAATAATAAAAAAAATATTTTTTAATAAAAAAAAAAATTTTGAATTAATAGAGAATCGAACTCACAACAATTTGTTATATTAAAACCTATATTAATAATATTATCCTACTAATTAATTTACTAAAAGAACGAAAAACCAAATGTGATAAATAAAAAAAAATAAAAAAAATTAGACTCAAAAGAGAATCGACAAAAACAATTTATTGAATGAACAAAAAAACTAATCACACGAAAAACCACGAAAAGTGTGCCTTCAAAATCGTGCTTTTTTGTATTATAATATAAAAAAAATAAAAATTGATTTTGATCGCCATGGCCTGTATCAGCGCTGACTGATTCAATGAAAACAAAAAAACGAAGCACACGAAAAACCACGAAAGGTGTGCCTTCAAAATTGTGCTCTTGTATAGATATATACACATTTATTTTATTTTAATAATTAATTTCTATTTTTCATATAAATATTTTCTGACATCATTACTCTGTTAAATTGCATGTATGTACTTTAAAAATCATTCGAAATATCTGCACATTCTGCCCGACGCTGACGCGACACCGATTACTATGGACACTAGAGACTGCTGTTTATCTGCGCAGAATTTTGCACAGAACTACGAACAAAAAATCTTTTTTGTTGCGCAGGTGCGATCACTACGAACACCTTTATAATATTAAATCAAGGATAATAATAATAGTGGAGATGCAGTCATACAATAATAGTCTCAATTATTGAATCACAGATTGTAGAAAAAATTCTAAAAATAATAGTAATAAAATAATAAAATTTATTAGTATTGCATTACAAAAAATTCTTTGCTGAAAATTTCAAATATTTCATAAATATACCTATTTACTTTTCAGTATACTTTTAGTAGAAATTAAATAAAAATCTACATAAAGCGTGCGTAAATTGATTGAAGATCGTATATGCTTAAATTTTTTATTTTGAACCTTTGATTTGAAAACATATTGAAATAATATATCTTATCTACATGGATGGACTGAATGGGTGGGCTCAGTACAGTCTAGTGCTGTAAAATTACTGTAGCGCTCGAGCAAATTTTCTACTGAATTTTCTACTGATTTTATTTAGCGCTAGATTAAAGCACTGCATAAATTTTGCAGCGAAAACAATCTATGCTACATTGAGTAGCGACATTTTAATGACGTTTATGTGTTCGTATTTTGATGTAAAAATTATTTGCTTACAAAATTTGGTGTGAGTGGTGTGTTAATTTAAACAAAATTTATAATAATAAAATTAATAATAATAAATAATTTAGTAATTTATTAAGTTTTATAATAATATTAATATAATTAAATTTGAAAAATATGTTTTATTAAAAATTTTTATAATAATTACTGTAGGTACAGAATATAGACGAATAAATTTAGTGAAGTGTTATATTTAGTTTTAATGGATAGAAAAACAGTAATTGCGAAGTTTTTGGAGGCCGCAGATAATGGAGGAGTTAGCAATTACAGCTCTTTAGGTAGTGTAATAGGTGAAATTACTGAAGCTAATGTTGATTTTACCAGAAGTGAAGTGGTAAGAAATCAAAACTTTTATGAAAGTACCATACTTCACTTCTCTTTAGATGACTCTTACAGTCATGTTAGAATGTCAAGAATTCAATTTGAAGTAAGTCAGAAATGTTTTTCTAAATTATTAGTTTAATACTAAGTTAAAATTATTTGAGAAATTATTAGGTGAAATCGCAGCTGTAGATCAAATATGTCATAAGATACCACTGGAAAAGTACGTTCTATTTACAATATGGATGCTAGCATATAGTTCCAGTTTTAATGAAAATGCTGATCGGTTTAATATTGAGAAAAGCACAGCACATTTTGTATTTTGCAACCAATTGAAAAATATAAATTGTCTTTTGCACACTTATGTGAAATGGCCAAATTCCGAGGAAAATACCATAATTTCACGTGTATGTTAATACGAGTTACTTATGTAACCAATCATTAATTTTTAAAAATATTTTCATTAGGAATTTGTAAAGAAATGTGGATTCTCCGGCGTTATTGGATGTATTGGCGGTTGCCATATCCCAATAAAACAACCACCAGGAAATGCTAATGATTATTACAATAGAAAAAAATTTAACTCAATAGTTTTACAAGGTAATTTTTTAAAACAAAATTCTCAATGTTCATGATGTAAACATTGTGATATTTTTAGCTATTTGTGACAATAAGTGTGTTTTCACTGATATTTATATTGGTTCATCAGGTAGAAATCATGACGCTAAAATATTCCGTGACAGCCCAATTTATGGAAAGATTACAGATGAAGCTAACCCATTACTTTTAATCCAACACATAGTAGGTGATTGTGCGTATCCCCTTCATATTAATCTGATGACACAATACAGAGATCATGGGCATTTAATGGAACAACAAAATAATTTCAACACGAAACTCTCATCTGCAAGAATATAGAAAGAATATAAAAAATTTATAGAAAGGTCTTTTGGAATATTAAAATGCAAAATTCGAAAATTGAAATATAATTAGGCAATAATATTATATCAGACTGTTGCATTTTGTATAATTTTATTCGGAAGGACAATTGCCACGATGATGAAATAACTTTTCCACACGACACTGATGATATACCCGAAATACCACATTTTGTTAATACTAATACTTCAACGGCAGCTAAGAATAAGCGGGATTATATTTGCTTAACCTTTTAATATAAAAATAAAATAAATAATAATATTATTTTTAAATAAAATAATTTGAAATTTGGTTTTTTATTTTAACGTTTTTAAATATTACAGTATTAATCAAAACTAAAACATACAAGTAATTACCACATAACATGTTTCTAGTTATACTATTATTTATTACCACAGCATTGGTTTTTATTAAATTAAATATTTCAGACTTAATATTTCAGACTTATCATATAACATTCTCATTCTGTTCTTCTTTCTATAACGTACTTAATCGCGCATTAATAAAATAATTCCAAATAATTCCAAATTATTAAAAAAAAAAAAAACAAAAAAAAAAAAAACAAAAAAAAAAAAAACAAAAAAAAAAAAATCATTTTGTGAGCTCAATAATTAATTAATGAACTTGTTTGAACTTTATTAATGTGCAATTGCATTTTGTTTGTGATATTACAATTATTACTTTAAACTTTAATTTGTGCAAACTAAGCAATTATTACCATAAAGTTAAAAAACGTTAAAAAAATAAAAAACGTTAAAAAAAAAAACCAAATTCGCTTTTTCACTTAATTCAAATAAGGAATAAAAATAAAATATAAATAATAATAACAATAAATAATGGCTTCTACTAAAATTACAAAATGCAGCGTCGCCAATTGCAGTGCCAGCGATAACAAATTAGAGGTTGTGAAGTGCAACTTATGTAATAAAACATTTCATGGCGCATGTCTTAATGCTCCACGCGGCTGGTACTCAGCTTTTTTGATTCAGTATTTTGTCTGTAGTGAATGTACTACCAAATCTCAGCATTGTAACTGCGAAGCTACATTCAACGTAATTAAGGATGATCTCCGTAGTTACACCACCAAATGTGCTGAAACAATTAATGCTAATACTTCTATGAGATCTTATTAGCTGGATTTAATTTATTTGTTCCTTTAATTCGTGAGAGGAATATAAAATCAAGTCCCACTTGGATTAACCAGGAATTAAAAAAACTGAAGAATAAAAGGAACAGGTCATGGATTTTATATATGAAAAATAGGAGTGATTCAAATTATAATAATTTTGTTAGTCTTTTTAATTCATATAAAAGTCTTCTGAATTTTAACTACAGAAATTATTTATCCGGTATATCTACCCAGATAAAGCGTGATCCCAAAATATTTTGGAAATTTGTAAATTCCAAACGCAAATCAGATCAGTTTCCGGCGTCAATGTCTTATAATAATAATTCATCCAATGATGCGACAGTCATTGCAGATTTCTTTAAAACCTTTTTTTCAAGTTGTTTTGAAGACAACACTTGTGAGCCGGACAGCTATGATTCTTTAATGGCTGTTAATTCTCATATTATTGAGTTACCTGAAGCTGACTTTTCAAGCTTAAAAATTAAATCCTACTTAGATCGATTAAATAACGATTCTTTTCCCGGGCCAGATAATGTGCCTGAAATCGTGTTAAAAAATTGTTCTGAATCACTTGCTCTGCAATTGTCAATTCTTTTCACTCGTTCTTTTGAATCTGGCATATTCCCAAACTACTGGAAAAAGTCGTTTATCAGACCAGTGCACAAAAAAGAGTCCAGAAACATGATTACTAACTACAGGCCTATTGCTAAATTATCTTGTATCCCAAAAGTTTTTGAAAAGATAGTTTATGATTCTATATATGAAACCTGTTCAAACTTTTTATCTTCTTGCCAACATGGTTTTATGAAAAATAGGTCAACTGTTACTAACTTAGTAGAATGTTGCTCTTCTTTTTGCAACACAATGGAAGCTGGTTTTCAAACTGATGTAATATACACTGATATGAGTAAGGCGTTTGATATTCTACCACACAATGTTATTACTAAGAAGCTTGCTAACCTTAATTTTCCACCAACATTCATAAATTGGATTCAATCGTACCTAGTTGACCGAACATATAATGTACTTTTTAGATCTATTATTTCTGATCCATACAATGCTAATTCTGGAGTTCCGCAGGGCAGTCACTTAGGACCACTACTGTTCATTTTATCTATTAATGATGTAACAACAATTTTGAGAAATAGCAGCGTATCCATATATGCTGATGATGTCAAAATCTTTAAGGCAATTAAGTCACCTAATGAAGTTACTTTACTTCAAGAAGATCTTAATTTGTTCTTAAACTGGTGTGACGTCAATGGATTAAAATTGAACGTGGAGAAATGTGCTCAAATCAGTTACACTCGTCGGACTTCTCCGATAATTTCGAATTATACCCTTGATAACAAGATTATCAAGAGAGTTAGTTGTTTTAATGATCTCGGGGTCATGTTTGATGATAAATTATCATTTAAACAACATTTCAACATTATCGTCAATAAAGCAAATTCAATACTAGGCTTTGTTAAAAGATGGTCAAAAGAATTTAATGACCCTTATGTAATTAAGTCTCTATTCACTTCTTTAGTTCGCTCAAATCTAGAATATGCTAGCCCAGTATGGTCACCTAACTACGTCGACCATATCAATAGGATTGAAGCTATTCAAAAGAAGTTCCTTAGATTCGCTTTAAGAAACCTTCCTTGGTCTGATCCCATACGTTTACCACCTTACAGAGACAGACTAAAACTTTTACACTTAAACACTCTTGAATCCAGAAGAATAGTTGCTGACGTCGTATTTATTTTAATGATTAATTCTGGAAAAATTGATTCACTAATTATCAAAGATAAGATCAATCATCATCGTAATATTAGTACACGTTTTCGTTCTGAAAATATATTCAATGTTGTTCATCATCGTACAAATTATGGTAAGTTCGAACCCATTAACAGAATGTTTCTCTTAGTTAACAGGTACAGAGACAACATTAATCTTTCTATGAATAAGGAACAACTTAAAATTAACTTATTTTCTTTGTTACCATAACCTCTTATTTTCGTGATAAATAAATAAAAGTTATTGAATATATATTTAAAAATTATGATAGTCTAATTTCTTTTTTCTTTTTTTATATTTAAATTAAAAATTATGTTTGTTGTTTTAATATTAATTTTTATTCTAATTTTAATATTTTTGTAATATGCTTGTGTTAAGTATAATAAATGAAAATAAAAATAAAATATTAATAATTATCTAGTAACACATCGTATTTTCCTAATGTAAATTTGTAATATCAAATTGTTTAATCTTAAAATTAGAAAATATTATTCAGTAACACACAGTAAACATAGTAACACATTATACTTTCTTAATGTAAATTTGTAATATCAAATTGTTTAATCTTAAAATTAAAAAATAAATCCAAAAATAAAAGTACTAAGAAATATATTAAAAAAATCTCACAGTATTATATATAAAAACTCACATAGTATATAGAAACACTTATAGAATATTAAAATAAAATTTTAGTTATTTGAACTATTTTCATTGTCTAAATAATTTAATAGACGTAGCAATATACCATTTCGTGTTAGGAATATACCTTTCCATTTGGTGTTCGATGTTTTTAAGAAGCTCATTGATTAGTTTCATTCTTTCTTCATTGCCATTTCATCTTCTCTTGTGTGGATTTCTTGAAGAACTTGACTCTGAAGAAATTGGGGAAATTGGAAAATTATTATTGCTCTTATTGCAATCGTTTGATGATTCAGTCAACTCCTCTGGAAATGATGATATCACCGAATAATTTCCTTGTGATGTACTATCAACACTAGATCTTTCTATCATAATATCGTAGTACGGCCAACGTCAAGTGCCAGTACCAGAACCATTTTTCTTCCGTTTATTTCTTTCGAAAGTTAATTTTAAATTTCGAAACTTTCTATCCAGTTGGTGCTCCGTTATTGTGTATCCTTCATTTCCAAAAATAGTTGGAATTTCCTTCCACAATTTGTTTTTTTTTTTTATTTTGGGATTTCTGAACATAATTTTTTTTTACATTATATGATTGCAATCTTATATATTAATACGCTTAAACGTCTGTTAAACTTTTCACAAAGCTTTTACAACACAAAGCTTTTTTGAACTAGATTAGACAACTTTATTAGAACTATTACGAATTACGATAGTGTGCAAAATTTAATTTAAAGGCATAAACCACAAAACAATAAAACCAAATAAAACCAAAAACAAATTAAAATTAACCTAAAAATAATTCACCTATTGAGCAATAGCTTTGATTACATCTGATTATATGAATTATATTAAAAAAAAACAAAGTAGCAAAGACAAGAACCGAATTATCAGAATATAATTATTAAATCGATAAAATAGCTTTGTTAAAATATTACGATATTACGATATTACAGCAAAAAAACTTACCGGTAAAACAAATAGTAAATTTAGAAAATATATTTTTTACCTCACCCAGACCATGTTATCAAATTTCACAAATTGAAATTTATTTATTTTATTAACAAATAATTCAAAAGTATAAATTCAAATGCGCAGTAGCATTATGTAAATATTATATTGTGCATGGAGAATCATAAACCGAAATTTACGATCGGCTAAGAACAAGAAAAACAAAATATGTTATGACATTATTATCAAGTTCCAATTCAATACACGTCAAATTTAGTACACATAAATATTAAAAAAACTTTAAAAAGAAAAATCACAGACTACCCTTACCTACATCAGAGACTCTTAGTGGGATAACAATAAAACAATAAAACTGAAGAACAAGAGAAAAAGCATAATTATTGGCTTTACCCCTAAATATAAAATAAATAGCCTATAGATTCGATATGATTTAACAAAGCCATAACCATATCATAACCTTCACTATAATGGTCATATCTGGTCATATCTAATCATACCAAAACGTCAAAACCAAAATTTAAAAGAAGTGAAATAAAAATATAAATTCTATAAATAAATGCTTTTGTTTTTTTTATTTTGAGTTTTGAAATAGTTAGGGCTATTATGATAATAAAAAAAAACACAAAAATCGTGTATATGACTATTTTAATGTGTTTTTAATGTGAATGTGGTATGTATTTAGTTTAAATGCATTTAATTTCATATCTATACTCTCAGCAACATCTCTGTTCGCCACATTTTGTTGAAATGTACGTCTCTATTAATAGTATTTGTTAGGGAGCGTTTAGATTTTGTTTCATGAAAGTTTTGTTTTACTTATTTTTATTACATTTACAAATTTTATTGCAATTACATAAACTTTTATTTTAAAAGTTTTAATTACATATCTCAAAGATAAACAAATATAGTTGCAAAGTATACTATATTTCTTCATGCAAAATCCACTTTCTAAATTTGCAAAATACGAAAATACGAATATGCGTTACGAGTACTACATAATAATAAATACTTATAAACAAATATAAATATACAGTGTAATTTCAGAACATTTATGAATTATAAATATTTAAATAGTAAATCAATTATTCTAAGTATTTGTATTGATAAATAATAATAATATTTAATACACATTTTTTGGTTTTTTTAATGTGTATCTTTCAATATATTGGCATAACACAATTAGAAGTTTATAAATACCTTTTCTCGCAAAATTCACTTTTTCAACTGGCGAAATACAAAAACGCGTGTCGAGCACTATTATTTCAAAAAAAAAAATTATGATATTCTATAACAAAGTCGGATGTCAAACTTTAATGAACAATACGTTATAAATACAATTCAAAAACGTATAAACGCTGCCTTATATAAAAGTTTTCTTCAAAACTATTAGCGGTCAAAATTATTTTATAATAAATAAATAAATACCTAAATAAAAAATATAAAAAAAATAGTTATAGATAGATCAAACAATATTGTAAATTACTAACTATTGCCGGGGTAACATTCGCCGGTCTAGCATTAGCATTATAAATGAAACAATTTATTTTATTTGTTTATTTTCTTTATTTATTATGTAATAAAAAAATATGTAAAAAGTTGATTTTTTTTAAGAAAATAAAGAAAATAAATAAATAAAATACATTGTTTCATTTATAATGCTAATGCTAGACCGGCGAATGTTACGCCGGGAATAGCTAGTAATAGTTTAATTGTTTCGTCCGACCAAGAGAAATCCTAAACACAAAATTTTAGTTAAATTTTTTATTTTAAACTTAATCAAAATAAAAATCTTACCTCTAAAGTATTTCCTCCACTGATTTCTTGGTAGAACTCATCATCTATGTATATATATATATTATATAAATAAAAAATAAAATTATATTTACTTTCAATATAGAATTTTATTTACTTTAATTACTTACCATAGAAATTCGTCATTTTGATATATGATATATGCACGTTTAGTATTCGTATTATAAAATAAAATTAAAATTCTTATGTCAAATGTCACATAAAACAAATGTCATTTTAAATTTCGGGAGGCTAAGGTTGATATAGGCCCTAGGCAGAGTGTACCCCTAACGTATAGCTCTGATAAAACCTAGGAAAAGCCTTCTGGTTTAACAACTACAGCTCTGTCAACAAATCCGACTCTCACCTCCCCGAAGGTAGGTAACATAGTTATCTGTCGGGTGCCTCCTGGAAACTTACTTTGTAAGGCGGACGAGAGCGGGTGAATGCGTGAACTTAGCGCAATAACTAAGTAAACCGGTTAGGCTGGATCAATCCGCGCAAACGAGGACGTATGTTTTCGACGGGCGCGAACAATCGGTTAGTTAGGCGGAGACGGAAACTCCGTCGTCAAATGACCTGGCCCTCCTGGTAGGGGGTTTGTGTGTAGTTTTATCTGCCCTACCACAATAAAATTAATGCAGTAATCAAAAATGTAATGGACAAAACAAAATATTCTATTACCCCAGGTGGCAGACCAGTTGCACTGGAAAATCCACCCTTTTCGGAGGTCGGTCCCACGGATTCTGGGGGGGACCAACTATTACATACAAAAGGAAATTTCAACAGGAGTTCGTTAACATCAAGAACTCCCCCTAAATCAATATACAAAGAGAGTAAAACAACAAGAACTCCTTTGAAAAACGTGCCAGTAGAAAAGCAAACAAGAGTCGAAAGCGTTGGCGATAGCAAGATCCAACTAGACTCTGTAGGTGTAAATTTCTACAACGAATGGAAAAAGAATTAAAGGCAAGGAAAGAAATGGAACAGATAGTGACCAGTCACACACAGGACCACATTAAAGATCTAAAAAAAAATTACCTTATTAATAGAGGTAATTCACCAGCGCCAAGTAATTGCAACATCTTCAATTACTTTACGGATGAAGAAGAACTCACGAGAGAAACGGATTGGATTCTTAAAAAAACAAAAAGACCATCCAAAAAAAGGAAAGCAGAGGGTAGCCCCGAAACTGCCCAACAGAAAAAAGAATCACCAAAAACAAAACAAGCAGCACTTGGAAACAATACTGCGGATAAAAAAGCTAAAAAAGAGGAACATAAACCACCACCTATTATGGTTCATGGGTTAGGTACCTTTGGTGAGCTAAATAATTTAATAAAGCAAACCACTAAAAATGAATGCAAGTACACATCTTACAATAATAACGTCTGGAAGATCAATGTTACTGATAGTGACACATACAGATGTATAACAAACGATTTAACATCGAAGAAAGTTCAGTGGCACTCCTATGAGGACAAATCTACCAGACCAACAAAAGTTATGGCCAGGGGATTACATCCTTCATGCGATGAAAATGAAATAGTTCAAGACCTGAGAGATAACGGTTTCCAGATACTAGAAGCCAAAAACATAATTATTAAAGATAAAATCGAAAAGAACGATGGTAGCTTTATCACTCAAAGAAGAGGATTACCATTGTTTATGTTAACATTCGATAATAGAGAAAATATAGAACAAATTTTTTCTATTAAAACAATAATGAAAATAGTCGTTAAAATTGAACCACTAAGAAAAAACAAAAAGTTAATCCCACAGTGCAAGAGATGCCAAGCTTTTGGGCATACACAAAGTTTTTGTAATAGAGACTGTGCTTGCGTTAAGTGTGGCGGTAAGCATTTCACAAAAAGCTGCATTTTAAAGTTGGGAGAAAAAGCCAAATGTATTAATTGTCGTGGTGATCATCCGGCAAACTACAGAGGATGCCCAATTGCAAAAGAACAGCAAGCCAAAAGAAACAAACAAGCAAAACTACCCCAAATTCAAAAGATTAATACTTTTAAAAATGAAAAATTTGTTGACACGAATAGAAAACCTACAGTAATAAATGCTGTACGTAATGTAAATGCTAAATCATATGCCCAAATTGTGAAAAACTCCCGTAAGGAAGATGATTACTCAGTCAAGGATATATTAAGTCTTATCCTACAGAGACTAACAAACCAAGACGAATTTATTAAAACATTATCTGACGAGATTACAACGATAAAAATCCATAGCAGAAAACCACCGCAGTCACATAAAAAATAAGCCACACCCTTAGAGTTGCTACACGGAACGCAAATGGACTCTTCCAACACATTTTAGAACTCGAAATTTTTCTGAAGGATCAAAACATAGATATATGTCTAATTTCTGAAACACACTTCACAAAGAAATTCAGTATTAAAATTCCTAATTACGTTTGTTATCATACTTCCCATCCAGATGACAAAGCAAGAGGAGGAACAGCAATACTGATAAAAGGCAACATTCAACACCATGAGGAGCAGAAAATAGAAAATGCAATGATGCAAGTTACAACAATTAACATTAAGGTCAAAAATAAGGACTTCAAAATCTCGGCCATCTATTGCCCACCAAGACACTCACCTACTACAGTCGACTTCATAAATCTCTTTAAAATACTTGGAAACAATTTTATCATCGGAGGAGATTTCAATGCGAAACATACCCACTGGGGTTCAAGATTAACCACAACAAAAGGGAGAGAGCTATATCAAGCTGGAAGAAATCATAAGTGTGAATTTATTTCTTCCGGTGCCCCAACCTATTGGCCCACTGACCCAGCGAAAATACCTGATTTGATTGATTTCTTTATAACAAAGGGAATAAATAGAAACCACACATATGCCGTGAGCAATGATGACCTATCGTCTGACCATACTCCAGTGATCATGGTTCTAAGTGAAAAAGTTGAACACAAAAATTGCCTCCCAAGACTTACAAACAAGAAAACTGATTGGGATATGTTTAGAGAAAAACTTGAGCAATTCATTACTCTAGGATCCGTGGAATCAAGGAACCAAATTGATGCAGAAGTCGAGCAATTCATTGTAGACGTGCAGCAAGCAGCAAAGGAGAGCACGCCATGTTTTGACTCGAAACATCACTCGAAAGTGAGCTATCCTCCAGAAATAAGAGCACTGGTTATGGAGAAGAGAAGGGCACGACGAAAATGGCAATCAACGAGGTACCCAGGTGATAAAATTATATTCAATCGCTTAAATAATCAACTAAAACAGCAAATCAGAAATATAAAAAATAACTCATTTAATAAATTCTTAAACAATTTATCAGCCGATGCTTATACTGAATACTCGCTTTGGAAAGCAGCTAAACGAATAAATAGACCACAGGTGCAAGATCCACCTTTGAAAACACAGGCTGGTAGCTGGGTCGGTAACCCAAAAGAAAAAGCTAAGATTTTTGCTGACCACTTGGCAGAGGTCTTCACAGCACCAACACAAAATCTTGCAAATGAAAATATAACTCTCAAAGTTAAAATAGATGAAGCGGAAATTTCGCATGTCACTCTAAGAGAAATTAAACAAATATGCAGACACAACCTGAGTGTCAAAAAAGCACCAGGTTACGATCTCATCAATGGCCAAATCATGCGGGAACTACCAGATCTAGCTTTGTTAAAGCTACAACATATATTTAATGCATGTTTTAAGTTCACATATGTTCCGAGACAATGGAAAATTGCAGAAGTAATTGTAATACCGAAGCAAGGAAAACCGCCTTCAGAGGTAACATCATATCGACCAATATCGTTGTTACCTATTATATCAAAAATATTTGAGAAACTGCTCCTCAAAAGACTTGCCCCGATTATTGAAGAAAGAGATCTGATCCCGAACCATCAATTTGGATTCAGAAACAAACATTCTACAATTGATCAAGTGCATCGGATCACAAATATAGTGGAAAAAGCGTTCGAAGAAAAAAAAGTCTGCTCAGCAATCTTCTTAGATGTTGCTCAGGCTTTCGACAAAGTATGGCACCAAGGCCTTGAATTTAAACTACATCGTGATTTACCAAGACAATTCTATGAAATATTAAAATCATATATGAATAATAGATGCTTTCGTGTACGTTATGCCAAAGAATATTCAGAAGTAAAAGAAATATCTGCTGGAGTCCCACAGGGAAGTGTTCTTGGTCCAATACTTTACCTGCTATATACAAGAGATATCCCACAAATTGACAACATTTTTATGGCTACCTTTGCAGACGACACTGCGATTCTTGCAGTTGACGTATCTGTCGAAAACTGCACAGAAAAACTTCAAAATGCAGTGAATAAAATAAGATTATGGACCCAACGATGGCGCATAAAACTTAATGAAAGCAAATCAACTCATATAAATTTTACATACAAAAGATTGCAACCATTCCTATCTCAATCAATAACAAAATAGTACCATATGCCAATACAGCAAAGTATCTGGGAATGACACTCGATGCTAAGCTAAGATGGAAGGAACATATAAGAAAGAAAAAAGAAGAGCTAAACATTAGACTCAAAAAATTTTACTGGTTACTTGGGCGTGGTTCTGAGTTATCAGTACAGAACAAAATATTAATATATAAGCAGATATTAAAACCTGTGTGGACGTACGGTATCCAATTATGGGGCTGTGCAAAGAAAACCAACATTGAAATGTTGCAAAAATTTCAAAATAAAGTGCTCCGTGGTATAGTAAATGCACCATGGTACATACGTAACAAAGATCTCCACCGTGACTTGCGCATTGAAACAGTCACGGAAGAGATCAAGAAACATGCAGTCAAACACGAGCAGAGACTGCAAACTCATGTGAACTCGGAAATGGCAGCAGTTCTTCATATCGACAGCAGTATCCGTCGACTCAAGAGAACGAAACCCCACGAGCTGGTCACGACCTAAAATGGAAAATTCTACGATAATAGTTTCCTTTACGGAAATTTTTTTTTCAATAATTTTCCTTTGCGAAAAAATCTAAAAAATCTTCCCACGCGGAGCTATTGCTGTGACTATCTCCTTCACGGGAAATATCATAGCGATAAAGTTCCTACACGGTAATTATTATGATGTTAGCGATCCTCCACGGAAACTATCACTATAATAATTTCCTAAAGACGCGACCGAAAATTTACGAAAAAAAAAGTCATTAGTCGATCTTACGTAGATTGGTTATAACGGAAAAAGATAGGTGGGCTTTAGTGGGTTCGATTCCTACACTATCAAGATGCACACGCGGCTGGAGTTCTTGATGTCCTTCGGGGATTACCTCCTATCTTTCGCAAAAAAAAAAAAAAAAAAAAAAAAAAAAAAAATTTTAAATTTCGCTGCAAAATTACAGCGCTGCTATTTATATCAGCGCTAGATTTTTTACCGCACTCAATGCGGTATAATTTTAATGAAAATTACAATTAGGTAGTCTTCTTTGCTCTCTTAAATTTTTATTTTGGTTTCATTTTCTTACGCATCTAAGTTGCAAAACTGAAAAATAATTGGCTTTTTCCCTTTTTGAACTAATAAAAATCGTATAAAAACATATTGAATTATTTTTAATTTCACAAATGCAACATTCGGCTTTTTGTTCTTTTCTCTATAAAGTTTCAAATCACAAAAATCAGAAATCCCATTGACCAACTCAAAATAAAAGTATTAATTCTTAAAAATTTCAAAAGTAAAGCAAAATAGCAACAAATACTGCAATAATCTTGGATTCCTTCAATTCCTAAAAAAAAAATTCTTTGATTTCCAAAATTATTGGTGAATACCTACTTACCTATTGAAAGTAGCTTTAAATGTGTGTATAGTTTTTTATACACCCATATTATGTTATTCTAATTCCATATAAGTAAAAATGCGCGGAGAAGGAAGAAACATATATATAACTTATTGTGTATTTACATATAGAGTATCTACATACAACTTTATGGCTGACAATTAAAAAATAATAGTAGATACACAAGAGGTATAAAATGCATAGGTAGGAGTACAAAATATATTGCGCTCGTGTTATAAAGAGTCAAAAATTGAGTAATATTCTTTTGAGTGAACACAGAATTTTAGGATTTAAAAAAATGACTAATAAATTTTTCTCTACGTGAATACTCTATATTATATGTTTACTCTATGATTTAACTTGCTTCACTCTAGGCTTTTTATGCTCGTAAAATTTATTTATTTATTTTTTTAAAATTTTTATTATTTTTAATACTTAACGCGCTTCACTCTAGGCACTGAAATATATTTGTTTTAAGTTAAAAAAACAGACCAAAGTAATTTGTATATATATATATGGGATTTTGTATATGTATTAGAGCGTTCCGTCAAACATCCAGATACATGCAGAAAACGATATATTTTTTTTTTGGTCTATGCAAAAATTTTCTACAGAAAAGTATATTCTAAAACTATAAAATCGTTTTAATTTAAAAAACAATTAATTATCAAAAAAAGAAGAAATTAATTATAATTAAATATGTTAACAATTATTAAGCAAAGAACAAAGATAATACACCGTAATTGAACTGTAATAATTTAGAAAAATTTTCAAATCATTTAAAAAAAACTAAAAAATCAAAAGATCACTTAGTTATTAGTTGGAAAATGAAATTAAGACATTGTGATTATCAAAACTTATTTGATAATCAAAAATTATTTGAATTGAATTGAACTTAATGATTCATTTCATAATTGGCTAATTTCTAACATAATTAGTACATCGGGTGATATGGAACTCTGAGCGTATTAATTGCACGTAATGATTTTTGTGGGTCATTTTTTTTTTTTCTTTTTTTTTTTTTGCGAAAGATAGGAGGTAATCCCCGAAGGACATCAAGAGCTCCAGCCGCGAGTGCGTCTTGATAGGAATCGAACCCACTAAAACCCACCTATCTTTTTTCCGTTATAACCAATCTACGTAAGATCGACTAATGACTTTTTTTTTTCGTAAATTTTCGGTCGCGTGTTTAGGAAATTATTATAGTGATAGTTTCCGTGGAGGATCGCTAACATCATAATAATTACCGTGTAGGAACTTTATCACTATGATATTTCCCGTGAAAGAGATAGCCACAGCAATAGTTCCGCGTGGGAAGATTATTTAGATTTTTTCGCAAAGGAAAATTATTGAAATAATAATTTCCGTAAAGGAAACTATTATCGTAGAATTTTCCATTTTAGGTAGTGACCAGCTCGTGGGGTTTCGTTCTCTTGAGTCGACGGATACTGCTGTCGATATGAAGAACTGCTGCCATTTCCGAGTTCACATGAGTTTGCAGTCTCTGCTCGTGTTTGACTGCATGTTTCTTGATCTCTTCCGTGACTGTTTCAATGTGCAAGTCACGGTGGAGATCTTTGTTACGTACGTACCATGGTGCATTTACTATACCACGGAGCACTTTATTTTGAAATTTTTGCAACATTTCAATGTTGGTTTTCTTTGCACAGCCCCATAATTGGATACCGTACGTCCACACAGGTTTTAATATCTGCTTATATATCAATATTTTGTTATGTACTGATTACTCAGAACCACGTCCAAGTAACCAGTAAAATTTTTTGAGTCTGATGTTTAGCTCTTCTTTTTTCTTTCTTATATGTTCCTTCTATCTTAGCTTAGCATCGAGCGTCATTCCCAGATAATTTGCTGTATTGGCATATGGTACTATTTTGTTATTGATTGAGATAGGAATGGTTGCAATCTTTTTATATGTAAAATTTATATGAGTTGATTTGTTTTCATTAAGTTTTATGCGCCATCGTTGGGTCCATAATCTTAATTTATTCACTGCATTTTGAAGTTTTGCTGTGGAGTTTTCGACAGATACTTATACAGTCAACTGCAAGAATCGCGGTGTCGTCTGCAAAGGTAGCCATAAAAATGTTGTCAATTTGAGGGATATCTCTTGTATATAGCAGATAAAGTATTGGACCAAGAACACTTCCCTGTGGGACTCCAGCAGATATTTCTTTTACTTCTGAATATTCTTTGGCATAACGTACACGAAAGCATCTATTGTTCATATATGATTTTAATATTTCATAGAATTGTTTTGGTAAATCACGATGTAGTTTAAATTCAAGGCCTTGGTGCCACACTTTGTTGAAAGCCTGAGCAACATCTAAGAAGATTGCTGAGCAGACTTTTTTTTCTTCGAACGCTTTTTCCACTATATTTGTGATCCGGTGCACTTGATCAATTGTAGAATGTTTGTTTCTGAATCCAAATTGATGGTTCGGGATCAGATCTCTTTCTTCAATAATCGGGGCAAGTCTTTTGAGGGGCAGTTTCTCAAATATTTTTGATATAATAGGTAACAACGATATTGGACGATATGATGTTTTCCTTGCTTCGGTATTACTATTACTTGTGCAATTTTCTATTGTCTCGGAACAAATGTGAACTTAAAACATGCATTAAATATATGTTGTAGCTTTAACAAAGCTAGATCTGGTAGTTCCCGCTTGATTTTTCCATTAATGAGATCGTAACCTGGTGCTTTCTTGACGCTCAGGTTGTTTCTGCATATTTGTTTAATTTTTCTTAGAGTGACATGCGAAATTTCCGCTTCATCTATTTTAACTTCGAGAGTTATATTTTTATTTGCAAGATTTTGTGTTGGTGCTGTGAAGACATCTGCCAAGTGGTCAGCAAAAATCTTAGCTTTTTCTTTTGGGTTTTTCTTAGCTTGTGTTTTCAAAGGTGGATCTTGCACCTGTGGTCTATTTATTCGTTTAGCTGCTTTCCAAAGCGAGTAGTCAGTATAAGCATCGGCTAATAAATTGTTTAAGAATTTATTAAATGAGTTATTTTTTATATTTCTGATTTGCTGTTTTAGTTGATTATTTAAGCGATTGAATATAATTTTATCACCTGGGTACCTCGTTGATTGCCATTTTCGTCGTGCCCTTCTCTTCTCCATAACCAGTGCTCTTATTTCTGGAGGATAGCTCACTTTCGAGTGATGTTTCGAGTCAAAACATGGCGTGCTCTCCTTTGCTGCTTGCTGCACGTCTACAATGAATTGCTCGACTTCTGCATCAATTTGGTTCCTTGATTCCACGGATCCTAGAGTAATGAATTGCTCAAGTTTTTATCTAAACATATCCCAATCAGTTTTCTTGTTTGTCTTGGGAGGCAATTTTTGTGTTCAACTTTTTCGCTTAGAACCATGATCGCTGGAGTGTGGTCAAACAATAGGTCATCATTGCTCACGGCATATGTGTGGTTTCTATTTATTCCCTTTGTTATAAAGAAATCAATCAAATCAGGTATTTTCGCTGGGTCAGTGGGCCAATAGGTTGGGGCACCGGAAGAAATAAATTCACACTTATGATTTTTTCCAGCTTGATATTGCTCTCTCCCTTTTGTTGTGGTTAATCTTGAACCACAGTGGATATGTTTCGCATTGAAATCTCCTCCGATGATAAAATTGTTTCCAAGTATTTTAAAGAGATTTATGAAGTCGACTCTAGTAGGTGAGTGTCTTGGTGGGCAATAGATAGCCGAGATTTTGAAGTCCTTATTTTTGACCTTAATGTTAATTGTTGTAACTTGCATCATTGCATTTTCTATTTTCTGCTCCTCATGGTGTTGAATGTTACCTTTTATCAGTATTGCTGTTCCTCCTCTTGGTTTGTCATCTGGATGCGAAGTATGATAACAAACGTAATTAAGAATTTTAATAGTAAATTTCTTTGTGAAGTGTGTTTCAGAAATTAGACATATAATATGTTTTGATCCTTCAGAAAAATTTCGAGTTCTAAAATGTGTTGGAAGAGTCCATTTGTGTTCCATGTAGCAACTCTAAGGGTGTGGCTTATTTTTTATGTGACTGCGGTGGTTTTCTGCTATGTGGTTTTTAATCGTTGTAATCTCGTCAGATAATGTTTTTATAAATTCGTCTTGGTTGGTTAGTCTCTGTAGGATAAGACTTAATATATCCTTGACTGAGCAATCATCTTCCTTACGGGAGTTTTTCACAATTTGGGCATATGATTTAGCATTTACATTACGTCTAGCATTTATAACTGTAGGTTTTCTATTCGTGTCAACGAATTTTTCATTTTTATAAGTATTAATCTTTTGAATTTGGGGTAGTTTTGCTTGTTTGTTTCTTCTGGTTTGCTGTTCTTTTGCAAATGGGCTTCCTCTGTAGTTTGCCGGATGATCACCACGACAATTAATACATTTGGCTTTTTCTCTCAACTTTAAAATGCAGCTTTTTGTGAAATGCTTACCGCCACACTTAACGTAAGCACAGTCTCTATTACAATAACTTTGTGTATGCCCAAAAGCTTGGCGTCTGTTGCACTGCGGGATTAACTTTTTGTTTTTTCTTAATGGTTCAATTTTACCGACTATTTTCATTATTGTTTTAATAGCAAAAATTGTTTCTATATTTTCTCTATTATCGAATGTTAACATAAATAATGGTAATCCTCTTCTTTGAGTGATAAAGCTACCATCGTTTTTTTCGATTTTATCTTTAATAATTATGTTTTTGGCTTCTAATATCTGGAAACCGTTATCTCTCAGGTCTTGAACTATTTCATTTTCATCGCATGAAGGATGTAATCCCCTGGCCATAACTTTTGTTGGTCTGGTAACTTTGTCCTCATAGGAGTGCCACTGAACTTTCTTCGATGTTAAATCGTTTGTTATACATCTGTATGTGTCACTATCAGTAACATTGATCTTCCAGACGTTATTATTATAAGATGTGTACTTGCATTCATTTTTAGTGGTTTGCTTTATTAAATTATTTAGCTCACCGAAGGTACCTAACCCATGAACCATAATAGGTGGTGGCTTATGTTCCTCTTTTTTAACCGCAGTATTGTTTCCAAGTGCTGCTTGTTTTGTTTTTGGTGATTCTTTTTTCTGTTGGGCAGTTTCGGGGCTTCCCTCTGCTTTCCTTTTTTTGGATGGTCTTTTTGTTTTTTTAAGAATCCAATCCGTTTCTCTCGTGAGTTCTTCTTCATCCGTGAAGTAATTGAAGATGTTACAATTACTTGGCGCTGGTGAATTACCTCTATCTAATAAGGTAACCTTTTTTTCTAGTTCTTTAATGTGATCCTGTAGACTGATCACTATCTGTTCCATTTATTTCCGTGCCTTTACTTCTTTTTTCCATTCATTGTAGAAATTTACACCTACAGAGTCTAGATGGATCTTGTTATCGCCAACGCTTTCGACTCTTGTTTGCTTTTCTACTGGCACGTTTTTCAAAGGAGTTCTTGTTGTTTTACTCTCTTTGTTTATTGATTTAGGGGGAGTTCATGATGTTAACAAACTCCTGTTGAAATTTCCTTTTGTATGTAATAGTTGGTCCCCCCCAGAATCCGTGGGACCGACCTCCGAAGAGGGTGGATTTTCCAGTGCAACTGGTCTGCCACCTGGGGTAATATTATATTTTGTTTTCTCTTATACATTTTTAATTACTGCATTCATTTTATTGTGGTAGGGCAGATAAAACTACACCCAAACCCCCTACCAGGAGGGCCAGGTCATTTGGCGACGGAGTTTCCGTCTCCGCCTAATTAACCGATTGTTCGCGCCCGTCGAAAACATACGTCCTCGTTTGCGCGGATTGATCCAGCCTAACCGGTTTACTTAGTTATTGCGCTAAGTTCACGCATTCACCCGCTCTCGTCCGCCTTACAAACTAAGTTTCCAGGATGCACCCGGCAGATAACTATGTTACCTACCTTCGGGGAGGTGAGAGTCGGATTTGTTGACAGAGCTGTAGTTGTTAAACCAGAAGGCTTTTCCTAGGTTTTATCAGAGCTATACGTTAGGGGTATACTCTGCCTAGGGCCTATATCAACCTTAGCCTCCTTAAACCTTAGCCTCCTTTTTGTGGGTCATGTAAATAAAAACAATACAATAGTTGAGAACAAGTAATACAACTTGCCAATACGTCAAATACGAACATAATGCAAGCAGTGTTACGTCTATTTACAATGCCCAAAATTTTACATCTAACATTGTTTGAGATTGGAAAATGAAATAAATTCAGTTTGTACAAAGCGTACTTTGAGAAAGAACGTTGGGGTATATCAATCCAGATGATTTGAGAATAATAATCGGGATTCCAAATGACACAACAGTTTTCTAAAACTAACCTAACTAAACTAAAATATAAATTCTTTAGAGTTAAAATGTCATGGAAGTCTTTTGAATTTCTCTTTAAGAAAACTAATCTACTAAACGCTTTTGCACAGATTAAGTCGAAATGTTTAGAAAACGATAATTTTAACATGAATAATTAAATCTAAATCTTTAATTTGAAAACTCTTGTTAAACTTGTAATACTATTAATGTTGTAGTCAAATATTATTGGATTAATACAGCGGTGAAAAGAAATTACACCACATTTGGCAACATTTAGACACAAAATTATTACATGTAAACCAATTTAGAACATTATCTAGATCACGCTGAAATTTGGGACAGTCTCTTACAGTGTTAAGTCTTAAAAAATTTTTCAAGTCATCGGCAAACAGAAAAATCCTACAATTCTTTACAACGTGAGGTATATCATTTGTCATCCGAAGAAAAAGTAAGGGACCGAGATGACTTCCTTGATGTACTTGAGACGAAATATGAAAGAATTTAGATTTAAATCTTTATATATTGCCATCTATTGTTTATGTATGAATGAAGCCATTTTAAAGTAGATGATGAAAACCTAAATCATTTAATTCATAGCACCTATCCTGAAATAAACCATCATACAAAGACAATTTATAGATATGGCTTAACGGAAGAGATAAAGACGTACATTTTTTCAATAAGAGCCATACAAATATTATCCATGTCAAGGGTAGACAATTATTATCAAGCTTTTCAATAGCAATTAAAATATCATTTTCGGAGATTTGAATCTGACCAATATCAGTTGTCGGATCCAGATTAATAGGCCCGACATCAAACGAATTGGAGGCCGAGTAATTACTCATGAAAAATTTAGCAAATAAATCGATAGTTGACTGCATATCAGAAGAGGAAAACTCAGTAGTATTCATAAGAGCTTCAGTAGTAGTAGTATATTCAGTAGTTTTCTTAGTTTTATTAATATGAATCCAAAACATCTTAGGATCTTTCCGAATATTAATCCTTACACTACACATATATTGTTTATAAAGAAATCTATGGACTCACACTCATATACCTTCCTGAGTTGTAAGAATTTGTAACGCTCAATTTGACAATGAGTCTTTAATCTTTTATGTGCTTTGGACTTTTTTTTTTTTTTTTTACACTCTACAGTAACTTAGGTAGAATCACCTTTTCGTGCTTAATTAAGTACGGTACTGCAATTTTACGCTACAATCTACAATATTTCGAGTATTTATTTATCAAATTACTGGCTTGTCAACTCATTAAATGTGGAAAACTACTGCTATTGTCAGGAACTTAGCCTTCTTAAATAGAATAGTTTCATTTTTATTTAATTTGTTACCAGATTGTACTCTCAATTATTTTTTGCCATTTATTATCTCAATGACAAAGGGTACTGGAACCTTTCTTAAATAGAATAGCTTTATTTTATTTAACCTGTTAACCACATCGGTCACATATAATTTAATAATTAATAAAGATATAATATAACTAATAAAAAAAATTATATAAATATATAATATGCAAAAATATATTGCAAATATATAATGTAATTTAATAAAAAGGACCACATTTCAAAAGAGAAAAGGATCAACTGTTAAAACAAATAAATAAATAAATTTCAAGTAAAAGAAAATTTAAGTTTAATTTACACGCTGGGTGGCGCAGTAAATAGAGCGCCTACCTTTCAACCGAAAGGTCCATGGGTTTTTCGACCTGGTCCAGCACCCTTTGTCATTGAGATAAAATAAATAACAAAAAATAATTGAGAGTATAGTCTGGTAACCTGTTAAATAAAATAAAGCTATTCTATTTATGAAAGCTTAGATCCTGACATTAGTAGTAGTTTTTTACATTATATGAGTTGATAAACCGGTAATGTGATAAATAAATGCTTGGAAAAACATTGTAGATATTGTAGTATAAGCTTGTAGTACCGTACTTAATTAAGCACGAAAGGGTGATTCTACCTAAGTTACTGTCAAGAACATAAAAAAAAGATACAAATCTGAGTTGTTAAGCATCGACATATTTTTTAACTAGAAATCTTAAATTATATATAATGATATCACTATTCGAGCATGAAATAAATAGAGTAAAATAGTAGGAAATATGATTTGTTAAAAGCATTCAATCCTGTTGACTGTAAGACACTCTTAAGAGTATTACATAATATATAACTTCCGTCATATATCTGTAAATCAGATGGAACGCTCCTATACATATACAATTGCTTGGCATGTTTTTTTAACCCCTGCCTACCATGCTCAACCTTTGCATGAAAAATATAATTTTTAATTTACTGTTAGTATTCTCTCCTTGAAAATAATAAGGAAAAATAAAAAAAATAAAATCATATAAAGAAAACAAACAATTTTTAACCAATAAAAATTTGATCAATAACTAAATCAGGTATAATAACCAAAAACCAAAAAGAATATAACAGATTAACCATTGAAAGGTTAATCTTATTACTTAAAATTACATATAATGCATGTGGCTGCACATATTTCTTTAATATATAGGTATTATATTAATGTATATAATAATAGGAAGTCTCATTTGCATCTCTTTATATTTTTTCAATTACGAAATACGAATACTATGCGTACGGGTACGAAAATGAAACGAATATATATATAACAATTAAAGAGAACAAAAAATAATTTATAATTATCATCATTACGGAAGCAATTTGATAATTATAATTTAAATCTGTGTAACTTACCATGTTGGTCTGTTTTATTTGCTTTTTATTAATACTCTTAATTATAAATTATTTAGAACTAAGGGTACAAATCAGTAAAAAAGTTTTGAAAATAAAGTTAAAATTTTGGAAAAGAAAAAATTATTTTAGGATAAGCAATTTTTTTTTTTTACTATAAATTTTATTTATTTTTACATTTTTACATTCTTACACTAGTCTACAAAAACAGCTATTTATTTTTAAATTTATTAACATCTAAGCAATATTTTCGTTTTTATGTTAATTTTACGCACAGTTTTAGGAATTTTTATACTATGTACAAACTTTACAAAATTTTTTTGTTTTCTAATTATATTATTGGAAAAGTAGGGAGTAAAACCAATAGTTATTTATTAAAAACATAGCCTAACTTAATCTATCTTAATCTAACAAAACTGCTTAAAACTGCTTAACCTTAACTTATTTAAAAAAATAAAGGACATGATTATTGTTGACCGTTTTTATCTAAATAGATAAAATACTCAGGAGCTATATGAAGCCCGTGACCAAGGTTTTTTTGATGTACTCCTCATTGTGGTAGAATATATGCGATATTAAATCATTTTAACACTCCGGTTTGTGCTTTATCATAATGTAGGAAAAGCAATTAGCAGAATAAGTTTAATCCAACGATCCAAGGAAAGTTTTAAGAAATTTAGAATAAGAAGAAATGTATTATACTTTGTGCTAATTATAATTACGGTTTTCCAAGCACCAATAGTTTGCTTTAACTAATTTGTCCTTATATGGTATGGACATTTCAAATTTTAAATTTTCTCCATTAATACTGCCCGGGTTATAAACAATAGTTTTACATGTCCGTCTATTATAATGGTATAATACTAATTTTTTTTTTGGTTAAACATGGTTTTATTACTCATATTTTATTATCGTTTTATAATTTTAAATTTACTAAAGTCATATTTGAGCTATTAATACTGAAGTTTTACTCTTAGCTGACAGTCAAAACTTTGTTAGACATCTTAAACGGAGGAAACCGTTCGAACTGTGTAAAGATATCTGAAGTAATAGAGCCAAAACTGTATTAATGGTTAGTCTAAAAGACTAGTTTTAATATACTGATGATTTTCTTCTATCTGGAAAAAACTATAATTTATATATTGGTTTTTTCTATATATTTTGTACTAAAACTTTGCCGTCTGCGTTTACCTGCTGTAGGAAAGAACAGAGTTTCAAGTTTCAATAAACGAGTAGCGGGGGCAGCAGCCCTCGACTATAAAAACAAAATTTGTTTGTTCTTTATAGTTTTTACTAAATTTACGCTTTTTTCAAAGTTGGGAAAAAATATTATAAAAGATTATTATTATTATTGAAAAACCATTTCGCATCAGTATTGAAAAGAAAATTTATAAAAAATAATAAATTAATAAAAAAATAAATAGTTAAAATTTAAACAAAAATTAGAATGATGGAATAAAAGTCAAGTTTCCTTTCACTAATCATTTATATTTATTTTGCAAATATTGAGGTACAAGTACAATATAGTAATAATGGTACCTGGTATACAAGGTTTTTTTTATATAGGGAAAATAATAAAGAAGAAGTGAACTGAAAAATCTCTCAACTTTACTCGAACAAAATAAGAATATGGAGAAGCCAAAACGAATTTGTGTAACACATTCCATATATACACAAAAAAGATCAGCAATATATTTACGAAATACAACTTAAATATAGTTACTACTAGCAGAAAAGTAGTATAAAATAGGGGGTTTCTACGCCAGTCTTGACGTCATAATGGATCATAAGCTGATCTGGCAACCCTAAAAGAGTACAAAATTGAAATTGTCCTGCGTGATTTTAGGTTTTTGGGGTATGCGGTAAGCCTAATTATAAAAAATAAAAATAATATCTCAAGGTAGAGATGCACTTTTGACGTGGTATTATGGAATATAAATTTTTGGAGTGGTATTATGGAATAGAAATTTGGTTCGATTAATCTGAAGCTATCAACCCCGCCGAAGTTGTCCACCCCGCCGAAGCTGTTAACCTCGCCGAAGTAAAATTTTAGGTGGTAATATGAAGCTGTCAGGTGGCCGAAGCCCCGCCCAAGTTCCAAAGTTGAGCGCCGAAGCTCGCCGAAGCTCGCCGAAGTTAAAGTTGTAATTTGGGTATAAGTTTTTTTGATAGAGTTGGAACTTCAACAGCTTCGGCAAATAGATTTTAGGTTGATGATGTGTGTTGGGTAACGCGACGCCGTGGCCGCTGCTGAAATTCGTTGTCCACCGAAGCCCCGCCGAAATTGTTAACTTGATGCAGAAGCTGTACCAAGTTGGCATTGAAGTTGTTGTTAGAAGCTTGTATCAGCGACTTTGGATAGTGTTATGAAATTGTTAAAGTATCCTATAGTAGGTCCACTGCACTCATCCTTCATCATACCAAGGACCTTTTTATTTTTTCTGGGAATATTATAAGGATTATCAATAGAATAATCTGAAGTATCATAGAAATTTTGTATATCAGGCAATATATCGCTATAAAAATCTTTTGTTTTTATTGTATAAATAAAAGAATCTGTATCCATATAATTAAGTGAAATATTTTCATTATATTTTGGCTTGATATAACTATAATGAAAATCATACATTTTTAGTTTTGATAATTCTAAAACTGTAAATCCGGCATATATTGGTTTATTATAATATGTACGGACTCTACTCATTTGAATAGCAACCATATTTTTTGTGAAATGAGCTAAACTATGAAAATTTGGTCTTGAAATTAAAGCACGTGCTCCTAAACATTTACCTTCACTTTTCCAAGAATTTACAATTTTAACATCCACTCTTTTATCCACATTTTCCATAGTCTTACCAAAGTTTGCGTTATTTATTAACTTAAAGAAACTTTTTTGAAATTCATTTGTAGCTCTTGTTCGATATGAATTATTTAAATCAATAAAATTTTTCAACCAACAAGATTGTTTGAACATTAAAACTCTATGAATTTTTTTTAATTTTAACCCATTTTGTAAACATTGCTTCAAATTTCTATAATGAATTATATAATTATATTTATCTTCTAAATCTGCAATTAGTTTTCGACTCATTATTTTATCTGTTTTTTTATTTTCCGAACAAAATGGTAGATCGCTATGTTTATCATGTATTGAAATAGGATATTCTAAATCCACCTCTAAAATGTATCCGGTTTCAGAGTCATCAGCGATGCTTAGTACATCAATATCAGTATTTTCACTCCATTCAAATTTTGAATGAGGTAAGCACTGAGACTGTGCAAACCCATACAGATTATTAATATCAAGATATACAATATATGTTGATGGTTGGTTTTTTTCAAAATTATCAATATATTTATTGTTGGCAACTGAGTGTCTTAATGAACATTGTGTTAAACCGCCTCTAATACCGTTTTTTATAAAATTATATATGTTAATATCAGTTAACAATTCTAATTCAACTCGTGTTTCTTTTAACATGGCATCCCATGCTAATCCAGGAACTGTGAAATATTGACAAGGATCTAAAGAATATATTTGTTTGCAAATTTTTCGAAAATTTTGGAAAATATCTGTTAATAGAAGCACATCAGATTTTAAATAAATTTCTAAATAATCTTTAATATTTTTACAATCAAATTTTTTCCATACATTTTCAGCATGCAAATAATCTGATTCTGAACAAAAACTATTTGTAAATTTATTATTAAAGCAATTTCGAGAAGGTAATGTTATTTCATTTAATTTTTCCCATGAATCTAAGTATTCATAAGGAAAAACTCCTTTCTGTCTAATTAACGAAAACTTATCATTATCTGGATACATTTTTCTAGTATTTAATAATTCAGCATCTTCTAAATTAGATGCTAATGATTCTAAGCTTGATGCCATGAATCTAAATGAATCTAAAAATCTTAATTCAAACGAAACATCATTTTCAATTTCAATCCATTTAGATAATGAAATATAATGTTCTTTGTAGATGGAATTACTTGAATGTTTCCAGGATAATCATTTAAAAGTTTAACAAACAAATGACAATCATATCCTGAAAAATTATGGAAAAAAATAGGAATAAAGTTTGGAATAGAATAATTTAAATTGCATAAAGAATGCGCAGGATCTCTATATTTTCCTGTTAAATGACAGTGATCAAATACTCTTCCTCTAATATTTCGCTACAAATATGACAATTTACACTTTCTAATTGTATTTTTAATTCTGAAGGTGTTAATGAATTCATTGGAACTATATTTCTAATATACTTACATACAACATTAGTTGTATCCTTAATCAAATTGTCTACGAAATCCTTTTCACAGCCCTCTTTAGTATACATCCTAAATATATCTAATGTATCATCAAAAGAACATTTGATGTAATATGCTGAAGAACAAGGTATATGTTCTTGAATATCTGTTGTTGATGATGACTTTGGATCTGGCAAGCAAGATTCAATATTTTTAAGTATACATTCGAAATCTGCATACACAGGAAATGGAAGATCAATCTTTTTATTAAAATTTTTAAATTTTAATATTTTATTTTCAGCTGATGGCATTGTTGTTATCATTTTATTACACTCATTTTCATGTTGTTTCAAAGATGACTCACTATAGAAATTGAGTAAACAATTATTACATAAATAAATGCGAACCTTTTTTTTAGTAATTTGCGCCTTTATTAATCTTGAAATATTTTTAATCCAAACATAATGAGTTCTTTCTTCATTTTGGATTAATAAAAGATTTATATGAGTGGTTTTCTGTTTCATTGTAAAGTAATATGGTCCCACTATTTGGAAAAAATCGCCACCAGATGATTCGATTTTTTCATAACCAAAAACATTCACACTTATTGTAGGGTTCAATTTTTCAAATATTTTAATATCAGAAACTTTAAGAGGAAACTGCATCCCATAAAAAATCAGCTCTATATTATTCCGTAAGACTATTCTACTCGATGTTATATCTCGAATCCTATATGTTGAAGTTCGTGCTAGATGCTCATTCCCATTATGTAGAGATGATATTATACTCCATTTAAAACAATATACATCCGAATTCATTACATTAACGCATGCTTTCTTTCGTTTTATAAACTCTGGTAATGGCAAATATTGCGATCCCCGTAACGGTCTATATTGATTGATATTAATTTCTAAATGAATTATTCTAATTAGCGCCCACCCACTATCTCGCTCCTGAAACTCATCCATATTTTTCATGATATGTTGCATAATTCTATCATATATATTTGATAATTCCATTTTATTAATCACAATACTCATTTTAGTATTAAAAGATTTTATTGAAGAAATCATACAATCTTCATCCTGATCATTGTTTTTTCCAGGTTTAGTTACTTTGATGTATTCAGCAAATAATTCCATATTATTTCATTCTATTATTTTAAGTTTAGAATTATTTAAAAACTCTTCTGACACTAGTATCCCTTCATCCTTGTTCTCTAAGATGTAGGTCTCTATACGTTCTTCAAAGCTGCTTTTAACAGATTTCCATGTGTTATCTATTAAAATTGCAGCATTCTTCTTATGCAAGAATGTCTTCAAATGATATATCCAATTTTTTAGAAATATGTCAACCTTGCAATCCGAACAAAATCTTGTTGGTGTATTATCAGCTAACCTTTTCATTTTTTTAATTTAATTATTTATTTTTAATAACAACCTTTTTAGTGAAAATAAAAAAATATTATTGAAATTTTTTATAATTTCAACGCGTTATATAGGTCTTTTTATCATGAAATTAAAAAAATTGTATAGAAAGTTGTGGTTATAATTTTTTATTTTTATTTTTTGATTGTTCTTATAATATTAAATTCTTAGAATAAAAATATTCAATCAAATAGAAAAAATATAACAATTCAACAATTTTTTATTTTTAAATAATTTTTAATTTCTTCAGCTTTTTTATTGATATCATCTGATAGTAAAATTTTACAATAATTTCTAGTCACAGTACAGCTTATACAGCACGGTCCTTTACTTTCAATAAAAACTTCTGCTTCCTGTTTAGAATTGAAACCCGCAATGTGGTATAGTAAACTGAAACTATCAACCAAAGATTTTCTGTTTCTTTTTTGTGCTTCTTCTTTAGCAACTTATACAACACGGCCCTTTATTTTCAATTTTACAAAATTTGTTTTATTTCATAATGATTCCAATTTAAAATTACATTTTTTTTTTTCAACCTTAGTATAGTTAGTTCTCTTTTTCAGATGATGATGATAATGGTAAAACTTCATAAAGTTGCTCATATAGCATAAAATTCATTATAGCAAGAAATTTCAAAATATGAACATTTTCAAATGCACAATACCCAGTATGTTTGAATGCGCATGTTTGATCTGTTTGATCTGTTTTATTTTGTTGTTTAATCAATATTTTCAAACTTGTAGGATCATCCTCATCTAAATTGCTCACATTGCTATGATTTAATGTAAATTCAATCCATTTCTTTTTTTCCTCCCCTTTAACATAAATTTTGGTATTGTTGCTTATAAATATTTTCAAAAAATTGATCACATCACAAAAATGAGTTCTTCCGTCAGACCATCTGAATCCATGATGATTTTTAGTTAACCAATTATTGGTATATTTTGTTTTGGCATCTAGAATATGCCAACTATATGGTGGTTTTATTATAAAATGTTGAATTTCATCTTTTGATGTAAGAACAGCAATTTCTTTCAGAATGAATTTGTTGTTATTATCCCGAAATCCTTGTATATCGATTATTACATACTCCATTTTTTAATTTCTTTTTTTTTAAACCTCTGAATGGACTGGTCTTGATGATGTTGCCCGCAAAAAAAAAAAAAAACGCATTGACATTGATCTTACATAATTTTATTAACTTCTCCAGTCAACGGACTGAATTCAACTAATCGATCATGTAGCATTAGACAATAAGCTGTTGTATTTTCAGGAATTTTTACTGAAGTTTTCAATTCAATTCTTACATCAACAGATCCAATTTTTAGATTCTCACTTTGATGACGTGTATCAATTACTAAAATTATAGCATCTTTTTTAAAATCATCCCATGTAAGTACCGAATCCCAAATTGTTTGATTGTAATAATTACTTCGAAAATTTGAGTATGCCTCATATGCAATGGCCTAACGATTTCTTTCAAATAACAAATTCATATCTTCATATGGATAAGCTTCTGAGTTCAAATATACTTCCAAATCGGTGATATTACAATGATCGAATTGTGCGGGGTCTCTATCCAGCTTATGTTGCCGATTTGTTTGTAAAGCAAATACAATAAAACGTGGTTTTTCAAGTTGTGATGTCGTTTTTACATTCCAAATATGATGATTAGTATTTGATGAAAATGTAGGGTATTCATAAAGATCCCAATTTCTAAAGGCTAATTTAATCGATGTACCTTTATTCATATTTTGATATAAATTCAATTTTAAAGTATCATTTAAAGTTATATGTTGAACTCTCCATTGTACTTTTATAAGCTGAATTTTTGCTTTTTCAATCTGATCACCACAAATCATAGAATTATTCTCGTCTGATCGATTCTCATCTGATCGAGAGCGGGTCAAAATCAGCTCATGTTTTGCATTCGGGATTATATTTTTATAGTCTTCAGCAAATCCCAAAAGCATTCTTAATGGAATACAAAAATTAAAAAACAAACCATTCAGTTCAATGCGTACCCTATGTGTCCAACTTGCATTCATTAATCTGATACTTTCGGTTTCATTTAGAGAAATGTAATTTTTTAAACAGGATGTTATTCCAACATTTCGGTTATGATCAATTTCCTTCCCATTCAACTCATACCGTATTTCATCGAAAAGAAATGCCATTGAATTGTTAGTCAATTTTGTTGTTGTTGTTGCCAGGCTATCTTTCGTAGAAAGTGATCCTTCAATATAAAGTAAAATCGTTGATGGTAAAAAATTTAAATTCTGATTCTGGATTTGAATACGAATTATATCGCTTTTGTTGAACGAATTCAAAAATGGTGAATATGTTTGCCAATGTGCATTTGTGATGCTTTCATCGAAAACTGGACTTTCAAATAAATTCATCTTAATGATTTTTTAATTTGTAATTTAATTTCAAAAACTGTAGATTTTTCAACGTTATAGCACCACTCTTATTATGCAATCTTTGATGACCTTGCTGCTTCAATGATCTATCAATAATGAGTTGAGGAGCTTCATTTATTGAATATTTATTGGAATTATTATAAACAATCATTATGTGACAGGTTTTAAATGCAGTCTGATTGTTATAGTTTCACCTCGAAAATTTATTAAATTGTCGTTCTGATCAACTAATCTGAGTGTTAGAGAACTTATTCGTTTGACGTTCACAGGTAAATAGATTACATTTTGAGGAACTTCAATTATTTTATAGCCTGGACTCACACCAATGAAGAATTCATGTAATGTATGAGCCTCTATTCCATTAATATAAGTTGCATACACGATATTACACTCTACCCGTATAATGTTAATTTTATTTATATCCATATATAAATCTGATTCATGCCAAACATTTGGTTTTAATTTTCTTCTACTAAAAATTCAAAATCAATCTGTTTATCAGAAAACACTTCACATTTTAGTGTGTTATTATTAGCTTTTATGTGAAGCTTCTCCTGTTCCCCTTTAGTATTAGTTTCCAATTTTCCTTTAAGAAATTCCTCAATGTCCTCTATTTCATAGGATCCAGTCGGAATAGTGATGCTATTATCATCAATAATAAATTTATTATTTTCCTCATCGATATTTGGTATTGAATTGTATGTTTGAAAATCAACTAAACCACATACATAGTCTTTATGCTGTAATTCTATAGGTGGGAAATACTCAGCTGCTAAAATAGATGAGTTACCGCTTAATGTAAGTGTTAGCGACATGACTTGCACTTTATGAATAAGATAATTTGGAAGTTGTAGATACTTTTATTATTGATACCATCCTAATAAATCTCATACATAGAAATAATATCAAATTGCCGACGGCAAAACATTAAAATCAGAAGAATAATTTATTTAATTTTATCTGAGTAATGCAAAATAACCTTGAACTTCATTTTTGATCAGCTGATATTAATGTAGGTCAGTTTTTACTATAAATTAAAATTTAAATTAAAAAATCAGTTTTTATCTTTTTTATTTGTTATTCTTTATTCGCTTAAAATTTGTTTTTTTGTTTATAGAATTATAATTTGATAAGAAAGTTAAACATAAATGACCACAATTGTATGTATTAAATTTTTGATATGTGTCATAATTATATGTGAGCTTATCTCCCAAGTATTTCACAACTTCAGCTGGTGGTTGTAAATTCCCAAAACTATCAAAATATAGTATATTACCTTCTTTTTTATAATATGCTACCCAATGAGTACCAGATCCAATAGAATTATCTAAATTTATAATTCCACATTCATGTTTCCAAGGTTTGCTTTTAGGTAAATCATCTTTCATGAAAACTCCACGAAAATGTTTTAGATATTTCTTTCCAAAATTGTTTAAATCAATGTTGGCTAGAGCTCTTTTGGGTAGCATATTTAAAATTTTTTTGGTTTCAAATATAATCCTAGTCCTTTCTTATATGGTTTTAAATATAGGCCTTTTCCTCTTAAAGCAATAGCCTCAATTGTTTTATTATGCCGTTCACTTTCATTTAACTGCCTCTTAGCGCTTTTAGCATCATTGACAGCTTTAGCTATACCAGCAGCTCCTCCTGAGAGAGCTCCCACAGCTGACAGACCTGCCAAAATTGGAATTAAAGGTAAAATTCCACCAACTTTAGGTACTGGAAGAACTCTTGGTAATTTTATTTGTTTTCTCTTTTTAGTTACATTTCTTGCTGCTTTCAAAGCAATTTTGATTGTATCTTTTTGACTTGTTGGTTTACTGCCCATAACAGCTACCTTAGCTTCTTGAATAATATTTTTTAATAATTTTTGCTTGGTTTTTGTTTTAGTTAAACAGCCCATTCCAAGTTTAACTTTAGCTTTCATTGCACCAGAAACTAGAAGTGCATTAACTCTTTCACCTATGCTTGAATCTGTTGCTTTGACTCTTTGCCAAGCCTTTTCAGCTAATATTTGGTCTACCTTATGACGTTCGTTTGTATCTCGATTTTGTGAATATGCAATATCGTGTTCACGACAAGCCTCATCCAATTGATTAATACCTTTATCACCTCGATATAATCTTTTTTGAAGTTTAGTTCCAGGTCCACAGTAATTATATCCTGGTAAATGCGCTTCAAATGGTAAATTATTTATAAGCGTATTGACTACTCCTCCTCTCCCTTTAAACAGCCTTTTACGTCTGATTAATTTTTTATTGTGATCAATCATATTTATGTCTTCGATTAACTATCGATATAAACTGACTGCCTATTACGTATATAAACTTGAATTTATATAGATTTTAATCAGTTGTCAGAATGAAGTTTGTTAAAGTGGATGACCCCATTAAAATAAAAAATTTTGATCGAGGAAGCTTTAAAAAGAAAAGAAAGCATGGTGCATTATTACCCGATAGTATCCGTGGATTGATTGTTGGACCGTCAAATTGTGGAAAAACTAATGTTATGCTAAGCATGCTCTTAGACTCTAAAGGTCTTAATTTTGAAAACATATACATTTACTCAAAGTCATTACATCAGCCGAAATATGAATATTTGAGAAAGGCAATAAATTCCGTTAAAGGTATGGGATACAATGAATTTCCAAATAATTCTGAAATAATTGCTCCATCAGAAGCTCAAAAAAATTCAATATTTATATTTGATGATGTTGCTTGTGAGAAACAAGATAGCATAAGAGCATATTTTTGTATGGGTCGCCATAATCATGTTGACAGCTTCTATTTATGTCAAAGTTATACTCGTATTCCTAAGCATTTGGTGCGAGACAATGCAAATTTCATAATTGCATTCAAACAAGATGATTTGAATTTAAAACATATTTACAATGATCATGTTAATTCTGATATGAACTTCGATCAATTTAAAAATTTATGTTCACATTGCTGGAAGAATAACTATGGATTTGTAGTGGTTGATAAGGATAGTTCTTTAAACAATAGACGTTATAGGAAAAATTTTGAAGAATTTCTTAAGTTATAAATAGATAATGGTTACATCATAACTATTTTAGTTTACTGTACTACATGGTAACATCAACAGCACCAACCGATCCGATACCAGTTCAGTTAACAACACCAACCGATCCGATACCAGTTCAGTTAGCAACAACTAAAACTGATTGCAAAATGGATGAGAAGCTAATGAAGGAAATGATTAAAGTTAAAAAAAGCCTTAAAAGGAAATATCATGCGTTAAAAACAGGTCGAATTTTACAAGAAGAAGCTTTAGAGAAAACTTATGAGCCCATTATAGACACAATTAAAGAATTAACTAATGTTGTGAAATATCAGAAGTCTAACAATTTTAACTTGAAGCTGGAAATTAAACCGGATGTTGATAGTGATGAGATATTCTTAAGCGATGAGTCATCTTTCAATTTTAAAAAAACATCAACGCCTAAGTTGAAACCGGAAGTTAAACTGCAAGCTGATAAGAATAAAACATTCCTAAATGATGAGTCATCATTCAATTTTGAAACATCAACACCTAAGAGAGCGACACCATTAAGAAATCTAAACACTGAAAATAATACACTAACACTATCAAAATCATATGGATACAACAAGTCAGAACTTGATAAAAGTTATGGACCTTATTTTGATTTACAAACAAATACAAGTAAACTAGGAGCATCTACTTTTCGAATTGATGAACAAAATCATAACATAATAATTGGTAATGATGTATTCAGAACAACTGATGGATTGTTCGAGCTTATATTTAAGAAGAAACCTGATGATTCAGTTTATACAGCGAATGATATGAAAACATATCAGAAAGTTCTAGAAACCACAAATGTTCATAGAAAAAATTATGATTCTCTAGAACAAATTAAAGGAAATAAAGGTTATAAATATAAAAATATTATCAGAAAGCTTTATGAACATGAATATAATACCAGAAATAGAAATAAAAAGGGAGCAGGTCATTCAATAAACAATTTATCTAAAGCATCGACATCGTTAATGTCATACTCTGAGGCACCAAAACAATATGTCTATTGGGATGATCCGAATGAGTTAATTGATAGATTGAGAATTTTACATGCATCCCAATATGCTGGGAATAATAATCATCAAAATGAAATCAATTCCATTCTTGAAGAGCTTAGAGAAGCTGATATAATCGCATAATTACATTTATACACTTGCAAAATGGCTATTGATAAGTTTGGACGCAGTTCTCGCAATCAAACTTCAAATAAATTACTATTTAAAAATTATTCTGCTCTTGGTTTCAAATTAACAGAGGATGGAGATTATGATCTTCAATTTAAAAAATTAGTTAATGTTAATCATCCGTTTAACACAATGGATTCCACAAATAAAAAATATGTTGATGATTCAATTAAAAATTTAAAACAATATGTTATGAAATTAATCAATGAATTAAAAGAAGATGTATTTTTAAAATTAAGAAATGAAATATCACGTGTTTATGGATCTAATGATAAAATGGATGCTAATTTGAAAACTAATATATTGAAAATTAAAGATGAAACTAAAAAATATATGGATAGAGAATTAGCATTTCTTATAAAACATGTAAATGCATTACGAGATGAAGTAATTATGGTGGAAAGTCCTCGTACTGATATTGTTCGGTTATCAGATGATTCGAAAAAAGAACTAATACAAACTCACGACCTTAGAAAAGGAAATTTTTAAAATAAAAGATATACTAGAATAGTTCAATTTAAACTGCTGACATGGATGTACATCGTTGTGGATATTCTTTAAAGAATTTTCTCATTAAGTATGGAGATATTCTTTTAGAGGAGCACTATGAAGAATTAAATCATCATTTCAAATTTCTAAAAAGGTTTAAAGATTCAGCATTAGAATTAACAAAGGAATATGGTTATCATTGGAGTAGATGTCCATATACAGCTGAAATTGTTGAAGATGTTCCCGAAACATGTGAATGCATCTCAGCTGACCTTATTATAGGAAGGGTTGAAAAACTCATGAAATTGTATAACCGAATAAAAAATAAATAAATAATTAATAGAACTAAAACATGTGTATATATTTTATTTTTTGTTTTTTACTTCTCGAAATGTCTAAGAGAGAGGTTGTTGAAGAGTTGCACAAGCCAGCTCGTAGAAATTTTAAAAGACGAAGAGTTATTATTAAAGGTTTTGATGATCTTTGGCAAGCTGATTTAGTAGAAATGGGTGCATATGCTAAACAAAATAAAGCGTATAAATATTTATTAACAGTTATTGATACCTTTTCAAAATATGCATGGGCTATTCCTATAAAAAATAAAACTGCTGAAAATGTAATGCAAGCAATGAATTCTATTTTCATCGCATCTAAAAGATATTCAAAAAATTTGCAAACCGATGATGGAAAAGAATTTTTTAATAATACTTTTAAAAATTTGATTGTGAAATACCATATTAATCATTATTCAACATTCAGCTCATTAAAAGCCAGTATTGTTGAACGATTCAATCTAACTCTAAAGGAAAAAATGTGGCGAGATTTCAGTTTTAATGGTGATTATAAATGGATAGATACTGTTGGAAAATTAGTTCACCAATACAATAACACTAAACATCGTACTATTAAGAAGCGGCCATCTGATGTAAATAGTAAAAACGCAAATGAGCTGTTGTCAACTGCATATAATCATATTAAAATTGCTGCACCAGCAAAATTTAAAGTGGGTGACTCAGTTCGTATAAGCAAGTACAAACATGTTTTTGAAAAGGGATACAACTGAAATATTTAAAATCAAGAAAATTCAGATTACTAACCCCATCACATACTTATTAGAAGATTATCAAGGTCATCCCATTCAAGGCGGTTTCTATGAGCTAGAATTAATAAAAGCTAAAAATATAGATGTCTATCTAGTTGAAAAAATTGTAAAAACTAAAGATAATAGAGTTTTTGTTAAATGGCTTGGTTTCCCATCAAGTCACAATTCTTGGATAAATAAAACAAATTTATTATAATTTTTTTAATAATATGCTTTTTATTTATTTATTTATATATTTATATATCTTAACATTTAAATTATAGAGAGAACAAAAAACAATTATACAGATTTAAATTTAAATTTATTTAGTTTCAATTAAAATTATAAATGTTTTCTTTAGTAAATTTAATTTCAATATTCACATTCTTAATAGTTACAACTTCAAAATAGTATTTTATTTCATTATTTTCAATTTTTCTATTTAAAATTTCCAAAATTCTGGGTGAGTATTTTTCCACATAATATTTTGGTAGATATGTGAAAAAATCTTTTGTTCTTAACATTATACAGCGAATTGGTGTTCCATCTTGTTTAGGAAATTTGGATGTTGTTTCTAAGAGATGAAGCACTTCAAATTTTTCCCCAATATTTAATTTTGATAATGATATAAATTCCAATTTTTTATTGACGACTTCTAGAAACATATCTAGTTCTTCATCCTCCATAAATTCTTGTATATTGGTGTTTTTTTACAATTTGTTCCAAACCATTGCTCTTCAATGTTGCTAAATCAAAATTTTTTCCCATTTTTAATTATATTATTATCTAAACAATTTGAAACCAAAATATGTCTTGTTTAAATAAAACTTGAGCTCCATATGATTTAAGAGTTGTTTGGATATCATATTTATATAAAATTTTTACCTTATCTATAAAACTGAAAACGGAAACCGCAAGTTAGGTGATTAAGTTTTTGACTTGACACCCCAATTTCGACCGCTCCCATGAAAACACATTTATTTTTAAAAATGATAAGAAGTTGAAACATCAAAACCACAAGTTGGAAACAAAGCGATTAAGTTTATGTTTTATTAATGAAGAATGCTAAACATTAATAAATTACATGTTGGATGTCAGATGGACGGACGAATTTTAACTTTACACTGCAATTCCGCTTACGCATAACTATTTCATATAAGAATATTTCTAATTGATAAGAACCTTTAAACTATTTAAAACCGCAAGTTTTCATTTTGTCAATTTTTAAAATCGTACAATTTGGTAGGGTACTCTGCTCAAAATTTCTATTATGTTGCGTGAACATACATTACCAACTCTAATTATTAAAAATTAAAACAATAAAAACAGCAAAAAAAATTTTAAATTCTAATTTTATTCTCTTATCATAAAACCGCAAACAAAAATTTTAAATTTTATTCTCTTATCACAAAACTACAAACATTTATTCCTACTATAGGATACTTTAACAATTTCATAACACTATCCAAAGTCGCTGATACAAGCTTCTAACAACAACTTCAATGCCAACTTGGTACAGCTTCTGCATCAATTCAACAATTTCGGCGGGGCTTCGGTGGACAACGAATTTCAGCAGCGGCCGCGGCGTCGCGTTACCCAACACACATCATCAACCTAAAATCTATTTGCCGAAGCTGTTGAAGTTCCAACTCTATCAAAAAAACTTATACCCAAATTACAACTTTAACTTCGGCGAGCTTCGGCGCTCAACTTTGGAACTTGGGCGGGGCTTCGGCCACCTGACAGCTTCATATTACCACCTAAAATTTTACTTCGGCGAGGTTAACAGTTTCGGCGGGGTGGACAACTTCGGCGGGGTTGATAGCTTCAGATTAATCGAGCCAAATTTCTATTCCATAATACCACTACAAAAATTTATATTCCATAATACCACGTCAAAAGTGCATCTCTACCTTGAGATATTATTTTTATTTTTTATAATTAGGCTTACCGCATACCCCAAAAACCTAAAATCACGCAGGACAATTTCAATTTTGTACTCTTTTAGGGTTGCCAGATCAGCTTATGATCCATTATGACGTCAAGACTGGCGTAGAAACCCCCTATTTATACTACCCAGAAACCTGAAATTATGTAACCTGTTAGGATCTGCTAAAGACAAGAAGAGCATAGAAGAAGTAAGTGGCATATACATATCATGCCAAGATTGCACAAAAACTTATCATAGGTAGCCATATTAAGGAATTACTATTGTATACAAAAAGAACATATTATTAAGGCTTCAAACTATAAGTATTAGTGTAAAAATGCAAGCACTGGTCAAGACAGTAAGTTGCTTCTGAAATATCGATATTTATAAATAAATATAAATGATTAGTGAAAGAAAACTCGACTTTTATTCCATAATTTAAATATATCACTAAAAAGAAATCTGATTATCAAAAACAAAAATTAGGATGTTTAATTGGTTAACAACATCCAAAATAATAGTGAAAATTTCTAATAAAAATATTTTTAATTAAATACTTTTAATTTTACTGATATGCTTATCATACGTGTATTTCGTTTCTTATTTGCAGATTTCTTCAGTGTTTTGTACTGGACTGAGGAAAGAAATCTAAAATCATCTTATTTATTACATTTGCACAGGTAGCAATTTGACGTGTTTCGCAGCTGGAAAGTTGTTTATAATCCAATAAAATATCACAGGTAGAGGATTGAGTAATAATATTATTACTTATTTCATTGTTGGTATTTGAAATAATACTTTCGACGTTAGAGTGACAGGTAGGCGTGGTGTTGTTCGTTCTATTATATTTAACTAAAAATTTAAATAAATAAGAATATTCGTTGCCTTGGTCTTTATTTAGGAATGAGGGCTCTTCAAAGAGAGATGTGGTGTCGGCGTAGGCCCTAATGACCATATCCCAAGTAAATCTGGAGTGATATTTCTAACTGTATATAAATATTGGGAGGATTTTGTGGAAAAATCTGGAGGTATTTGGTTTTTCAAGAAAGAAAATAAAGATTGTTCTTTTTTTCAAAATTTTCTACTTTGAACTACAATATGGAGTAATTGTAGCACCAATCAGCATCAAATAAATGTTGAAATATTCTCCAGATCGCTATCTTCCTAGAATATGCCTTACAAACGGTTCTAAAATGTAACTATAAAGTAATAATTGTTACTAAAATGTGCTTTAAAAATACGATTCATTCAGTGTAACAGTTTGGTAACCGTTTAGTAACAGTGTGTACTTTATTTCAAATTACAAGAATCATTCTTTCTCTTTTTCATTTTTAAAAATAAGTAGGTATTTTTATTTCATTTTTATGCGAGTGAGAGGAAAAATATGTGTATGTATTTAAAATTTATGTTTTACTAACAAGTAAATATATGCTGATGGAAATAAAATATTCTAAATATTTTTAATACGAACATTTAAGATTGAATTGAATTTGAATTCCAATTTTTTTCGTAAAAATAAAAGGCCTTCTTTGAAATTTAATTTTCCATGTTATTGAAATAATTTTATGGTACTTGTACTAATTCGCCACTTTATCATGAATATCGTCAGAAATTGTTAAGTAAACATTTTTTCATTATGCTTTTTCTAATAAAACTTTATGAAGCATATTTATTTTATGTATTTTTATTAAATTTTAGTTTAGAAAATTTAAACTTTTTTTTAACTACAAAAAATATGGCCGCTTTCAGTTTTGTTTCTAATATGTGTAACGCTGTAATTTTTACTGGAGTCTACTGTAATTTTGTCTATATATATATATATCTATACTTATAAAAGGGAAAGTTTGTTTGTTTGTTTGTTTGTTTGTTTATTTGTTTGTTTGTTTGTTCGCTATACACGCCCACAGTTTTAAAGATAGAATTCTGAAATTTTGCACAGTTATTCATGGTACCGGTATGTAAATAACGCAGTACTTTACAAAGCCATCAGATGACAGGTTCGGGTTGCTGCCGTACAACTCTTACCAAGACTCAGGAATATTTTAAAATCCATGTGTGTGACAGATATGAAAATTTACATTTAGATTCTCTTTCACAAATACAGAAATTCGACTGTTACCGATTTCGAAAATTTGGACTGGTTCGGGTTGCTGCCGTACAACTCCTAGCACGTACGTCTCAGGAATATTTCAAAAACCAATTGTGTTACAGGCATGAAAATTTACACTTAGATACTCTTTCACAAATAAAGAAATTCGACTGTTACCTATTTCGAAAATTTGGACTGGTTCGAGTTGTTACCGTACAACTCCCAGCACGTACGTGTCAGGAATATTTCAAAAACCAATTGTGTTACAGGCATGAAAATTTATTCTTAGGTATTCTATGAAAAATAAAAAAACATGTATTGTCATGAAAAACTATTTTTGAATTTAGGAATCAGTATAAAATTTTTATTAATCAGAAAATACTGCAGAGTGTTCCAGGGGGTCCATGTGTACAAATCGATAGATACAGTTATCGATGAAAATGAAGTTGTTGTTCCTTATCAATTGGAATTAAAAGTAGTAGCTTCAATAGTGCTTCTACGAAACTTGAAGAACCCAAAACTACGGTACTAGATTAAGAATAAGAACTTGGCATCCTCATTTCATTTAAGTACAAATTTCAATTGATTGTGGAAAAGGCGAACATATCTTTATTTCAAGAATACCTCAACAGCAAGGAGCGTATTTGCTTATACTTCATCAGAAAAGATCACTAAAATATTGTTTACAAAGAAATAATTTTAATATAAGTATAGCTTATAAGTTGGAGTATTGTTGATATTTTTTTATCGTAGTGAAAAAAAATATTAGAATATTTTTGATAAACCAATTTTTTCGATTTCTCTCGATTCATAAATCAAACTTCATTGAAATAAATTCGATTCATTTTGTGGTCGACCCGGACAACGTCGGGTAACTTTGCTAGTATATATATAATCAATATAGCTTTCAAGCGAATTGCTTGGATAAAGCTATATTTTACCTCGTAAGAATGTTTAAAGCTTATAGCTTTGTCAAACAATTCTTAGAGTTCTGTTCTGTATATAATCTTGAGCGTATGGCTCTATAAGGATTATACACTTGTATTGAAATGATATTTAAAAGCGTATGGCTTCATAAAAAGATCTTTCAATTTAATACAATCATAAAATAAAAGAAAGAGTTCTTTATATTCAAGGTTTGATTAAATAATAATTCATGTTCTGAACAATCATGCTCTTTTATACAAATTTTACATAAATCTTAATTTAATTATTTACAATTAAAAATAATAAATTCAATAAAAATATGCTGATTAAGTATAAAATAAATTACATTAATTTTATAATAACAAAGTTAGTTTACTAAACATTGCCTTACATGATTCATTAACTTGGAATAACAATTTCTTTTTAGTGCATTTGAACTCAGAATAATACTATAGTAAATTCCATAATATTTATGTTGGTCAGCATAATTTTACAAATGAAAATAATATTTAACATATGTACTAATTATCATATATTGAGCAAAGTTGTGAATGAATATAGAGTTTTTTTATTAAAGATTTATATACAGTTATATTCATATATTGCCATTCGTTCTCGAATCTTGAAACTATACGGACGAATTGTAATTGTTCGCGCAAAAAAGCAAATTCAATTCGCGCCGAAAAAAAAAGTACAAAAATTATAAAATAAATAAATATAAATAAATAAAAAAAACAAAAAAATTATAATAAAAACCGCGACCGTTTTAAATAATAATAATTTTGTTACTGTCATTTTTGACACCGTGACAGAATATTAAGAAAAACGTCTTCAACAATAAAAATCAGTGCTGACAACTTAAACTCGCAGATTAAGTTAATATTGTTCATCTGGCGTCAAATTCTGGAACTTATAGAAAATATCTTTGTCTTATATAAATTATAAATTGTAAGTACTATTTGATTTATGAATATTTTTATTAGTCTTATATAGCGAATATTTATTAAATTATAATTAATTATCTATAATTAATAATTAATATAAAATATAATTGTATAATATAATTGTATGTATATATCTTATGATATATATATATTAATTATTCTATATTAGTTTTGTTTAAACAGGCATTTTTTGTGTTGAGTGTAATTTTATGTATATACCTGTATATTCATAACAATTATATTCTAACACTTTAGAATGCCTTTTTAAACTTCTAAATACAACTATTTTTATATAATAAATAATATAAAATATAATTATATAATAAATAACCGGATATGACGTTGAGCACTCCACCGCTCTCATCTGATAAAAAAGATTCGTCCTCGACATCGACATCAACAGGATCAACACTAACTCGAGCTTCAACATCCTCAAACATTAATAGCATTCCAAACTCATCTAATAACTCAACGATTAAAGAAGATGATTTACACCAAGAGCTTCAGTCGCTGCGAATGCAAAATGAAGAACTAAAGAAGCAGTTAAAGGAAGTTCTATCAAAACACTCTACTGAAAAGGTTGTACCAGTTGTGACCCTCTCTGATAATGCCGAAAAAAAAAATGGTATAAACAGCTTCGAACTTGTCATTAATTCAAAAAAAAAAAGGAAGAAGGATAGTCCTCAAAAACTGCCTCACCCAAAACAAACCAGAATCAATGATTACTGGTTGAATAACTCCAAAGAATTCACCAATAGATTTAGCGAACTCGAAACAGCTGAACCTGAAGTAACTACCCAGGATACAAAATCGCCAAAACCTCCTCCAATTTATGTGTCTGGGGTTCAGAACATGTCTCCTCTTATTAACCTTTTAAGTCAAACTTGCTCAGCCGAATACTTCACGAAGGTTCTTAAGGGAAATGAAGTGAAAATTCAAGTGACAGACATCAATGACTACCGAGAAACAGTTAAAAGATTAAAACTAAAGGAAACTCAGTTCCATACGTATCAACTGAAACAGGACAAAAGTTTTAGAGTGGTAATCAGAGGTCTACATCCTTCTGTAGAACTAAATATAATTAAAGATGAACTTAAAAAATTAGATCACGAAGTAATTAACATCTACAACCTCAAACAGCGTAGAGGTGAAAATGAATTTGCAGTACCGCTTTTCTTCGTAGATCTTAGCCAAAGTAAAAATAACAAAGATATTTACAAAATACGATATCTGTTACATACACGTATAACTGTAGAAGCTCCAATAAAGAAAAAGGAAATACCTCAATGTACCAAATGCCAGCGTTATGAGCACACTTGGCAATACTGTAATAGGTTGCCTAAATGTGTAAAGCGCGCTGGTGATCATATCTCAAAGAATTGACCAAACAAATACCTAGGGTCTAATGTAAAGTGCACTTTGTGTCTAGGAAATCATCCCGCTAATTACAAGGGTTGTCAACGGTATAAAGAAATTAAAGAAAAAAAATTTCCCAGTTTACGTAATAGGCAGCTACCTCAACAAAGTCATAGCGCTGAGGAAGTTAAAGGAACAAGTGATATTCAAACTGTTTTTGGCCATAAATCCTATGCGGAAATATTAAAAAACAAGAGTGATACGCCACAGCAACCAGCTATCATATCAAACAATAATGCAACTTGTACTATCAGCTCCTCAACCAATTCAAATGAAGTTTTCGAATTAAAAAACATGGTGAAAGAATTAATGTCACAAGTTGGGCCTTTGATTAACCTCGTTAATAAACTTCTCCTAAAACTACAATAGCTAAACTCCTCAACATAGTCGTCTGGAATGCCAACGGACTGTCAAACCATCAACAAGAATTGTATCATTTAATTATTGATCACCAAATAGACATCTTGTTAATTTCTAAAACCCATTTTACAAACAAAAGTTATTTTAACATAAAAAATTACAACACATATTCCACAAATCATCCTGATGGGACGGCTTATGCTGGTACTGCAATAATCATCAGGAAAAACATACAGCACTATGAACTTCCTAAATATAAATTTAATCATATTCAAGCAACAAGTGTCGTGATAGCTGACTGGAATGGACCCTTAACTATTTCAGCTATATATTGCCCTCCTAAACACAATATCAACAAATCTCAATTTATTGATTATTTTAAAACTCTGGGAAATAGATTTATTGCCGGTGGAGATTATAATTCTAAACATACGTTCTGGGGCTCTAGGCTGATCACTCAAAAAGGAAGGCAGCTACTACTAGCCATGCAAGAATTCAACTTGAATTATCTGTCTACTGGACAACCTACATACTGGCCTTCTGATCTTTTGGATTTTTGCGTCTCGAAAGGTATCTCACCAAAACTATTTACTGTGAAATCAAGCCTCGAGCTGTCTTCAGATCATACGCCTATCATTATCTCTGCCTCATCCAAAGTAGTAATAACTCAAAATGAACAACGGTTACATACAAGGAAAACAAACTGGGATAATTATAGAAAGGAAATTGAACTGAAAACTTCTCTAAATATAGGACTGAAAAAACCCCAAGATATCAATGAAGCTATAAAAAACCTAAATATAACCATGATTGAAGCAGCAATGTCATCAACTCCGACGCAAGGTAACATCCGAAAATATGTTATTTCTCCACCTGAAATAAAATCCAAAATCATGGAAAAAAGAAACCTTAGGAAATATTGGCAACAAACTAGATCCCCTGAAATCAAAGCCAGGTTAAACCGTGCAATCAAAGAACTTAAATGTTTGTTAAATAAAACCAGAGAAAGTTCGTTGAAGAATTACCTTGAAAGACTAACATATACCGATCTTAATGGCTATTCACTGTGGAAAGCAACAAGAAAACTGAAACGGCCACAACAAATTATACCTCCACTAAGGAAATCAAATGGTAATTGGGCCAGAAGCGATGGTGAGAAAGCAGAGCTTTTTGCATCACATTTACAAAAAGTGTTTGTACCGTATCCATCAGTAATTTCAACCGACGAAAACAACAAGATTGAAAACTACCTTGAAGTGCCTTATCAAATGGATTTACCGATAAAGAAAGTCCGGATAAAGGAAGTACAGGAAATTATAAAAAACTCTGTGTTAGACAAGAAGGCTCCTGGGTATGATGGTATCACAGGCAAAATGGTAAAGGAACTTCCGTATTGCAGTATAAAATTCTTAACCCACATTTTTAATGCTATATTAAGAGCTAGCTACTTCCGAGATATCTGGAAAACTGCTCATATCATAATGTTAGCTAAACCGGGGAAAGAGCCAAATGAGACTAGTTCATATAGACCAATAAGTCTTCTGCCAGTAATATCAAAATTAATCGAAAAACTAATAGCCAAAAGATTGATTAAAATAAATAATGAACGAGATATCGTACCAGCTCATCAGTTTGGCTTTCGTCACAATCACGGAACAATTGAGCAAATACATAGAGTAGTGAACCATATAAATAATTCACTTGACAAGAAAAAATACTGTTCTGCAGCTTTTCTGGACATTTCGCAAGCCTTCGACAAAATTTGGCGCAAAGGTCTCCTTTACAAGCTTAAAAAACTACTTCCTCACCACTACCAGCAACTTTTGTCAACTTATTTATCAAATAGGAGGTTCTTCGTTAAATACAACGGGGAACAATCGTCACTAAAAGAAATTAAATCTGGGGTTCCTCAGGGCAGTGTCCTTGGCCCACTACTTTACCTGATATTTACAGCAGACCTCCCAACATCGCCGAGGGTACTCACTGCTACCTTTGCTGACGACACAGCGGTCTTAGTGTCTCATACTAATCCGAGATTAGCTTCAGAAGTTCTTCAGAACTACTTATTGGATATACAAAACTGGCTGAAAAAGTGGAGAATAAAGGCCAACGAATCGAAATCCCTTCATATCACCTTTACTAATCGCAAGGGAAATTGCCCCGCTGTTCACCTTAACGACATGGAATTGACTCACCAAGACTCGGTTAAGTACTTAGGTATGCACTTGGATAGACGCCTCACTTGGAAAAGTCACATCATCAGCAAAAATAAACAACTACGATTAAAATTCAACCAATTAATTTGGCTAATAGGTCGTTTCTCCAATTTATCCCTAGAATGTAAAGTTGCAGTGTACAAAGCTATCATCAGGCCAATCTGGAGCTACGGGTTGGAACTATGGGGAACAACTAGTAACTCCAATGGTGTTGATGTTATATGATTAATCTTGAAAAATTAACAAATGTTTTTAAATATTTCACTCACGAATTCTGTACCTATAGGTCAGTTTTAAGAGTTCTGAAGCTGCAATATTTTAAAATAAAATGCTCTTTACCTTTAGCAATTGTTTCTGCTTCTTTATTTTCCAAAGGAATTGCTTCTATGTATTTTGTTAATTCACATTGTATTGTGAGAATATATCTATAATTTTTTGAAATTTTCAGTGGACCTTTCCGTGTCTATCTGTATTGTTTCAAAACTTGCATTTGGAGTTGGTGTTATTACCAGTTTTTCTTTTGTATGCTTTCATTGTTTGTTTCTCGCACGTGGTTCACATTTGTTAACATATTTCTTTACCATCTTATTTAAATTTTTCCATATATATCTTTGTTTTATTTTATTTATAGTTCTCTTCACTTCTGTATGGCCTCCTACATAGGGTGAATCATGGAATTCGTTTATAATTTTCATTTTTGAGATCTCATCAGTAATATTTATTGGAGCATTATATATTATTTTTAAATTTGTTTGCCTATTTTCATTCAATTTATTAAATTTTTCTTTAAATTCATTAATTTTTTTGTACACAAATATTCCATCATTATTTTGTAATACTAAATTTTTTATATATTTATCTTTCATCATGAATATTAGCTTCTCCAACATCATACCTAAGTCGTGATATGTATTATCGCTAAATTCTATTAATATTCCTTTTTCATTTATTTTATTTATTGGCAAACTATTCATATTTTTATATACCGGTTTATTATTTTCATAACATTTTCTAAATGTTAACTTTTTTACGTTTTTTAGACTCAGACATAGAGTAATCATATAAGTAGAGTATTCACGTAGAACAATATTTGTTAATCATTTTCTTCTAAAAATGCCGTCCCATTTTTACTCAAAACACGAAAATGCCGTCCCATTTTTACTCAATACTCCAAAACACTCAAATATAATTTTCGAAACTCAATTATTTTTACTCAAAATTTTTTTTTTTATTGAGAAGAATATTTCATACAATGCCACTATACTTCTAGCCTATTCACAGAATGATTTTTTCGGAATTTTATCGAATTACGATTTCGTTTTAAGTTTTGTTTTAGTTTTGTGTATAAAGTTTTGCTCTCCCAGTGACTAGGCTAGGAGTATAGAGGCATTGTTTGATAATTTGAAAAGTATTTACATACCTATGTACTTTTGATTTATATGAAGAGTGTATATCTTAATATCGTATATGTGTTCACCATACATTTACATATCTAATTCAATACAAAAAATATATGTATATAGAAAAATGTAAACAAAAAAACACAATTAATCGCAAAGATAATGAATGAAATTGTATACATACAATAATAGGTCAATGATAGCATCACATAATCCAGAAATTTTTTTTAAAAATAATGCTAATAAAAGAATAAAATTTATTAGTAATGCATTACAAATCGTGAAGTTTGTACGGAATACCGTTTTGTTTTCTTTTCTCAGAAGTTGGTTAAAACTCGTATTTCTATTTCAGATGAAATAATTTTTGAAGAAATAAAAACAGCCAACAATCCATATAAAGAATAAAATGTCCAGTTTTATTTTTTTTACTTACTTTTTTAAATTTTGATAGCTTGTTTGTTTGTTTGTATTCATAATTATATTATGTATTCATATATATACTATTCATATTATTATCTACGGTAAGAAACAGACAAAATTAACAAAACCAAAATTGCTGAAAATTTAAAAATACATGTAGGTACCTATTTTTCAGTATACTTTTCAATAGAAATTAATTTGAATTATTTTTAATTTTACAAAACCAATATTAATTTTTTTGTCCCTTTCTTCTATAAAATTAATCACAAATTTCATAAATCACATTGACCAAGTCCAAAACAAAATATTAATTCTTCAAATTTTAAAAATTAAAGCAAAATAACAACAAATCCAGCAATAATCTTGAATTCTTTCAAAATAAAGTAGAAATGCGAGCAGCGAAATAAAGAAGTATGTATATACTGTAGCTAGCATGCACATTCGCATATAACTATACAATTTTGAGTACCTATACATACAACTTTTATATTGTTGACACTGTTGGCAGCATAATAACAAATAAATATGTTCATAAGTAGTAGGTACACAAAATCTTTTTATTTATGAGTACAAAATACATTGCGCTCAACTTATAAGCAGTTAAAAATTGAGTAATATAATTTTGAGTGAACACAGTGAACACAGAATTTTGATATTTTAAAAAGTGACTAGCAAATTTTGTTCTACGTGAATACTCTACTTATATGATTACTCTATGCTCAGACTCTATTTTAGCTGCTTTGATGTTTTCATCTTTTTTACCATTTTTATTGTTCTTTTTCATGTTTTCATAATTTTTGTTGTTCTTTTTCATCATGGCTCTAGTTAATACGTTTATTGTTGTTGGAATTATTGCCTTTAAGTAATCGGAATCTAATTTTATTCTTGACAAACAGTCTGCATTGGTATTTATTTTACCTTCCTTATATATAATATCAAAATCGTAATCACAAAGATCTAGTTTTATTCTCGTTAACTTTGATCATGGATTTTTGTGAGTAAATAGACTAACTAATGGTCTATGATCAGTAACTACCGTAAATCTTCTACCGTGTAGATATTGACTAAAGAAATTTACTGCCCAATGTATTACTAATAACTCTTTTTCAATAATGGGTTTATTGACTTCATGTTTGTTCAAAGTTCTACTTGTGTATGAAATTGGTAAATCTTGACATATTTGTCCTTGTCCGCTCCGAGAGCGAAATTTGAAGCATCTGCTGTTAAACCGAATCTTTCATCAAAATTTGGATATTACAGTATTGGTGCATTTATTAATTTATTTTTAAGTGTATTTTTAAGAACTATCGCATCCTTTATTTGAAGAAAATGCGGTTAAAGGTCTTGATTATTTTTCTAACTCAATTTGATGAAATGAACTTCAACGTTGAGAAATCCAACGTTGAAAAATATTTGGCTCTCCAAAGATTATCTAAAACATTATCTAATCTTGTCTAAAATCTACTACTAAACGCGATTTTTTCTCATCTGTTTCACTTTTCTTCGGTAGAATTAGTAAAGGTGAATTATATGGACAGAATGAAGGCTTAACTATGTCATCTTTTATTAATTTTTGAATTTGTTTAATAATTTCCTCTGTTTGAGCTTGCGGCAATCTATAGAGTTCTTTATATATACTGGGTTATCATCTAAAGTTGAAATTTTTTGCTTGTAAAACTTATTTGTGGTTAAAATATCCCCTGTTAAATAGAATGCATCTGAATATTCTTTACAAATATCCAGTATAGAAGTTTTTGCTTTATCGTCTAAATTGTTTATATTTAATTCTTTTAACAGTCTGCTATACCTTTCTTTAGATTCTTTGTTAGATGTTTTTCTTAAATTTATTATATGATAATTATGCAATGAATCAACCTTTGGTTTAATTTCTAAAATTACATTATGTTTTAACGTGTTTAATATTTGTATGTGTGCAATATCTTTTGCTGATATAATAGAGCTTGCTGTAAAAACTCCTTCTTGTATTTCTTGATTTATAATTACGCTGTCTTCGTTTACTTTTAAATTTATTTCTTGTACCTGTTCAGTTCTTGGTGGCATTATTATATTTTGAGAATTTGGTATTTTTGTTATCATAGGTAGGATAATTTCTGCGTCATCTATGTATATCGTGATTGTGAAAGTTTCATATTTTACATAGATTTTTAGACAAAAAATCTCTTCCTAATATACCGTCTGTTAAAATTGGAAAGTCTTCATTTACTTTATAGAATTCTTGCTTCAATTTTTTATCATTTAAGTTAATTTATCCTAATGTGGTGCCGAACGAATAAGTTTCTGAATCCGTTACCCCAGTTATTTTACATTTGTTTTGAGATAGAGGAATGTCTTGAACTATAGCATTCGATTCGATATATCAGCTCCTGTATCTATTAAATTTTTTTTATTTCCATGTGTAATGTTTGTTTTAATTATTATATAATTTAATGAGTTCTTATTCAAATTATATACTCTTAATGTAGTTATTTTTGATTTGGAGATTTAAGTCCCTCGATGTCTGAGCTTCGGGGACTGGCTCCTCGTTTAAACAAATGACTCGATTATGTTTTGAGTTATTATTGTTATTACTACTATGAAAATTACGATTATTGTAATTTTTATTATTATTGTTATTACTAATTATTATTATAAGGCGCGCCAACCAGTAATACACATCGAAAAGTTTCAAAAACTGTCTTATAATTCTTAAATCAACAAACTCAACATATCAAAAATTTCTGTGAAATTATTTTATTTTTATTATTTAGAATTTCCATACATATTATAGTTTTTATTTTTTCTTATTCTTCTACAAATAAATATTCATCGCATATATAGACATATATTTTACCGAAATTCATAAACAAATAAAAAAAATCTACATACCTACAAACACGTATAAATAATTCTTAATATTAAATTTACAAAAATAAAAAGTTATTATTACGAACATGATAAAAACATTCATGGGCTAATGGCTGCTCGCCCAAAAAATACATTGTTTTTTGAAAAATGAAATTATCATTTGTTTTTGTTTTCAATGTAACTAGTTGGGCTGAAATAGGATGCGTTCGGAATGATCATTTTGATCGTCAATCAATGAGTGAACTGCACAATTTGATCCAAATCAATTTGACAATTATCTTTTTTTGACTACTGTCATTTGGATTTTTCCGAACGATCACCCTGCTTTTTTAAAAGTTTTTTTTTTATAGGTTTTGTTTCTATAAATTATCAATAGGTGATTATTTTTGTGAGAGAATTAATTGCGTACCTAATTGAAAAAAAGATTATTAAACATGAATGTACAAATTTTAAATATTTTTATGGATTTAATAGCGGAATCGGAGTCTAAAGGTGGTTTTCCTCTTGATGGACGAACGTCCGGACAATTTTTTTTACACTATAATTGAAACACAAATACAATCAAAGAAAATTTTATGATTTCCTCTCAATGCGCGAAGGACTGACATTTGTTATGTAGTCAAAAAAGGTTGACGTTTGAAAATATGTTTACATGCGTTGATATTACTTTTATTAAAAAAATTTAAAATTTTGTTAAGAGTAATAATGGATAATAACATTGTAATATCGAAAAAAATAAAATATAGCGCTTTGCTTTTATCTTAAAATATAAATAATTTGTTAGAAACAAAATAATCTTATACTAAAAAACAAAAAACAAAAAAAATAAACTTCATATCTTTTTCTTAAAAAACATTTGAAATTCTATATGTGAATGCGTTCATTCATAAATCGAGATAGCAATAAATATTTATCAAATAATTATATACCTATCCTTTTCTTTTTCTTCGTCCTTCAGCCAAAAGTTAAAAATATTTTAACCAAGAAATTGGATGAAGAAAATGCCCGGAGAGGATTTTTTGTGTATGTGTTGGTAAAATAAAATTTTTTGATTGGTCAAAAAATTTGTCCGGACGTTCCATCAAGAGGAAAACCACCATAAGTCTGGAAATGTTGATGATATGAATGATAACTTTGGTTTTTGTAATCGACGTTAATATTAATATATTTAACTTGGATAAAGTTTTCAGTCATTTCTTCAACAATACATTTAACAATGTAATCATTTTTGGTTTCAAAATCTTGCAATATAAAATAATGGGAAAGTGGGGTCCATTGTTCTATGATTCTTTTAACAACATTTTCAAATGAAAGCCATCGCGTTCTAGATAAATTTAATATTCTATGGATTTGAACATCAAAGGCCTCTTGAATTTCTAAAAAAACGAATTGACGCTGCGAACTATTACAAAAATATCCATAGATATTACTTGTTAGTTTTACAAGTGATAAAGGTAATACTTTAGATGCACCAGTAGCACAAAGATGTAATGAGTGGCATGAGCAGCCAAGATAAAACAAATTTGGATTAATACTTTGTAGCTTAGCTCTGACTCCGTTAAATTTACCTTTCATCACAAATGCGTTATCAGTACCTAAACCCATTAAATTTTTTATAGGAATTTCATTCTTAGAAAGATGGTTGACAACAGCTTCATATATTGCGTTGGCATTGCATTCTTTCACTTCTAATAGACCAAAAAAACAATCTGATATTGAATTGCTGTGTTCATCGAAATATCTGGCTAATAAAACAAGGCACTTTTTAGTGGTTATATCTGTGCTTTCGTCTAGAATTAATGAAAATTTTGTCTTTTTTAGGATTTCTGAAATTTTGTTTAAAGCATATGGAGCAATTATTTGAGAAATCATTGCAGTAGCTTTCGTTCTAGAGCAATTAATTGAATTTGATTCAGGAAAAAGTGTTTGAAATAAATTTGGCAATGTGTCCATTGTATTAAATGGCAAATTATGTTGTATAAAAACGGTATAAAACTGAAACTATTTCATTTTTTAATTTTAAAAATTTTGAGGTTATTGTTTTACTATTGTAAATGACTTCATTTAATGTTTTTTGTTCTTTTCCAACTGCAATATTACGAATATGTTCATCACTTTTTTGATGACGATCAATAATATATTTTCTGGACAAGAGAGTTTTTTGACACAGTTTGCAAAATACTTTATCGTTAAAGTGCTTGAGCCACCCATAATTCTTTTCCCACTTGCGTGATAGCGAGTATATTCCATGTCGTATTACATGTGATAGTTTTGATGTTTGACACGTTGACGTTTTTATTTTGATGTTTAAAATTATTTTCATATAGCTTTTACGTTTACATGCTGAATTTAACGTTTACATGATTAATTGTGTAACTTAATTTTTTTTTTTTGAAATTTGACAAGTCGTTTTTAAAAATGTTTTTAAAAAAAATATAAGGATATATTAGAATTTAAATTCTGACAAAAGTAAACCCAAGTTATTAAAATAGTGCACGAATTTCATCAAGAGTGCGAAAGTGCACAAGTATACGGAAGAGTGACCTTTTGTGCACTAAAGTGCAATAGTGGCAATATTCTGTCAGAATAAATAATGGTGGGTGACATACAAAAAGTACTCTTTTCGTGTAGTCACATAAGTTTTTTTGTTTTTAAAATTGATGAGATATTGAATATTGATGGAAAAATGTTCTAAGGTGGGCAGATTTCAATTTGTCCGTAGTATGCAATAGGGTATGCTGTGCGGTGAGCTTATATTATATTTAAAAGAAATAGAAGAGAAATTAAGAGCTTTGTCAAGTTTTGTTTGATGTCATTCATTATGTCAATAATAAAGAATACTCTTTATCAACTATCTTATTCTTAGAAATATTTAGTTGCTAGTAATAATAAATATGTAGATACATATGTAATTTAAATTGTAGGTTCAGATGGGTAGTGTTTTAAACTTTGATGAATAACAATAACTGTCTATATCATTATTCCTTATGCATTATTAAAAGAATTTTTTTTTCTTTTTTTTTCTAAAGAGAATTAAGATTTAAAGAACATTTGCTTTTGTTTTAAACGCCAAGTGCAAGTATATGTGTGCAAGTGTAGCTATACTTAACTAGCATGTAGGTAGATGATTACGTAATTAATAATGTAGTTTTAATAATGTAGTTAATAATGTAGTTTTTAAAAGATTGGTTTACTAAAAAACCATGGTTGACCGTGAGTATATTAGAAAACTCATTATTTTGTTTTTATTGCGTTTTATTTGGAAACGACAATGTTTGGACACGTGAGGGTTACAGAGACTTAAAACATCTCTCTGAGTCCATAAAAAACACATGAAAGCACTTAAAATGTATGTTAGATTTTAAAATATTTAACACAACAAACATTATGAGTGCTATTCAGAGTGGTTATGCTGCGTCAATTCGTAGGCATAACGAAACAGTTAAAAAAAATTGGATGGTCATTAACAGAATTATTAATATTTTAAAATTTTGTGGTATACATAATTTGGCTCTCAGAGGACATAAGGAAAAAGTTAATTCAGTCAATTCTGGAATATTTCTTAGCTTAGTTTCTTATATTAGAGAACTCGATTTTGTTTTTGACGATTTTTTGGAAAATGCAACTGTCGTGCAAAATATTTCAAAGACAATTCAAAACGAACTTTTGGATTGCATAAATAAAATTTACTTAAATTTAATTGAAGAAGAAATTAAAGAAAGTAATTTTGTAGCTCTTCAAGCAGATGAGACTACTGACGTATCCTACAAATCGCAATTGGTTTTGATTTTACGTTATGTAAAAGGTGTGACTCCAGTTGAAAGATTTTTAGGTTTCTTTGATGTTGAGGATTTGTCTGCAAACGGTCTAGCTGGTGTGATCAAAAGTGCAATAGCAACATATAATCTAAAAAGAAAACTTATTGCACAAACCTATTATGGAGCTGCTGTAATGAGTGGTAGTGAAGGAGGTGTACAAACAATTTTAAATCGTGATTATCCTCTTGCTCATTTTGTACACTGTTATGCCCATATGTTCACACTAGTCTTAAAAACAGCTTGTTGTTCTATTAGAGAAATACGAATTTTTTTTGCAAACCTTTCCGGATTTTCTACTTTTTTCTCTGCTTCTTCTAAACGGAAAACTTTACTTTTGGAAATTTGTCAAAGAAAAGGATTACCCAAAACAGTAGAAACTCGTTGGAATTTTAAATCACGGGTAGTACAATCGGGTTTTGAAAGCAAAGATAATATCATTCAAGCATTAGAATTAATTCCACTAGAAAAATGGGATGATATTACAATAAGAGAATCTAGTGGACTTTTGAGACTCTTAAATGATGACGAGTTTAATTATTTTTTAGATCTATTTTATAAAATTTTCGTGGAAGTTGATATTTTTTATAACGTTTTACAATCTCATAACTGTACCGGTGGTTATGTTCAAGAAAAAATTCATAAATTCACTAGTTCAATAAATTGAATCCGAAATAATATAAAAATTACATCGATGCAAGAATGTAATATAAATCCATCAAAAAGAATTCGTACTTTTAATCGGGGTCTTGATATAATTTCGGTTGAAATATGTGATATAATTAATGGTCTATCTATTTGATTTAAGATTCTCAAAGTATGACTTTTTTTTTTATTTTTTTTTTATTTCAAAAGTTAACTATAATACAATAATTCATTAGATAGTTTCTTCGCCTAAGTGGCATTGTAGAAACATACCTACTATAAAAGAAGGCAACAAGCGCTTTTAGAATAAACTACATTAGTCTTAATGAAGCTATATAAAAAAAATAAAAAAAAATAAAAAATAAGAATAAAATACAAGAATAATAAATTATAAAAACTTAAATAAATCTTAAATAATATTTATAACTTAATTGCCGCTTTTGAAGTTATCAACCCAAAAAAATTTTTAATTATAACAACATTATAGTCAATTATTATCCTTTTTTAAATTTTGAACTTTTTAAATGCGAATTAGATATTATTTATAATAATGAATTATTTCAAAAATTAGAATCGGTCTTAGAATTGTATAAATTCATTAAAGAAAATAATTTAGAATTTGATCAGACCAAAAAATTGGTCGAAATAGTTTTGACGACACCTGTGACAAGTGCAGAGTCGGAAAGATGTTTTAGTACTCTCAAAAATATAAAGACTTATAAATCAAGTGTATTGGGGCCTAATCGCTTAAATTCATTAGCAGTTCTATCAATAGAAAAAAAATTTGTATTAAAAATTGCTAATTTTAATAATAAAGTAATTGACTTGTTCGCGAATCAAAAAAATCGTCGTGCAGAGTACATATTTAAATAAAATAGCTATTGCTTTAATATTGCTTTTTTGATTTAAAAATAAATATTTTTTTTTTTAAATTTGTTTTTGAATTTGCATGAATTGTTATATTTTTTTTAATTTATAAATTGTTATCTATTTTAATTTAATGAGTTGTTATATTTTTTGAAATTTATTTTAATAAAAGTGCGGTATCCCTAACGTTATGTCTGTCAAACGTGCTTAACGTTAGGGAAACTGGACACTATATTCCAGTTAATGCTTTGAGTGCAGTACCTCAGTGTAAAGTGGAAACCTGCAAAAAGTTTTTTTACTTTTTTTTTAAATGCGTTCAATTTAGCCCATCTAAAATTTTATACCACCAGCCGCCACTGATTATTATTATTGTTTCTAAATTTAAAATTATTGTTCCTATTTGAATTGTAATTATTATTCAAATTGTTTTTATTATTATTGAAATGGTTACTTCTTTTATTCTGCCATGTCCTCTGAGCAGAATTGTTAAAATTATTTCTATTGTTATAATTATTTCTATTATTATAATGTTTTTGGTGTCTATAATGGCAGACATTTGCTGAATTATTTGGTTGTTCATTTTCAGCTGCCAATTGAACGGGCTCTTGCAGTGTTTTCGGTCTTGCTGGAAAAATTAGTGTTTTTATTGGTTCATTTAAACCATTTTTGAAAGCATTGAGAGCTATTTGATCATTTTATTTTGTTTTTTTTATCTTCTTGACAGTAACTTATGTAGAATCACCTTTTCATGCTTAATTAAGTACGGTACTGCAAGTTTACACTTCTACAAATATTTCGAGTATTTATTTAACATATTACTGGCTTATCAACTCAATAAATGCGGAAAACTACTACTATTGTCAGGAACTAAGCCTTTTTAAATAGAATAGCTTTATTTTATTTAACTTGTTATCAGATTATACTCCCAATTATTTTTTTCTTTTATTATCCCCATGACAAAGCGTACTGGACCAGATCGAAAAATCCATAAAGCATTTTTTTTTATACTTCATCGGGAATCGAACCTGGGACCTTTCGGTTGAAAGGCAAGCGCTCTACCTATTGCCCCACCCAGCGTGTGATCCCTCTGTTACTTTCTCCCTGTTCTATAATTTGAATGTTGTTTAAGTCAAATATTAGGCTTTCTATTTTAGTTGCGAAACTTGTTGTCGTACCTATTTGTTTTGTTTTTGCCAATTCTGTATGTATCTTCAACGGTGCGATGTTTGTTTTGAAGATATTCTTTAAAGTTGTCTTTAGAGCTTCAAGGGTTGTTGGCTTTTCTTGTGAGCTTAATTTCGTTTTCACCTTGTTTGAAATTTTTGAATAAAAATTATAATTATAATTAATATAATTAATAAAAATTATTATTATAATTATAATTAAAATTCTGAATTTGACAACTTTTCTTCAGATTTATTGTTTAGAGTTGCCGTGTTACCAGCATTATTGTTAATTACTATCTCCTCTTCGGGCTGTTTCTCTTTAGAATTACCCATTTTATTAGATTTTTACAAAATAAATTTTTTTTTTATATATATTTATTTTAGTCTTTAATTCTCAAATTTAATTTTATATATTTTATAATTTTAGTTTTACAATTTTAATTAGTTTTTTATTTATTTTATTTTTGCTACGCTTATACTTTCTCATTTGCCTTTTCAATTCTGTTATCTGTAATTTAAAATTTTTTTTCTCTAAAGTTGAAACTGCCAATGTTTCCAATCTGTACAAGCTCCTTAGTTCTTTTCGCAGTTGTTCAGTTTTCCTCCTCTGATGTTGTTTTTTGGTTGGTTTTAATGGCTCTACTGGTGTTACCTTGATTGTTGTGCTCTGCCTTTTCTTATATTCCTCCAATGTGAGTGGTTTTGGACTAGCTTTCGGGTTTTCTGAGATGATCATTTTTAGTTCGTGTTGCAGGGTCGCCATTTAATTTTGACTGGAGATTACTGTAATTTTGTCGAATTGCTTGGGTAAAGCTATATTTTACCTGGTAAGAATGTTTAAAGCTTATAGCTTTGTCAAACAATTCTTAGAGTTCTGTTCTGTATATAATCTTTGAGCGTATAGCTCTATAAAGATTATACACTTGTATTGAAATAATCTTTAAAAGCGTATGGTTCATTCAAAGATCTTTCAATTTAAATCAATTCTAAAATAAAAGAAAGAGTTCTTTTTGTTCAAGGTTTGATTTAATAGTAATTCATGCTCTGAACAATCATGCCCACAAATTTTAAATAAATCTTAATTTAATTATTTACAATTAAAAATAATAAATTCAATAAAAATATGCTAATTAAGTATAAAATAAATTACATTAATTTTATAATAAGTATTTTACTAAACAAAGTTAGTTTACTAAACATTGCCTTACATGATTCATTAAATTGGAATAACAATTTCTTTTTAGTGCATTTGAACCCAGAATAATACCAGAGACTATAATAGAGACGTCGAATTGCGAACAAAATATCATCAGAAATTATATAATTAAAAAACTGATACTTGTCCAAGGATTTCTACCAATTTATTAAAAGGTAGTTAGTTGTCCATGTTGAAAAATAAGATAATTGTAGCCTGTACAAATTTAAGTAAAATAAAATTGTTATTTTTAGCTTATACCACTTATAGCACTTATACCAGTTTTACAAAAATACCATTGTTCTTATAAAATCTTGTGTATATGAATATGTATATGTATGTTTAATTTGAATGATAGGTCAGATTTCAATTATTATTCTGTCATTCTATTGTTTAAAATTTTCAATTAACTACGGTAATATCAGAGAGTAATAATATATTAAATAATATAAAAAAAACAAAAAAAGTACAATAACTTGCTGCATTGGACAATAACTTGCTGCATTAATTTTTCATAGCATTAGATTGAGATACCTATTAATTAATTTTTTTATAATCAAAATAGACACAATTTGTGGCAAAAAATTTGTACACCATATATGAAGCAAAAGAAAAGGCCTGTTATCTGTTCACGTCATTTTAAAAGCACCGACATTACAAGAAGTGGAAATTTGAAAAAAAATGCTCTACCTATTCTAATTCAGAACCCATTGGACGTAGAGTTGATACAACAAAAAATTGTAGTTTTGGTGATGAGGAGGACAATACCAACTCTAGTGGGTCTTTGTGGGAGTTTAATAATAATAACGCTTTAAAAAATTATAGTAGGAAAGAGCCAACATTTTTCGATTCTGATTTTCCTGCAGATCAATTGAATGATGATTCCAAATACCATCTACCATCGCATACGGATAATACGGAAAGCATTTGCTCATTAAAATGTAGTCAGAAAATTAAATTGTATCAAAAAAAAAATTCTGAACTTCAGCCTATCATAGACGCCCTTAAAAAGAAATTAATTTTAGCTCACAAGCAATTAAATATAAAATCTCGGACAGCACGTAAATTTAAAACTTAACGTTTTAAAAAAACCAAAAAAAAATCTTGAAAATTATATCAATGAATCTCTGGCAAATGAAAACTCCAAAAATTTTGCAAAATTAATTTTGAATACGTCAAAGCAATATAATGACGTTCAAAAGTGGTTAGGTCAAGGGATATATTTCAAAAGTGCCGCTTCTTATAATTTTATGAGGGACAATTTACAACTAAATTTACCCCATAAAGTCTCACTATATAACTGGATGCCTATAAAATCTTTAGAAGCAGGTTGTCAGTCCACTGTTTTAGATACAATAAAAGATTATTTAAATAATTTCACTACAATAGAGAACGAAGTTGTGCTGATGTTTGACGAAATGGCTATACAAGAAAATTTTGTATATAACGAAGTCCTTGATCAAATTGATGGTTTCGTTGATTACGGTAACGGTGAAAGATTTGATTTTGCTGCAAAACACGTATGTGTATTTTTAATTCGAAGTATCTTAGGTAAGTTCAAAATACCTTTGTTTTATATTATATCTGGTAATGCTTGTAAGAGAGATTTTGAAAAAAAATATTCTCAAATGCATCGATGTTTGTGATAACTTTAACTAAGGTTTAAATATAAGAATAATTACTCGTGATCAAAGCACCACGAATACAAATTTGTATTCAGTGCTAAGTCCATCATCAAATTTCATCTACAAAGAAAAAGTTCTGAAGCTCATATAAGACCTAACAGTTTCCAAAAATGACAGTAAAACTAGCAACTCAAATTTGTTCTAGAAGCGTTGCTGCTGGAATTGAAGTATTGATACAAAGAAATTTATATAGTGAATATAATAAGCAAACTGCTAGTAATACAGCTAAATTTTTAAGAAAAATTGTCCGATATGCTAAACGGACGTCCTCCTATACCTGTTAAAGAATTTGATTTTTTGGATAAAATGAAAATTTACATTTCTAAGATTTCTCCCACAATTAAAACCAAATAAATTTATTGCTTTGATGGTATGATTCAAACAATATCTGCTATAGTAGATTTGTCACGTGATTTATTTGAAAATTTTAAAGTTGAAAAAGTAAATGCTCGAAGATCTAATCAAGATCCTATTGAAAATTTTTTCTCACATATTCGAGCTACAAATACAAATACAAATAATAGGAATCCAGATGTAAGCGAATTTAGCTCTATTTACGGTAAAATTATTTCATTAAAATTAATTTATTCTAATAAATATTCAAATTGTGAAGATGATAATGATTTTATCTTGGATATCGATTGGACAACCATTACTCAAAATAATGTAGAGACTAAAAATTTTGATGATGACAATCAAAAACACAATGTACGTGTTTTTAGTGAGTAAAAATCTCACACTCCATTAGGCTATGTCATGGCTTTTTAGAGTCTTTTCGAAGATCTTCACCTTCAAAGAGAAAAATAATTTATTCCTTAAAAAAAAATATATTCCTTAAATATATTCCTTAAATTTATAATGCATACGTACCTACATTAATTTTTTTAATTCATTTCTAAAGTTAGAATACGTTTTTACTGTAGATGTGTTATATTTTTTTGTTTTTCAGAAAGAAATTGTTTTTATAAACATATTTCGAAGCGTTAGAAAAAGTAAGTCAGTTTCCAAGGTACCCCGGCTTGTTGGGGTACGAAATATCCGCAGTAAGGCATGCTTGTGGTAAAAGTCCACTAAAATCCTAGAAAAATCCAGAAGTGACTGACCCAGAATGGGCGGCTTTCTGGTCTGCGACTGATCCCAGAGGGGCGGCAGGAATAAAAGGTACCGCCTTGTGCAAGGGAAATATTATCCGTAGGCTAGGAGATGGAACTCCGCATTAAAACAAAAAAAAAAAAGTATGCAATGAATAAAACTCAAAGATTGTATACCCCAGGTGGTAATCCAGATCTTCTGGAAAATCCACCTTCTTTCGAGGCAGGTTTCACGGATTCTGGGGGAGACCACTTGTTGCAAAACCACGAAAACAGAGCTGCTTTAATTGACCCATTCAGAAGAAAATCTGGGGTCCAGAGAACACCTCCAGCAGGGTCTCAAAATATCTACGAAAACATGTCCCAAAAAGACAGCTATAGAAAACCCGACGAGGGTAATAAGAACGAAAAGGCACTTGAGGCAAAAAATAATCAACTTAATGCCAGAGTTACAGAATTAGAAATCTTATGCAGGGAATTGAAAAATAAACTATGCGTAATTAAAGAAGAAAATGTGAAACTAAAAAATTCACAAAACATGTCTACTAAAAGAGTAGTACTAAAAACTGCTGAAGAACTTCATACAGATGATGAAGAACTAGCTCGAGAAACCGACTGGATCTTTAAAACAAAAAGAATCTGTAAAAAAAGAAAAGCAGAAAAATCACCACTTTAAGCCCAGAAAATGTTGCGGACAAAGTAGAGAAAAATGTGCAAATAAATGAAGTTGCGAAAAGTAAAAGAAAAGGTAAACCTCCTCCAGTTATACCTAGTAATGTAGTGGAATACCCTCAAATAAACAAAAAATTAAAAGAAAGCAATATTAAATATAAAGTTAATATGCTTAACAATAAGCAACTAAAAATTAATGTTGAAGAAGAAAAAGAATATAGAGAGTTGACTAAGGCAATAAATGAAGCCAATATTGAATGGCACAATTATGAAAATAAGAGCACCAGGCCTATTAAAGTAATGGTTAGGTATTTACATCCGTCATGCCAACCTGAAGATATAAAAAATGAATTGAAAGATAGAGGCTTCAAAATTCTAGAAGTCACAAATAAAATAATAAAGAAAAAGGAAAATAACAAAGAATCTACGGTACGTCTTCCTCTCTTTATGCTAACATTCGAAAACTCCGAAGATATAAACAAAATATTCAAAATTGAATTTATCCAGCACATGAGGGTTAAAATGGAGGCTATTCGTAAAACGACTACCATTCCTCAATGTAAGAGATGCCAAAAATTTGGCCATACACAAAAGTTTTGCCAGCGTCTAGCTCAGTGTGTTAAATGTGCTGGTCCTCACTTAACAATTTCTTGTAAAGAAAAAACGAATATTAAGCCAAAATGTGCTAAATGCCTTGAGGCACACCCAGCGAGTTATCGTGGTTGCCAGGTGGCTAGAGAGTTGCAAAAAAGAAAGAAGCTACAAAAAAATGCCCCAAAACAAATGCAACATAGACAAGAAAAACAAAAGACAAAACCTAGGCAACCTAGTGCACAGAGACAGAATTGCATTGAAACTCCAGAGATACCTAAAACTTTTACGTCCAAAAAAGTCGTAGAAGGCTTATCATATTCACAGGTAACACAAAATAATCTAAGTCAAAAAAGAAACCCGAAAGAACAAAATAAAGTTTCTACACAAAAATTGACTGAAAATACCATTATGCAGATGATGCAAAATATGATAAAAGCAATGAATGAAATCTCAACAAGACTATGCACATTAGAAAACAAACATAATGAAATATATATGTATACACCAAAAAATAAATCCGCAAGGCATGGTTAAGAACGCACTTCGTATAGTCACGTGGAATGCCAATGGTATTCTGAACAAGAAAAATAATTTGGAAATTCTATTGAGAACACAAAATATTGATGTATGTCTCTTGACAGAAACACATATGACAGATAAGTCATCGCTTAAAATAAATGACTATACATGATACAGCGCAAACCATCCGAGTAATACACCCAGAGGTGGTAGCTCAATTTTAATAAAGAAAGATATTAAGCACCACGAGGAATTAGTCTAGAAATAGATGAATTCCAACTAATCGTGCTACGAGTTATATCTGTTAAACAAAGCCTTTGTGTCGGTGCATTATGCTGTCCACCCAAATACAACATAAAGAATAACATGTTTGAAGAAATTCTTAAACTACTTGGCGAAAGATTTATCCTGGGAGGTTACTACAACGCCAAGCACATAGATTGGGGGTCTAGAGTAACCTCTACGAGAGGAAGAGAGCTAAGAAAAGCTATAAAAGAAAAAGGCTGCATTTACCAATCTACCGGTAAACCAACCTATTGGCCAACTGATAGAGATAAAACTCCTGATCTGCTTGATTTTGATATAACAAAAAAAATTTCACCCAATTATATTAAGCTAGAAGATAACCATGATTTGGACTCAGATCACTCTGCAGTCATACTAAATCTATATGAAAAGGTTATTAAGAAACAGTCGAAACCTCTGCTAACGTCTTGTTCGTTACTGGCTGGGCTAGCTTTAAACAAGAAATAGAAAACAAAATAAACATAAAAACAAAATTAAGATCCAAATGTGATATAGATTCTGAAGTAGAAAAATTTATTAAAATTATTCAAAATGCTGGATGGAATAATATAAAAAATTGTGAATATAAATCGGTAGGATTCAACTACCCTAGAGAAATATTAAATATGATAAAAATAAAAAGAAGATCTAGACGCAGATGGCAACAATCGCGTGATCCGGCAGACAAAACTGTGCTAAATAGGTTAAATCAGAATCTTAAAAGAAAAATTAAAGATCTTAAAAATGAAAACTTTGAAAAATATATAAAAAATTTATCAGCTAAAAGAGAAAATAACTACTCGTTGTGGAAAGCAACAAAGAGTACAAAAAACTCGATCTCTCAAATCCCGCCAATCAGAATGAAAAGCGGTGAATGGGCGAGAGATAATAAAAATAAAGCTGAAACATTCGCAGATCATCTTGAAGAAATTTTTTGTCCAGACGAGACAGATTCGGATGATCTCACTGAAGAAAATAATAATTGGCAAGAAAATGTTATATCACCATTTTCAGAGAGTGAAATAGTTGAACAAATTAAAAAACTCAGAGATAAAAAAGCTCCAGGTTTTGATCTAATTACATCGGAAGTCCTGAAAGAACTTCCGAAAAAAGCTATAACAATGCTAACACGCATTATAAGCCCTGCTATAAGAATAAGGTATGTGCCGAATATGTCGAAAATAGCAGAGCTAATTATGATACCAAAGCCAGGTAAGCCCATAAATGAGGTCAAATCCTACAGACCAATATCATTACTACCAATAGTATCAAAATTATTTGAAAAACTATTATTGATTCGAATGAGACCGATCATAGAAAATAGTAATCTGATTCCAAATTATCAATTTGGCTTTAGATCTAAGCACTCGACAATCGATCAAATTCATAGAATAACAGACATAATAGAAAAAGCTTTAGAGGAAAAGAAAGTATGTTCTACCATATTTCTAGATGTAGCCCCAGCTTTTGATAAAGTATGGCATCGAGGCTTAATAAATAAACTAAACAATATGTTACCTAAACAATACGTAGATATACTCTCATCATATCTAGAAAACAGACTATTCAGAATAAAACAAGACGAAGAGTATTCTACTATTAGAGATATTAAAACGGGTGTGCCTCAAGGTAGTATTCTGGGTCCCATACTGTATTTGCTCTACACCAATGATTTACCAGAAATGGAAAATATAACTGTAGCTACATTCGCTGACGATACTGCGTTGATGGCAGTAGGATCAAATATTGACGAGGCTACAATTAAATTGCAAAGAGCAAGCGACAAGCTGTACCTCTGGACAAAGAAATGGAAAATTAAACTCAATGAGTTAAAATCAGTACATGTAAATTTTACAAATAAAAAATTAGAAAATCAACCACCATTGGTAAATCTAAATGGGGTCAATACCCCAAGAAAACAATGCTAAATACCTAGGAATGACATTAGATGTCAAACTTAGATGGAAAGAGCACGTTAAAAAGAAAAAATTTGAGCTTGAAAATAAATATACTGAGAAATGTACTGGCTCTTAGGTCGTAATTCTAAATTACCTATACATAACAAGATTTTGTTATATAATCAGATACTCAAACCGATATGGTTGTACGGCATACAAATATGGGGATGTGCCAAACAAACACATGTACTTTGTATACAAAAATTCCAAAATAAAGTCTTGCGCAACATGGTAAATGCCCCCTGGTATGTTCGCAACAGTGATTTGCACAGAGATCTAAAAATTCCTTGCATAGAAAATGAAATAAAAAGATATGCAACAAAGCATATAGCTCGTCTGGAGGGTCATGTTAACGTTGAGGTCACTCAACTGCTAGATAATCAAAATGATGTCAGAAGGCTTAAAAGAACTAAGCCACTAGATTTAATACTATAGAATTTCGTAAACTTTTTCTTTAAGAAAATCAAAATAGCAATAAATTAATGGTTAGTCCGTTGGACTAGTATTAATGGGAGGGGTGTGCTTTAGTCATTAAAAATCTGGCACACAATGGAAGCTACGGGGCTCATTGTGTCTATGAAGATTCCTACCAATCCACGCAAAAAAAAAAAAAAAAAAACAAAAAAAAAAGTTTCCAAAATTACGTTTCACGGAAATTAGTAATTAATAATTTAGTAATAAAGGGAAGTATTTTTAGTCAAAAGTATTTTTTTCACGTTACAAAATTATAAACTTTTTATTATAGATGCGAAATGCTATAAACGTAATCAGAGATTAATACCTAATACTACTTTACAACAAAATTTCTAAACTGTGAACAAAATTCAATTCATTTTATTTGGATGCAAAACCAAAAAATATTCTTTATTCAAATTTTTTCTAACTCAGCCATACAAAATAAAATTATATTATATATAGATATATGTATACATTATCTATAATTATAATTGACAACCATTTAATGTCCTGCGCAGTAGACACCTTTTTATTTTATTTCGATTCTCCTACTCCTTAATGAGCTTCTAATATATATAATATATAAGATTGTATATAAAACAAAAATGCGCACACAGTTGAAAATTTTGTAACCATATGATTTTTTTATTCAGCAAATACATTATGCATAAGTGAGATCTTATGAAAGTAATAAACAAAAGCAAACAAATCAGTTATTATAATTTACATTCTGTACTTGCAAATGAATCTATTTACATATGCCAAATAAAAACAAAGAAATAAATTCATCTCAAATAAAAAATATAAAAAAGGAAAAACAAAAAAAATCAGTTGAATTGTTCATATAACTAGCAAATTCATTTTTATATAGTGGAGTTAGAGTATATATATTTATCCTTATTGAACTTCTAATATAATAGTTGTATATAAAACAATAATGCTCACACAGTTCAAAATTTTTTAATCATATGGTTTTATTATTCACCAAATACATTATTCGTGAGTTCTAATTAAAATAAAAAACAAAAACAAACAAAAATATAAAAAACAAAAAAAATTCATATGACGGGCAATTTCATCTTCACATAATAGATTCAAAGTAGCTATCTATAATTATAATTGACAAGCATTTTAACTTTATATTATTTTTTCAATTTACTAAAAATATTCTTAATTTATAAATAAACACGGTTTTGGTTAATGAAAATATAGACCCAAATTTTATTAATTCTCTTGCAGAATTGTGAGCTTAATCTGTTTCAGAATTACATTCATACATAATCCATACATATTTATATACCTACAATTTTGATCAAAATTATTTTTTTTTACTTTTATGAAATTACGTATCTACATAAATCTACTTCACTCATATATAAATACATAGTATATAGTATATGTACATTTGCAGTAGAAGAAACAGCATTTATTAGATGTACAATAATAAATGTAAATTGAAAATTTTTGATTTAAACTTTTAAATCAATTTGTTTATTTTTATGTACATAATATGTATATAGGTACCAGGCAATATTTTATTATTTTTGTTTGAATACATAACATTCATAACTAGCCGCCAATTTTTATTGTACTATAGTTAATCATCTTTATATAATAGAATAGATGAATCACATATTTAAATGCATTTATATGAAAATATGATATCTACATATATGTAGGCATAGGTAATTATATTTAAAGTTTGTCTTTGTGGTGGTTATGATTAAAAGTATCATCTATAATTATAATTGACAAGCATTTAAGGACCTGCGCAGTAGACACCTTTTCATTTTATCTCTCTTCTCCATAATGAACTCTTAATATATAATAAGTAAGTTGTAAATAAAACAACAATGTGCACACAGTTGAAATTTTTTAATCATATGGTTATATTATTCACCAAATATATTAAGAAATAGAAAGAAACGAAACAAAAAATGAGAAATAAGGTATTTATGTTTTGTAACGAAAACATACTAATTTCAAAGCTTTTCATTAAAACATGAGTGTTTTCTGCTTTGTAATGAGAAGTCTATATCAGTCCATCCAAATCCCTGTTCTTTTAAAAACTTGAAATTTGGCTTTAACTTGAATTATAATTACTCAACAGGGGCCCCTAGTATATTTATATTTCATCATAAAATTATTTTTTTTTTTCTTATACAACGAAAATATTTTTTACTAGGTATAGCCATTCATAATAACGCAGGTGAGAAGAAAAATTTTCGTGTTTTGTTTTTAACTCTATTCTGTTTTGATTTTAATTTTATAGGAATAACAATTTTTATCATTTCATTATTTTATTTCGATCCTGCTAGCGACATCTGTGCTATTTTTTCTCCAAATCGACGTCTCTATTATAGTCTCTGATAATACTATAGTAAGTTCCATAATATTTATGTTTGTTTTTGATGTTGTAATATTGATGTTGGTTTTTCATTTTACAAATGAAAATAATATTTAACATATGTACTAATTATCATATATTGAGCAAAGTTATGAATGAATGTAGAGTTTTTTATTAAAGATTTATATATACAGTTATGTTCATATATTCATTACAATGCGGAGCACACATAATCATTGCGATTCATTGCGATAAGTCTACCGCGACTCAATCTACGGATGTCTTTACAATTGAAAGTTTCAAAGCTGTTCTGACAAAAAATTGGTCAAAATTTGCATTAATGATTCGATTAACCGATTTTTTGTCATTTTAAATGTCAAAAAAGTTAATGTTTCTTTTGTCCTATTTTTGAATTTGCTCCGTAACCCGTCATTCTTTTATGAGAATTTTTATTCCGAATTTAAGAAAAGTTCTTACTCATGATTCAATCATTCGTTTATTTTCATAAAAATTTTTTTTGTGATCAAAACTTTTGCAATCACAATTTTTGTTTTCGGTTATATGCTCTTGCTGACTTATGCTAGCTAGAAATACAATATATAAAATCAATTTTTTGACGATAAATCTTTTTTTGACGTTTCGTCATTTTATTTGAACATTTTAAAATTTTTTGTTGTTATTTTAATATTCGCGATTTTTGGGGCTTAGTCTCTTTTACTAAACTTTTTTGCGAGATGGGAAGTGTTAATATTCGATGGATCATGTGGTTGAAAGATGTCATCTTATGTTGATAGGAGTGGTTGGAGGTCTTCGGGACGACTCTGTCAATATCCGTAGGCTTCCTGTAAATCCTTCGTTCTAGGTTTATATTAGTATAAAATTAATAATTAAAAGTTTTTACTTGCCATTTTGTCCTTTGCAAATTAAATTTATTCTAAATATTTAAGTCAGATTAGCCTAAATAATTACAGATCAAAGGTGTACATTTTCTAGTAATATAAGCTCTTGAAATATAGAATTAAAATATATGAAAATAACATATTGTACAGATACATTAAGACAATACATAACATAAAACAATTTTTTTTTTTTGTCTGAAAAATAAAATAAAGCCAAGCAAAATAAAATAAAGCCAAGCAAAAATTGCTCATTAGTCCCTACAGGACTAATGAGCAATTTTTGCTTGGCTTTATTTTATTTTTCAATGTAGACTACATCCAACGATGTCTATCTAACTTTTCTTTGGCGAATTCATCCATAACCCTGAAGACCCATCGCATCAGCGACGAAAAGCCAACCAGCTCTTCGAACGAATTTATAATTATGGAAGACTTGTGAAAAACCTCGTTTCGTTGGCAGTCAACATAACGAAATTCTTCACCAATCCCGTAAAAACAAATCTATCTAAACGTGGTAGCGGGTCAACCTCCGATCACCAGCGCGACGAGTCCTCAAGAATGTGGGTGATTATTGCTGCACTAACTCAAAAGGTTTAACTCTTTTGAGTCGTCTGGCTATATTTCTATTATCCAGCAGCTCGACTACCTCCACATTTACATAGTGCTGAAGCCTTTTTTCGTGACTTCTTGCAAATTAGGGCTTCCAATCCCGGACATAAATTCCTCTCCCGGGATTTCGGGATTACATTTTACAAATCCCGGGATCCCGGGATCCCGGGATTGATCCCGGTATTGAGTTCCTCTGCTGAAAAAAATAATATAAAGTAGAAAATAATAAAAACTTGCAGTTTTTTTTTTAATTCAGTATAAAATTAATCTTTTTATTTAAATTATTAATAACATATATAGTAATTATTAAATTCACATATTATTCGCATCGATGTGGTATCACTTGTGGACGTGACATGCCATCATTTATTGCTTTATTAATTTCTTCGGCTGTAGTTAACGGTTGTACAGAAATAACTTCTGCAATTTCCTCCTGTACAGAAACATCTTGAAATTCATCAACTTCTATTGTAGAACATGCTGTTATGGAAGTTGCATTCAATCTTTCAAGAAGATCTGCAATTAGTTTACGGCACTTCGTTGGTGTTGGTACTATAATGAATTCTTTGTCGGAATGAGAGATTCCATTCAAGCCATTATGTAGATAATACAAAAGTCCGCTTGAATCCGTACGACGTTGCTTCAATCGAATAGTTAAGGCTGTAAACAGTTTTTGACTAATAATATGATCCGCATCTTCCGTTTTCTTCAACGTAAAGCTAATAGCGATATCGGCCGTAATAAGGTGAGAGCCCATCTAGTGCAGTTAAACGTGACAGGGTTGCAGGAAGCGATTTTTGCTTATGTTCCAATGCAGGAAAAAAATTAGTTAATGTTGTAGTTTTTTTCTTCGGAAGTTCACCTGATGTACTTGCGACATCAGAATCGTTTTTATTCTTTAGTTGGATTTTGTGTATCGAAAATAAGTGAGTGTGTAGAACTCTTGTCGTTCCACCACCAATTTTTAAAACTTTTTTGCAATCGCTCACCTTACACATTGCAGTCTCACCTTTTTCATCGCGTAGGAAATGTTTCTATACTGATAATAAGATTAATTTAGAAATAGTAAAGAATATTTTAATTTAACACTGAAGAAAGCACTGTAAATATTAATTCAAAAAATATTAATCATATCGCATTACCTTTTCAATATAATATTTACTAATTATAATTGCACAAAGAATACAAAACTATATTTTATTTTAAATACTATTTTCACTTTGTTAATTCGACTACTTTAACTTTATGTTCACAAATTCGAAAACATACTAAAAATATTAATATTTTCAAAATAATTATAGCAACAAAAATAGTCATGGCTTACTTGTCGACAATAATTCTGATTTAACGTTAAAAATTTTAAATGTACTTTTCTTTCAAAAACAATATTTTGAAAGAAGATTAGAATTCTCATACTGTTTGATAAAACTACGTTAAGTATGTGAATCCCGGGATTTCTATAACATAATCCCGGGATCTCGGGATTGTAAAAAACCTCAATATCCCGGGATTGAAAGCCCTATTGCAAATTTCTGTATTTCCTTATCGACAGATTCTATTTGCAAATCTCTATGTAGGTCATAGTTTCTTATGAACCAGGGCGCGTTCACAATGTTTCTTAGGACTTTATTCTGGAACCTCTAAATAATATCTCTATTACTTTTTTTGCTGCATCCCCATAGCTGGATGCCATATGACCATACTGGTTTCAGTATTTGTTTATAGAGCAGAAGTTTGTTTTGTATTGTTTAGGTAGAATTCTTACCTATGAGCCAGTTCATTTTTCTATACCGGATTTGTAATTCCTCTTTCTTGTTTTTTATGTGAGCTTTCCAGCGATATTTGGCAGTATTTGAATGGGGTATTTCTTAACCATTTATATATACTGGTTTATGGTAAATTTTTTTATTTGTGAAATCCACATGTTCTGACTTAGCTTCATTTAATTTTAGCCTCCATCTTTTTGTATAATCTTGGATTTTTGTTGTAGCTCTCTGCAGCTTTTCTATGGATTCTTTATTATTTTCCCCAACAGCAAGAACCGCTGTATCATCTGCAAACGTCGCAATAATATTATATTCTAGTGCAGGAAAGTCACAAGTGTACACTTCCTTGAGGAACCCCGGCATTAATTTCTTTAAGATCGGAATATGCTCCTTGAAGTTTTATGTAGAAGTATCTCTCTGATAAGTAGCTTGCTATGATTTCCGAATGTTCTTTTGGAAGGATTGTTTTCATTTTACAATTCAACCCCTTATGCCACACCTTATCGAATGCCTGAGCTGAACAGACCTTCTTCTCCTCTAGAGCTTTTTCAATAGTGTTTGTTATTCTGTGTACCTGGTCTATTGTAGCATGTTTTTCTCTAAAACCGAATTGGTGATCCGGGATTATATTCTTTCTTTCAATAATAGGTTTCAGTCTTCTTAGATAAATTTTTTCGAACAGTTTTGACATTATAGGCAGCAGTGAAATTGGTCTATAGGATGATACTTCATTCTGTGGTTTTCCAGCTTTGGGTATCATGATGACTTCGGCGAGTTTCCACAATTTCGGCACATATTTCAGTCTAAATGCAGCATTTATAAGATTCGTTATCTTAATTATTGCCTTTTCTGGAAGTTGCTTTAGAATCTGCCCCGTTATCAAATCATATTCCGGAGCTTTTTTAGAATTAGTATTGTTTATTTCTTTTTTAACTTCAGCTGGGGTTGTTAATGCGATTTCTTCTTCTTCTTGAACTGATTCTATATTTAGATTTTCACCTTCTTCACCGTCGTTTGTTTGAAATATGTTTTCTAAGTGTTCCGCAAATAATTTAGCCTTTTCTTTATTATCTTTCGCCCAATTTCCGTCCAATTTCTTAATTGGAGGAATTTGTTCAATAGGTCCTTTCAGATTTTTAGCTGCTTGCAAAGAGAGTAATCAGTGCTTTTATCATTTGTTACTTCTTCTAAATATATATTAATGATTTGTTTTTCACTTCTTTAATTATTCTTCTTAGTTGTTGCGTGAGATTATTTAGCCTAGTTTTATCTTGTGGAGCTCTAGTTTGATGCCGTTTTTTCCTTGCTCTGCGTTTTGTTGCAATTAGTTCTAAGATTTCTGGTGAATATTTGTTTCCTTTTACTCTTTGTTTTAACACTGGAGTATTTTCCCACACTGTTAGTTGGATATCTTTAATGTATTTCTCCACGTCTGAATCCAATTGTTCTTTGTATTGTAACTGTACCGCTAGTTGGATTTTTCCTCCCATACATACTTTGAAGCTTTCCCAGTCAGTGTATTTATTTGCCAGAACCGGATTCCTCTTCCTTTGAATAGGGTCTTCACTTACAGTTAGTAGTATTGGAGAGTGGTCAGAGTTCATTTCCTGCCTATCTTCTATCTGTATGAAATTATTCGAAATGTTTTTAATTATAAAAAAATCGATCAGGTATAATTAAATTAGGTATTTTATTTAGATCTGTAGGCCAATAAGTAGGTTTTCCTGTTGATATTATTTCACAGCCGAATTCGCTTGTTGCCTGGAACAATTCCCTGCCTTTAGTTGTTGTTAACCGTGATCCCCAGTGTGTATTTTTGGCATTAAAATCACCCCCTATAATAAACTTTTTTCCCAGTTTCTTAAAAAGATCTAAATAATGTTGGTTCTTTAAAGAGTACTTAGGTGTACAATATATACTTGCTACTACAATAAAGTAATTCTTACATTTTACGTTTACGGCAACAGCTTGTATTTCTTCTGTTTCAAATTTGGCTTCTTCAAAATGTTTTATATTTTGTTTTATAATCACTGCACTTCCCCCTCTAGCAGAGTTACCCGGATGTATGCTATGGTAAACTTTATAACCAAGAAAGTTAATATATGTTTGTTTGGTAAAGTGTGTTTCTGCTATAAGACAAATATCTATACTATTTATGTCAAGGACTGCTTGCAGCTCTTGTTGGCTGCTTGTAGCTCTTTTTGCCGTCCATTGGCATTCCATGAAAGAATTTTCAGTTTATTTAAAATCTTTTTGGTTTCGAAGCAGATTTTTGGTACTGCCCTCTAGTGTTCCTATTCTACAATCCATATCTACCATAGAGCTTTCTATATTGGTAACTTTAGATAATATAAGCAAGATGCTTTGTTTTAAATCATTTTTTTGTTTCATTTTTACTGTTTGTATTTGTTTGGAAACCTGGTTTAACTTGCGACGTTTGCAGATAAGTTGTAGTTTGTTTTTTAGCGTATTGTCTAATATTTATATTCCGTTTTTGTGGATTTATGTGCATATTTTTTAATTTAATTTTTTGCATTTCTTTTGCGATCATGCAACCTCTATAATTAGCTGGATGTTGATCTCCGCAATGTACACATTTTGGTGGTTCATTTTTAGGTTTTGAACATTCTCTTGTATGGTGTCTACCTGCACATTTAACACATCGTGGGATTTTTCAACAGTATTTTTGTGTATGACCATATGCCTGGCAATGATTTACATTGTACTACAAGTTTATTTTTTCTTAATGGCTCAATATCCACCACACATTTTAAAATATTTTTAATCTTGTAAATTCTGTTAATATCTTCTTCAGCTTTGAAAGTTAACATAAACAATGTTTAATGGTACTTTATTTTCCCAGCTTCCTTTGTTCGTAGCTTCTATTATTTTTTATTCTCTGTTTTCAAGATCTTTAATTATTTCTTCTGTTTTGCACGAGTTCGACAGGTTTTTCACCATTACTCTTATTGGTCTTTGCTACTTACTTTCGTATGAGTGCCAATTATATTTATACTCTGATAGCGCTTTTGTTACAGTTCTGTGATCATCTACATCTAACAAATTGATTTTTATACAATTCTTGCAAAGAAGTTTCATCTCAAACTGCTTTTCTGTTATTACTTTTCTTAAATTCTCTCAGAATTCGTTATAATTATGAAATTCATCCACAATTATTGGCGGTGGAGATTGTTTTTTCTTAGCTTTTGGGGAAATAACCTTTTTTGGAGAAGTTTCTTTCTTTGGAGTTGCTTTAGAAACTATTTTTTTTGCCTTTGGGGTAAGTGAATCATTTAGCTTCCTTTTTTGCTTCTGTTTTACTCTTATCCACTCAGTCTCTTTGGCTAACTCTTCCTCATCTGTAGGGTATATTAATTTGTTACTATTTTCGGAAATTGATAATTGTGGAACTTGGGTAGCTTGTGGTTTCTGCATCTTTATATTGGTGATTTCACTTTTAAGTTTCTGTATTTGTTTTTCCATATTACTTATCAACTGTTTTAGTTCTGTTGTTTCATTGACAGCTTTCTGCTATTTGTTGTTTCATTGACAGCTTTCTGCACTCTCTTTCATTTGATCTCCAAGTGGTGGTGATCTATTAATTTTTCCGCTCCTCTTAAACGGATCCGCTATATTATTTTTTTCATTTTTTGTGTTTTGGATCACTGGCGACTCCTCTGACCTCCTTTTGAGATCAGCAAAGCCCTCGCCGACAGCCGTGGCTTCTGCCGACACTTTGGTAGATATCCCCACCGGATTTATTTCTTTATTAACGATATTCATATTTATATTTTTATATATTTGTTGCTTTTTACCTACTGCCAGGACATTAACTGCCGTTCCTCAGGGATCAGACGCAGACCAGAGAGCTGCTCGTTACGAGTCAGTCGCTTCGGGATTTTTATTTGAACTTTTAGTCGCCTTTTACGACAAGCAGTCCATACTGGGAAGTATTCTAAACCCCTACCGCAGGGTGAGAAAAAATAAAAAAAAATATTCGACCATTTTCACTATTATACAAAAACTTTAAGAAAACAAGTTTTTATAAACACTAACCACGGCACCCAAGCCCACATCAGAGCCAAATAAGTTCATCGCTTTGAGGAAAGCAACTGCATCGCTTAGCAAGGACATCGCATTTTTAAGCAGATGCAAAAACTCTAACCTAACACCAAAGGGTCATCAAATAAAAATTCGTACATCTATTAATTTTAAGAGAATTAGAATAATCGAGAATGAAATAATTAGTTATAGTATCGCTTCTCTTAGAGCTAAACTTCACCGAAAAATTCTAGAAGCATACTATCTCCATCTTAAACTAGCACATAAATATCCCCGAGAATTCCCTCTGTTCCTTATCAAAGTGAAAGTCGTAGAAGAATGCAAGAGCGAAAGAAAAGGAAAACTGATTGAAAGCAAATTCAACTTAGTTCATGAAAAAGAACAGGTTTACACCAAACCTAAAGTTCGCGTGCAGAAAATTGGAAATTTTTTTGGTGAATCATTCCTCACAGACCTTCACCGAAGAATAAATGGTGCTACTTAACAACGGACTTAATTACGCGATACCGAATGAAACTGATGTCCAAAAACTTATTGTAGACTTAGAAGCAGGAATCAACACGTACAACCCAACGTTGCCCATTACAACAGAACAAAAGGAATTTACAAGAGCCACCACAGCAAAAGTCATTAAAGAAAAGATATCGAATGACTGTAAGAATAAAAATGTTATCAGAAATGAGAAAGAAGTCATCAGAGACATCAAGGCGAAACCATTATAATTTTTCAAGGCTGATAAAGGCAACGCACTGGTCATTTTAAACAAAGAAGATTACGATAGTAGGATGCAGGAGAAGATCACGAACGTACCTTACAGGAAATTAAGAAATGATCTTCTTCAATGGCTCATCAAGCGAGTAGACAGCACTATCAAGGAATGCTGACAAGTAATAGGAGTCAACAAACTTAGGATCCCCAATCCAGCAGTTTCTAGAATTAAAGGACTTCTTAAAATTCACAAGCCAGCGAATGACATGAGAGAAATTGTGACAAGAGATATGTCTCCAACATATAATATAGCCAAATGGTTAGTGGAGGAGTTTCGTAATATGGATAAGCACTTGATCAAGAACTACAATCAATGGAAGGACTTGACAAAGACGAGGTCATGGTCTCTTTTGCCGTAACATTCATTTTTCCCAGTCAAAGAGGCTATTATTCTGGTAGAAGAATGGTTACTACAACTGTAAACTGGACCACAGTGAAGGACAAAAGTAAAACAGTACGTAGAGCTGATCCGCCTTTGCATGGAAGAAAATTATTTCACCTTGAGAGGGGATTTCTACAAGCAATTGAAGGCGGCTCCAATTGGAAGCCCCGAGTTATCAGTGAAATTTCCATGGCTAAACTGGAGTCAGATTTACTTGCAGAAGAACGTTTACCAAGTTTTTGGAAGAGATACGTAGATGATATTTTTGCTGTAATTTTTTCTTAACGGAATATTCCGTTCTTAGATTAACTGCTAACCAAAACAGGAACGTCCCTAGAACTAGAGTTTTACAGGAAGCCTACGGATACTCACAGGGTCATTGCGAATACCTCCAACCACTCTTATCAACATAAGATATCATCTTTCAACCACATGATCCTTCGAATGCTAACTTCCTATCTCTCAAAAAGGTTTACTAAAAGAAACTACACACATATTTGAAATTGCGAGAATAACCGGATATCCACAAAAAAACCATCACGGAGTTACTCAGTAAACGGAAAAGAAGTTTACAACGGAATTCCCTTACTATCCTACTCACTGATCAACAACTCAAAAGAAGAGTAGCATTGGAATTTAGCAAGATTTCTCTCCCACTACGAGCGAAATTTAAAAAAAAACGGTTTAGGTATCGTATATAGCAGCAGAACCAACCAACTCAGGTTCAACTAAAAACCCAATCGAACAAATGGAAAAATCAGGTAAATATAAGATTACTTGCACTCATTGCAGCAAAGTTTATATTGGGCAAACTAGGAGAAACATGCAAACATGACTCAAGGAACACCTGAAAGAAGCAGAACTAGCTAAGAAGAAGAATTCAATAGAATTCAGATCCAAAGTAGCAGAACACATCGTCCAAGAGAATCACAGTATTTCGAAAAAAGACATAGTAATGGTAAATTACATTAGAGATTCTAGAAAACTAGATTCAGCTGAAAGCATCGAAATCTACAAAACTAAAAATGACTCACTCCTAAATAAAGATCGGGGCAACGGATATTCTCCCTAATTTAAATTTCTTTAGGTTAATTTCTTAAAGTTAAATATAATAGAACGAACACCTACCTCTGTCACTCTAACGTGGGAAATATTATTTTTTAACTCCCTACCATTGGATAATAAACAACCATCCAGCTGCGAAAAACGTCAAATTGCAACCTGTGCAAATATAATAAAAAAGACGATTGTAGATTTACGAAATACGCGTATCTGTATTATAAGCATATCAGTAAGGAAAATATTATATTATAAACATATCATAAAGGAAAATATTCGACTATTTTCACTATTATACAAAAATTTTACTCTAACGCTAGGAAATAAGTTTTTATAAAAATTGACTTCCAGAATTTACCTATATTTTTAAAAATTTTACGAAATCATAAAAACAGTTGTTAATTAGTATCTACATCTGAAACCTTCCGGCTACCTGAGTAATAATAAGTTTAAGATTATAAGACCATAATGAAATATAAGTAATAAAACCATGTTTAACCGAATAAAAGAATTACATAGTGTTCTTCCTTTTTTTAGAAAAAGAGTACCTTCATTACACAACCAAATAATTTTAAATTTCTTTGTAATTTTGTCTTATGAAGTTTTTTCTTATGTAATTTTGTCATGTACCTACCTAATCGTGTATGTACACATTATATCAATATCTCATAAGTCATAATAAGTAAATAAAATAAGGAAAAAAAAATTTTTTTCTTAGAAATATTTGCCTTCAATTTAAGCGTACTAAAACTACAAAAATAAACTTTAGAATCGCAGCTTGATATAATGTTTTCATAGCAAGTTATGATTGTAATTACGGAAAAAGCAGATTAGCCGAAATTCTAGGAAGTCTTGAGATGAGATTAAGAGATTTGGCAAAAAGTTCGGCTAATTTGCTTTTTCCGTAATTACAATCATAGCTTGCTATGAAAACACTATATCAAGTTGCGATTCTAAAGTTTATTTTTGTAGTTTAAGTACGCTTAAATTGAAGGCAAATATTTCTAAAAAAAAATTTTTTTTTCCTTATTTTATTTTCGACTTTTTAGTGCAAATATTTTTTTAATGAAAACTAATATATTTTCAAAGAACAACACATATAATCAAATGGCACTAAAATTCACTCTAACGCAATTTGGTTATTATTGCTCATACTTCAAATGTGTAATTATATTTTATATTACTGTAACAAATTTTATAAAAATATCTATATTTTTAAAAAATTTTTAGAGATTTTTGATTAGATACCTTTGAATTTTTTAATTTAGGTACGTATTAAATAAAAATTACCAATAAAAAATTACGCACTTTATAAAAAGAAACCCTGTTAAATACAAAAAATATTTGACGTAAAATCGTAGATTAAATCTGAGAAAAAGTCTGAAATGTAAACACTCATCCGACTTTATCTACGATAAAATTCGATTTTGTCCGACGTGTAAAACGCTGCCTAAGCATAAATTGGCATATAAAAGGATAATATATACATGTATAAATCGAAATTGAACTTTTTTTACATTCGAGAAGAGTAATTTCTAACTGAGTGATAGATAACTGATAGGTTCAAATTTTGTTTTCTTCCATAAATAATGTTTGCATTTTATTTTCAATTAAACTAAGCCATATGATTATTTATGTAACAAATGCAAGCCCTATATGACACATGTACGTCCATTTACATATACTTAGTCAGAGAAAGCGAAATAATAAAAGAAAGAGATTAATAAAAGAAACCAAATTATAAACACAAAAAAAATATAATGAAAATGATGATTGAAAATAATTGAAATTGAATAATAATAGAAAATGATTGAAATATAATGATAATGATTTGTATTGCCCACATTTATTTTGTATTACTTTTTTGTTTTTTTTTTTTTGCTTCTTTACACCATAGAAATGTCAATAAAAATAGTGAATTTAAAGAGAAACCAAATTTTAACTTTATCAAATATATAAAATTTAACTTTATCTAACCATATTCCATTATTAGTACACACACATATGTAAATTTCACCTTAGTTGAATGCAAAGATTATCTATAATCTATATTAACAAGAATATTCACTCCCATTTTACGTAAACCTAATTTTTAAGAAATCCCAAACCGAACAAAATATCATTAGTTAAAAGAGGTAAAATTTACATTTACTTATTGTATACCAAATTTATTATGAGAGAGAAAAGGTACAAAACAGATGTTTGCCTTCTGCTTTATACTGTAAAATAATTTTGCGTTCTCATTATTCTCCTTTGGATTTGTTTACGTTTCCTCCCATTATTTATATAGCCAGGGTGGCAAAATATGTTAGTTCTAATTTAGTTTGTTCCCTTATACGAGGATTAATTCTGATCTTTTATTATTTTAATATTTTCGTTTTAAACATTATTATTTTCGTATATAGATATACCTATTAAAAATATTAAATTATAATTACATTACAATAATATAAAATATTATTAATATTTTTGTCAGTAATAATTTGGAGTTAGAAACATTATTATTTTTTATTAATTATATTAGTAAACCTAAATATTTATTATATTGGTATACGATTATAAAATAATACTGAGGACAACATCTATTTACAAATCACAGAATTTAAAGAATATGATAACGCTGTTTTAGCTAGGTCTCCTAAAAATCTTATGCATAGTTGATACAATTTAGAAAATAATATTGTTAAATATTTCAACGAAATTTTTGTCGAAAATTTTTTTCAAAATTATAAACTTTATTATTTAATTTCAGCCAACTTTTTTTGTTACTCTTTTTTGTTTACTATATTTTTTCTTTTTCTTACACGTAAAATTCTTATTATCGTCTATTTCTGACAATGCTTATCAAATTTGCATATGAATTTGTGTGCAAACAAATGAATACATACATGAGTTCATACTCTTTGTATGGATATACTTTGTTTAAATTGTTATTGAAATGGGTATTTTGTTGAATTGAAGCAAATTGAAACAAACATATAAAGTCCAAGGTAAGTTAATTAAGGCAAATATAATAAACAAACAATCTATCAAAATTGGATTGTTGCCTGTTTTTATTCTTCAAAACTAAAATACATAAATACTAAAGTTGAAATAGAAATATGATTTTTAACGAAGTTTTGAGAAAAAAACGTAAGCAGTTCTCGATTTATAATGCATAACTAATATATTTTAGTTTTTTATTTCTATTATTTTTAAATTTTTTTTTATATATCATAAGATTTAAAAACTGAAATAAATAATACAAAAAAATGCAATTCTAATTTAAACTAACGACATTTAAATTCTGACAATATCATATTATAAACACATGACAAAAACAAATAACCCATATTAATCAGACCTCGACCCGTCTTTTTTTAAACCTTGATGCGGAAATTACGAAGCTGGAATTACGAATGGAATTTGATCCATTTTGGACATAAGTATAAACTGCAAATTTCATATGAAACTTCCTTAAGCATAACAGAAAAAATTAGATCTGCTCCGACAAAAAAATCATTTCCTACGCTGCAAATCATGTCCTTGGGACAAACCGTACAGAATCTTAATACGCAGTTACTTATTGGCTATTTTAATTTTTACCCTAATTTTTCTAATAAATCCATAAAAGCAACAGACCTTGTTTAACAGGAAATTTTGATCAAAACTGTTAATAAAATTAAATTTTGTAGATAATATCTCACCAATTTAATGTATAATTATATACGTATAATTTTGCAAATCCAGTGGATTGGAATAATCCCGACTATATGTTGGCTTGTTTTTCTGCAATTTGATAGAGTTTTTCAGCACTATCAGAAACTGAAAAATTTAACTCTGTTAAAACCATTTTATTTATAAAAACTTTTAATTTAATAATTTTTATTTTATTTAAACACTTTTAACTTCAACTTAAAAATTTCAATAGTTATAACACTATTATTGTTTTTTTTTTTTCGTATAATAATTTGAATTTGACAGTCAAAGAAACAAATATATGTCATTTTCATCGTAGATTTGAATTTTACAATGGCAGCATTTTAAAACACTTTCGATCAAATTTTCATCGAAATACATAATGGCACTAACGATAATAATCGAATAATTCTAACGATAACGATGAACGATTCGATGAAAGTCGATCGAAATACATAATATGCACCTAAATATCGTGTAAATGAATGACCCAGAGAATAGAAAATTTTGCACCGTACTACGAATATTTTGTCTATATGGTACTTAAAAACCTGTTCGAATGAAATTAAATAATTTTAAAAAATCTAAGGTACGATAAAAAAGAAATTTGCATTTTTCTTAAATTCGAAAAGCTCTATTGAAGGAAAGAAAAAGTTAGGAGTTATAGAAATCTTATTGTTATTATTATTATTATAATTAGTAAGTGTGGTGACTTAGGCAGCCACTTCTACATACCTATCTATCTACCTACGCTAATTGTAATTCCTGTTTTAAATATGTATAATAAACAATTGGAAAGAATTAGCATTAATTTGGTTTATATGGTACTACTTTCAGTATATAAACATTACTGAGCATGAGTATAATCATCATTTCACAAGATCATGTAGGTAGATTGCAACAGTATTAAACAATTTCTAAAAATTAAGGCTAAATATCCAACATCTACTTTTATATCACATAGCATATGGAAATGTGTATCATAATTTTTTTAAATGTATCTCATAGCTTTCACTCACGCATGATACTCAAAAATACTTCTTCTTTTATTTAAGAGTTTCGTTCTACCGTGAAGTTATTAAAGTGCTATTGGCTGTTCCACTTGATTAAAATGAGGTGAACTCATTTGAGTTTTTATTATCGTTTGTAATTAATCATTTAAATTTTTTAATAGATTTTTTAAAATTATTTTAAGAGGTGGACTTGCAAAAGAGCGGAAAATTTTAAATTGGTTGTGCAATTTGAAGCAAAAAAACAACGTAAAAAAACGTTTAATTATGATACATTTTAAAAATGTACTTAGAAACAGAGAACTCAATACTCATGACAAATTCCTTCGAATGAGGTGTGTCGGGGATTCAGACATCAGGGATGCATTTTTTAAACCCATATTGTCTTATATCCAATAATAATGGATAATGTAATGAATATTACTGCGGGTTTAATGAAAGTAACAGAATTCAATGATGTGCATTCGAACGTATCAGTCGAACATCAGTTTAGATGTACCAAAACCTGTATGAATCGAGGAAGTGGGACAGTTTAATTATCTGGTCAGCATCGTGTCATCAAATTGAAATGCACTGCTGGGTATTAGGAATTTTGTGTGCGTTAACGTCGGCTCTTTTGACTCTTTTGATTTTCTTCTACCTAAACAAACTGCTTTATATATATGATAATTAAGTTTATTCATTAATGGTATGGCCGGTTTTTTTTAGGAGAGCACGTGCGAATAGTGCAGTTCCACAATCTAATAATTAAATTAATTAATAAATATGGTTACATTTTAAATACACGAAATTTTACTGTTTAAATATTTTACTTTTAATTAATGGCATTGAATAAATTGTAAAAGTATGGCAAATGTAACTAATAGTAATTATATAACCGCAACAATATCCAGCTGTCATATTTTAGTGTGCCAATTAGTTTATTGGTTTTTGTTTTTTTTTAAACATAGGTAGGTAGTTTTTTATTGTTATTGTTAACCGTAAAAAATCAAAAATTAATACTTTATATTTAATTTAAGGTACACTATAGTAAAGAAAAAATAAAAAAGGAAATAATATTTCGAAACAAAAAATAGAGAACGAACATCTTTACCACAAAAACACAAAGTAATAAATGTAGCTAACAAAATATGCCAGCTTTGACAACATATAAAACTATAATCCACAGAAGAATATTTCTTTGCTAATAATCTTCTCCACTTAAATTTTTTGTGGTCTCATTAATGACACGCATTAATGACAATTGTTATTTTACTCCTGTACGTGGATATAAAACACGCGATTTTATAAGATTATTTTTAGAATTTTTTCTTTATCAATTTTTTATTATTTGATAATAAACAGGAGGTACTGTACTGCGTAAAGGTATAACTAATATATACAGAAAAAAAAAAAATGATGATATTTGTGGAATAATATTAATGGAATTGATTGTCGAAATTTAAACGATTTTGTGTGTGATATAAATGAATGAAATTTGTGGTTTAGTTTAAAATATTAAAAACAGTAAAATAATTACTAATTATAGCTATTTGACCACATGTGATTTGTGAGCTAATAATTTTATAAAAAAAAACTGAACGTGCTTAATACGAACGTAAGGAAACCATCATGAAAGCGTCACATACTGATTTTGTTGAATTAATATGGATTAAATTCTCATAATATTATCAGTTACAGCCTACTTGAATTCGTACGATTTCCGAAATAATGAAAAAATAATTAAACAGACTTCTGAAACATTACATAATATGACAACATTCAAAACGAAATTAAAAGTTTAAAGATGGAAAAAATTTAAATGATGAATTTATTAATAAAGATTTGTCGATATTGAGCAATTCATTTTGTTTAGTTGTAACAATTCAAAGTCTATAGAAGAATCTGGGTTACTCGATTCTATTATTGAAAATTATTGATTATTATAGATACAGATTATTAAATTTAATTGATTACAATATAGGTACTGAAGTCTGAACACCTATAATATATTGACAATGTTAGCAATAATTTCAATTTCAATGGTAGCGTTCAGTGAAATTAACCATTGGATCTGAAATCCACAGATCCATGGATCTGTTTACTGAACGGTGTGGTAAATGTACCGGTTAATGTATCGCGGTTAATGAAAATGGATCTGAAAAATTCTAGATACATTTCATGGATCTGACTTTTTATATGTAAAAATAACAACAATTTTGATGTTGAGTGTTGTGACATCTATTGTAAGAAAAATTAAATTTTTATATTTTTTATGAAAGTTTTTAATTTAAATCGCTATTATTTTTTGAATTAGTGTGAAAATTTAAATTCTTAAGGAAGATTTATGTACATAAAACTTAAATTAGGAGTTATAAAAAATAAATAATATGTATGATAAAAAATATTATTCCATTCAAATTTAATTTATTTTTAAAAGTACTTATTATATTTTCCGGTGATGGCGCTAGTATTGCGGTAAATTTTTGTGGTGAATTGCGTTCAGTGGCCAGATATATGGTACATAGATCCAAAATGGATTCCAGATCTACCGGTTAATGCTACTGAACGAACCCAATTACAAGCATAACACAAGCCTACTGCAGTATACACCATAAAACAATGAAAAACAAGATGTTGATAACTTCTTACCTTATGGTTACCTTATGACTTCCTTAAGGACACCCTAAACAAGAGTTTTCAAAGACACCCTATACTTATTTTGACACCATTGGAAAGGCCCTTTCACGTTATTTCGTAAATATTTCTTCTTATTTACTAAATCTTATTTTAGTAAACTCTAAAGAAGAATCTATTGGGTTTAAAATCATAAAAAATATATAATTATGTCTTTTAAACAATTAAAAATAGAAAAAATAATTGAGTTTTTGAAAAAGTTTATTAAATATGAACTAAAATGGCACTTTTATTCACAAGCCTTTAAAAAGTAGGTGTAATTTTAAAACTAAAACAATAACTTCAAAATTCAAAAATAACAACATATAAAAATATGTTACAGTAAAAAAAAAATAATTCAAAATAAGTAATAAAATAATATAATTAAAAAAAAAAACACAAAAAATTCAGCCTTATTTCTATTACTATTTTTTTCTTATTATGTCCTATCTGTAGTAACTGATGTGATGTAAAATTTACCCCAGTCCTTCTTCATTTTCGTTATTTGCGCAATTTGTACATATTCGTTGTGTGCACCCCAAAGAAATCGGTCAGAATGCATGCATGCACGGTTTTACGTTTAAGTCTGCTGGGACAAATATAGCACGTAGTTCTAGATATGGGAGATTATTTCTTAACTGAACATTCTTTATTTAAAATTCGACTTATAATTGATTTTAATTCATTCGAAAGTCTAATATTATCTAGTCGACGTTCCATATGTCCTGAAATCAATTGTTTTCCCAAATTTAATAATAATGTTGCTTTGGAATTCTTGTAAAATTCCCCAGATGGAGCTGACTTGCAAATAATATAAGAGTTTACTTATACTAATATCTAAAAGTAAAATATCGCCAATGGCCACCTATTCGTCCGACGACTACAAGAATAAATGGAGCATTTCTTGTCTAATTCATGTTGAGTAGTTGTTATATTCAGCTTTTGTGTTGTTATATTCCGTTATCATCAAAGGTTTATTTGTAGATGAATCAATTTCTTTGTTATATTGAGTCGTAGAAATTATTAAGACAGCTTTACCTTTTTTTGGAACATATGACAATAATGTTAAGTCCTTTGTAAAACCATATTGACAAGATCCAATAGTTTTCTTTCTATCTGGTAAAAACTCTGGTGGTATCTTCTTTTTATTCTTTTTAATAGTGCCAAGATAGGTAAGGTTTCGTTTTTTCAATTCATTAGCTAATTCTATCGATGTGAACCAATTATCTGCAGTAAAATTTCGAGAACTCCTTTTAATACATGTACACAATCGTAAGACTGCCTGAATAGGGATTAACAATTTTTTTTCTTCAACGGAAATACCAATTCCATCACTGTTTTTGCCAAAATAAATATATCCATTTGCAAAATAATTGGTTCTAGCGTCTGACAAAACTAAAATTTTAATTCCATATTTTGCTGGTTTGTTAGACATATACATTCGAAATTTACATCTGCCACGAAATTGCACATCGATACAAGCGTGAATGCCAATGGAATAATATATTTGGGAATTTTCAACGACCTTCGTAAAAATATTTGATATAGATATTAAAGGATCTTCTTGCAAGTTTTTTTTTCTTTCCTCAATATCGTCAAAACGTAGTGCACTTAATAAAACTGCAAACCTTTCTTTTGACATAGTCGCTCTAAAAATATCTCTACCATACCCATTGGTTGAAAATAAAATATTTAAATCTTCATGGTTTGATTTGAAAATTGCAGTGCAGTTAAGCAGACCCAAAAATGCTTTGAGTTCTATCTTATCCATTTCTTTTAGTTCTGGTTTATTAAGGTTTTTGTACTTGCTTCGCATACTACTTAATTTTTTATTTGTACATCTTATTATAATTTCCATTGTTTCATTATCAAAAATTAACTCCCAAAAATCTCATTAATTTTCCAGTTTTCTCGTAATTTTAGGATAACATCCAACAGGTAAACGAATTATATTATGTAACGGTGTTTTTACAAAACGTGTTGGTTCTGCAGCTGACCACATAAATCCATTTTTGACATAAAATTTCTTTTTGGTATTATTATTATCGTCGTTCTGATTATTGCCTTGTATATTTTGTTGGATTCCATTTTCAGACTCATATTCTTCTTTAGTGTTGGTTTCATGTGCAGATTCTGCGCAAAAGTCTGGATCTGCGATCAGATCATCACCTGAAAAATCATGCAATATACTGCACACATCTTTTTCTAAATTTAAATCACTGAAAGTTTCTTTCTGCCATTTCTATAAAGTTAAAAAAAAACATTACATTATTACTGACATAACGTACAAATTTTTCTATGCATCAATAACTCTATTGCTGACGTTACGTAAATTCTCTCTTAAAGATACTTACATTAATACTGATGTACCGTAAAAAATCTTCCAAAGAGAAATTACTCAATAGCTTACGTTACGTAAATTACACCCTCTACCTTCTCTATTTCACATACTGCCGATCTGTATTCAATGAAATGCTTGCTTATATGTAGAATATAGATAACAATAAAATATGAGAACATTCTCAAAATTTTATGGCTCGCTTCAGTTGTACATAGTATGAATTTTTAGCTAAAGTTGCAGCGAAGTGGTAAATTTTACGTAACGTCAGTGATTAAAGGTTAATAATATTATTTTTTGATATAAATTACAAAAGTTAGGTTAACAAAATATTCAATTAACTTCATATAATTTTCGTCCTAAGGTATCTTTAGATATTGAAAAATTTATACTATTCTTATATTTATTATAATAGTGTAAAAGCATTTGAAAAATGTAAACGTTTATGTATTTAAAAAATTGTAATCAAGTAAAAATATATCAGGAAAAATATAAATAAAATGATTAAGTAAATGAAAATCTTTTGTTTTTAAAAATATGTACATAGGTATCTTATATAATAAAACGTAACAATCTTGCTGCCAACGTGCCGCAGCAACCGTTGCTAGGTTACTACAAGAAAACAAAATAAAAAACAAACCAATAAGCAAAAATTGTTTCTTCTTTGCTGCGATTGTTTATGTACCTATAATGCAAAAATAAAAGAATATCTTAAATTCTATAAATCTTGCCTATAATGTACAATATAAAAAAAACCAAACAACGTTAACCAAAACTTGTTCTTCTCAGCTGCTTCAAAATCGTATCTGTACTTAGTGTGTATGGATAATGAAAAGACTTCTAATTGTGACATATATAAAAGGTTTTCCAATAGGGATGATAAGTGACGTTTCGGCCATTTGTAATATGTCATGATCTGTCATTTTTTTTCATTGAATTCAGTAATGTTTACAATTTTGAAAAAAAAAAAATGAAATTTTGCTGTTTTTTCCTTGGAACAACTTTAAAACGATTACGAGTTTTTAAGAAAATCATCTTCTCCGATGAGGCTCACTTTAATCTGAGTGGTGCGGTAACAAAACTGTCGATTCTGGTGCGACAAAATCCACAAATTATTTATGAAAAACCATTACATTCACCTCAATTGACATTTGTGGTTTTGGGTCTGGTGGAGTCATCGGTACGTACTTCTTTCGAAATGAAGCTGGTAACGCCGTTACTGTCAATGGAGAGTGGTATAGATCGATGATAAGCAACTATGGCCGAAATTGGAAGAAGTTGATCTTGACAACATTTGGTTCCAACAAGACGGGGCTACGTGCCACACAGTAAGTGCAACAATTGAATTATTGCGAGAAAAATTTGGAGATTCGATTATTTCAAGAAATTGTGATATTGAATGGCCTCCAAAAAATTGTGATTTAACACCATTAGACTATTTCTTGTGGAGTTATTTGAAGTTATTGGTCTTTAGCAATAAACCAGACTGTCCTCACTAGACCGGGTTAGAGGAAATAATTGTGCACTGGTCTTTGCCGATGACATCATATTCTATTCTGCCGATAGTTCAGTAGATTACATCAAAGGCAAAGTACAAAAAATGTTTAATATTACTCGGCGCTACTGCAAAGTTTGGCTGCTGAAAATCAACATCGAAAAATGCGAGACAATTTTGTTTCGTAACCCGGTTGATAAAACTAGTGTAGATATCAAAAAACACTGGAAAGAATTTGAAATAAAATCCGCAGGAAATGTTATCTTAACTAATAAAAAAGTAGTTAAATACCTAGGAGTACAATTACATCGTAACTCAAATTATATTGAGCAAGTCAAATATAGTATATTAAAAGGTAACAAAGCTTTCATGGCTTCAAAAAAACTTTTTTACAACAAAATTATTAGTAAAAGAGTTAAAATTATATGTTACCAAACATTAATAAGACCAACGCTTGTATATGGTGCAACAATATGGTACAACATCAGTGCGAGCTTAATGGAAACTCTCCGAAAATTTGAAAGAAAGTGCATAAGAGTTTGTACTAATATATATAGAAAGCCCAATTCCGAATACAAGCATTACTACTCTAATAAATACTTGTACAAGGAAGCAAACATAATTAGAATCGATAATTTTGTTATAAAATTAATTCGAAGACATTATGATAAAGCACAAAACACTCCGGAAAATGGTTTAATATCGCATATATTCTACCACAATGAGGAATACATCAAAAAGACCTTGCTCACGAGCTTCATAGCTCCAGAGCATTTTATCTATTTGGATAAAAAGGGTTATATTCAAAACCGTAATCATGTCCCTCTATTATACCATTATAATAGACGGGCTACATGTAAAGCTATTGATTATAACCCGGGCAATATTAACGGAGATAATTTAAAATTTGAAATGTCCATACCAGATAGGGACAAATTAATTAAAGCAAACTATTGGTGGTTGGAAAACTCTAATTATAATTAGCACATAGTATAACATACATTATTTTTTTAATTAGGTTAAGCAGTTTTAGTTAGATTAAGATAGACTAAGTTAGGCTAGGTTTTTAATAAATATAAATATTGGTTTTTACCTCCTACTTTTCCAATAATATAATTCAAAGACTAAAAAACTTTGTAAAGTTGTACATAGTATAAAAAAACTCATAAAATTTTGCGTAAAACTAACATAAAAACGTAAAATTGTTTAGATATATGTTAATAAAATTAGAAATAAGTAGCTGTTTTTGTAAATTTTTGTAGGCTAGACTAGTGTATGAATGTAAAAATAGTGGGAAAAAATAAAATTTATATTAAAAAAAAAAAAAAAAAAACAATAAACCAGACTCTGTTCAAGCTTTACAAGTCAATATTGAGCGTGCTATTCATGACATACGACTGGATTTAGTGGAAAAAGTGTTCCAAAATTGGATTCATCGAATTCGTTCCTGCAGAAGAAGTCGTGGAGGCGATTTGAATCACGTTTTATTCAGACCTTTTTTTTTTTTTTCTTTATTATTTCAAACGAGTAAAATACAAATTTTGTAATAATTATAATCTTATTCAAGTATTTATAAGATAAAGTTCAATGTTATTATTAAATCTAATAGTGACATGATCTTAAGTATAGAGAATATTTATATTTGATTTAATAAAAAGATAAAAAATATAAAAGAAAGTAGTTTAGATTAAGATTAATATTATATACTAATTAATTTAAAATGTAAAATGTAAAAATATATGTTTAAGTTATGTATGGTGTGCTCGAGAATTTCTGTCTGAGAATTTTTTTTGTGTGTTTCCTTATTTCTCGAAGAAAATTAATTTTACATATTTCAAGATTCTCATTTCTCGAGAATTTTTCTTGCTTTCTCGAGAAATTTATTTTTTGACAAACAATAAATTAAAAAAACACATAATATACATATTTCAAAATTTACGCCCTGCCCTGTAGACAACAATATGACTGAATATTTAACTGGGTAGCTAAATATTTACAAATTAGTTAAATATTTACTTACTGGGTTTAGAAACTGCTGACGATATTGACATTTCAAATTATTGATATTTATTGTGAAACTATTTTCATATTTTGATTTTGTTAAGTAATGAACAATATTATTTGGTATTCAACAATAAGTATTCAAGTATTCAACAATATTATTTGGTAAATTAAAATAGCATCGTTTATAAATAAATGTATTCATATCTAAATTAATATATTATATTAAATTTAAGCACGATAAGTTCAAATGAGCGAGTATAATAATGAAGACGTTTGGACATATTTCCAGCGAAATGCCGACAATGCTGTTTGTGATATTTGTAAAAAATGTTCTTGGATGTAAAGCTTCGTCAACAACAGGTTTACATCGCCACTTAGTAAATGTACACAACATGAAACGTAAACAAAAACTAGTCGAAGTCGCCAGTGTCTAAAAAATTTAAAACAATGCATGACTACACAATAAAAACTAAAACTGTTACAATTGAACAGATTGTCTCAAAACTAGCCGCTAAAGATGGGATTTCAATATTTACTATTTCTAAAAGTGAATTTATCCGAAATAATATTGAGAAAGAAAGATTTTATTACCAAAGCAGTCTTCTGATATTATGAATTTAATAAATAAATACTATGATATAAAGAAAGATGAATTTGAAAAAAAAATTATTAAAAGTGAAAATAAAAAATTTTCACTATCCATTGATGAATGGACTAGTTTCCGCATGTTTATTATTCTGATGGTGGTTCAGATAATTTAGGTCTGATACGGATTGATGGATCCTGTCCAGCGGAAAATGCATTAGATTTGGTTAATATTAAATTAAAATCATTTTAGTTAAGTTTTGATAATGATATTGTATCTACAACTAGTGATGGAGCCAGCGTCATGATAAAATTTGGAACTCTCAACAATTCACAACATCAACAACTTTGCTATAATCAAACAATCAACAACTTGTCTACAATCATGTATTTATGAGCAGAGATTTTTCGAAGTCTCGTTTTTTCCGCCTGATGAGTTTCTTCTCATCTCTTCTTTTAGCCTTATATTCTTCTTTCGCTGCTCTTTTTCTCCGTTGCAGCGCTTTTTTATACGCCTTGTTCTTCTTCAATGTTTTTGATGCACATTCCTCGTCATACCATGGATTTCTGGTGTTTCGTGGTTTGAAGCCAATTGTGTTTGCGGCTACTTCTTTGATGATACTGGCACAGTTTTTCCATTGATTGATGACATATTTTTTTTATTTATTTACTCTTTTAAATTTTTTTATTTTTTAAATTCACTCTTAACATTAACAAAAATTCTTAAATTTTTAACATTAAATATCAATTCAAGCTCTCAAGCTCTCAAGCTGCGTATTTAGTTAAAATTTTCAAGTCAAGTAAGTAAATTTTTGTGATTGACTTGAGTGAAGCTGATTTCAAGAAACTAGCGTATACATGATGTTGAAGCTTTCGTGAAGCTTACTTGAAGCTGTCATGTATACGGGATATGTTTACCGATTGTTCTGCCGACAATTTGCTCTCTACCGAGTTTAGCGTTGAAATCACCTAGCACAACTTTTGCATCATGTTGGGGGCAAGCTTCGTATGCTTTTTCTAACGCGTCATAGAAGTCTTCTTTCTCTGTTTCTTCTTTTTCATCAGTAGGAGCATGCACACATATTAGGCTGATGTTGTAGAAGGTGCCTTTAATGTGGATTATGGCTGGACGCTCGTTAATTTGTTTGAAATCAATAATATTTCGCGATATCTTATAGTTTATATTATTTTTGATTACATACAATAATACAATAAGCAATAAAGGTCTATAGAGTATGCAAAAACTACAAGAAGGAAACTTATCGTTTAGAGAACAAAATAAATTGGATGCAGCAATGAGAAAAGAAAATATAATTGAAATTTCTGGGGCTCCTAATGTAAACAATGAGAACGTATTAGAGTTAGTTTAGTAGAAACAATTTTCTCAGACGGTATAAATATTGATATTCCAAATAACATTACTTCTAATTGCTATGTAAAAAAAATCATGCAAAGAAATTCAAGCAATTCAGCAAAATTCTTTAACTATGTATGTGTTCAGTTCAAAGATCAAAAAAAGAAAAACAGCTGAATAATTCAATTTTTGGTGTGATCAATGACAACAAAAACAACAGTTACACCAATTATTCTTTTACCAGTAATACGAGAGCATTATTTGTGGCAACCAAAAAAATTAAAAAAGAAAAAAATATTAAGTACTTATGGTGTCAGAAATCAAATATTTTGTTAAAAAAATGAAAGTAGTAAAGTTTATTGTTGTAAAATCATTTGAAGATTTAGAAGATATTAAAACTAATACCAATATTTAATATTAGAGTATACTTGTATAATGTCAATAAAATCAAATTTGAACTATAATGATTTTGTTAATAACAACTCGCCTACTTATTGTTTCTGTAAAGAAAATAGTAATGCAACATTATGCAAAGGTTTTGTGATTTGTCATCTTAATATTCATAGCATTAGAAAAAATTATAAAAATTTTTACTCTCACGAAGCGTCATTAGATCACTTACCAGATATCATATTTTTAATACAATATTTAATACGCATAAAAAGAATATTGAACAAATAATATTTTATAATGCGCCAGACGAAAACAATCTTAGTAATCAAGTTTCGATTTTGCACTTGCAACTTGCAATAGAAAAAAAAACAAAAATTAATCAAATTGTAAATATAAAAAACAATACACAATATTTCTTTTGATGAATAAAATAAAAACTCTAATTGGCAAAAAAATTAAAAAAATTTACTGCAAATTAATAAGTAGGTATTTTATAAAGTTGTCTTAACTTTTGAACCATTGATTTATCGGCGATAGTCTTTCGATATTTTTTTTAAAAGAAATTAAATTTCCTTTGATTAGGCGAAAAAACAAATTATTTTAAGACTTTCGCTATTAAGTTATAAGATAAGTTAAGAAAGAAATAAAAAATAATTATTTAAAATTTTATTTCATTTGGCTTTCAATTTCATTCATTTGAATTTTTAATTTTATTTCGGTGTTGTAATTAGGAAAAAAAAACTTTTTGTGAAACTTCAAAAAACAAAAATATTTTTTTTTTGCTAAAAAGATCGAAATAATTCGAGAAATCGAAAAATTGTTTCTTACAAAAACAAATTTAGTTAAACAACAACAATTTTTTTATTGAAAATTTATTTTCTTTTTTCCGCACCACCCGGCAGGTAAAGAAAAGGCGCGTTTTTTTTGTGGTTTCCCAAATAGGCCCAATCCACACTCCGACGCAAAACACCGTTAACAAAGGCAGCATTTTACCATTTTTTCTCTAATGATTAAATGTCAAAACCTCTTTATATACAACATTTTTTGTTTATAGTTTATTGGAATGTGGAATTAATTTGTCTTGCTCCCTTCCCTCAATAAGTTTTATGTGAATATCACCAGGCCGCCGTACTGTGGAAATTGCAACTTAGAGTTGCCCATGGCTAAATACTGTTTCATGCAAATAAACTCCTACTTTTTCCAATGTTTGACCTTGCGACTCATTTGTGGTCATAGAAAAGGTCAATTTAACAGGGAAGTGTCGACGTCTAAGAATAAATGGTAGTTCTGTGGTCGTTGTAGCTAAATATATTTTAGGAATAAACACAGTTTCACCTATAGCTGTGTCAATTAGGGCTTCCGCGATTACTAAATTGGATTTTAGGGCTTTTACAGCTAATCGAGTCCCATTTTGTTGGTCCATTCTGGGTCCATTCAAAATATGAACAAATTGCAGCATATCAGTAACATCCAGATTTGGAACAAAATTGGAGCAGATCTTAAAATATTTAAGTCTCAGGTTAAAGGTAATTTGCGCGCAAGTACAGATAATTTTCTAAAAAGATCATAAAGTAATTACACCAATTAAACCTTTCTTAAATACTAATTCGGCTATAAAAAATTTACTTGAACCATCTTTTCCTATACTTTCGCCTAATTCTTCTAACTTAAATAATATTCAATATATACATATTATAAATAAATACTAATAGATCTAATAATAATAATAAAACTGATTCTAATACTAATCCTATTTTGAAAATTAATTCAAATAATAACTTTAATAAGGTAATTCCTAGTAATCCTAAAGATTTTCCTAATTGTTTAAAAATATTAAGACAATTATTAATTCCAATAAGGTATCTATTATTAATTCTCAAGATTTTCCTAAACTATCTCAAAATAAGCATATTAGTGATTCTTTTCTAAGGAACAAACTTTCTAAATTTAAAAAACCGGTATCGGATAAGTTCAATAAATACCAAAATTTTGTTCAAGGAATTTTGTTTTGTACCCTTATGTACCCGCACAGTAAGCCCTCTACATTAAAAATTAGCAAGTCTTCTTCTAATCATAGATCCAACTCCGCATTTTATTCTTCTTCATCTATACATCCTGAATCACTAGGTAATCATTCCTTATGTAACTCAGAGGATATTTTAGTATCTAATTCAAATATAGCCCCACCAATTTTAGATCCCTTTTTTGCTACCTGTTGTGAAACTTACTCAAAAAACTCATCACGATAGTAATAATAATAGTAGGTACGCTTTATCTGGACTAAGGGATAGTAGAGTTCTTAACAATGTAAGACTCTACCTTGCATATCTTCACGATAAGTCTAACGAGGTATGTATTGACGGTAAAACAAATATTTCGCTAAAAATATCGATTCAAAAAGAAGGACTACCCACCGATATTAAAAACTTACGTAATATTTTTGTTAGATATCATGAAATCTTCAACATGTCAGCTGAAAGTGCTTTGACTGATTTACAGGCATTTGCTTCACATATCTCGTCCAATAAAACTAATTATCTTCAATGTGTAAGAGAAAACCATGATAAGTTTTTTCGTCCTCTTACAAGTGAAAAAAAGTCTAATTAACATTAGTCTTGTACAACCTAATTCTACTAATAATGACAGTTTTAAATTAACTGTTTACTATCAAAATGTAAGAGGTCTACGCACGAAAACTAAAAAAGTTTTTTTAAATTCTGCCACATTAGATTTTGATATTTTTGTCTTGACTGAAACATGGCTTACTTCATCAATAAATAATTTAGAAATTTTCTATTCTTCTTACACTGTTTATAGAAAAAATAGATATGTTCTTTATCTTATAATGTGCCTACAGATGGTGGTGTATTGATAGCTGTTAAAAATACTTTCTGTTCTTCGCAGTTTTTACTTTCTCAACGTGATTTTATCGATATTGTAGAAATAATTGCTGTTAAAATTGAAGTACAATTAAAAAATGTAGTTGTTATTTATCTTTGTATTCCTCCAGGATCTAAGATTGAAGTGTATACTATAAATCAGAAATTGATAATAATTTTGACTTTAATGTTTTCTTAAATTTATTCAATGAATTTAAGACAATGTCGGATAATTTATATTCGAATTATGTACAAAACATGTCTTATAATATCAAAACTAATACTTAATTTTTTTGGAAATTCGTAAACTCTAAAGGGAAAAGTGATCAATATCCCATGTATATGAATTATAAAAACTCTAGAGTAGTGATTCTAATGTTATTTTTGAATTTTTCGTGATTTCTCCTATATTATTAATAGTTTGCCTGCTTTCTCATTGAACGAAGATAATTTTGACAATTTAGCAAATTTTCCTAAAACTACCTGGAGTAATATTTAAATCGACTCTAATGTGGTATTTAATTATTTGTTAAAGCTTGATAATAACCCTAGTCCTGGGACTGACGGCATCTCCAACTTATTTTAAAAAAAAATGTTCATCTTCACTATCTGGTCCCCTCTCTGTACTATTTAACTCTTCTTTAAATTCTGGTATCTTCTCTTCTATTTGGAAAACTGAACTAATTAGGCTAGTTCAGAAAAAGAATCTTAAAAATGATGTAACTAATTATCGTTCAATTGCTAAACTTTCTTCTATACCTAAATTTTTCGAACTAATTGTATTTGACTCGACTTATGATCATTGTACTTGTTTTTTGTCGCCTTTTCAACATGGCTTTGTAAAACTTAAATCAACCGTTACTAAACTTGTTGAGTGAACACCTACCTTTATTAATAACATGGAAGATGGATTTCAAACGGATGTAATTTATACAGATTTTAGTAAGGATTTTGATTTGCTTCCTCATAATATAATAATTTTTAAATTAAAAAAATTAGTATTTCCTTATTACTTTATCAATTGGATTCATTCTTACCTTTCTGATCGTAGGTATAGTGTTTCGTTTAGATCATCTATATCTACTGAGTTTGAAGCCCCAACAAGGGTACCTCAAGGTAGTCGTCTAGCTCCTTTACTATTCATTATTTCTATTAATGATGATCCTTCTTTATTAATTAATAGTCACATTAAAATTTACACTGACATGAACATTCATAAAAAATTGTAATTTTGAGGATTCATTGTTATTATAAGCTGATCTGAATCGTTTTTATAAATGGTATTCCAACAATAATCTTCAGTTCAATGTTAACAAATGTGCTTTTATTACTTTTACACGCCGATTATGTCCAATTTCTTATGTAAGTTAAAGTTCTTAGACATGATTTTGCTTGCACACAAAATATTGACCGAAGCTATGGAAAAAATAATAACAAAATACAATTAAAATAAAAGTTTTTGTTATATTAATTAACTGTTTTATTCCGCTGTTCAATTATAATTGAAATTTACAAAAGTTAACTTTTATTATTCTACCTGCAATACCTGATTTACTTGTTATTGCCGCGTGACCAAAAATGATGCGTAAGCTAATTGTACAACAAAGTTTATTTTTTGTTGTAATTTGATAATTTGATTTGCGAAATAATTATTGTTTCTCGTGTGAAAAGAATTTGTAATTTTTGAAACGTGTGAAAAGAATTTGTAATTTTGAATTATTGTAAAATTGATGAACTATAATTTTTGGTATTGAAGTAAAGGTTAACGGACGTTAACTTGAATATTCTTTTAATACCTAATTCATTTCAAAAAATACATCAATTAAAGACTTAGGGGTACTTTTCGATAGTAAGCTTTCATTCCATCTTCATTACTCTGATATATTAAACAAATCAAATTCTATGCTTGGTTCTATTAAACGTTGGGCAAGAAAATTTGATGATCCTTATGTATTAAAATATCTTTATACATGCTTGGTCAGACCTAATTTGGAATATGCCAATTAAGTATTGTGCCCTTTTTACGGTGTTCATATAGATAGAATCGAATCGGTTCAAAAAAATTTCTTAGATTTGCTCTACGTTTTTTTTCTTGGGTTGATCCTTACAGATTACCTTCTTATGAACATAGAATAAACTTATTACATCTCAATACTCTTGAAAAACGTCGTAAAGTTGCTGATATAGTATTCCTAGATGAATTAAGTAAAGGCAACATTTCGTCTCCTCTTCTGTTTGCTAAACTTAATTTTTGTTCACATTCTAGACTAAGATCCACTAATATGTTTAATTTGCAGTTTTATCGAACTAATTATGGTAAATATGAACCAATTAATAGAATGATGTCTTTCTGTAATTCATATAAATCACACATTAACTTTTCCATAACTAAACAATCATTAAAAAATAATCTGTATTTGTATAACTGAAATTTGTGATAAATCTTTTTTGATCTGTCTTCTTAATTAAACTTATTATTCTTTTTATTGTAAATGTTTAAATGTAAGATTTTTTAATTTTGTAATATAAATTTTTAATTTAACTCTTTTATTAATTTTTTTCTCTTTATTTTTTTGGAATGTTTAATTGTAGCTTTTAAATTAATTAAGAATGAATTATTGTAACTTGCTTGTATTAAGCTCGTTAATAAATAAATAAAATTGCAGAGGCCGCGTTTGGTGTTTAGGTTTCTCAGTAGTATTATTATACTACCAACTTTCAAATTAAGTTAAGTTTATGTGGAGGCATTCCACTTGGGTAGCAGCCGTTTTAAAACTGTACAGGATAATTCACTGCATCATTTTCATCGCAATCATCAATGGTATCGGTACTGAGATAAGTTATTACATTTCCATCCAAAAGGTTCAAAATTCGTCCTTAATTGTATCAACATAAGAATTTTTTTGGCAAAGTATTTCCTTTTTTGAATAGTTCGCAAAATTATCCACATTTAGACTATTTCCAAAAATTTCTTGTACGATACAATTATTGCAAATCATATTCGAAGGAACTTCGATTAGATTTGGCAAACTTCGGTAATTCGTTAGATCACCATCTCCTAACTTAATTAGCCAATCGCTAAATGCTGGATCTATAGATCTAACATTTTGAGTTACCTTTAACTGCTCAAAGTTAGGCCAAAGGTTGCTGAATTTTATGCAAGAGTTTATAACATCTGAGAATTATGAGCTTTGTTGATGCATTTAATGGTATTATTTGGTGCCATTGTAGACTCATCTAAAATAACTATTTTGGAATTTCTAAAAAGTACTGCATCAGCATGTGTCATTTTGAGAAGTGAGACAGAGTCTTCAAATAAATGAATCGGTATCTGGAATTGAGAGTGATATGTTCTACCACCATCAAAGAAGGTTTCGGCGATACCGGTTGACGCTGTGATTAAGGCTACTCTTGTTCCCATTACGGTACTTAGTAGTAAACATAACTTTTCCTTTGGCGTATTCATCCATAACCTTGAAGACCCATCGCATCAGCAACGAAAGACCAACCAGCTCTCCGAACGCATTTATAATTATGGAAGACTTGTGAAAAACCTCATTTCGTTGGCAGTCAACATAACGAAATTCTTCACAAATCCCGTAAAAACAAATCTATCTAAACGTGGGAGCTGGTTAACCTACGATCACCAGCGCGACGAATCCTCAAGAATGTGGGTGATTATTGCTGCACTAACTCAAAAGGTTTTACTCTTTTGAGTCGTCTGGCTATATTTCTATGATCCAGGAGCTCGTCTACCTCCACATTTACATGGTGCTGAAGCCTTTTTTCGTGACTTCTTACAAATTTCTGTATTTCCTTATCGACAGATTCTATTTGCAAATCTCTATGTAGGTCATCGTTTCTTATGAACCAGGGCGCGTTCACAATTTTTCCTAGGACCTTATTCTGGAACCTCTGAATAATATCTCTAATACTTTTTTTGATGCCATATGACCATATTGATATCAGTATTTGTTTATAGAGCTGAAGTTTGTTTTGTATTGTTAAGGTAGAATTCTTACCTATGAGTCAGTTCAATTTTTCTATAGCGGATTTCAAGTAGCAACTTGTACATTTAAGTTTTATCACTACCACCTGGAAGATGGATTTAAAGATACTAACATTGCTTCACTGCGTTCTTTTTCTTGAAAAACATTATAGATAGAGGCATGAGCTGTTGGAATGTTTAATGGTGGATTGGGTAAGTCGAAGTCAGAAAATTTTTTTCTACAAAGGATTAAAATTTCTTGGATGTGTTTTAGCACAATTCTCTACATGACCCATATGTTGCATTGCAATGTCATCACATAAATCTGTTTTGTACTTTCAAAATAGTTGAGAAATATTAGCTGGGACAGCAAGGATACAAATATATGCAAAGAGGTCTCGCAGCTGTCTAGGCACTGCCTCGCATAGAGTTTCATCCCTTAAAGTTTCATCCCAAATTTCATCGTTGTTAAATAAACAACGCTTTTTTGCTGCCTCTTTGAAAGAATAATGTATTACGCCATTCACAGTCTTTAAATAATCATGAGACGTTGCTGTTGGTACGTCTAGTAAAAGAAGGCGTAAGCAAAATCTTTCTATATCGGCACTTAAACTGACTGAATACATACGTCCGATTGTTTTGTATTTGCCTTTTTGTCGCGGTTTCCATGATCTTATTCTATCGTCAAAAACATAATACTGTGGTATGTCCACATATAGATAATGTGTAGCATTTTCATTTTCCACATTTAATTTAAACCATGCAGTTAAATTAGTATCCCGTGTTGCTTCTCTCTCGACTACTGTTTGCATATTATTTTCTGTAAAATAATCGTTTTGTTCATTTGGACTTGCAGTCGTACTATTGTATGTGATTGATTGTGCATTTTAAAGACAAAAAGTCCAAGCTACTTCAGGAGCACTCACATATCTTGAAACTAAAAATGTCTTGACTTCGTCATGGTTCAAACGTTCTTCAATTGCTACATTAGCACGAACGTGACCTTTGTAAACATATTTAAACATAATTTTAAACACAATTAAACGTTTTACGCTTTTAATGGAAGCAAAATTTTCGACATTAATATGGCAATTGAATTTCAAACTAAAGAATGGATTATATGGAACAATTCAAGAGTTATTAATTGTTCATCGATTAACAGTTGTCTTAGTATCACAAAATCACAGGCGGCGATACTTCGGGTAGCTGTCCAAATTTACCAATGTTTGGTCCTGAAATTTTTTAGGAAATTGTTTTGTACATTTTCCATCAACCATACATGGTGCATTCAAATTATTTGGTCCATGAGCCATATGTTTCGTTACAATCGAATATAACCTTGAGGAAGTTTGAGAATTAGGAATTTCAGCCGAAATAACTTTATCAATATCATCCGCATCTTTGGGTTTGTTGTCTGCTTTAACAATAAGCAGCAAGTGGGCATGGGGCAAACACCGTTTTTGAAACTAAATTACATGCGCTATCGCTGTTGGTGTTCCAAGTACATGTTTTGTTTTAATATTGTCAAGTAGCTCCTCCAACTTAAGTTTGAAAACGCGTGCAACTAAATCTGGTCTAAATGCAGGTTTTTGCCCCTGTTCTCAATTATCTGTTATTTCAGACCATTTTAGGTTACAGGTCACGGTAATAAAATAGTCAGGCTTACCATATGCACGAATTATGGCCATGGCATCTTGATAATTCTGAGCCATATTTCGTGGACTTCCTTGAAAAGAATCATTTTGCAAGCCACAACAAAAGGATTGTGATCATGCATAAATTTGTTTAACTCGCGAATTAAATCCGGATTACAGTTACCATTTTCTGGTAAATGTAATCTTTGGTTTGCCTCTTGGTCTAAAATATATAGCTGAGAAAATTTGGACTGATCTCCGTTCACTGGGTGCAACGATTCGATGGTAAATTTGGCCATTAATACGAAAACAATAAAGGCCATATCCAGGTGGTGCAACCATATTTGTTCCCATTGAGGCGAACACAAGAGCACTATTAATCGATCTTATATGTTGCTCTATAAAAGGATCTGTTCTTATAGTATTTAATTTTACTTTGCCTTTATGACAAATTTGCATAAAGTGTTTATCAGGTGACTGTTCTCTCACAAAATGCCTTGCAAAACAAAACTGGCAAATAACAGTCATCGCTCCACAATTATGCTTATTGACCCTTGCTTCTAAAAACTCAGTCGAATGTAAGATTGTCAGATCTTGCAATTGCAAGTTTTGACGACTGGTTGAAGCTCTAAGTGCTCTCAGTCTTTGTTGCGATATTTGCTCCGACGTTATATTTTCAAGTCGATTTTACAACTGATTAGTTTGTCTGACATGTTGTCATGCCGATTTTGTTCCGATGTTTTTCACATCTATTTACATGTTGTTCAATCTGTTGGGGACCCATATTTATAAGTCGCTGTCGAAAGCATTCACGTTTTCTTTGCGCTTCTGTAAGATTTTGTCGCCGAATTTTTTCACAGTCTGTCCTTCGTCTCTTATCTGCTTCTTTCATTGCAGATACTTCCTCAACCGATCGTTTTGGAGGCATATTTATAAGTATGCTAGTGCGTAATGATTGAAAAAATCTTATCTAAAAGATAAGAATCTAAATTTTAAAATTTCAATTCTGTCAAATACTCGAGTAAATTAATTTAAAATCTACTACTACTATAATACTACTACTTATATATCAATTTTACCTATGCACCGTGGTATATAATATTTGTAAAAAAATTTATTAAAAATGACGGTTACAAAAAAATATTAATAGTTTGTAATATAATCTAATATAGTAAGTAGTATAATATAATATAATAAGTAACTTGGAATTGATAATATTAACATATATCAATTTTACCTGTCTAAGAACTCAAATTCAATCTCTATCAACCGTACAATATAGAATGGTAATAAAATTAAATAGACACCGGTACTGAATTAATGATAAATAGATATTTAAATATAAATTCACATATGTATTTTTTGATTAATTTATCTAATGATTTTTTTTTCAATTATTTTGATTAAAAACGATTCACTCAAGTTACCGAAATCACTATCAAAATTCACTTCTATTATCCAAGTTAATAATTTCAGTAAAAAAGTATCAAATTTTAATTCACTTACAAAAAAAATGTGTAGATACCTACTACTTAAGATCCCTACCTAATACTTAAATATTTTATTTATGTATGATTAACTACGATAATTAAGTAAAGTTAAAAATCACTATCAAAATTAGTTTATTTACTTATATTATTTACTTCTATATAATATTTCATTAAAAAATTAATAAATTTTAAATTTCACTTTCAAAAAAGGTACATAGGTATAGCTAAAATTCCCTTTTCTTATAAATTATTTTTTTAAATTTAAGTTCCACCACAGAATCAATTTGTTAATTTATAAAATCTTTTTTTTAATTATATATCTTAATTATAATTTTTTCTATTTCTAAGTTTTACTCCACCATAGAATTTTTAGTTTATAAATTTATTTTCAGAATCAAAATTTTTCAATTTAGTATTAGCTGCAAAAGATGTTATAAAACTTCATGCAAAAATGACTGCCTATAGTGGGAAATACATGTGCAAAATTCTCATGCATCGCATATCTGCATGCATATCTGCGTACCGGACACATGTGCATATTTGATCTGTTAAAAATTGTTTTGCTTTGAAATAATGTAGATGATTGAGGCTAATTATATATACACGTACAATTTGTTGGTATAGTAATAAAATACAAAATATAATAATTTTTGAAAAATTTAAAGTTAAAAGTTATTAAAAGTGTTAAATAAAATTTTAATTTAATAATTTTAGAAAAAATTTTAATCACATATTTTGTTACCTGTCACTATCATGAATGTAAAAAATATAATTATATGAATAAACTAATGCTAGTTTGTTGTGCATGTATTTTGTTATACCTAAACATTTTAAAAATTTATGATGAATATTGCAACAAAAAAGAAAGAAAATCTAGACTATGGACTAGGGAAATATTCATTCATTTCAAATTAATTAGTTTTTCTTCCATTAGCTAATTTAAAATAAATTTTTACAAAATTGGTTATAACCTATTTACCACAAAAAACAATAATAAATATGTAAATATTAAATAACTTTAATGACGTTTGTCGTTATTTTTTTATTAGTATGAGTAAAATAACAATTTTTACAATTTTTCGTTTTGGTAGCTCTCCCGCTACGCAGTAAAAATTAGAAATAGAGATATCTTGCATCAAAACGCACTGCGTGCAGAATTACATGTGATTGGTTCAATATAAAACCATATTTTTTTGGTTCGCTATTAATATTACTATTCTATATATTCTATATATTCTACTATTCTATATCTATAATTATGATTGACTAGCATTTAGGGACCTGCGCAGTAGACACCTTTTCATTTTATTTCGATTCTCCTACTCCTTAATGAACTTCTGCACACAGTTGAAAATTTTGTACTCATATGATTTTATTATTCAGCAAATACATTATGCATAAGTGAGATCTTAGGAAAATAATAAACAATTGTTTGCTTTTGTTATTATAATCAGTTATTATAATTAACATATGTTCTTGCAAATGAATCTATGTACATATGCCAAAAAAAAACAAAAAAACAAATTCATCTGAAATAAAAAATATAAAAACAATAAGAAAACAAATCACTTGAATTTTTCATTTTTATCTTTTTAAACAACTGTTTCTAAATTTTGGTTATTTGTAGTAATAATATAGTTTTTATTTAAATTATGTATTATGTAGGTATATATATACGTACCTCTTTAATGAAATATTTTTTATTTTTAGTAATTTTATCACTAAATGCCACTGACTATAGGGAATATATCGGAAACGAAGCAGTATATGAGGGACGTGTATTTATGTGTCCTAAATAAAACTTACTGACAACAAAACTTTTTATTAAACACGAGTGGTTTCTGCTATATCGTGCGAAGTCTATGTCAGTATGTAAATTACTGTTTTTTTAAAAACTTTAAATTTGACTTCAACTTGAAATATAATTACTCAACAGGGGCCCCTAGTATTCTATATATTCTATAAACATTTATTTTTTTGTGGTTCGCTATTAATATTACTATTCTATATATTGTTGTCAGATACTTTCAACATGTCAAATGTATAATTGTATTAAAAATCATTTTATTGTGCCGTTTCACAGAAAAATTTCTTTCTTTTGCTCGGGCGGGTATGCACCCGGGGGTTTCTTCTAGTTAGAGTATACTTGTATAATGTCAATAAAATCAAATCTGAATAATTATTTTGTTAACAATAACTCTTCTACTAATTGTTTCAGTAATGCAACATTATGTGTAGATTGTGAAATTGCTGCTTTCGTTACTGTCTTGTTGGTATTTATAGATTACATAGAGTGTTGATTTTTTCCTGGATGAGTTTTCAAATTTTATGAGTAATCATACTAACAAAAATTTGATTGTTATAGGTGATTTTGTTAATGTTAATATTCTCTCTAGTTCTAATTTAGTTGATAATTTTATGTCATCTTTTTAAATCGCTGTTGTCAGTACCCACAAGACAGTTGTTGGTAATTCTAATTCATGTTTAGATAACATATTTGTATACGTTCAAATAGAAATAATTGTTTTAAGTATCTAAGAGAAACCTTAAATTTAAAAATAACAGACCACTGTTTAATTTGCATTCAATTGAATAATATCCAAGAAGTTAGGAAAAGGTATCATGTTGAATATTTGAATATTAAGAAAAGTGATTATGATGTTTTGAAATATCTTCTAATTTTAGAGCCATGGAATGAGGTATATAATTGTTTAAATCCATCAAATGCATTCGATATATTTTTGAACAAATTAGGAAGTTAAGAAAGTCATCAGATTCTGAATGTATTGGTGATGAAGACTTTTGGACTCCGAGAAGCCTATTCGAGAGGCCTCCACATCTCGTCGTCTTATTGGTGTTATGTTCTGGTGCATTTAAAGTAGCACCTTTGTTTATTTTTATTTCGTGATGATCCAAGATACAAGAATAAGTTTAAATTGAGGAATAGAGATCGACCACCGCAGAGCCTATAACAGTGGCAAGGTTTCTTTACCAAATTTTAACTCTATTGGTCATTCAGACCTGTCTCACCTCGGCAGACGTGTCTCACCTTGGTTTGGAGTTAAAGTTAACGACTGATTAAGGATTGGGGTTAACCGTTGCTTAATGCCCTGTTCGCACTAGTGTTTTAGCTACAATTTGGAATGCATTAATCAATTGCCACCGGTTGGCGGAGCTTGTCCAAACAATAATAATTTACAGTGTAGGTACATTAACATTGTGCATTATGATGAGAGATGATTACAGAGACATATTATATATATATTTCCTTTACATTGTTGTTTGAATTTTGAGTTAATGATAATTTGACATTATAATTTATAACATATGATAGTTTGGCTGTATAAAAAAGTACAAAGATTTGAATGTGAATTGGACTCAAAAATTAGAGATGAAGTCAATTCTAAGTTCGTAATCTGTTGTGTTGTGAACTGAAATTTAGTTGAAATTACTTTATAAGTTTAGTTTTAGTTTGTTTAATGTTTACTCGAATGAGAATTTTTATACATTTTTACTTCTAATATTCATTGTAACAATTTATTATAAATTTTCAATTATATTTCTATTATTTCTACTATTTATATGCATTTCTGTTTAGGATGAAATTGTGTTTAATTTGATTAAAAATTATTTTGAATGCAATAAATAAAGTTCTCGTTGGTATAATCCATTATCTCTTTACAGAATTTTTAGGTCTCATCGAATATAGGATAGCCAGGATAGATTACTATAAATGATGTAAATATACATATACTTACTTACTTACTTAGGTGGCCAACAGACCATGTAGGTCCTGGGCCTGACTCATCAACATCCTCCATTCTTGCCGGTCACGGGCGGATTCTCTCCAGTTGAAGATTCGAAATTGCTTTAAATCCGCCGATATTTCATCTCTCCAACGAAGGTTTGGTCTGCCCCGACGTCTTGTACCTTCGGGTCCGGAATCAAAGATTCTCTTGGCTGGAGCATTTTCGTCCATCCGCTCTAGGTGTCCGAGCCACTGTAGTGTCTTGACTTTAATTTTTGTGACTACGTCCACCTCATTGTACAGCTCATAGAGTTCGGCATTATATCTTCTCCTCCAGACCCCATCGTCGTTTTCAGGACCATATATCCGATGAAGAATTTTCTTCTCGAAGACACCAAGTGCATGCTCACTTGCCTTAGGCAGTGTCCGTGATTCTGATCCGTAAAGCAAAACCGGGAGTATGAGCGTTTTGTAGATTTGTACTTTGGTGTTTCGAGAGAGGAGCTTTAACCCGAGATGTTTTGACAAACCAAAGCAGCAACGGTTTGCAAGGGCTATTCTTCGCCGTACCTCCACATTGATGTCGTTTGTGGGATTAAAACTGGTTCCAAGGTAGGTAAACTCCTGAACTACCTCGAAATTATATGTGCCGACAGTGATGTTTTGACCAATATGGTGTTGAGAGGTCTTTTTATTTGTCGGCAACATATATTTTGTCTTATCCTCATTTACTTTGAGACCCATTCGTTTCGCTTTTTCTTCAATCTGGGTAAAGGCCTCGACAACCGCCCGTTGTTATCTGGCGATGATGTCAATGTCGTCGGCATACCCTAGTAGTTGAACAGATCTGAAAAATATAGTACCGGCCGTGTTTACTTCCGCTCGTCGCACTATACGTTCCAGTACTAGATTGAAGAAGTCGCATGATAGTGCATCTCCTTGTCGAAATCCGGTACACGTCTGGAAATAGTCAGAAGCTACTTAGTCATTAGGCATGCTTTCTTCCTTCCAGATGTTGCCAATGATTTGGTGCATGCAGTTAACCAAAACATCGCCTCCAGCTTTAAATAATTCAGCTGGGAGTCCATCAGGTCCAGCAGCTTTGTTGTTTTTTAACTTGCTGATGGCTTGGCCAACAATCTCTACAGTGGGTGGCGGGGGTTGCTGGTAATGACTGGTGCTGGTGTTGCTAGCTCTTGTTGTTGTTGTTGCTCTCCATTTAGCAGCTGCTGAAAGTGCTGCTTCCATGTCTCCAATATCCCTTGCGTTTCGGTAACCAAATTTCCCATATTATCCCTTAGCGCGTGTGTAGCAGGTTTATAGCCAGCTGCCAGTTGCTTGGCTTTTTTGTAGAAGTTCCGCACTTCGCCTCTCTTTCTATGAGATGCGATATTTATAAGCAGAGATTTTTCGAAGTCCCGTTTTTTCCGCCTGATGAGTTTCTTCTCATCTCTTCTTTTAGCCTTATATTCTTCCTTCGCTGCTCTTGTTTTCCGTTGCAGCGTTTTTTTATACGCCTCGTTCTTCTTCAACGTTTTTGATGCACATTCCTCGTCATACCATGGATTTCTGGTGTTTCGTGGTTTGAAGCCAATTGTGTTTGCGGCTACCTCTTTGTTGACACTGGTACAGTTTTTCCATTGATCATCAATCGAAGAATGGTTTGAAGGAGGTTGCTCTTTAAAGCTTTCTTTAATTTGCTCTTTAAAGCTTCTGGCTATCTCGGGCGACTGCAGGCTACTAATGTTAAATTTGGGATTATGATGTGACTGCACTTTTTTAACATTAGATATTCTGGCTCTGAAAAGTGCTATAACCAAAAAATGATCAGAGTCGATGTTAGCCCCTCTGTATGACCGTACGTCCAGCACCAGTGGCGTGCGTCAATCATAAGGTGATCAATTTGATTGGTTGTACGGCCATCTGGAGATAGCCAGGTGGCTTTATGAATATCTCTATGGGGAAATTTGGTGCTGCTTATAACCGTATTATGCGCCGCTGCAAAACTGATCAATCGGTAACCATTATCGGTGGTGTGTTGATGGAAACTATGTTTACCGATTGTTCTGCTGAAAATTTGCTCTCTACCGAGTTTAGCGTTGAAATCCCCTAGCACAACTTTTGCATCATGTTGCGGGCAAGCTTTGTATGCTTTTTCTAACGCGTCATAGAAGTCTTCGTTCTCTGTTTCTTCTTTTTCATCAGTAGGAGCATGCACACATATTAGGCTGATGTTGTAGAAGGTGCCTTTAATGCGGATTATGGCTAGACGCTCGTTAATTTGTTTGAAATCAATAACATTTCGTCTTAGCCTGTCTCCGATTGCAAAACCGCATCCAAATATGTGGTGTTTTTCGTGGCAGCTATAGTATATATCGCATTTTTGTTTCCTTATTATTCCGGTTCCTGTCCAACGCAATTCCTGTAACGCAGTGATGTCAGCTTTATACTGCGTGAGGACATTTTCCAATATGTTAGATGCACCTGGGCTGTATAGTGTTCGAACGTTCCAGGTGCAAATTCTAAAATCAAAATCCTTACGAGTTCCGGGTCTGTTTCCAATTAATCCATCCATATCCGAGGCTTGTTTTAAGTGTTTCATAACTATGTTTTTTTTTATGGGTTAGGTAGTTAACCTAACGCCAACCTTCAATCTGAAGGGTTGTTTTTGCGCACTTACAATTTTGGCCTATCGTATAAGCGGATGCTGTATAGGATAGTTTCCGGAGGTCACCACGTGGAGGTAATGTAAGCACTTGCTCAGAAACTTGACAGTTGCGCATCTGGGTCAGCGACCGGTCAGATGTTACCCTGTCAACCCCAAGCCAGACCATCCAAATATACATATACATTTTGTTTTTTTTATACTATCGAAAAACAATAAAAAAAAATTGAGAAGAAGCGAAATTATATGACGTATTTGTCCAAAAAATCAGCAAAAAACAAAACACATATGCAGCCCCCACGAAGTTACAATATGAATAGACAAATAAATGTGGAAGAAATGAACCATAAAGAAGTAAAATATTTTAAGTATATTGGATCTAGAATAGATATTGATTATGCAAGTAATATTGAAATTGAAGAAATATTACCAGCAGGTAATCGATGTTATTTCGTACTGCATAATTTGGATTCAAATATGTATAAAAACAATACAAGATAACAAAATATAAAACACTAATTCGACCAATCGTTATCTACACTAGCGACACTTGAAATGTGATAACGTTCGGAAGCAAATTTTTTAGAAAAATGATTGAAGAAACAAGCCAACGGCGGTGTATACATACAAATTATAAAAATGAAGAATGCAAACAATTATAAAGTAATATATTGCTTAGCCAATAACATCTAAAATCAAAAGGTTGACGTGACTACATAGTCGGAATGGATGAGCTGAACCATAGTAAAATCTTTTAAGGACAAGTCAATATAGAAATAAACCTAGTAAAAAGATTCAGGGAACGATGTTACGACAATTTTGTGAAATGGAAACTGAAAATTGAATTATAAAATCAACTCAAAACTCAAAAGCACAATATTGTGTATCAATATCGGTGTATCATTATTTAATGACGCGAAATTATAACCTATAAGATTTCAGTAGATGAATCTGTAAAAATATTTTGTGTATTTATTTTCAATATTCTTTTATTGAATTTACATTATCTTCTTTTTTAAAAATCCTTAAAAATCTGTCATACTTCTTGAAATGATCTTATATATTTTATTTTATTATTTTTTATGTGAGAATCTATTAAAATGGAATAATGTACTATTAGTTACGGCCTATTTAAATTGTTTAAACAAATCAAATTATAAAAAAAAATTATAAATATATATAAAATCATAAATTATAAGCAATTAAAGATTATTTTAAATATTTCTTTTTCTTTTCCAATCCTTATTACCACAAATCTAACAGATTACATCCGTAGAATATACACATAATGTGAATACATTTTTTTTAAAAACATTACAATATGTAGGTATAGGTACATTATTTTACTTCTTTTGTAACTACCATCAATTTGAGATATTCGTCCTTTTTTTACTAGAACACTTCATTGTCACGTATCAAAATAATTTTATTCGTGTGTTTTTGTTTTTAGTTTGTAATTTAGCTAACTATAATATAATATCAAAATATCCTTAAATATTTATACAATTTTTTTGCAACAGACAGTTAAGTTTTCTTATATTTTGGTATCACAATATTATTTGAGCTCATTTGAAAATCCCCTATTTCTTAATAATAGAACTTATTATGAGGTTTTGTAAATCTGTTCTTTTTAAAATATCAATGTAAGTACCTACGAACTTAAACCTTTTTGATTATTGTTGTTTTTATTATTGTATTGTAAATTATATATAAATTAAAAATTGAGACAGTTAAATTCAATTGCCTTTCGATTATTGTTATTCTTTTTTTTATATAAATTTCCAATCAAATTTGAAGTTGCCCATAAATTTCATTCAAGCACATTATTAAAATTTTTTTAATTTTTTTTTGAAGAAGTTAAACATTGTTTTGGGATCCAAACTCATTATACGACGACGATTATATTACAAAGCAAACTTTACCTTTATTTTATTTTTCGTATTTTATAGGTGTTACCTATTGTTATGTTTATGTTGAAAATAAAAATGTTCCACATTTTAGACCACTTTTGTTGTGTTTTACTTTTATTTTTTAGTTTGCAAAAAGAATTTTTAAAGTGGTATATGAGAGTAAAAACTATATGCAAGTAAATACTTATATATATATATATATATATAATTCATATAATATGTATTACAAATTGTAAATTGTACTGTAATTTACACGTTCTGTTCTCAGCAACTGGTTTGTTATTGATAAATAAAAAGAATAACAGCAACTAAAACAACAGAACATTTTTTTTACAAAGGAGGAAAGTGTGAAGTTGCTAAAATTTTAGATTTTATTGGAAGAAGTTACCTTGATTTAAATTTTATTATTTGTTTGTTTATTTAAGAAAAGGGAATAATAAAGATAGAAACAAACAAAAAATAAGAACATTATTTTGATCTCTATTGTAAGGTAATTTTATATTGTATGAGATATGACAGAATCTTTTGTGTTTCGGCAATAATATTCCTTTTATAAATTGTAATCTTGCCCTCAACATACACACCTTTTTACATCAGAAAAAAAATAAAAACTCGTATAATATAGTTAATTATGTGGTCTTGTGAGAAATTCTGAACTATAATAGACAATCAGGCATCTGAAGTTTTTTTTTTTTATATTTTAGAGTGACATATTCAAGATAAAAATAAATTTGCAATCTAAGATAATTCCTAAATCTGTTATACGATTTACACGTTCCAAAACAGAGATTTTTAAGAAATAGTTATGTGCATTTGTAGATCTTTTACGGGTGAAACTTATGACATAACATTTTTGAACGTTAAGATCAACCTTGTTTTCATTGAACCATACAGATATTGTCTTGAATTTCATACCTTACAACTTAACAAACTGTGATCCAACTTAGTATAGGACCATTAAACTCGAATTTTATCAGCTTCAGTGTTAAGATGTTGTGATTGATACGATCAAATGCTTTGCTGAAATCTGTGTAAGTATAGTATTCACCTGGAACCCTTTTTCCATTACACAAATTACGTTTGATGCAAACACTAAAAGGTTGGTGGTAGTAGACCGACCTTTTCTAAAACCGTGCTGTTCACTATTGAGTAGTGGATTTATAAAGGGAGTTATTTTTTCAGTTATAAGTTTTTCGAATAACTTTGGGATAGAGGATTGGATAGCAATACCTCTGTAATTATTGATCAAGGATTTATCGCCTTTTTTATGAATTTCTACGATTATGCAAAGATCTGAAATCATTATTTAATCAAGGTTCTTTCAACTTGTCTTTCTTAATTATTTTTGGAATATTAGTTTTAATAATAGAAAACGGTATTGTATAAAAATTTGAAATAATATATTATTCTAGATTATTCAGGGTCAGAATTAAGTTCCAATTTATAAAAGACAAGGTTGTATTAATGCAATCATAGTTTGCATTTGGAAAATTATACTACTAGACTTGTATTTTCAACTATAAGTATAGATACTTATATATATTTTTGTTATTTGAAAAATTTGTATACAGTATTTGTATAATTGTATTCAATAAATGTAACCCGTGCAGTTAAGAAATTTAAAATGCAAATTTTGTTAAATTTTTTTTTATTACATCTTATCAATGAAATTATTATTAATGAATACCTTGTGCAATTGCACAGAAGTAGTTCTTTCAGACACGATTTTATATAAAAAAATATATTTATATAAACTATTTGTAGTGGTATAATTGTTGTTGTTCTCTGAATCGCTTGATTCTTGATATAATTAAATTTACAAAGTTTCCCCTATAGTTTATAACGAAATGAGTACTAATTTCATTATAACTTAACTTATATAATGATAAATTAGTGTTTTCGCATAAGTGGGTCTTAGGATGTTATTGTATCAGAATATCTGAAGCGTATTTAAACAATTAATTCATCACACTCGGTTCTTTATATAATCAATAAATATTCGTCAATATTAAAGACAGCCATTAATTTAGATGGACTAATATAGTGTAATGTTATGATCTGTAATAGTAAAAGGATAATTTCGAGTTCGAATCCCGCTTATGTCATAAATGTATGTACATACAAAGTTTTTCAATTATTCTTTGAAGTTAATTTGAAATACATGTTCGTTGTCATTAAATGTAGTTTTCCACATTTAAATTGGCTGCTATACCAAAAATTAAAAAATTCATAAGTAGACTATGTTATTGTCTATGCCATTCTTGTAGATATTGTTGATGATGATGATGAGTAAGAGCGGCTAAAAAATTGAAACGAAAATAAAAATTAAAGAGAGCAAAAAATATTTTTTCTTTAAACTTTTGTTATTTACCTTCAAAATACAATTTTAACTTAGACTAGAAAAACTAGAACTTTACCTGGAACTTTAAAACTAGAAAAATTTAATTTAACTAGAAACATAATTCTAGTCTACTAGAATTTAACATAACTACTTACTATTAACATTATTTAAACTAATTTTAATTTTTATGTTAATTTTATTTGTGTCTTTTGAAGACTCCTACCAGTTTACCTATAAAAAACAACAAGTAATCTCTTTTAATTTTTTTTCTATCTGCTATAGACATGTTATATTTTAAGTTCTCTCTATTTATGTATTGTAATCAATGGTCTTACATGTGGGTGTCTACTCTAGTGATATTGTATAGGGACCCGATTTTTATTTTTATTATAGCTCTTTTATGTCAGCAAAATAAAATGTTGTCATTAGCTATGAAGCCCGTACCAAAATCTTTTCAATGTACTACTCGTTGTGGTAAAATATATGTGATATTAAAGCATTGATATTCAACGAGTGTTTTGTGCTGTTCATAATGTTTTCGGATCAATTTTATCAGAAATATGTCGATCCTGATTATGTTTGCTTCAAATTTTTTGTATGCCTGAACTTTGCCCACTGTGTTAGGAAGTTAGAAAGTCAGCACAATTTCGCATTTGTTAAAGTTCCTTTTCAGTAGCCAGCTTTGCAGTAATCGAATAGAATATTAAACATGTTTTTAACTTTATATTGTGTATATTCGCAATCGAACAGTCGAAGAGTACGGATGTTAATAAATGAAAAGTGTTAAAATAATAATTCCCACAATGAAACAAATGCGCGTCATTATAATATAAATAATAAATAAAAATAATAAATAAATTAAACACAAATTGGCAGAATTTTCGCCATTGTAAGATAAATATTAAAAAAAAAATTAGTACTGTTAAAGTATTGTCTTTTTGAAAACAAGTGCCACCAACAGAAACTGCTGATTGTTTATTCACCACACGACACTATAACTAGAGAGTTACTAAAGTAATACCAGTATATAAAAAACATTTTCAAAAGAAAATAAACAAAATAAAATAAAATCTTCTAAAAAAATAAAAAGAAGAGAACTTACAGCGTCGTAAGTCAAAAACATTAGAATAGTTATATATAAAGATGAAAAAAAAACCAGAAATAAGTAAATAATAATTACATAAAATAAAAATACAAAGAACACCACCATCAACGACAAAAGATAGTCAGCAAATATATATGGATAATAATCAATCTCCATTTATTAATCCAAAGGAAGCAAATGTACAACATGCAGAAAATGCACATCAGCTAACTACAAGGAGCGATACGATTGGATTCACAGAAGTCAAAAATAAAAAGCGGAATAGAGAAAGTCCCCTTACGCCAAAAACATTTAAAACAATAGAAGATCTGGTTATCAGATCTTCCATATACAGCTTTGGAAAACTATCTGTAGATGTCGATTGTGATGAAGAAGCCATTACCATGGTTAATGTGCCAAAAAAAACCAAAAGTGCCACCTATATTCGTCTACGGAGTAGAGTTCATTAGGCCGATAACCGATATGCTTAAAATTATTACCAAGGACAAATTTGAAATCAAATCTATTAGTAGAATGCATATAAAACTACAGCTGTAGTCTAGCGAACATTACACTGAGGTAGTCAAAGAACTCCGAACCAGAAACACGGAATTTCACTCATTCAGAGCTAAACAGGACAAAACTTTCAAAGCCGTAATAGTAAACCTTCACCACTCAAGTGATAAAGAGGCAATAAGAGAGGAGTTAGAAGCTCTGGGCCATGACATATTATAAGACATCAATAAGGATATATATGAGATCCAATATTTGATGCGCAGCACAATAAGCATTGAACCACCAAGAAGAAAGAGAGAAGAAGTACAATGTACTATTGTAACTAGAAGAGCTATTGTAACAGTCAACCAAGACGTGTAAGGTGTGCTGTAATGGTCAGCAAGTGTCTACGTAAAATAAAGGACTTTTTTAAAGGATTACAAAAGTTGTATGGTCTATCGAGAAATTCGCAATAGAAAGTTTAATCCGCAAAACAAAAGTTTATTCCTGAAAATACATTAAACACAGCCACACCCAGAGCTTCTACAGTACCAACAATAGATAATCTAAGACAACTTGGAATATCATACGCCCAAATAATTAAAGAGGGAAATGGACATCAAAAAACTGAAACAGCCACAGTCATTCAATTTACCAATACGAACTAATAACCAGCATTGGGCAGGTAGTAATGAAGAAAAGACAGAAGCTTTCACAGAGCACCTTAAGAAAGTATTTAAACAATTTCCATTAGAAAGAACAAACGTTGTTTCAAAAATATATTATTTCCTAACCACTCCACTTCAAATGGATTTAGCAATCAAGAATTTTACCATGCTTTGGATAAGCGCAATTAATTGTGAAGAAAAATTATATCTTAACAGCCTGTTGAGTGTTGACACAAATCTGCACGTTTTAAAATAAATAACGAAAACATTCATTACTACCACAAAAGTTCCAAAGAATTACTTTTTATTTTTTGTTTTAATCTCTTCGATTCCTAGGAGGCTAAGGTTGATATAGGCCCTAGGCAGAGTATACCCCTAACGTATAGCTCTGATAAAACCTAGGAGAAACCTTTTGGTTTAACAATTACAGCTCTGTCAACAAATCCGACTCTCACCTCCCCGAAGGTGGGTAACATTGTTAACTGCCGGGTGCCTCCTGGAAACTTGCTTTGTAAAGCGGACGAGAGCGGGTGAATGCGTGAACATAGCGCAGTAACTAAGCAAACCGGTTAGGCTGGATCAATCCGCGCAAACGAGGACGTATGTTTTCGACGGGCGCGAAAAATCGGTTAGTTAGGCGGAGACGGAAGCTCCGTCGTCAAATGACCTGGCCCTCCTGGTACGGGATTTGTGTATAGTTTTATCTGCCCTACCACAATAAAATGAATTCAGTAATTAAAAATGTAATGGAGAAAACAAAATATAATATTACCCCAGGTGGCAGACCAGTTGCACCGGAAAATCCACCCTTTTCGGAGGTCGGTCCCACGGATTCTGTGGGGGACCAACTATTACATGCAAACGGAAATTTAAACAGGAGTTCGTTAACATCAAGAACTCCCCCTAAATCAATAAACAAAGAGAGTAAAACAACAAGAACTCCTTTGAAAAACGTGCCAGTAGAGAAGCAAACAAGAGTCGAAAGCGTTGGCGATGACGAGATCTACCTAGACTCTGCAGGTGTAAATTTCTACAACGAATGGAAAAAAGAAGTAAAGGCAAGGAAAGAAATGGAAAAGATAGTGATCAGTCTACAGGATCACATTAAAGATTTAGAAAAAAATGTTACCTTATTAGATAGAGGTAATTCACCAGCACCAAATAATTGCAATATCTTCAATTACTTCACAGATGAAGAAGAACTCACGAGAGAAACGGACTGGATTCTTAAAAAAACAAAAAGACCATCCAAAAAGAGGAAAGCAGAGGGCCGAAACTGCCCAACAGAAAAAAGAATCACCAAAAACAAGACAAGCAGCACTTGGAAACAATACTGGGGATAGAAAAGTTAAAAAAGAGGAACATAAGCCAGCACCTATTATGGTTCATGGGTTAGGTACCTTTGGTGAGCTAAATAATTTAATAAAGCAAACCACCAAAAAGGAATGCAAGTACACATCTTACAATAATAACGTCTGGAAGATCAATGTTACTGATAGTGACACATACAGATGTATAACAAACGATTTAACATCGAAGAAAGTTCAGTGGCACTCCTATGAGGACAAAGCTTCAAGACCAACAAAAGTTATGACCAGGGGATTGCACCATTCGTGCGATGAAACTGAAATAGTTCAATACCTGAGAGATAACGGTTTCGAAATATTAGAAGCCAAAAGCATAATTATTAAGGATAAAATCGAAAAGTAGGTATCACTCAAAGAAGAGGATTACCATTGTTTATATTAACATTCGATAATAGAGAAAATATAGAAAAAATTTTTGCTATTAAAACAATAATGAAAATAGTCGTTAAAATTGAACCATTAAGAAAAAACAAAAAGTTAATCCCACAGTGCAAGAGATGCGAAGCTTTTGGGCATAAACAAAGTTATTGTAATAGAGACTGTGCTTGCGTTAAGTGTGGCGGTAAGCATTTCACAAAAACCTGCATTTTGAAGTTGGGAGAAAAAGCCAAATGTATTAATTGTCGTGGTGATCATCCGGCAAACTACAGAGGATGCCCAATTGCAAAAGAACAGCAAGCCAGAAGAAACAAACAAGCAAAATTACCCCAAATTCAAAAGATTAATACTTATAAAAATGAAAAATAAATGCTGTTATAAATGCTGTACGTAATGTAAATTCTAAATCGTATACCCAAATTGTGAAAAACTCCCGTAAGAAGGATGATTGCTCAGTCAAGGATATATTAAGTCTTATCCTACACAGCCTAACAAAAAGACGAATTTATAAAAACATTATCTGACGAGATTACAACGATAAAAAACCATAGCAGAAAACCACCGCAATCACATAAAAAATAAGCCACACCCTTAGAGTTGCTACTTGGAGTGCAAATGGACTTCTCCAACACATTTTGGAACTCGAAATTTTTCTGAAGGATCAAAACATATTATATGTCTAATTTCTGAAACACACTTCACAAAGAAATTTACTATTAAAATTCCTAATTACGTTTGTTATCATACTTCGCATCCAGATGACAAAGCAAGAGGAGGAACAGCAATACTGATAAAAGGCAACATTCAACACCTTGAGGAGCAGAAAATAGAAAATGCAATGATGCAAGTTACAACAATTAACATTAAGGTCAAAAATAAGGACTTCAAAATCTCGGCTTTCTATTGCCCACCAAGACACTCACCCACTAGAGTCGACTTCATAAATCTCTTTAAAATACTTGAAAAAAAACAATTTTATCATCGGAGGAGATTTCAATGCGAAACATACCCACTGGGGTCCAAAATTAACCACAACAAAAGGGAGAGTGCTATATCAAGCTGGAAGAAATCATAACTGTGAATTTCTTTCAACCTATTGGCCTACTGACCCAGCGAAAATACCTGATTTGATTGATTTGTTTATAACAAAGGGAATAAATAGAAACCACACATATGCCGTGAGCAATGATGATCTATCGTCTGACCACACTCCAGTGATCATGGTTCTAAGCGAAAAAGTTGAACACAAAAATTGCCTCCCAAGACTTACAAAAAAGAAAAATGATTGGAATATGTTTAGAGAAAAACTTGAGCAATTCATTACTCTAGGATCCGTGGAATCAAGAAACCAAATTGATGCAGAAGTCGAGCAATTCATTGTAGACGTGCAGCAAGCAGCAAAGGAGAGCACACCACGTTTTGACTCGAAACATCAGTCGAGAGTGAGCAATCATCCAGAAATAAGAGCACTGGTTATGGAGAAGAGAACGGTACGACGAAAATGGCAATCAACGAGGTACCCAGGTGATAAAGTTATATTCAATCGCTTAAATAATCAACTAAAACAGCAAATCAGAAATATAAAAAATATTTCATTTAACAAATTCTTAAATAATTTATCAGCTGATGCTTGTACTGACTACTCGCTTTGGAAAGCAACTAAACGAATAAATAGACCACAGGTGCAAGATCCACCATTGAAAACACAAGCTGGTAGCTGGGTCGGTAACCCAAAAGAAAAAGCTAAGATTTTTGCTGACCACTTGGCAGAGGTCTTCACAGCACCAACACAAAATCTTGCAAATGCAAATATAACTCTCGAAGTTAAAATAGATGAAGCGGAAATTTCGCATGTCACTCTAAGAGAAATTAAGCAAATATGCAGACACAACCTGATAGTCAAGAAAGCACCAGGTTACGATCTCATCAATGAACAAATCATGCGGGAACTACCAGATCTAGCTTTGTTAAAGCTTCAACATATATTTAAAGCATGTTTTAAGTTCACATATGTTTCGAGACAATGGAAAATTGCAGAAGTAATGGTAATACCGAAGCAAGGAAAACCGCCTTCAGAGGTAACATCATATCAAAAATATTTGAGAAACTGCTCCCCAAAAGACTTGCCCCGATTATTGAAGAAAGAGATCTGATCCCGAACCATCAATTTGGATTCAGAAACAAACATTCTACAATTGATCAAGTGCATCGGATCACAAATATAGTGGAAAAAGCGTTCGAAGAAAAAAAAAGTCTGCTCAGCAATCTTCTTAGATGTTGCTCAGGCTTTCGACAAAGTGTGGCACCAAGGCCTTGAATTTAAACTACATCGTGATTTACCAAGACAATTTTTTGAAATATTAAAATCATATATAACCAATAGATGCTTTCGTGTACGTTATGCCAAAGAATATTCAGAAGTAAAAGAAATATCTGCTGGAGTCCCACAGGGAAGTGTTCTTGGTCCAATACTTTACCGGCTATATACAAGAGATATCCCTCAAATTGACAACATTTTTATGGCTACCTTTGCAGACGACACTGCGATTCTTGCAGTTGACGTATCTGTCGAAAACTCCACAACAAAACTTCAAAATGCAGTGAATAAAATAAGATTATGGACCCAACGATAAAAACCCAGCGCATAAAATTTAATGAAAGCAAATCAACTCATATAAACTTTACTTATAAAAAGATTGCAACCATTCCTATCTCAACCAATAACAAAATAGTACCATATGCCAATACAGCAAAGTATCTGGGAATGACGCTCGATGCTAAGCTAAGATAGAAGGAACATATAAGAAAGAAAAAAGAAGAGCTAAACATCAGACTCAAAAAATTTTACTGGTTACTTGGACGTGGTTCTGAGTAATCAGTACATAACAAAATATTGATATATAAGCAGATATTAAAACCTGTGTGGACGTACGGTATCCAATTATGGGGCTGTGCAAAGAAAACCAACATTGAAATGTTGCAAAAATTTCAAAATAAAGTGCTCCGTGGTATAGTAAATGCACCATGGTACGTACTTAACAAAGATCTCCACCGTGACTTGCACATTGAAACAGTCACGGAAGAGATCAAGAAACATGCAGTCAAACACGAGCAGAGACTGCAAATTCATGTGAACTCGGAAATGGCAGCAGTTCTTCATATCGACAGCAGTATCCGTCGACTCAAGAGAACGAAACCCCACGAGCTGGTCACTACCTAAAATGGAAAATTCTACGATAATAGTTTCCTTTATGGAAATTATTATTTCAATAATTTTCCTTTGCGAAAAAATCTAAATAATCTTCCCACGCGGAACTATTGCTGTGGCTATCTCCTTCACGGGAAATATCATAGTGATAAAATTCCTACACGGTAATTGTTATGATGTTAGCGATCCACGGAAACTATAACTATAATAATTTCCTAAACACGCGACCGAAAATTTACGAAAAAAAAGTCATTAGTCGATCTAACGTAGATTGGTTATAACGAAAAAAAGATAGGTGTGCTTTAGTGAGTTCGATTCCTACACTATCAAGACGCACACGCGGCTGGAGCTCTTGATGTCCTTCGGGGATTCCTATATAACTCAATTATCTCATTTCTTACAAATACATATAAGTTTTAGAGCAATGCGAAATTTCATTCATTATTTCGTCCTAAAAATAACTACCTACCCCTAAACTTAAATAACAAAAAAAAAAAAATAAACAAACCACGCATGCATAAAAATTATCAACAGTGGATTAAAAAAAAAATAACTACACATGCATATGAATGGAAATATATTTTGAGTTTTTCCTCACAATAATAAAAAAAATAAATTGTTGATGAAATACAAAATATCTCTCTCTCTCTCTTTTCGTAAATCAAATCATGGCAACATTTTTTAGATTTATGGAATTGTTGAAATTCGTTGAATTGTAAATCAGCTAATAATTCCTAAACGGCTTTTCCGCAAATACCCTCAAAGCAAACTTTTTTGTAGAAAATTCAATTTTCTTTATGTTTATGAAAAAAATACAGGTCACTGCCTTAAAAGTTAAAATATTTCCTTTCAAAGTTGAACATTTTTTACATTTCCTAAAATAATAGGAATGATATGAGTATGTATACCCAAATTCATGTACCTACAAAAATAATAACAATAATTATTAAAATAGCATGGTGAGTGAATGAAAAAAAATGAAATCCACGAACTATAATGTATCCATAATCCATACATTTATGAAATGGAAATATGTTTTGAATTTTATAAACTACCCAACATACATTCCTTTTGATGCTGATGAGCACTGAAAAATGTTGACAACACCATATTTTAAGCTTAATTGTTCAACAAATGTTTGCAAGCAAATATTTCAGCAACAGAAATTTTTTGCTAAAATTTATTTCATTGTGGTGACAACTGATAATTTCTTATATGGCGTGAGGCATATATAGTGTTTATTAATCTATGGTAGGACAAAATATTAAATAAAAAATTTGTATAAATAAATCTTGTAATAAGAATGAAAACCCAGCAATATTATTTATGTGCAGGCAAAGACATAAAACTTGTTATTAATATAATTATATTATTATTTATATTTATTTTTTGCTTTTTCTAAATCAACAAAACAAACCCCAATGTCACATTTTTTTTTATGAACCAATCTAAATTACCAATTTTATATATGTATGTATTTGACTTAAGTTTGATTATGGCAAGGCATGCTAAGTAAACAGGCGTGACACTACGCACTTTTTTTTAAAATGGCGTTTTAGGCAGCGTTTACACATCAATATTCTTCAATATTTATTGACGATTATAGACTGAAGAGAGAGACATTTGTGTTTACACATCAGTTTTTAAACAATCAAACTATTTGTCAGTTTTTTCGTATATATTCACCAAAACTATATAAAAATAAAATTTTATTAATCAAGTACCCTGTAAATATAAAACAAATGTAAAATCAAAAAAACAAAAAAAAAATTTACATATGAATGTTGCTTAGTTTTTCATTATTCGCCATATTTAATTTTGTCTCTCTCAATATATGAAGAAAATATGATATTTTCTATTTTTTTCTTCAATATACAGAGAACACATCAGTATTTCTTCAATATTCTCTCTCATCAGTAAATACTGTCAATATATATTGATGTGTAAACGCTGCCTTATATGAGATTTTTCAGTTCATATCAGAATTTTGGAGTGATTCAAAGTTTTTTTTAAAATTTTTAATTTAAAAATCTAATTGAAATTTTAAAAATCTAATTGATTTATTTGAAAAAAATACTTGCAAAAGAGTTTTTAAAGAATATATTAATTGGAAAATAGTATTTTGTGTTTAAAAAGTAAATAAAAAAATAGGAATAATGCCAACATTGTATTGTGTTCCTGGATGTGTGTCGTTCTTGGATATTATATTCTTTTTAAATATATATGTATTTAAATTATCAATATTTTTTATACTGTGCAGTTTTCTATTCTTCACCTACATTTTATTTTGTGTTTTTTTATTTTTAAGAAGAAAATTATAGCAACAACATTTTAATTACAAAGTTGATATTACATGAAAGCTATATTTAAAACAAACAATATATAATGGGTTTTTTTTCAAACATTTTACATAACATATAATATAAGTAACAATAATTTAATAATAATTATTAAATCACATTTTAGAGGGGGATTCTGAGGGAGATGTTTTATCGGCGTAGGACCTAATGACCATATCCCAAGGATAGCTGCAGTTCTTAGCTTTCCAAAAATATATGTCTTTAGTGGCGCATCTTATCCTTTAAGGACGAAAAGGACATTTGAAAGTATCCTTTTTGTTTTGATGTTTTTGTATAAAAACCGTTATATCTATTAATATAACAGCCACACCTCCTTCAAACCACTCCTCGATTTTTACGATGTGTATAAAAAAGCGCTGCAAAGGAAAACAAAAAGAAAAAAGAACAAGTGCTGCAGCGAAAGAAGAATATAAGGCTAAAAGAAGAGATGAGAAGAAACTCATCAGGCGAGACTTCGGTATATCTCCGCTCATAAATATTGAATCTAATAGAAATAGAGGCGAAGTGTGGAACTTCTACAAAAAAGCGAAGCAACTGGCTATAAGCCCGCAACACACGCGCTAAGAGATAATATGGGAAATTAGGTTACCGAAACGCAAGGAATATTAGAGACATGGAAGCCGCACTTTCAGCAGCTGCTAAATGGAGAGCAACAACAAGAACAAGAGCTAGCAACACCAGCACCAGTAATTACCAGGTCATCCAAGATGTGCTGTAGTGATTGGCAATAACACTTCTGACTTCTTCCAGGCGTGTGCCGGACTTCGACAAGGAGATGCACTATCATGCGACTTCTTCAAACTAGTACTGGAGCGTAAAGTGCGACGTGCGGAAGTAAATACGGCCGGCACTATATTTTTCAGGCGGCCGTCGAGACCTTTACCCAGGTGGACCAAAAGCGGAACGAATGGGTCTCAAGGTAAATCAGGATAAGACAAAATATATGTTGTCGACAAATAAAATGACCTCTCAACATCATATTGGTCAAAACATTACTGTTGGCACATACAATTTCGAGGTAGTTCAGGAGCTTACCTACCTTGGAACAACGTTATCCCACAAACGACATCAATGTGGAGATACGGCGAAGAATAACCCTTGCAAACTTTTGCTGCTTCGGTTTGTCAAAACAACTCGGTCAAAGCTCCTTTCTCGAAACACCAAAGTACCAAAGTACAAATCTACAAAACATTAATACTCCCGGTTTTAACACTTTTAAACAGTAATAATCTAGTTTTATACATAAATATTGGAAAAATATTAAAATAATCAACTCAACTTCCCATCATGTTACCTCTTCAACACCACCTGTCACTTTAATTAATTTCCCACACATTAAATTCTCAAAATCATTTTTCTAAGACAAAAGCAAGTTGTAATATTTAAGAGAATCTTGAAATCCACTTTGAATAAAACAAAAGCTCTTAAATAAGATTTTAGAGCATAAAACAGAACAAGGTGAGTGAAAAGGTACTGATATTTACAATGTGACTGTATACATATAGTTAATAAAGTTAGTGCTTTTATTTTATTTTTATAAGTTTACAAACACACAACGTGCAGAATTATTCGTTTTAGACCCATTCCTGTTGAGCTGAAATTTTGAACACACTTTGGATCCCGATGTCAGCACTTTCGGCGAAACTTGTTGTACTTGCTTCCCTTGAAAATTCATATTTCAGAAATTACTGGGCAATTGTGGTTCAAACTTAGGACACATGTTGGATTCCCATAAAAAGTGTTTTTCTTATTAGAAAGTTTTGGGAACGTGTTTCCTGTAGGAGCTTTGTTTTGGACCAAATTTTTTGTCTCAAAAGTTACTGGGCCAACTGGTTCAAATTTTGTACACATGTTGATTCCTGATAACAACATTCTTTAGTGAAGTTTAGAGGACCTGATTTTCGTTAAAGCCCAAGTTTGAATTAAAACCTGTATCTCAGAAACTACATGGCCAATTTGGTTCAAATTGAATACACACATCTTGGGCTCCGATCAAAAAAACGTTTGGGTGTCAGAAAATGTGAGAGAATACATCCCGCCGAAGTTCTTGCTCTTTCTTTTATTTTCATATTCTCATTATTTTCTATTTGTACCGAAAATAAATTAACAGAATTGAACAAAATTGAACAAAGTTTGTTTAAATTATAGGACCCTTCTCACAATTATAGGATCACTTCTCTTGTAGTTTTCGCGGGGTAAACATCATTTGAAGTTTTGCACATTTTAAAAAATTAAAATTTACTTTAAAGCAAGTTTTTAAATTTTCCTTAAAATTTTAAATAAAAAAAAAAAAAAAAAAAAATAAAAATAATGAATTGAATTAATTTTAAGTGAATATTATAATAAAACATAAATTTTCTTGGAAGACATTTTGAATTACATAATTATTTTATTATTCTTCAATAATGCCGACATCTTGTGCTTTATGTAGCTACAATATTGAGAGAAATCATCTCTCAATCGCGTGCGTTGATTGTCAAAATTTGCTCCATGCAGCTTGTGTTAACTTATCTCAAAATGAGATTGAATTTATGAAGATGAGTAATAACTTCTTCAGATGTAAACTATGCAGTACTGCAAGACGTCATTTCACTAATGATAATAGCATTCTTGCATCCGTTTCTCCAATTGCGTCGCCAGCTACACATTTAAACTGTGAGTCAATGCTTAAGAATGTAAAAATAACGACATCAACATATATTCCAAGGAAAAACTCTCAAAGTGGTAAATGCTCGGAGAGTATTAAAAGCTCTGAGAGTAATTCAACTACTGAGAGTGAGAATATTAGCATTGCTGGCAACATCAATTTGCAGTCATTATATATGCTGAATTTGGAAATGAAGCAGATGCTTGCGAAGAATAATAAACAAATAAATATTCTTCTAAGAGAAAAAGAAATGTTGTGTAATAAAGTGTGTGTGCTTGAAAATAAAGTCAATATGTTGGAGCAACGTAATAAAAGAAAGTTTGTTGATATTGTAAACTTTCCCTCTAGCAATAGTGAAAAACAAAGCTTAAAACATGATGTTTTGTCTTTCTTTTCTAATAATCTTGATGATAGTTTAAATGAAAACGATATTCAACTTTGTTTTGTTAAGCCACTGAAGAAAATAAAAACTCTAATTTTGGCAAGAATAGTGTGTGTTAAATTTTCCGCTATTGAAATAAAACAAAAAGTTATGAATAAGCAAACATTGTTAAGAAAAATTAGAACATCATCATCATCCTCTGCTAATCCTAGTAAGGTGAACAATAAAAATATTTTTATTTGTGACACGTTAACTTTATACTTCATACTGAGGAAAGCTCGTGAGGTGAAGAATGAAAAAAAGTATGAATTTCTATGGATTAAAAACACAAAAATTTTTATGCGGAAAAATAAAGCTAGTAATAGAATTAATATTCAAAGTTTTGAGGATTTTGCTAACTGTAATGTGATCATTTAAATTAAACACATCCGTCTTGTTTTCTTACTTAACCTAGAATGCCTTTATTATATATTTTTTTATAAATTTATTAAAAACTTATTACTAATCATATTATAATAGAAAAAAATATACTTTATTAAATACTAACAAACTTAAATCTAAAACGATCTATACTAAATTATGGAATAAAATTCCATAAGCGTTCCATCACATACTCTATTTCTTCTTCGCATTGCGAACAAAATGAGTGATGGTTGGATAGTGAAAACTTTTACGAAGAAAGGCCTCTTATACATTGTCAAGACCGAAGGTGGAGAAGCGGTTAAAATCACGTCAAAAGACCAATTGCTCAAAAGCAGCGATCATAATGTATCTAAATTTGTTGATGTTTAACTTTTTCTCATTAGGGAATCGTCAAATACTCTTTTCGGAATTTTACAAATTTTAACTTTAATTTATACAAACTTTAAATATTTATTTTCTCCTGCTTGCTGTCTTTTGGATGTTTAGTTTTAAGTAACAGACATGGTTCTATATATGTTAAATCGCTGTTTAATGGCACTTTTATTCTTGTATACCCGTTTTCTTTTGGCTCAATTGTTAACTTTTATGAAAATTTCATTCAAATTTATATAGTCATCATTAGGGGGGATTTTAATGTTAATATACTTGACAATAATCATGTGTTAAGAAATGTTTTCTTTCGAACTATTGAGAACTATTCATTGAACTTAATTAATAATTCGGTACCAACTCGATTCGGTGAATCTTGTTCCTCTCTATTGGATTTATTTTTGACATCTACTGAAAACCATGAGCTAGTAGAAAAGTTTGGACAGGTTTCTCTCCCGGGTGTGTCTGATCATGATATGATATACCTGTCATATAAAATTCCTATTGAGATACCGAAAGTGAAAATTACCTATCGTGATTACAAGAATTTTATAAAAATATTGTAAAAATGGCGACTGATAGAGACATGGCTTATGAAATTTGGAAGAGAACAAGAAATTCGAATGACAGAAATTCATTTAAGAGGCTTAGGAACGTGGTAAACTTGAAGATTAGACAAGCTAAAAAACATTACTATTCTAAGATTCTCGATCCTCGGCTGCCTTCAAAATCTTTCTGGTCTAATACCGCTAAGCTTGGAATCAGTAAAGAAAACAAAATGGATAATATGGATAGCTTTGATGTAAACGAATTAAACAATAAATTTATAACTCCATCTTTTAACTTTACTTCATTACTATCCAATATTGAAAACGTTGATTCGTCTAGTACTTTCTCTTTTAGAAATGTCTCAAATGATGAAGTCTATGATGCTATTTTTAAGGTTAAATCAAATGCTATAGGACCAGATTTAATTCCTTTGAAATTATTAAACTGATTATCCCTTCTGTGCTACCTTATATTACACACATATTTAATTTCATCTTGACTACTGGTCAATACCCTCTAATTTGGAAATGTGCCAAAGTTGTTCCCGTTCCTAAAAAAAATAATCCAACGATTGATGACCTTAGACCCATTAGCGTACTGTCCGGTATTTCGAAATCTTCTGAACGGTTATTGCATGCACAAATGAGTCAGTACGTAAGTGATAATAATCTCTTATACGAATTCCAATCAGGTTTCAGAAAGCAGCACAGCACTACCTCAGCACTCCTAGAACTAACAGATAACATATACTGTGAAATCGATAAGAAACATGCTGTATTATTGCTTCTTCTTGATTTCACAAAAACTTTTGATTGTGTTAATCATAACTTATTATGTTTAAAACTTAGCTCAGCTTTTAATTTTGAATCTTCTGCTACTACTCTCATTCAAAGTTACTTAGATAATAGAAGTCAATTTGTGTTTCTAAATGGTATTAAGTCTAATAATCTACCTGTTGAATGTGGGGTACCCCAAGGATCCATATTGGGTCCCTTACTCTTTAGTCTATTTATTAATGAATAAAGAGTACCCCGTTGTTTGTCTGAATCTCATTGCCGGTTGTATGCAGACGATGCTCAACTCTACATCAGTGATCCTATAGTTGATATTAACCGCTCTATTGCTAAATTGAATGATGATCTTGATGCTGTTGCTTTCTGGTCTCTAAACAATGGTCTTCGATTAAATCCGTCAAAATCCCAGGTTATGTTAATTTATGTTCGTAATATTGATACAACTAATCTCCCTAATATCAAATAAAATAATTCTGTGGTAAAATTTGTAAGTAAAGCTAAAAACTTGGGTGTTGTATTCAATAAAACTCTAACCTGGAATGATCACATTAACTTTATTTCTAGAAATGTTTTTTGTAAGTTACGAAAACTCTGGAAGTTCTCTTACAATATTGACGAGTGGGTAAAAAAGAAATTAGTTATATCTTTAATCTTTCCACATTTCACTTATTGTGAAGTAGTTTATGCTGGGATGAGTATGGGCGAGTTTTCCAGGCTCAAGGTTATTTTCAATGCTTGCACTCGATTTGTAACTAACCGTCGTAGATTCGATAGCATCAGAGATGTTTCTAAAGTTTTGCTTGACTGTACTTTCGAAAACTATCTAAATTATAAGTACATCTGTTTTATGAAAAAAATCCTATCTAAAAATACGCCGGTATATCTTCTTAAGAAAATAACCCCTGGACGATCATTAAGAAGTGCAAATTTAACTATTCCTAGACACTCTGGTAGATTAAGACATCTATCCTTTTTTGTAAGGACTGTCGGGTTGTGGAATTCTTTGCCGAACGTAGTCAGGTGTGAGTTCTCTATTTCTAAATTCCTTGAGCTTTGTTGGGTATATTTTAAGGAAAAAGTGTAGTCATTAATTAAGAAGAATACAAATTTTGTAGAATAATGCTTGTTAGGTGTGAGACGTCTGAAAGATAGTTTTGTTTGGAGGAGAGATTTTTTTTTTTTTTTGTTTTTGGACTTTTGTTATTTATTACTTTATCTCCGTATTTTATAGTTTTAACTTTAATTTGTTCTTGTTTTTTCTCTTTTTTATTTTATTTTTTTTATTTTATTTTTTTTTTTCTTTTTTTAAATTTTCTTTTATAAATTTCTTTTCTTTATAAATTATTTTCATTATTGTTAATTTCTTTAGGTTAAGGTTTAATTTAATTTAATTTAATTTAAGAATTATGAATTTGCTACACATTATACTTTATATACTCCTATAGAGACTTACCGTCTCATGTATATGTACGAAATAAAATTAAAATTTTAGTAGTAGTTTTAGTAAAAAAAAAAAAAAAAAAAAAAAAAAAATGGCTTATGCAGCTATTACCTAGAATTTGATAATATTATGTTAGGTAATAATGCATAGCAGTATTTTTTATTAAGTTAATAATGTATAAAAAATAAGAGAGTTTAATTACGAAATTAGGAATTTAAGAAATATAAAAAAATAACAAATAAAATAATGTTTAAGGAATTTATTCAAAGTATGTGCCATAAATTGATTAATTTACAATTTCTGATACTACCTTTATATTACACCTCCTTTCCAACAAGAGGAAATTTTATTTTAAAGAAAAATAATTTTTATTTTAAAGAAAATTTTTTATCGTACCCTTATACATAGTTAAAATGAGCCTTTAAGGTTTTGACAAAATAGTGTTTGTTTTTGAAGATGTGGCCATATCTTATAACATTAAAAATATTCGAAATAAAGATAGTTATTACTATTGTTAATTCTAATTAATGAGTTTTATTTTATTCTAGGTTTTTAAACATAATACAATTGTGTTAATAATACAAGCTATTTGAGAATATAATTTCTTACATAGTAATAAAACTATTATCTTAAGGTCTTTAATCTAATATTTATTTTATATAATATAATAATTAATCTTTTTTTTCTTTTAATAATAATTAATTTGTTTAGCTTTGAAAAAGAATGAAAATTACAATTAAACTGTTAATGTAATATTATAAAAAAAATATTTTGGTTTATAAAATATAATGAATTTTAATTAGTAAATTTAATTTATAGATTTGACAATTCTGTTTTTATGTACAGTATGTTCATTACTTGTATCTATATTTTTAATTTTTATATTTGAACCTTCGACTTTTGTTATAATAAATGGTCCAATGTATAATGGATCTAATTTATTTCCATTTTCTTTTCGTAACAGAATCTTATCATTTATTTTGAAATTACTAACGTTTATATTTTTGTCATAAATTTATTTATTATATAATTGTGAATTTTCTAATAATTGTTTTGCATGCTTATTCATAATTTGCAATTTGTATTTTAGTTCTTTACTATAATTATCAAAGTTATAAACTGGATCAATTTCATTACTTAACATAAATTCAGGGCTTACTGGTGATTTACCGAATACTAAGTTCAAATGGATTATATTTCTCTTGAAAACTGGTATTAGGTGTAGTATTGTGAAAATATGTAAAATAAGGTAAATAATTGTCCCAGTTATCTTTATTATCATTAATATAGAAACGTAAGTATTCGTTACGGACTCTATGGTTTCTTTCAATTGTTCCTAAAGTTTCATGGTGGTAAGCTGTCAAACACTAAGTTTAATATTCAGCAAAAGAAAAAATTTCATTCATAATTTTATTTTTATATTCAGTACCTCTGTCCGTCAATATGCTTTTCATAGGACCGAACAGTAAAATGCAGCTTTCAAAAATTGCTTTTGCAACGGTTTTAGCTTCTTTGTTAGGGATAGGTGTTGTAATTAACAACTTTGTTAAATCACAAATTATTGTAACTGCATATTGGTTACTATTTTCAGTTTTTGGAAAAAGTCCAATTGTATCAATCACCACTATATCAAAGGATTTTTGTGGTATGTTTGTTATTTGTAGAGGTTCTTTATACTTTACTTTACTTTTGTTGACTTGACACTTTCTACATTTTTTTACAAATTTGGCTATGTCCTCAGACATACCTTTCCAATAGTAATATGATCTTATTTTGGCATATAATCGTTTTTGACCTACATATCCACCGAATGTTGGATTATGGTGATACCTTTCTAGTATATCGTTTATTTCTTTTTTATTATTTATAGTTTTTGGTGTAGTTTTTGGCCCTATTACCAATTTCTTTAAAATTGTTTATACTAATTTGTAATATATCGATATCTTCATTATTAATTTGTAATTCTTTTATATTCAATTTATTTGTTTCATTTTCTAATTCTTTAAAAAATATCTCTAATGATATTTTCAGATCTTTTGTAAATTTACTCATAAATTTACTCATCTTAAATTTCAGTATGCATTTTCTCTTAGAAAATACCTTCATAATAGTTTCATTGTTCATATTTTCTTGTATAAATTTTATTTTAAGAGTACTCCAATCTTTATTATTTTCATAAATTTTTATTGTATTATTGTTATTCGATGTTTCATTGGTGTTTTTACGACTATGTTCGTTTGCAAGATTACTATTTTTATTTTTATTACTGCCCATAGATCTTGTTTGAACTTTCATAACTTTAACAAGATTCGCGTTTAATTTTTCATGGGCTAATTTTAAATCTTTTATATTTACACGAGATAGGGCATCTGCCACTACATTTAATTAACCTTTTGTATACTCAATTGTAAAATTATATTCTTCTAAATCTAATCTCATACGTGTTAATTTTGATGACGGATTTTTTAACGAAAATAAATAGGTTAAAGGTTTGTGATCACTTTTGACAATAAAATGTGTTCCATAAATATATGGTCTATAATGTGTTACTGCAAAGTGTATTGCTGCTAGTTCTTTTTCAATGGTTGATTTATTAAGTTCACCTTTAGTGAACGATCTAGAAGCAAATGAAATTGGGCAATCAGCTCCGTTATAACTTTGAGTTAATGCAGCTCCTACGGCATCCTTAGATGCATCTACTACTAAAGTAAATTGTTTAGAAATTCTGGATAATGCAGGATAGGGGATTTAATAATGAAAATTTAAATTTTCTAAATGACTTTTCACAACTTTCGCTCCAAATGAAAGTAGTCTTTTTTCTGGTGAAAGAATTTAATGGTTTTGCTATTTCAGCAAAATTAGGAATAAATTTTCGATAATAATTAGCAAAAGCTACGAAACGTCTAGTTTCATCTTTATCCTTTCGAACAGGATAATTAGAAATAACTTCAAATTTGGAATCATCTGGATATATTCCTTTATCAGTACATTTATGGCCTAAATATGTTACTTCAGTTTTGAAAAATTTACATTTATCAGGATTTAATTTTAAATTACATTTTTTACAAATAGAAAATACTGCTTTTAAATTTTTAAGATGATGATTTTCTGAACAACCTACTACAATAATGTCATCTATATATAAGAAACATTGAAGAGGAGTTGCTTCAGCAAAAGCCAAAGACATAATCCTTGAAAAGGAATTAGGTTAAGACGTTAAGTCCAAATGGAATCTTTATGCAAAGGTACTTGATGAAAGCCTGCGGAGAGATCTAAGACTGAAAATAATTTAGTTCTACCAAGATTATCAAGTATATCCTCAATTCTAGGTAGTGGAAATTTGTCTGCAATTAATTTTTTATTCACCATTCTATAATCATTACACATTCTCCATTTCTTTTGATCTCCTTTTTTTGGTACATATATTATTGGACTGTTGTAGTTGGATTGACTTGGTTCAATCAAATTGTTGTCTAATAGTTTATTTACCTGTTTATCTATTTCGTCTTTTTGTGTATGAGCTTGCCTGTAATTCTTAATATAGACTGGATTGTTATCAACAACTCTAAGTTTTTGTTGATAGAAATTATTAACAGTCATTGGATCTGAGTCCAATTGAGATATTTCTGAATATTCGTTGCACAATTGAATCAATTTAGGTAAATATGCTACATTTGAATTTTTCGTAATAATTTTTTCTAATTCTATTAAAATCAGATAAAGGTTGTGTCTTCAACTTTATATCAGAAGAAATTATTTTATTTATTGAAGTGGTATTCATAACGCGAACGAGTGGCTCTCGAGATGCAACTATCGTTCTTGGTATAAATACTCCTTCTGAAATTTGCTGATCTAAAATTAAGCTATCCTGATTTGTTTGTAACGAAAATTTACGCACAACTTCACTGTGTGCTGGTAAAACAATTGAAATTATCTTTTGGTCCAGAAAAAAATGGTATTTTTATAATATTTGAATTTAATTTAATTGAAACAGTCATTGCATCATAGTTTAAATTACATTTATAGAATTTGATGAAATCTTTACCTAATATACCATCAGCTGGTATATCAAAATTATCTGGAATTATATGTAATTCGCAAGACAATTCAAGATTTTGTAAAAAAAATTTTGTGTATACTGTACCTAAAGATTTTATACATGCTTGAGTTATGCCTTTAATGTTAATAATATGATTTTTATTTGCACTGAAAAGATTATTTATGGAAGAATTTTTTATTAACTGAAATATCGGCTTGAGTATCTATTTAAAAGTTAAGTTTACAATTGTTTAAATTAGTATAAATTATAATATAATCAGAAAAATTCAAATTTAGCGTGTAAATATTAACAATTTTTTCGTTTATTGTTCTACTTCCGTATTTGGGTTTGCATCCCTCACCTGCCCATGTCCTTGAGGGGCGTTGCAATTTTCCAGATACCTAACATTTCGACGATTGTTGTTGTTGGAATTGTTAAAGTTATTAGTTCTTTGACCATTATTATTTCTAAAAAGATTTCTATTATTGTTATTATTATTATAATTTCTACTATTATTGTTGTTATTATTATTATAATTTCTACTATTATTGTTATTATTATTATAATTTCTACTATTATTATTATTATTTCTATTATTATTATAATATCTATTATTATTGCCATTATTATTATAATTTCTATTATTATTATAAGCAAAGTTTGTATTGGTCCTAAAATTTCTGTTATTCATTTGGTAGGACAAAGCAAGTCTTTTTCTTTATTCTCTATGTTTATTTCAGTAATAAATTTAGCTATGACTTGTCTTGGATCACTAAATTTAGTTGAAGCCAGAATCGATTTTACTAAATCGGATCTTACAGAAGACCTACACATTTCCACAGTTTTTTCAATTGCCATTTCTTTAGCTTTGCTGTTACTTATCCCTTCCATCACCAAAGATCTTTTGAAGCATTCTGCTAGATCTGCAGCTTGTCTACTAAAATCTTGTACTTATGTTCTTTCTACTTTCAGAGCTTGCATCCTACCTTCTATAATCTTTGAGCTCTCTGCTTTTATACTTAATTTCAGTGTATTTATTATTTCATCCACTTAGATAAAATAAATGATTTTAGTAAGGATTTAAGTTCATCGTTAGTTGCTATTACATATAACAAATTCACTGAGTCGGTAAAGGATTGCAGTGCTAGAGGATCACCATTATAATTACGGTTAATTGTCGATGATGACAATTTTAAAAATTCTATATGGGAAGGAGCTGCCATTTTTATTATGTCTTTTTCTTCGTCTGACTCTTCTTCTATATCATCTAATATCGAGTCTTCTAGTTTAGACATGCAACGGATGTTAGGGTCTACTAATTCGAACAAATTTTTGGGATTGTAAGTCACAATTTAGGATTTTATATGCTCTCTCAATTTTTTTTCTAACATAATAAAAGTGATTTTTTAATAAGTTGGTCACTATTATTAACACTATCCCAGAGTTTGGCTATTTCTTTCAGAAAGTTGTTATATCTATTTGTTATTCTAATTTTATTAGCTAAAAGAGTCGATTCTCTAATTGGCACTTTTTCTTTAAGGACGGTCTTAACAGATTTTAAAAACTCAGAGCATGCAAGTTTTAAATCACTGTCCATAAATTTAATAAATTATATCTTAATATATTTTAATATGGTAATCACCAGTAAATGCTGATTCATTTAAATTGAAATTCTAAGTACTTGCATTAGGTCGAAAATCAAATTGAAAAAAAAAAATTCAATTTTATGATTACATACTGGTTGAATTTATATTTATCTTATATTTTGTTTTTAAACAATTATATTTTATTTCTACACAATTTCTTGTTTTTTTTTTTTTTGTTTTACTTAGTGTATTATAGGTATAATAAGCAAAAATTTTACAGTATCTTAGATTTTTCATTTTATATTTATCCTAGATAATATATATAATTTTTTTTAATCTTGTATTTAGTTAGATTAAATCTTATATATAAATATTCGTATAAACTTATTAAAGTGGATCTATTTATTTATATGTTTTAAAATTTTGTTTGATTTTTAATATATTTAAAAAAAAAAGTATTCTTGAACCAGAATTCATATTATTGAAAATAAGCTGGTGTGCAACAAAAATATTTAAGTGAAAATATTACACAAGCTATCATTGTAGGATAAAAGTATTTAAGCATTCTTTAATTTTTTAAAAACAATTTTATTTTATTTATTTTTTTTTTTTAAATTAATATTATTATTTCAAAATTTATCACTATATTTTGATTTTGAATTTTATTAATTCAAGAATGAAATATTTTGTTCATAAAGAAGTTATAATATATATGTATAAAGAAATATAATATTATATAAAAAAATTGTATTTATTTTTAATAATCAAGTTTCCGTTAACTCATTCAATATGTTGCTCCAATATCATTTTAAAATTCTATTATGGTACCTTTATATTTGATGCTTTCCAGTTCCTTGTAAATTTGCTCCCTTATTTGTGTAAAGTTGCTCTCCATGTTGGTGTTGTTTAGCTACTAACTTGGGCTTGTTGATTCGCTGCTAACTTGGGCTCTGTTTTCTGATTTTCCATTTGTATTTTTTTTATATTTACTCCATCTTAATAAATTTTAGTGTTTAGACGAAATTTAAATTAATTTTTTTCCTTTTTTTTATATTTCCTTTTCTTAAATTATATAATTTAAATCTATTCATTATAGTATTTCACTAAAGTTTTTGTTATATTTATGATATTTATTAATTTTCACTTTTATTTTTTGATTATTTTTTTATTCGTGTTTTTTTTTTGTTTTTTTTTTAAATTTAAATTATATTTAATTGTTCCTTTTAGTCACGGTCGCCATGTAATGTGATCATTTAAATGAAACACAACAGTCTTGTTTTCTCACTTAACCTAGAATGCCTTTATTATATATATTTTTTATAAATTTATTAAAAACTTATTACTAATCATTTTATAATAGAAAAAAATATACTTTATTAAATACTAACAAACTTAAATCTAAAACATTAAATTCTCATGGTTTTTTTGAAAGGTAAACGATCTATACTAAATTAGGGAATAAAATTGCTTATGCCGCTATTACCTAGAATTTGATATTATGTTAGGTAATAATGCATAGCAGTATTTTTTATTAAGTCAATAATGTATAAAAAATAAGAGAGTTTAATTACGAAATTAGGAATTTAAGAAATATAAAAAAATAACAGTTAAAATAATGTTTTAGGAATTTACTCAAAGTATGTTTTAGAAATTGATTAATTTACAATTTCTGATACCTTGTACCTTTATATTACATAACCTTTAATTTATTAAGTACCTAATATATAATTTTTAAATTTAATTTTTAATTTTTTTTTTTAAACACTAAAGTTATTTGATATCCTCAAATCTGTAAATTATATTTTATAAGTACTACTTTTTCTATATTTAAGCAGAAATTATGTATACGTATTATGTATATATAATTTCTGATTTAAGTAAAATATTTTTTCTTTTGTTATTTTCTCTTTATCATCAATTATGAGTTCTAACTTTACTATTATACATCTAAATATTAGGAGTTTAAGAGAAAATTACATTTCATTACTTTCATACTTAAATTCTTTAAATTCATTACCAGATTTAATTTTGTGAGTGAAAGATGGATTTATGATGATGAAATTAGTCTTTATAATATTCCAGGTTATTTGTTCTATGCTTCGTGTAATTCCTCGTATGCTTCAGGTGGAGTTGGTGTCTATTTTAAAAATTCGTTAAATTGCACTACTGTCAATTATAATATGAATTGTGTTGATATTATAAAAGTAAGTTGTAGGTTGAACTTTGTGGATTATACATTTGTGGGTTTTTATAGATTACATAGATTTTCATTAGGAGGATTTCTGATAGAATTTTCCGATTTTTTATCCTCTGAAAAATTTAGCAATTTAATACTTATATGTGATTTCAATATTAATATTCTTGCAAGAAACTTGGTTGTTGATGATTACTTATCTTTACTATGTTCTAACGGTCTGAAGTCACTAATTTTTGAGTTGGTTCAAAGTAGTTTCTGGTACTTGTATTGATCATATTTTTACTCGTTTTCATAAAAATAATAAACTATCTTATTCAAGTGAAGTCTTAGATCTTCGTTTATCAGATCACAGTATGATATGTTTGAGTCTTTTTTTCGATGATGTTGTTTCTAATCGTAACTATAGTATAGGTTCTCAATTTTTAAAAACTAATTTTTAAAAACTAATATTTTATACAATCATATCTACTTATGTTCACAACAAAGTGTAGTACGTAATACAAATGTTAAATTAACTCCGTGGATGTCCGACAGTTTGTTAAGATTAATTAAAAAAAGGAATAAAATTTACTATAAAGTTAAAAAATACCCCAGTAATGTTAGATTGAGTAATTACTATTCTAAACTTTGTTCTGATATAAAGTCTAAATCTAAATTTACGAAAAATAATTTCTACCGTAACAAATTTATTCAAAATAAAGGAAATACTAAAGCTGAATGGAGAATCATTAACACTTTATTAAATAAAAACCATCTTATAAGAAAATTTCACTCGACATTAATGGAGAACTAGTTCATGATCCATCACAACTTGCCGATTCATTTAATAGCTTTTTTTGTAATATTTCTAATAATTCTTCATCAAGTAGTTTCTATGATTGTGATTTCTCTCTTCTATCTCCTAATATCACTAATGATCCTTTTCAATCTCATAGTTTTTATTTCAACCCATTTACATCTTCTGAAATCTACAAAATAATTTTAAGTTTAAAAAATTAAAAAAAATAGTTTTTCAGATTGTAGATATTTTGTCTTATATTTTTAATTTCAGTGTCTTTAAAGGAGTTTTTCCTGAGGACCTCAAACTAGCAGAAGTAATTCATCTTTTTAAGAAAGGTAGTCCGTTTGAACTCAACAATTACCGTCCTATTTCACTTCTATCACCTTTTTCAAAAATTTTCGAAAAGGCTGTTAAATTTAGATTAGTAAATTTTTTATTTAAAACAAATTTTTTTAGTACTAGTCAATTTGGCTTTTTGAAGAAAAGGAGCACAGAAGATGCTTTGCTAAAATTTACTAATGAAATTTATAACAGTCTGAATAAGAATAGTAGTTGTGCTGCTCTTTTTATTGATATCACAAAAGCATTTGATACAGTCACTCACAACTTGCTATTGAAGAAAATCGCTGGTTTCCGAGGCTTTATTCTCAAATGGTTCGAGTCGTATCTAAGAGATAGAAAGCAAAAAGTCAGAGTTGAATCTAAAGTTAGTGAAGTGCCGGTTTTTAAACGTTTTCCTTTATTTGTTTCTCCAACCTCAAACATGTCATACTGTGATTCTGTCCTTTGCGATAATGGCTGTTTTTATATTGAAAATGTTCGCTCTTTCAAATACCTAGGAATTATATTGGATAATAAATTAAATTCGTCTGAACATACTCATAATTTAAATAAATATTTAAATAAAATTGTTCGTTATGGCTACCATTTGAGAAAATGTAGTACGTTGGAAATTTTAAATATATTTTACTACGCCTTTTTCATTCCAAGATGAATTATGGTTTAGCTTACTGGGGTGGTTCTTACAATAACAGAACTCGCCCACTTCTCCTAGCCCAAAAACATTACTTAAGAACCATGCTTAATGTTAATCGTCTATCATCTAGTTTACCACTTTTCAAAAGAGTCTGTATTTTAACATAGTTATCTGCCGGGTGCCTTCTTGGAAACTTAGTTTGTAAGGCGGACGAGAACTTAGTAACTATAGAAAGCAATAACTAAGTAAACCGATTAGGCTGGATCAATCCGCGCAAACGAGGACGTATGTTTTCGACGGGCGCGAACAATCGGTTAGTTAGGCGGAGAGGGAAACTCCGTCGTCAAATGACCTGGCCCTCCTGGTAGGGGGTTTGTGTGTAGTTTTATCTGCCCTACCACAATAAAATGAATGCAGTAATTAAAAATGTAATGGAGAGAACAAAATATAATATTACCCCAGGTGGCAGACCAGTTGCACTGGAAAATCCACCTTTTTCGGAGGTCGGTCCCACGGATTCTGGAGGGAAGTTCAAACATCAAGAACTCCCTCTAAATCAATAAACAAAGAGAGTAAAACAACAAGAACTCCTTTGAAAATCGTGCCAGTAGAAAAGCAAACAAGAGTCGAAAGCGTTGGCGATAACAAGATCCATCTAGGCTCTGTAGGTGTAAATTTCTACAACGAATGGAAAAAAGAAGTAAAGGCACGGAAAGAAATGGAACAGATAGTGAACAGTCTACAAGATCACATTAAAGAACTAGAAAAAAAGGTTACCTTATTAGATAGAGGTAATTCACCAGCGCCAAGTAATTGCAATATCTTCAATTACTTCACAGATGAGGAAGAACTCACGAGAGAAACGGATTGGATTTTTAAAAAAACAAAAGACCATCCAAAAAAAGGAAAGCCAAGGGAAGCCCCGAAACTTCCCAATAGAAAAACGAATCACCAAAAACAAAACAAGCAGCACTTGGAAACAATCCGAGGATAAAAAAGTTAAAAAAGATGAACATAAACCACCACCTATTATGGTTCATGGGTTAGGTACCTTTGGTGAGCTAAATAATTTAATAAATATTTCTGTTAAGTTGTCTGTAAACCTGTGTTACTATTTCTTTTCTATTTCTAATTCTCATCTATTCTCTTCTTATTTTCCGTTTATGTTATTTATTTATTTCCTTTATACTTTCTTTTATTCTATTACTATACTAACTGGTTAAAATTCTGCGAAAGCAGCTAGGGTGTTTATCCCATTATTTTGGCCATTAAAAAAAAACAAAAATAATTTAATAAAACAAACCACCAAAAAGGAATGCAAGTACACATCTTACAACAATAACGTCTGGAAGATTAATATTGCTGATAGTGACACATACAGATGTCTAACAAACGATTTAACATCGAAGAAAGTTCAGTGGCACTCCTATGAGGACATAGCTTCAAGACCAACAAAAGTTATGACCAGGGGATTACACCATTCGTGCGATGAAAATGAAATAGTTCAATACCTGAGAGATAACGGTTTCGAAATATTAGAAGCCAAAAGCATAATTATTAAAGATAAAATCGAAAAGTACGATGGTAGCTTTATCACTCAAAGAAGAGGATTACCATTGTTTATGTTAACATTCGATAATAGAGAAAATATAGAAGCAATTTTTGCTATTAAAACAATAATGAAAATAGTCGGTAAAATTGAACCATTAAGAAAAAACAAAAAGTTAAACCCGCAGTGCAACAGACGCCAAGTTTTTGGGCATACACAAAGTTATTGTAATAGAGACTGTGCTTGCGTTAAGTGTGGAGGTAAGCATTTCACAAAAAACTGCATTTTGAAGTTGGGAGTAAAAGCCAAATGTATTAATTGTCGTGGTGATCATCCGGCAAACTACAGAGGATGCCCAATTGCAAAAGAACAGCAAGCCAGAAGAAATAAACAAGCAAAATTACACCAAATTCAAAAGATTAATACTTATAAAAATGAAAAATTCGTTGACACGAATAGAAAACCTACAGTTATAAATGCTGTATGTAATGTAAATTCTAAATCGTGTGCCCAAATTGTGAAAAACTCCCGTAAGGAAGATGATTGCTCAGTCAAGGATATATTAAGTCTTATCCTACAGAGAGTAACAAACCAAGACGAATTTATTAAAACATTATCTGACCAGATTATAACGATAAAAAACCATAGCAGAAATCTACCGCAATCACATAAAAAATAAGCCACACCCTTAGAGTTGCTACATGGAACGCAAGTGGACTTTTCCAACACATTTTGGAACTCGAAATTTTTCTGAAGGATCAAAACATATTATATGTCTAATTTCTGAAACACACTTCACAAAGAAATTTACTATTAAAATTCCTAATTACGTTTGTTATCATACTTCGCATCCAGATGAAAAAGCAAGAGGAGGAACAGCAATACTGATAAAAGGCAACATTCAACACCTTGAGGAGCAGAAAATAGAAAATGCAATGATGCAAGTTACAACAATTAACATTAAGGTCAAAAATAAGGACTTCAAAATCTCGGCTATCTATTGCCCACCAAGACACTCACCCACTAGAGTCGACTTCATAAATCTCTTTAAAATACTTGGAAACATTTTTATCATCGGAGGAGATTTCAATGCGAAACATACCCACTGGGGTTCAAGATTAACCACAACAAAAGAAAGAGTGCTATATCAAGCTGGAAGAAATCATAACTGTGAATTTGTTTCAACCTATTGGCCTACTGACCCAGCGAAAATACCTGATTTGATTGATTTTTTTATAACAAAGGGAATAAATAGGAACCACTCATATGCCGTGAGCAGTGATGATCTATCGTCTGACCACACTCCAGTGATCATGGTTCTAAGCGAAAAAGTTGAGCACAAAAATTGCCTCCCAAGACTTACAAACAAGAAAACTGTTTGGGATATGTTTAGAGAAAAACTGGAGCAATTCATTACTCTAGGATCCGTGGAGTCAAGAAACCAAATTGATGCAGAAGTCGAACAATTCATTGTAGACGTGCAGCAAGCAGCAAAGGAGAGCACACCACGTTTTGACTCGAAACATCAGTCGAGAGTGAGCAATCATCCAGAAATAAGAGCACTGGTTATGGAGAAGAGAACGGTACGACGAAAATGGCAATCAACGAGGTACCCAGGTGATAAAGTTATATTCAATCGCTTAAATAATCAACTAAAACAGCAAATCAGAAATATAAAAAATTATTCATTTAACAAATTCTTAAATAATTTATCAGCCGATGCTTATACTGACTACTCGAATAAATAGACCACAGGTGCAAGATCCACCATTGAAAATACAAGCTGGTAGCTGGGTCGGTAACCCAAAAGAAAAAGCGAAAATTTTTGGTGACCACTTGGCAGAGGTCTTCACAGCACTAACACAAAACCTTGCAAATGAAAATATAACTCTCGAAGTTAAAATAGATGAAGCGGAAATTTCGCATGTCACTCTAAGAGAAATTAAACAAATATGCAGACACAACCTGAGCGTCAAGAAAGCACAAGGTTACGATCTCATCAATGGACAAATCATGCGGGAACTACCAGATCTAGCTTCGTTAAAGCTTCAACATATATTAATGCATGTTTTAAGTTCACATATGTTCCGAGACAATGGAAAATTGCAGAAGTAATGGTAATACCGAAGCAAGGAAAACCGCCTTCAGAGGTAACATCAAAACCGACCAATATATATCACCTATTATATCAAAAATATTTGAGAAACTGCTCCTCCAAAGGCTTGCCCCGATTATTGAAGAAAGAGATCTGATCCCGAACCATCAATTTGGATTCAGAAACAAACATTCTACAGTTGATCAAGTGCATCGGATCATAAATATAGTGGAAAAAGCGTTCAAAGAAAAAAAAGTCTGCTAAGCAATCTTTTTAGATGTTGCTCAGGCTTTCGACAAAGTGTGGCACCAAGGCCTTGAATTTAAACTACATCGTGACTTACCAAGACAATTTTATGAAATATTAAAATCATATATGATCAATAGATGCTTTCATGTACATTATGCCAAAGAATATTCAAAAGTAAAAGAAATATCTGCTTGTTTCCCACAGGGAAGTGTTCTTGGTCCAATACTTTACCTGCTATATACAAGATATATCCCTCAAATTGACAACATTTTTATGGCTACCTTTGCAGACGACACTGTGATTCTTGCAGTTGTCGTATTTGTCGAAAACTCCACAGCAAAACTTCAAAATGCAGTGAATAAAATAAGATTATGGACCCAACGATGGCATAAAACTTAATGAAAGCAAATCAACTCATATAAACTTTACTTATAAAAAGATTGCAACCATTCCTATCTCAATCAATAACAAAATAGTACCATATGCCAATACAGCAAAGTATCTGGGAATGACACTCGATGCTAAGCTAAGATGGAAGGAACATATAAGAAAGAAAAAAGAAGAGCTAAACATCAGACTCAACAAATTTTACTGGTTACTTGGGCGTGGTTCTGAGTTATCAGTATACAAAATATTGATATATAAGCAGATATTAAAACCTGTGTGGACGTACGGTATCCAATTATGGGGCTGTGCAAAGAAAGCCAACATCGAAATGTTGCAAAAATTTCAAAACAAAGCGCTCCATGGTATAGTAAATGCACCATGGTACGTACGTAACAAAGATCTCCACCGTGACTTGCACATTGAAACAGTCACGGAAGAGATCAAGAAACATGCAGTCAAACACGAGCAGAGACTGCAAACTCATGTGAACTCGGAACACTAAATTATTTCTTATTGAATTTTATATTATTATTTGTTCCAATTAATTATTCTAATAAACTATTTATAGTTTTTTTTACTTTTATTAATTTTATTGAATTTATTATATTAGTTTATCAGATTTAAGAGCTTTATGTTTTGATAATATGCAATTTTAATTTGATATAGTTTGTAAAAAATTTTATATTTAAGGAAATAAATGAATTTTAAATCTACATCTAAGTAATAACCTCCTTTAAAAGTGAAAAAACGAAAAAAAGTTATTAGACCGGCGTAGCGAATCGGGTCATTGGAATTCACTAAAATTTTGTTTTTCGCCTTTTTTAAGACCATAGAAGCTCCTCTTAATTGGACACAATTCTTTTGCAACAAATTTTTTTTTCAAGATTGACGTGTCGGAAAGGGTCAAAAACCAGTGATCAGCCAGTGAAAAACCAAACAAACCAGTGATCTTCTATGCCAAGAAACAATAGTTCTACAAAGTTTCCAGTCAATCAGTCACAGCTCTTAGACGGCACAACGAAACGAAAAATCTGTAGACCAACGTGGTGAAACGAATCAACGGAATTTACCAAAAAACAGTGGTATAATATATACTTTGTATATTGATATATGTCTAATTAAAAAGCTATTCATATCAACAAGTCCCGTTTTTACAACTCACATATTTACACCCGTTTCAAATATATATGAAATGGTCTAGTAGTTGTATCACAGCTACCCGATCCAGTAAGAATGTTTAAAATGGTGGAACACATATTTGTTTTTTTTTTTTTATGAGAGAGTACCTTTGTGCAAATTTTCAGCTCTGTGGCACCTTTGGTTTTTGAAATATTTTTGTTAGGTGCTCGGAGATGTATGACAGCTACACGAACTAGTCAAAATTTCGCAAAAATGTCATATTTCGCAAAAGATATATTTGTTATTGAAATTTACTGTGTGGAAATTTTCAGCTCTGTAGCACCTTTAGTTTTAGAAATATTTTTGTCAGGTGCTTGGAGTTGTATGACAGCTACCAGAATCAGTCAGTATTTTGGAAAACAAAATATCACGGATTCGATTCCAAGTAATAAAAACCATGTTGTAAAATTTGGTTGAAATTGGTACATGCATGTCGGAGAAGCTCGGAAACAAAAATACTTACATACATACACACATGGAAGCACCCTTCTTTAAATTATATGGTGACACCTATAATTTTTTTTTCAATATTTGTATAAGTGACACCTGCCATTTTTAAATGGTTTTAGGAAGAGTATATAAAAATGCATTGACTACCAAGAATCGCATTAAATATTATTGATATTATATTGATGCCAAGTTTATATATGAATATGAATACCTATACATATCTAATACCAAAGAATATATATTAACAAGAATATGCACTCATGTATGTGTTCATTTCTTTGCACACAAATCCATATGCAAATTTGCTGAAAATTGTAAGAAATAGACGATAATAAAAATTTAACGTGCAAGAAAAAGAAAAAATATAGTAAACAAAAGAGAGTAACAAAAAAGTTGACTGGAATTAATAAAAAAAAGTTCATAATTTTAAAAAAAAATTGTTGATCTATTGATTTGGAAAAAATTTTGGGAAAATATCTATTCTAAAAAAGAAATTAAAAGCTGATTAAAAGCAAGACTGCAATAAATAAAACTGAGATTTTTTTTTGTAATAATATGTTATCACATATGCGTAACACTAAACAATTTATGTTTTACATTAAATTCTTTTGCATTTTCATTATGATTTTTTATAAGAGTTTAAATTGTGACTCTAATATACAACTTAAAGAGGAAAGTTTTGTCTGATTTATCACAGCACTGGTAATCAAAATCATTTTTTATTTTTCAAAAATTTTACACTCCCAGTTTTGTTTGACAAGAATTTCGTTGAAATATTTAACTAAATTATTTTCTAAATTATATAAACTATCCACAAAATTTTTAGGAGACCTAACTAAAACAGGGCTATCATATTCTCTAAATTCTCTGAATTGTACATAGTTGTTGTTCTCAGTAATTTCTAAAGTGCAGTTAAGATATGCTCTATATTTTCTCAATAACCAGCCGCCAAAATAATAAAGTACATTTTTTCTTCCAAAGCCTAATTTTTAAAAGATCAGAATTATTCATTGTCTAGAAATAATAATAAAAGATTCAAAGTCTACAAATAATAAAAGATCGAAATTAATCATCATGTGAAAGTAACAAACTAAATTTGAACAATGATTTTTTGCCACCTTGCCTCAAATAAATAATGGGAACGCAAACAAATACAGAGAAGAATAATGCAAAAAAATTTTACAGTGTAAAACAAAAGGCAAACATAGGCTCTGTACCTTTTCTCTCTCATAATAAATTTGGTATACGATAAGTAAATCTAAATTTTTCCTCTTTTAACTAATGATATTTTGCTTGTTTTGGTATTTGTTAAAAACTGCATTAGGTTTACGTAAACTGGGAGATACTAAGTTATAGATATTAAGAAATTTGTTTTAAGAGTTGTTGTCGTTAAGGTATTTTCACCCTACAATATCTATTAGTTTTTAATTTACTGTGTTAATAAGGCTGAATCAAATAACCGTGTATTGTAAATTTTTTTCATAAAGGGTCCAAACATGGGAATCCAGTTTGAAGAAGGTTAGGTTGAGTGGCATTCTAGGGGGCAGATAGATTAGATATATTGTTTGCGGTTGGATAATGGATATGAATTAAAACAGTTTTAATATATCAGTTCAGTGACATTGGGCTGAAAGATTTATTTATAAGTTTAAAAAAATATATCACATTTACCAAAATATTCAATAACAATAATATAAATTCATTAGTTTGCCTTTTTTATTTTACCAAATTTTGTTTTTTTTTGTAAGTGAAACTTACTATTAACACGTTGATCGATTTTAGTAGAGGAATGTAATAAGCTCGCGTCACGCTAAATTGTGAAGCACTAATGTTATTAATATATACATTCATATACATTCTAAATATTGGTACAAAAAATATTTTTTTTGCTGTTTGTTTTTCTTTTGTTTTTTAGATACATACAGACCAGAAACTACAAAATATCAGGACGGTTTTCTTACATTGTATGTAAGCTTTCTTACGGTGCAAAATTTTAGCTAAATTTACCAATTTTCGTTTAAAGTTTAAGATAGTAAAAATATCCCTAAATATGTTGAAACTTATATAAAACGAAAATTTGAGAATTTGCTAGAACATATCGAAATTTCACATTTCAACTCAAAATTATAACTATTATTTTCATTAAATATAATAATCACTTTTTCCTAGAATTTTTTACCGACGCCATATTATGCATAAATGAAAAAGAAAAACATTTCATTTATTTTTCTTGATAGCTGTCATTTTTTGAAGAAGCTTTTAAAAAATTAGATAAAAAATTATATTAAAATCGAGTATTAATATATTAATTTTCGTTCTCAAAATCTAAATTTACTTCTAAAATAAAAGAATTTCTATTTTCCAAAAAAAGAAGGTTGAACTCGTATTTTTGAGTGCTAGTTATTATTAAAAAGAAAATAAATGCACCCAAAATGTTTGGTTCGAAAAACGTTTTATTGTATAAGAAAAAAAATTGCCATCTTTTGCTTACTATTCGTTCAACTTTAAGTTAGAAAGAAATGAAGTTGCATTTTAGAAGTGATAATGGTTAGACTAGTTAGTGACGGAAAAAAAATAAATGATAAGTTACAGAATAAATAGTAAGTACCTATTTCATTAATTTATATAATAAGTAAATAAAAATATACGTATGTATATAAATATAATAAATACAAATATATATTATATATTTAATAAATAAAAAAAATATTTATGATAAATAAAATATATATATATATAATATATACATATATTAAATAAAAAAAATATATATATTTAATAAATAAAAAAAATATTTATAATAAATAAAACAATAGATATATAATAACAAGTTTAAAATTATATTATATTTAAATGTAATTGATTTAAATTCTTTTTTATAAGCTTTGTGATTTTAGCATTTGCATTACTTTTTGCGTTCCCGGATGTGAATCCAGCTTTGAGACCTATAAAGTACCCTTTACTAGATTTGTTTTTCCTAAAGATCAAAATTTGAGAGAAGGGCACGACGAAAATGGCAATCAACGAGGTACCCAGGTGATAAAATTATATTCAATCGCTTAAATAATCAACTAAAACAGCAAATCAGAAATATAAAAAATATTTCATTTAATAAATTCTTAAACAATTTATCAGCCGATGCTTATACTGACTACTCGCTTTGGAAAGCAGCTAAACGAATAAATAGACCACAGGTGCAAGATCCACTATTGAAAACACAAGCTGGTAGCTGGGTCGGTAATCCAAAAGAAAAAGCTAAGATTTTTGCTGACCACTTGGCAGAGGTCTTCACAGCACCAACACAAAATCTTGCAAATGAAAATATAACTCTCGAAGTTAAAATAGGTGAAGCGGAAATTTCGCATGTCACTCTAAGAGAAATTAAACAAATATGCAGACACAACCTGAGCGTCAAAAAAGCACCAGGTTACGATCTCATCAATGGACAAATCATGTGGGAACTACCAGATCTAGCTTTTTTAAAGCTACAACATATATTTAATGCATGTTTTAAGTTCACATATGTTCCGAGACAGAGGGAAATTGCAGAAGTAATAGTAATACCGAAGCAAGGAAAACCGTCTTCAGAGGTAACATCATATCAAAAATATTTGAGAAACTGCTCCTCAAAAGACTTGCCCCGATTATTGAAGAAAGAGATCTGATCCCGAACCATCAATTTGGATTCAGAAACAAACATTCTACAATTGATCAAGTGCATCGGATCACAAATATAGTGGAAAAAGCGTTCGAAGAAAAAAAAGTCTGCTCAGCAATCTTCTTAGATGTTGCTCAGACTTTCGACAAAGTGAGGCACCAAGGCCTTGAATTTAAATTACATCGTGACTTACCAAAACAATTCTATGAAATATTAAAATTATATATGAACAATAGATGCTTTCGTGCACGTTATGCCAAAGAATATTCAGAAGTAAAAGAAATATCTGCTGGAGTCCCACAGGGAAGTTTTCTTGGTCCAATACTTTACCTGCTATATACAAGATATATCCCTCAAATTGACAACATTTTTATGGCTACCTTTGCAGACGACACTGTGATTCTTACAGTTGTCGTATCTGTCGAAAACTGCACAGAAAAACTTCAAAATGCAGTGAATAAAACAAGATTATGGACCCAACGATGGCGCATAAAACTTAATGAAAGCAAATCAACTCATATAAATTTTACATATAAAAAGATTGCAACCATTCCTATCTCAATCAATAACAAAATAGTACCATATGCCAATACAGCAAAGTATCTGGGAATGACACTCGATGCTAAGCTAAGATGGAAGGAACATATAGGAAAGAAAAAAGAAGAGCTAAACATTAGACTCAAAAAATTTGACTAGTTACTTGGGCGTCGTTCTGAGTTATCAGTACAGAACAAAATATTGATATATAAGCAGATATTAAAACCTGTGTGGACGTACGTCAATTCAATTATGGGGCTGTACAAATAAAACCAACATCGAAATGTTGCAAAAATTTCAAAATAAAGTGCTCCGTGGTATAGTAAATGCACCATGGTACGTACGTAACAAAGATCTCCACCGTGACTTGCACATTGAAACAGTCACGGAAGAGATCAAGAAACATGCAGTCAAACACGAGCAGAGACTGCAAATTCATGTGAACTCGGAAATGGCAGCAGTTCTTCATATCGACAGCAGTATCCGTCGACTCAAGAGAACGAAACCCCACGAGCTGGTCACTACCTAAAATGGAAAATTCTACGATAATAGTTTCCTTTATGGAAATTATTATTTCAATAATTTTCCTTTGTGAAAAAATCTAAATAATCTTCCCACGCGGAACTATTGCTGTGGCTATCTCCTTCACGGGAAATATCATAGTGATAAAGCTCCTACACGTTAATTATTATGATGTTAGCGATCCTCCACGGAAACTATCACTATAATAATTTCCTAAACACGCGACCGAAAATTTACGAAAAAAAAAGTCATTAGTCGATCTTACGTAGATTGGTTATAACGGAAAAATGATAGGTGGGCTTTAGTGGGTTCGATTCCTACACTATCAAGACGCACACGCGGCTGGGCTTCTTGATGTCCTTCGGGGATTACCTCCTATCTTTCGCAAAAAAAAAAAAAAAACAGTTTGGGTAAATGCAAACCAAATATAGTACTATTTGTTCGCTACATTTCACAAATGCAAGTTTCATTAAAACAAGTTCTAAAAGCGGCGTTTACTACCGAATGCGATTCCAAGCATTTTCCCAAATTCTTCGATAGATAATAATTTTATTTTTTAGCAATTTTTAAATTTATTATATACTTATGTAAGTTTTATAAAAATTCATATTGGAAATTCAAATTTAAATTCTTCTCAAAATTTTACTAACAACATTTTTTTGTGCCTCCCTGTAGCTTATTTTTACAAATTCTTACGTATTGATGTAAAAAATTATGAATTTTATCATACAAAAAAGAGCTTTCTGGTACGCTATTATAGCTTTCACTCTATCAGCATACCGTCCTGATATATTGTAGTTCCTGATACAGACAATATACACGTAGAGAAATATAAGAATAATAAGTAAAATAAAATGTGGATTTTGTTGTTGTACTTATATTATACGACACGACACGTAATTGTTTACTGCTCTGATCAGAAATAAAATAAAACAAAAAACAATTTTTTTTTTCTCATTTAAATGCAAACAACAAAACAAAAAACAAAATTTGAAGTTCTCTTCTCATAGTTCTCATCAAAGAATATCAGTAACAGGAATATGCAGTATTCTCTTGTATGTGTTCATTTGCTTGCACACAAATACATATGCAAATTTGCTAAAAATTGTAAGAAATAGACGATAATAAGAATTCAACGTACAAGAAAAAGAAAAAATATAGTAAACAAAAAAGAATAAAAAAAAAGTTGGCTGAAATTAAATAAAAAAGAGTTTATAGTTTTTAAAAAAATTTGTTGCTTAATAAATTGATTTGGAAAAAAATTTTCGACAAAAATTTCGTTGAAATATTTAACAATATAATAAATATTTAGGTTAACTATAATTTAATATAATTAATAAAAAATAATAATGTTTGTAACTCCAAATTATGACTGACAAAAATGTTAAGAATATTTTATATTATTGGAATGTAATTATTATTTAATATTTTTAATAGCTATATTATTGTATAAGAAAATATTAAAATAATGAAAGATTTATTCTATATATAATTTTTTATATATAATTTAAAATAATAAAAGAAGAGTTCATCATTATATGAGAGAACAAACTAAATTTGAGCAAGGATTTTTTGCCACCGTGCCTCATATAAATAATGTGAACGCAAACAAACACAAAGAAGAATAATGAGAACGCAAAGTTTTTTTACAATATAAAGCAAAAGGCAAACAGCTGTTTTGTACCTTTTCTCTCTCATAATAAATTTGGTATACGATAGGATATTTTGCTTATTTTGGTTATTGAGCTAAGTCATTTAAAAAATTATTGTTATAATTTAAGTTTGGCTATGTTGTTATATAAAAATAAAATTATTGGTTCCTACATAATATGTGTGCATAGCTATTTAGGAAAAGTTTTATTTTTTGGAAATAAAAAAGTGATTGATTATTAAAATTTAGTTTTTAGAATACTTTTAATTTTCTTTTTAATGTTTTAATAATTAAAGCTTAAATTAAAAAATATAATTAAAATTGTTTATATTGTATTGTTATATTACGTATTTTAAATTTTTCTTTGTTTTATCTTTTCTTTATTTTATAAATTGAAAAATTGAAAAATTAAAAATTACATACATAACGTATCTTAAATTTTTTAAAAATAATACATAAAAAAGTGATTAATGTTAACATAAAAAATACTTTTAATTTTTAAAGCTTTTACAGATTTTTTTAAAATTTTTTAAAGAATTAGCGAATACATATTTAAAAAATTCAATTAAAAATTACATATTTTAAATTTTTAAATTGCATTGTTATATTACACACATATTATATATTTAAATATTTTTTATGTTGTTTATAAAACAACGATCGATGCGTTTTTTACACGATATTTACATAAATTCCAATCAAAAATTTTTGTTTCCTACTTCAGTTACCATAAACCTATTGTATCTTTTTTAGAATATAATGAAAATTGTCTTATCTAATCGACCCTCAGGCCTCAATCTCAATCATCTGCATTTAAATGTTTTTTCACTTACTATCGCCAGTCCCATGACTGGACATTCTTTTTTTTTATTTTTAACTTTTGTTAAGGATACTATAATATTACGCAAAGCATTATTTATTGATATTATGGACACATTTTGACGTTTTACTTTTTTCTTTTTAAGGATAGTGGAATACTTATTATATTACAAAAAAAATATTATTCTACGATCGTTGCTAAAAATATGAATTAAGTTCTATAAAAACCTTTTTTTTATTCTGTTTTTTTGTATTAATACCTATAACACTATAGAGAACCATAATTACAAAACTAAACACAAGCCGATTCAATACATACTACCCAATTTATACATAGTGAACAATTTAACAGAATTATAAAATTAACTTAATATTTATTTGGTATGACAAAAATGATAAAATAAAATAAATAAAATCGTTTTTTATAAATCTGTAATAACGAAATTTTGTATAATTTTCAAAATTTATGTATATTTTACAACAGAAATTTCCTAAAAAATATTTATCTCAATATATGTATCGTAACTCGTAAGCCAATATTTGATTATTTGTACCCTAAAGTAGGTATAGTTATAGTATGTCAAACTAAAAATAAAGTAAAAAAGTTTGATGCGAAATTTTGAAAATTTATGTTTAGACCTCAAACTTTTTCTACTTTTAATTTGAAAGAGTTTACGATACCAATAATACCCAAATTTGGATAAATATATTTTTAAAGAAGCTTCTGTTGTAGCAAAATACATTTTGAAAATTATACAAAATTTCCTTATTAAAAATTTATTTTATAGCTTTTATAAAAAAGTTTTTTTTTTTTTAAAAATTGTTTATTTTATTTAGATATTGTTTTTGAATCGGGAAACAATTTCTTTGTGGTCAACATAATAATAATAATGTCCCAACGACCAATTATCCCTCCCGTGCCGCGCACGCCATTCTCTCCATTCTCATTATTATTATTATTTAGCATATGACTAGGAGTGTCGTATACAAAGTCATCATAGTGCTTGGGAGAATAAATCTCTTCTTATTAAAAGTATAGAAAGATTTTAATAAATTAAAGTATTCAGTATGTAATACTGTGACGAGCATACACTCAATGAACTTTCATCAATTAAACTTTAATATTTATTATTATATTTTAATTTTATTTAAAAAAGAATACAAGCACGTGATAACCCTTAATGAAGAATGTGTTAGTAAGGAGAGAATTGGGTCAGGAAATGCTTAAAACAAGCATACAAAACAAAACAAAAAAAGGGGAATTAGTAAACACGATTAAGGAAATTAGTAATTAGTAATAAATTGATAGAACACTAAAAACAGAAACAAAAATAAAATCAATAAATGGAAAAAACGGTTAAAAATCTATTAACTTTTTTTTAATTTTCCCTCCAAGATGCACATCAAAGACAAAAATCAATAAGCAAGATACTCACAAGTCAAAAGTTGAAGCATATTAAAATCTTCAATCAATTGAAAAATTATATCATAGATTTAGACTATCTTCCAACATGTCGAAATAGAAAGAAATTAAAAAAAAAAACAAGAAAAAGAAAGAGAAAAAAAAAATAATAAAAATATATAGCCACTTCACGACGACTAAAGAGACTTTGCAGACCTAGAAGTTTAAGGCGAACAGATTCAATCCTGTCTATGTGAACTTGATGAAAAGGTGACCATACCTGAGACGCGTATTCAAGTAATGGTCTTACCATGGTCAAATATAAAGCTCTGGTGACATATGGGTCGGAAGATTCTTTTGACCATCTTTTGATAAACCCAAGAGCTGAATTAGCTCTACTGACAATATTATCTACATGAGATCTGAAATTTAGTTTGGTATCTAATAGAATACCTAAATCTTTATTGGATGTGACATTAGAGATAATAACGCCGTTAATACTATAATAATGCGCTGATATTGCCGTTTACGGGAAAAGGTGATGCTGTGGCATTTGCTAGCGTTAATTGCTAGGTTATTATTACCCAAATAGCGTCAAACGTACTAACGTCACTCTGAAAAAGATGAGATTCTCGCAGAGATGAGATTTGTTTAAATATTTTCGTATCGTCAGCGTACACTAGAATGTGAGAATTTTTTATAATATTATGTACATCGTTTGTGGTTAAGATAAAGATCAAAGGGCCTAAGTGGCTACCTAGTGGGACACCCGAATTAGCAGTGAAGGGATCTGAGATATGGACCTAAAAAGGAGGTGATATACTCTGTCGCATAAATATGAACTCATCCAATTTATAGTGAGAGGTGGAAATCCAAGAGCACGAAGTTTAAATAAAATGACACTATGGGACAGTTTATCGAAAGTCTGACTAAAGTCGGTAGGAATCGAATTCACGTCTAGCACCTTTCCATGTAGTTGAGACTAAAAGAGACTAATTCGGTTAGATTAGTAGTAGTGGATTTCCCTTTAAGGAATACATGTTGAAAAGAGGATAATAATGGTTTACAATGATCAAGGAGAGAGTCGAATACAATACTCTCGAAAAGTTTAGGGATACAAGATAATTTGGCAATGGACCTATAGTCATTTATTTCAGCCTTACTTCCTTTGTTATGGATCGGAGTTATGAAAGAAGTTTTCCATATACTCGGAAAAATTCCTGAAGAGAGGGACATTTGAAAAAGCCTGGTTAGTGGTTGTGTTAACGTATCAATGCATTTTTTTTAGAACTACGGGAGGTAACCAATAAGGACTGGAAGAGTAATCATCCTTTAATTTGTTAATTTTATAATGAACATCTTCATAATCCATATTGATCGACATTAGTGTGATTTGAGGAGAGTTACTTAGATAACTGAAATAGTCAGAATCGGGCACGAAATTGTTATTAGTGAAGGCTTGACTAAAGAAGTTTGCAAATAGGTTTGATAAAAACCTGGAATCAACGGAATTATTTGCGTATTTGAAAAGTCATAGGATAGCCATCCGATTTCTTTTTTGAGTTAATAAAATGCTAAAACCGTTTATAATCTGATATTAAATAAAAAAAAAATGTCAGTAAAATATCAAGTAACAACAATAATAATTGCAATCTGTCCAAAAAAAAAATTAGAATAAATAGTTTAATTCAGTGCGATGGTGAATGAAGAAAATGGCTGTGTAACACTTGTTCTAGTTTGGAAAATAAGTTTTAAAAGAATATACTGCAGATCCTGAAAAAATTTGGTTTTGCTCTCAATGCAAAACTAAGACGCAGAAAAGAAAATCAAGCAGTTTAGTTCCAAATATTTCATCAGTGGGACAACTGAACAAAAATGTAAACACAAAATTTAATGCTGATGCTATAAATAATGAGGTGGAGAGAATTCTTACCAACCAAAATTCTCAAAGTACTGAGTTCCAAACTCTGAAAAGTAAGGTTAGTGAGTTGAAAGATTATATTGACTCATTAATTCAAGAAAATATCAATCTACGTAATGAAAATACGTTGCTCAAAGATGAAGTTGTATACAATAGAATTGAGCTGGAGAAAATGAAGCAAAAAAAACTTTTGAAACAAATAGAAAATAGTGGTATTTCAGAAAATATAAAAGCTGTTGACTCAAAATCGATTGTATCAACAATCCTCTCTGAAATTGAAAAGATATTAATGATATATTTCTACAGAAAAGCAGATCCAAAAAATCAGATGAGCCAGAAAAAAATATAGTTAAATTTTCGAAATCAGAGTTTTAAAGTATAGTGGTAAAGCTATAAGGAAAAAAAAACTTTCAAATGAATTTAAGGAAGCAAAATTAAAAAGTCCTATTTTTATAAATGAAGTATTAACACCTTACTTCAGTGTTTTGTATAAAAAAGCTACAGATTTAAAAAAAGATAAGAAGATAGAATTCACCTGGGTTCGTGATGGCAAATTATTTATTAGGAAAGCTGTAAATAGTAAAATAATTAGAGTTCTGCACGACAAGAACTTAAATGTTGAATAATACTCCTGATTATAATTTGCCATCTAACACACACGTTAAAACAAACTTATACCTTATTAGCGATATACACTTTAATAATAAAAACTCTTGAAAAATAATATACATAAATGCTAGAAGTTTGAAACACAAATTGGAAGACTTAACATATCTATTAGATACTATAAAATACACTATTCATATTATAATTGTTAGTGAAAATAGATATTAGATGCTGAATATAAATGTTACAACATAAGTGATTATTCTGCTGTATACTCCTGTAGAAATTCAAGACGAGGTGGTGGTGCTTGTATGTTCATTCACTCGAAGTTAAAATATATAACTAAGGAGATTTATTATGATGAATATAATAGTAAACATAATAAGCATAACCATAAATTTGAACAATAAAAATTATGAAATAACAGCAATTTATAGGCCTCCTGAAAATACTATGATTGAAAGATTCTTATGTAAAATGAACGACCATCTAGAAAACCTAATAAATAAAAAAGCACTAATTATTGGTGATTTCAATTTTAACACTAATAATCACAATGATGTTAATATTAAAAATTATAGAACTATAGTTTAGGCAAATGGCTATTATTTTTGTCACAAAGAAATAACCAGACCTGAATCCAACAGCTGCTTAGATCATGTGATATCAAATGATACTCAATCAAAAATGCACATCTCAATTTTCCATCATGATTTATCCGTCATCTTGGTGTAGTTGTTGAATTGAAAAGTGTGAATATAATAAAAAAATATCAAAAATTAGTAAACAATAACAAAAAAATTAATTACTCAATTGTCAAACAGCAACTAAGTAACTTAAATGTCATTGAAACAGAAATAAAATAGCATACTAGACTGACATCTAGGTTTCAAGAGATCATTAACAGGGCTACCCTTGTGAAAAAAATAAATAAAATACATCAAAAATACATCACCGTGGATTGACCAAGAATGTATTGAGATGTTAAATCTAAAAAACTATTGGTATAAGAAACTCATAAAAAATAGAAGCTCGGAATATGTATCTACTTATAAGTACTGGTTAAATAGAGTTACATCATTGAAAAAAAAAGCGGGAAGAATATGATAACAAATAATTTACTAATGCAGGGAATGATTCAAAGAAAAATTGGAATTATGTGATAAAATTAATGGATAGTACGAATATAAGAAACAATCCATTTTTTCAAAATGATGACTTAACTGAAAAAGACAAATAATACAAAGTAGAAAAATTTAACCAATTTTATTGCGACGCAGGGTTGAACAAGGCTAAACAATTTAAACCTAGAATATATTATCCTAGATTTAGAACCACGAAAAAATTTAACTTTAAACTGATTGACAAATATGAAACTTCACGGCAGATAGATAAACTAAAAAACTCTAATTCACATGGTGCTGACAAAATTTCAGCGTCGACAGTAAAGTTATGTAAGGAAGAACTTCTGGATAGTTTAAAAAAATTAATAAACTCCTCCTTGATTCAAGGTGTTGTACCTGATATATGCAAAATTAATAAAGTTATTCCTATATACAAGAATGCAGGGGATCTAAATGACATCAACAATTTTAGACCAATATCAATTTCAGCTACTTTCAGTAAATTAATTGAAATGTTTGTTTGCACTCAACTCACTGAATTCTTAAAAATTGCTAATATAACCAATAGATATGGGTTTAAGGAGAATTCAAGTACTCAAGCTGCTCTATTCGACTTTGTGTCTGAAGTTCAATATGGAGTTGATAAATAATGTAAAGTTGCTGCTGTATTTTTTGATGTATCTAAAGCCTTTGATTCTGTAGACAGGAACATAATGTTAAGAATCCTATACAATTGTGGTGTCATGGGAAAGGAACTCAATTGGTTTAAAAACTACCTCTCCGACAGAATGCAATTTACTGAGTGCGTAGTTGTAACAAACAATCTACGGAATAATAAGTGTGGGATAATATAAGGTAGCTCTCTGGGACCAACGCTATTCTCACTCTATGTTGGTAGTTTGCTAAATCTGAATTTGCATGGTAAACCGTACATGTTTGATGATGATCTTGTTATTGTATATATGAAGGATTCTGTAGAAATCCTACAAGAAATAATACAAACTGATATGGAAATTATTAATAAGTGGATGAACAAACACAAACTGGCAATAAATACTAAGAAAACGAAATACATGATATTTAAAAATAAGTCAATTGTTGACACAATCAATATAACATATGATTCATGTACTATTGAAAAAGTAAAAGCCTACAAGTATTTGGGAGTAACTGTTGATGACAATTTGAATTGGAACAAACAAATAGAGGATTAACTGCAAAAGGGAAGAAGGATAGTTGGAATTTTTCGAATTATTAATAGAAGAGTGCCATTTAAAATGAAAAGGTCACTGTTTTATAGCATGTTTCACAGTACTGTTATGTATTCAATACAAATATGGAGAAATACGTTCGACAAAAACATTAAGCGTATACAAAAAATCCAAAACAAAGCTATTAAGAATCTATATGGCTATTTTCTTCTTGGAATTCATTTGGTAAGCTATTGTAACATTTATATGCTATGTTGTATATTGGATCCCGTCTATTAAACCTAATTTTAGATGAAACTAACCTAATGTTACCTGCACCCCTAGTAGAATAACTGTTTGCATAAAAACAAAATTATTTGAACTATGCTGGACATTGGTATTAATAGTCTCAGTAACCATCAAGTGTGTTTGAGTTACTAATTTATTTTTAATGAGCAGATCAATTGGGAGAATTTTATGTTTTTTATGTATAATTTAACTGGACATGCTTTGATTATAGCCATATAGATTCTTAATAGCTTTGTTTTGGATTTTTTGTATACGCTTAATGTTTTTGTTGAACGTGTTTCCCCATATTTGTATTGAATACATAACAGTACTATGAAATATGCTATAAAACAGTGACCTTTTCATTTTGAATGGCACTCTTCTATTAATAATTCGAAAAATTCCAGCTATCCTTCTTCCCTTTTGCAGTTGATCCTCTATTTGTTTGTTCCAATTCAAATTGTCATCAACAGTTACTCCCAAATATTTGTAGACTCTTACTTTTTCAAGAGTACATGAATCATATGTTATATTGATTGTGTCAACAATTGACGTATTTTTAAATATCATGTATTTCGTTTTCTTAGTATTGATTGCCAGTTTGTATTTGTTCATCCACTTATTAATAATTTCCATATCAATCGACAAACATTTCAGTTTTTTGAGTTATTAAGACTTCCAATTGGCGGCAATACTGCTGTATTCGCTTTAGAACTTTGGACAAATTCTTTGACAAAAGTGTTACTGGGTCATATTGATGGAGATAATAGTAAGTTAAACATAGAATCAGGAACATACATTTTAAAAGAGGCGGCGCTACTATTAGTTCTAGAATTTTTTTTTGCACTTTATCAAGTTTAAATTATTACTAATGTTGTGTGATAATAATTTGTTTTTAACAAAATCAATAACTTGAGTTTTTAGCAACCTTGAGATAAATACGTCGCGTGATGGAGGGACTGATTCTAGCGATGGAATATGGAATGAAGAAGTATTAGTATTATTATTAGTATTATTATCATGATTAGAAAAGGAGAGTGGGAGAGAAGGCATTAACTCGGTAGCTTGAGTTACGAATGGGTGTGCTGCATCAACTTCACGTAATTCCTCAAGTAAGGAAGTTGCTTGAACTGTAGTCGAAGAAGGGACTTGATTTAATTTTTTCAGGTTGTTAGAAATATTATCCACGTTATTATTTAGGTTTCTAAAGTTGAGACTGAATTCGTTTATAGAGCTCAAAGTTTTATCATTATTTTTCAATGTAACTAAAACTCTGTCAATTTTGCTATCTATAACGCTGTTTAGTTGCGAAAATTTTTCATTATAAGACTTGTACAAATCGTCCGTAGCAGCGATAGCTTTGTTTTGGTCAACCAAAGATTTATTGATTTTTCAAATTTTGCCGTCAATATTATCAAATTTAATATTGATGTCGTCAATTGCGTTAAAGATTAGGTCGAAACATCCTAACTTACTAAAAATTTTATTAAAATTATTACTGAGGTCATTTCTATGTTTTTCAAACAAATCATTCATTTTTGAAAATAGCTCATTATTTTCAGTAAGAATTTCTTTGAACATGAAAATTGTTGTGTTCACTTTAGAACAATCATGACAGTAATAAAAAAAATTAGTATTGTTTATGTCACTAAGATTCCTAGTAGATTTCAAACTCGCACACGCGGGATGAAACTTTTTGTCGCAATCTCCATACCATGATATCCAAACTCTACTCAGCTCTCTTACATTACAAGTTAGAGAAGCACAAGACGTCATATATTCACAAGAAATTATATTGATTTTCAACACCACGAAAGTAACAAGGTTAAATAAAATATAAAATAAAATAACACTAAAAGATATCGACAATAATTATTTAATGCTATTCTGAGTGTATATAAATTTTATATAAGGAATATAATATTATTACTATTAGTACTACTAATATTATTATTCTTATTATTATTATTACTACTTTAATACAATAATTATTATTATTATTTATTGTTAATATTGCTATTAACTTTATTTTATTTTGACAAATAACACATACTGATAATAATGACGAATTTTTGAAGATTTTTTTTTTTAAAGATTTTATTTTATTAATTTTCAATTAATTTCTTTTGAGGATTTTTACTGACAATTCTTCAAATACTTCAGCAAATCACTACTTTCACTAATAACAGTTTTAGGTGGTTATGCTGAAGTCCGAAGCGGAATTTCTCCGAAAAAAAATTCCGATCCGAATACGAAAAAATCGGTATGCTGAAGTTCCTTCGACTGCAAAGTCTGTGCAGAAATCAAAATCATATGTTTCGGAAGATTTTTTTTTTTGTTTTCGTATTCATTTCAAACATTTTTATTTTCAATTTTTTTTTATTTATTTTGTAAAAAATTTTTAATAGATAATGTATATGACATAATGTATACAATATGCATACATAAATTAAAAGTAAAAGTTACAACTTTCTTAATTACATATGTAGTATGTATATATAGGTATACAAATTAAAATAATAGTAATTATTTGTTACATCAGAGAAAATTTAAAATTCTCTAAAGAATGTAAAATATATATGTATCGTTTTTAATATATATACATATTATGTTATATTAATATGTATATTAAAAACAATAAAATATATTATTCTTTTGAAGCATTTTTTTATTCCTAAAAAAAAAAAAAATATTTTTCATAAATGAAAAAAAAATTTAAAAAAAAACTATTATTACATTTTCTACTTCTCCTAATATTCTAAATACAAAAATTGTATGCTTTATAATTCATTTCCGAACCATTCTAATACTTCCGAATGAGAAATTCCGGCGTACAATTTTCAAATTATTTTCTCAAACTCAAAATAAGATATATTATTGTTAAAGAAAGTAAAAAGTAAAAAAGTAAAAACAATACAAAAAATAAATTAAAATGGATACCTCTACTTAATCAGTAAGACAGCAACTATTACAAATTATTAAATAAATTATTAATAAAATTATTAATAAAAATGATCAAACAATGGATTAAACAAAAATTTAATTCCAAAATAAACAAATTAATATAATATGGGATAATTTTTATCTATACACAAATTAATAAAAAGAAAAAAAATAATATTATTATATAGGTAACATAATATAACATAAATATAAAATTATAAAAACACTATATTTGAGAGCAAATTAGATAAATGTTAATATTGTATAGGCAACAATGCTATCCCTTTTTTTAAATTTTTTTTAAAACGCCTTTTTTTTATTTTTTTATTTTGATTGTCTAAATATTATTGTGTCTAATTAGAAGCATACATATACGGATATAATACGAATATATAAGTACATTGACTGTGAAGAACGATAAAATGATAATAGTGGTGTTGAATTTATCCCTCTGTTTTTGTTTTTTCTATTTCATATTGTTAATAAATGTCGCATAATAGTAGTATCGCGTATATATCTTAAAATTGTACGCTATAATTTCAATATAAGTCAAACCAAATCTATTTGCTGTAACAAATAGATTTACTGTTTAATCTTTCTTTAGCGCAACATAAACTATTTCTTCTGTAGTTCTGTATATATAAACATTGCATTGAGATATTATTGAATGTGCGTTAGATTCATAATATATGTTTAATACATAATCTGTGTTCAGAATTTGAAAGTTCCCCCATTTTAGTTTGGAATACAATTTCAAATTGTTAAATTTTAAAATGAAAACGAAAGCAACAAATAATGAATTTGAAATCTCCTATGCTTACAGGTATAACTTCAACTTACTTATATGATATTTCATTGTTCCGGTGATTTAGATAACGGGATCTTATGCGTGACGTAAAAAGAAACGAAGCATGAAGGGTGGTATTTTTCATCAGATTTATTTGATTGTATTATACACATGTGAATGTATAGTATAATAAAATATTCTCAAAGAATTCACTTGAAATTTTATTTACACTTAGTTTTGTTAAATAATATTATTTTCACTTCAATGCAGCCTACCTATACTATAAATTTTCAATTCTAGTTAGAAAATAAATAAAAGGCACATATGCACTGATATCAAAATTATTATTTCAACATTGAAAAATAATATGTTTTTTACATACATAGGTAGTGGTTCTTAATATTTCCGATTACGCTCTTTGTTGCGTAACTCGTGTTTGTAAGTCCAAATAGGCTTAATTATACTTCAGGTACTTTGTATTCTGATTTTAGCTTAGACTTTCTATTCTAAAGTCAGCTTACTTTGTTCCTTTTAATTTCATTTAAGATATTTTAACTCCTAATGGAGAAAACATCCCTTTCTTGGAGCCTTCTGTTCAAGTGCATCTCGAGTTATTTAGTACCATGGTGTAGTGGTACAACTTTATTATTCATCTTAAAAAGAGAACATGTGCTTTTTCTTAAAGTAAACGTTATGTGAGAACTTTTTGATTCATTAGCTTTGATTCTCCATAGATTTTTGTATTTCTTCTAAATGATTTGAAACATAGTTTGAAGTCACTTTAAGACGCGTATTAGAATTTAAAATTGCTGTGATATCAGCAAACGCTGAGATAACCGTTTTGTTGGTAGACATATCAGACATATACAAGAAATATGGAAATGGGTCTAAAAAACACTGTCTCTGTACTTCGCCTTTTTTTATATTATAGCCAAAACTAAGATTGTGAATCTTTAAGTACTTGCCAAACAAAGTCAACAGCACGACTATTTAAAAAAGGAAAGGATAGTTAGAAAAGTTTGTGGGAAAGAGCGAACAATGTTGTTAATATTCGTTTTAAACCTCTGTAAGTCATAAATAAAAAATCCTTCTCTCATAGGGAATGCTTCGATTGGGACGCGGTTCAACAATCGAGATGTTATTATAAAAGAATTTCCATAATCGGACTTAAACCATCTCGGAATTTCTAAATTAAAGTTGTTCTCTTCTTCTTATGATTTTAAATTTTATTATATTTTATTTTATTTATTTTTATTTTTAATTCTAATTATTATATATGGATTAAGTATATGAAAAATTGATCAATATTATCATTCTTTCATTCATTCATTTAAAGTGAGTATTACTTAAAATATGCTTAATTATAATAGAAATTTTTTTTTTTTTGTTTTATTGCAAAAAAATTTTTTTTTTTGTTTGCTTAAAATTACTTTGTATTATGTAATATTTAAAATATATTGAATTCAAGTTTTTGGTTAAAAAAAAGTTTAAATTTTATGTTCAATGTTGAGTAAGTTTAAAATATCTTTGATTGTTTGGTTTTTATACTCTGTACCAAGATCTGTTCGTATTTTTTTCATTGGGCTATACGTTAGAATGAAATGTTCAAAAATTGCTTTTTCGACAGTTTTTGCGTTTTTATTGGGTACGGGAATGGTCAATATTTGGTTAGATCATATATTATTGTTACGGCGTATTCATTACCATTATGTATTTGACCTTATTAAAGGTTCTATAGTATACACTGTCTATTAAATTAGTTATTTTTGGCGTTAACGCGATTTGTATATATTTGAACTTTTCATCCGCTATACTTTTAAATTTTTGAACGTTATAGTATTAAATAAATCACCATTTAGGGATAATTGCAATTTTTTAATTTGATATTTGCTGGCCTCTTTTTCTAGCCTTGGGAATACTTGATTTAGATCAAGTTCCCCATTAGTAAAATAATATTTTAAGTCAATGCAGACTAAATTTTGTTGACCCTTTTTTAAATATAATTTAGACTTATCTAAATTAAATATTATGCGGATATATTTTTTCACTTCTTTCGTATTTAGAGTTTCATAAGACGTTGGAATTTTTGTTTCTTTTTGTGTGGTTTCATGTTTAGATTTTGTATTTAGTTTATGTGTTTCTGAGCGAGTTGTCTTAAGATATTGATTTTTCTTAAGTTTTTATATCTTCAAAATCTATTCTGGAGAGTGCATCGGCAGCATTGTTTGCTTTTCCTTTTATTTATTCTACAATGAAGTCGAATTCTTCGAGATCTAATCTCATTCTTGTAAGCTTGGAGGCATTGGCAGTGATCACTTCTTATAAGAAATTTAGTACCGTATAGGTATGGCTTGAAATGGTTTATAGAGCAATGTATTGCAGCTACATCTTGTTCTATTACCGATTTATTTTGGTCACCTTTTGTGAAGGAACGCGATGCGTATGCAATTGGAAGTTGCATATTATTAGCTTCTTGGCTTAATATTACCCCACAGGCGATTTTACTGGCATCTGTTGTTATGCAAAAGGGTTTATTGAAATCCGGATATTGTAAAATTGGTGGTTTGATTAAAGAATTTGTTAAGTACTGGAAAGCTTTTTCACAATTTTCGGACCATACAAACGGGATATTTTTACGCGTTAAACGAGTTAAATGGTATGAGAATTCCGCGAAATTTGGTATGAATCTGCGGTAATAGTTGCAAAATGCGACAAATCTTTGTTAAGCTTCCTTAAGCAGCTTTCTTAAGCTTTAAAGATAACTCCAAGATGATTTTTTTTTCTTCTGATATATCCTGAGGGTAAGTCTCTGCCACCGCACTTTATTTTATTTGTTCTAGATGAATTTGGTTTCGTATGAAGATTATCCGAGATGATAATATCATGAGTTTATGAACTTAACATCTTTTTGTGTTCAAATTGTTTTTTTTTTTTTTTTTTTTTTTACTTTTATTTACATAAGTAATTTTTACTTATAAGAATTTACTTATGTTGCTGGTTGAATTTCTCTTTCGTTAACTATATTGCCGTTGTTAGCGACCTTTTTTGATTGGGTTTTCTCCATTTCACTATTATTATGATTACTAGAATCTTATTGAGTTAATTAGATTTATTTATTTATAATCATGTAAGTAATATTATATAAGTTTATAATTTATAATAATGTTTAATGATAAGTTTATTGTCTAGTTAAAAATAATCATTTTTGTGTTTATTATTATTTTTTTTTATATTGTTTATTTGTAAATATAAGTCAAATTGTAATTAATACACATCTTAAATGCTATTTTCATTATTATTTTAAAAATTAACAAAAATTTGTTTGGTAAATTTATTTTTTCATCAAGTCAAATGACTGAAATTCACTTATATTTTAAATTAAAACTTTGATATTTCATTAGTTTCTCTATGTTAATACATATAAATTTATTTTGAATGGCAGGGTCACCATGTTATATGTTTAAATTTTGTTTCAGTAAAAATAGACACACTATTTTAATTAAAAGAAATATAGAAATATATTATTACACTAGGGAGCTGTCATCATCAAAATTATGGATTGGATTGAAAGTTAATTTGAGAAGGTCATTAATGAAAATGAGAAATAGGGTGGAGCCTTGTGGAAAACCAACATTGATTTGAAGTTGGTCCGAAAAAGAACCAACTGAACAGTCAACTTAAACTATGATAGATCGATTTAAAAGAAAACTTTTAATCCATTTAGAAAAAGTTGAACCAAGGCCTATAAGAGCTAACAAACTCGATCAAAAGCCTTAGATATATCCAGAGTTCCAACAGTAGCTTCATCAGATTGATGAAGGCTGGTGTTGAGCTTCTCGAAGAGGCATGTCAGGAGATGATCATGACCATCATGAGAGGTGGAACGTTGGGCTTGAAAACCGTATTGACTATCATGCATTATACCTCTACTGTCAAGATATTTCTTCAACTTTTGATTGATTAAAATTTCTATCGTTTTTGAAATAATGGAAGTAATAGTATAGTTTGAAGGATTGCTTTTGTCACTCTTTTAGGAATAGGCTAAGCTTGGGCAACTTTCCTATAGGACGGGTAAGTTCCTGAAGAAAAAGACATATGGAATAATTTGCGCAGAAATTTAGAAATGCCGAAGGCAATGCGTCGCAGCACAATTGCAGGTATACCATCAGGACCGGTAGATTTTTTTATATTTAAACTCTTCAAGACTTTTACTACAGATCTTGTTCTAAAGTAGATCTTTCCGAAGGAATAATTATGAACTGGGGTTGATGGGGGATTTTATTTTATTTTATTTCAAATACCTAAACAAGGTATATACATATAATACATTATAACAAATTATAATAATAATGAAAAAAAAAAGAAAAAAACATGAAAAATATTAGTGACTAGTTTATATTGTTCTTATAAATACAAGACTACAGGTATAAAAAAAAAAGTTTTACATATAAAATTTGATTGCCTAAGTAAGTAAACCTACATAAAACTTAAATTATTACTTATGAGTGATTTTTTTTTTTATTTTCTGAACTTGAATTTATTAATTGTCAGAGGTCAGTAAATTGGAAAAGTGTTGATGTAAAGTGTTTTTAAAGGTATTTCTGGAAATGGATGACGAATATAGATGACTAATTTTATTGAATGTAATACAACATCTGTTTATCGGTTCGTTTTTTCCGTACTCAGTACTGTGTTTATACTCATTTAAAAATTTCATATATCTTGTTTGTCTAACTCTATCGTTAAGTCTAAACTTGTTGTTAAGAGATTGTATAGCAATACTATTTTTCAGAATATCGAAAGTAACACATGAAGATAATATTTGTCTACGTGATGATAAAGGCAGCATGTTTAAGATATTAAGTCTTGTTGAATAGCTCGGAAGACTGGAAAAGTCTGAAGGGTTATATTGATTTCGGACTGTAGGAGGGAGTGTGGAATTAAATGTAAATAATTTTTCAAAGAGATTAGCTTTTCCAGCAGAATCTGATATAATAGTACTATTATCAATCATAGGTGGAAAAGAAGACTTGCAAAAATTTTGGAAATTTTTAGTAAATGTTACGAAAGGCCTGCTGTTGTTTGGGAGATCAAAGATTTCTCGTTTGAATCTGAAATCTTTAATTGCCTTAAATTGAATGTGCATCTGAAAAGTATCATTTTGTGTTTGACCATGAATTGGCTCAGGATTGTGTTGTAGTTTTTCGGCAGCTTGGAACATTTGATGCCACATAATCCTTTATTTTTGAATAAGACTTTCATCACATATTTTATCGAAGATATATCGAGGAATATGTACCATTAGTTCAAAGTGTTTGTTCTGAAGAAGTATGCTTATATCTGAAGCCAAATTTATGAACAGGTTTGTTTTATTGTGCGTTGGTTGTAATTTTTTGGTGAATATATTTTTCAAATAGTTTTCAAAGAGTCGGTAACAAACTGATAGTATTTATTAACCTATTTGAACATGTTTTTCCTGGTTTCAGTACCATCATGATATGAGACTGAGATAGCTTCCATTGGGTAAGGTAATAACCACTCCACAGAATTGCATGAGGTGTGTGATAGATATTAATGGTGACACTTTTATTCTTTTTATTGTAATTAGATAGAGCCTTAAGGTTTTTCAACATATAATTTTTTTGATTGTATATCAATAATGTTTACCATTTGGAATTTAAGTGGTTATTTTATCAATGATGTATCAAATGTAGAAAGCTTAAAGTTTATCGTTGCTTCATTTGACATAAATACTTTTTTCCAATAATCAACAATATTTAAATTTTTTCTCAGCCGATTCGAGCTCAGTTTTCGTTTGGAAAAACTGAAAGTTAAAAAAACTTCCAATTTGATTATTTTTGAAATTATCAAAAAGATCAACATTCTTCAAAGATGTAGGCGAATTTATTAATGCTTTTTTTTTGTAATTGATCATCATATGTTTAAGAAATGTTTCACCCTTTGTATTTTGTTACATTTTTTAGCATAATTAGAATTTTAATTTTTACTGCTTTTATTACTATTATTATTTCTTTTAGTGAATAAAATAAGCATGTTATTTTAATCACCGTATCCGATGGAAAAATGAACCATTTGAGTGATAAAAATTAGTTGAAAATTTTAATTCGCTAAATTTAAAAAAAGTAAACTTAGAAAAAATATTCTGTTATGCTCATTCAACTGAAGCTCAAATAATTGAGGGCTATAATTTATTGATAGAAAGAATTAAATTTGAGATTTGGTTGCAAGACGCAATTGAATTTAATTATTTAGATGAAGAATATTATTAAATTTAAGTTAAACTTGTGTGGGCTTTGAAACAATTTAATAAGTGCTTAAAGTAATATGAAAGTTGATTTAAAACTAAAATATACGTAGTAACGGTACGTAAAGGTAGTATTTTTAATACAATAATATTTTTAGTAGATAAATATCAGGGGTGGCAGCACGTAACTTGTTACAAACATGTTGTCACGCTATTTTTGAAAAACGGTAGCAAGTAAAATTGTTTCGCCAATTTTAATTTTGTTTCGCCACATTTAATTTTGTTTCGCTACTTTTGACATTTGAATGTTTACGTAACATTTGAAATGTTTCTAACATTTTTTTTTGTTTCAATCCCAAAGTAGCGTTTCAAAGTACATCGGCGGAGTTTACCGCTATACTTCAACCTAGGTACATGTGAATTAAAAGTGCGGTGCAAATACTGAACATTTAAACAATTAATGGACAAATAAAAACTAAAATCATAGTGCATAGTGAATTAAAATAAAAATAATAAAAATTTAAATTATAAAAATAAATTAAAAACAGTGTCAATAATAAAATTTACGGGAAATAATTAAATCAAATAATACGTAAATTAAAAATAGCCAAAACTAATTTTTTGTTTTTCTTTCTCTCTAAATTAATAAAATCATGTTAAAATAATTTTTGTTTTCGTTTTTCTTTTCCGGCTTTCTTTTTCTTCTAAAAAATTCTCTCATTACGGCATCATAATTTTTTCTACTTTTTTGTTTTGTTATTACCGTAATTTTCTAATTGTTTAATTGTTCTAACCTTCAGTGAATGTTTCTGAGAGTATTTCTACACCCAATAAGGTATTAAAAACTGTTGTGTGTAGATATTGGTTTTAGTTGCATTCATTGCAGTGGTGGTATAAGTAAGTTGTACGTGGGCCAAAAAATTTAATTTATATATTTTTTTGATATATTTTTTTTTTTCGGAACTTTTTGTTAAGTTTAATTTATTTTCCTTTTCTCTTTGTAAATTGTTCGTTATTATGTTTAAGATAGATTTTTGTAACATTCGCGGTCTATCAACAAATTTCCATTCCGTCGAAAGCCATCTACGACTCCAAAATCCAGCAATTTTTGCACTAAGTGAAACACAAGTTGTGAATAATGATATTAACTTTAATATCATTATTATCCTACGAGGATACCAGACAGACGCGACCAGAACGGACACCTTCTGGATTTATTCCTAACTACTCATCCAGAGAAATATTCAATCTCTGTTAACTCTCCGCTAGGTGGTTCTGACCACTGTCGTGTAAGCACATGCTTCGAAGTAGGCACAAGAACCAATTCTTCTAATTTTCCTAAAAGGCTCGTTTGGAATTATCACCAAGCTGACTGGGAAGGCTTCAACAACTTTTTACATGCATCGAACTGGTCGTTGTATTTCCAATATAAAAATGTCGACTTTGCTGCAGAGGTGATTACCAATAGGATTCTATTAGGAATGAAAACTTTTATTCCAAATAGCCTTAGAAGTATAAAACGAAATCCCTCAGGTTGGTTCAATGACCTCTGCACCAAAGCTCTGAAACCCAAAGAAGAAGCTTACAAAAAATACAAGAACAATAAAACAGTCATTACGTATGAGAGTTATAAAGTGGTTAGGAATAAATGTAAAAAAATTATCAAGCAGCAATTCCTGCGTAACCAAAGATTGAGACGAGAAATCTTTGATCTCCCCAACAACAGCAGGTCTTTCTTGACATTTGCTAAAAATGTTTGGCAAAATTTTTGCAAGTCTTCGTTTCCACCTATGATTGATAATAATAGTACTATTATATCAGATTCTGTTGAAAAAGCTAACCTCTTCGCAAAATTATTTGCAGCTAATTCCACACTCCCTCCTACAACCCAAAATCCTCCAATCCCTGTTCTTAATTATTCCTTCGGAAGGATCTACTTTAGAACAAGAGCTGTAGTAAAAGTCTTGAAGAATATCGATATAAAAAAATCTACCGGTCCTGGTGGTATACCTGCAATTTTGCTGCGGCACTTTGCCTTCGCTATTTCTAAGCCTCTGCGCAACTTATTCCATTTGTCCTTTTCTTCAGGAGCTTACCCGTCCTATTGGAAAGTTACTCAAGTTTATCCTATTCCCAAAAAATGGGACAAAAGCAATCCTTCAAACTATAGGCCCATAGCTATTACTTCCATTATTGCAAAAACGATGGAAATCTTAATTAATCATAAGCTGAAGAAATATCTTGACAGTAGAGGCATAATTCATGATAGGCAATATACAGTTACGGCCCAACGTTCCACCGGTGATCTCATGACATGCCTCTGCGAGAAGCTCAACACCAGTCTGCATCAATCTGGTGAAGCTACTGTTGTAGCTCTGGATATATCTAAGGCTTTTGATCGAGTTTGGCATTCTGATCTTATAGCAAAATGCAACGCTATAGGCTTTGGTTCATCCTTGTTGGATTGAAAGTTTTCTTTTAAATCGATCTATCATAGTTTCAGTTGACGGTTCTTTTTCCGATCAACTTCAAAGCAATGTTGGTGTTCCACAAGGCTCTGTCCTTTCACCCACCTTATTTCTCATTTTCAATAATGACCTTCTCAAATTAACTTTCAAGACAATCCATAGTTTTGCTGATGACAGCACTCTAGTAGCATCATATGATTTTCTAAAACAAACTAATGCTACAGCTTCCGCAGTCACCTCCAAAAGAACAATGATGGCCGGCGCGCCCAATCACGACCTTGCCAAAATTGGCGACTGGGGTAAAGCTAACAGAGTCTAGTGTAACAATTCAAAAACTCAAATATGTCTTGTTAGTAACAAGCTAACACCATTCGAAAATGCTCTCCGATTTCAAAATGAAGGTATCCAGCGATTGAAAGACCTGAACATTCTCGTAATGCGAGTGAATCAAAATATGCACTGGAATGAATATATTTTCGATATTGCGAAAAGCGCCGCAAAATGTTTAGGCTTTTTGAGTCGCTGCAAAACTTATTTTTCATCTCGAGACCTTTTAAAAATCTATAAAGCATATATACGACCCAAGCTCGAGTATAACCCACATTTATGGGCAGGTGCACCAAAAACTGCTTTAAATTTTTTGGACAAAGTTTAAAACCGCGCCATTCGTCTTATAGACGACTCAAATGTGACCTCATCCCTTATACCACTTGATCATCGTCGTATTGTTGGAGCACTTACTCTATTTTATAGATATCTCCTTGGTGTTGGCACTTGTTCCGAGAAATTAAAGTCAATTCTTTATCCTCTTAAGCAATTCCATCGCACAACACGAGAGGCATCAAGTGCCCACCCTTTCACAGTAAAAATCCGAGATGGTTTAAGTCCGGTTATGGAAATTCTGTTATAGTAAGAACATCCCGATTGTGGAATCGCGTCTCAATTGAAGCATTCCCAATGAGAGAAGGATTTTTTATTTATGACTTACAGAGGTTTAAGACGAATATTAACAACATTGTTCGCTCTTTCCCACAAAACTTTTCTTCTTCCTTTTTCTTTCCTTTCCTCTAACTATCCTTTCCTTTTCAAATAGTCAACGGTTCACAAGTACTTAAAGGTTCAAAACCTAAGTTTTGGCTATAATATAAAAAAAAAAAAAACAACCTGCTGCCAAAATTTTTTTGGGACGCTGGTGTTTTGTTACAAAAAAAAGCGTTTGTAACAAGTATCGTGCTGCAACCCCAGCTTTAACTTCTGTTACAATATTTTTTTTGTAAATAAATATCAGCTTTAACTTCTGTTACAATTCTTTGTTGGACAAAATTATAAAAATGTATAACATTTTTTTTGGCACTTCTGAGGAAAATGTTGTATCGGCGTAGAGCCTAATGAATGATGATGATTGGTGCTGCCGTTATGCCGTTATTGTGCTGCTGTATGGTATGCCGTTACCAAATACCTTAAGATTTTACTATTAAACCTCCCAAATATTTGTATACTATTGAAAAGGTATATTTTTTTATAACTCATATATACATACTTTATCTCTACGTCAAATAGTTTAGAAGATATAAGCATTTATATTACAAAAAAAATGTTTTTTTTACCCTTTTTCTATATAAAACTAGGAATTTGCCTTTTACGTAATAACAATCTTCTGAAGTAAATATTACACAAGTTTGTGACCAAATCACTGTATCCCGAAAATAATTGATCTTGCCGACTTTTAAAATATCTGTGGCAAAAAGGAATAACGAATTTTTTTATTACAGCAATTTGAAACTTAAAAACGAAATTTGAAAAATGTTTACATGCATTTTATAGAGTTTGATTTCCTTAAGAATTTGAAATTTTCAGATGTTAGATGTTGTAATTTTCGTGGCTTCAGCAAAGTATAAACCGAGATATACTGTTATTCCTTTTTGGTAAAATAATTAAAGATGAACATAACTCGAGTTATGCTGTTATTCCAAAATGTTTTTGAAAAGTAAGTGGACTTATATCGAGTTATGCTATTATTCCAAAATGCTGTTTTTTAAGTCATTTCATATAAGTCGAGATAATATTTTTTTTCATAGTAACACAATGTAATAAAATAAATTATAATTATATAATTTTTAATTGGAAAAAACTCTGAAATTATTATTTTTAATAAAAAGGTCAACTCTTCTTAATAAGATTTAAGGATTTTATTAATCAAATAATTTTTTATGTATACTTTTATTATTTTAACAAAATATAAGAAATTTCAAATAACATAATTAATAATTAAATTAAAATATATAACAGATTTCATGTATTCAGTTCAGTTGTGTAATTAAAATAAAAATTAAATAAAATATAACAAAATCGTACTAAAAAAAGTATGAAAACAGTAATTGAGAGAACAATTTTATATATTTATATTAATTAATTTTTTAAGTTATAAAGTATTTTTTTTTACAGTGTAAGTTTTCAAGGCTATCAATTCCGTCTTCGACTATATCAGGATCGATATTCCGAATATTACTAACACTTAAATTTTTGTAGAAATCACGATATATGGGATCAATCAGGTGCAACATAGATAATAAGTCCGTTTTTTTTCTTTTGAAACGCAAGGTACGCAATCAATATTTTTTATATCCCCTTCATTTATGATATTTATAATGGTTCTTCTTCATTTAATGTTGTTTTGTATTCGATTCGCAAGTTATTTTGCGTATAGCGTAACCATTTTACATACCGCCAAACAAACTTTTCACCACCTTCATTGCACTTCCTCCAATTAAATTTATCCTTTGATAAATTACCGAAGTCGTAAACATTATCTCCCATTTCTTCCACAATGAATGTATTTTTGGTACCAACCAACCGAACAAATTGATACCAGTCGTGAGGATGATGAATTTTTATAAATGTTTTTTCGTCTGTTCAAACATTGAACTTACGTATGAGTTTTTATTTTGCCCTGCACACGCATCACTATAAAATATTAAAGTGTCAATACTTCCATCTTTAGGCAAAGAATTAATGTGTTTATATAGGCATGATGAGATTTCATTGGTGCCTCTTCGGCCTTCAGCTTCATGCCACATATAGCAATATGGCTGATTGTTGGCGCAGTCATGGATCGTTAAATTATATGTGTATAACTTCGTTTTATAAAATGAAATTGATGTTCTTAAAAATGGTGTTGGCAGGCTGTTGAAGTTTCTGTCGTCATTGAAATAAATCTTTAAATTTTTTGTCTCCTTCTTTCAATGATACATCTGTAAAGCAGAATTATCTTACATTGAGAAAAGTTAACAGTGGATCAACAAAAATCATGTTTTACAATAATAAACACTACTAAAATTCACTCTATTAAAAACTATCAAATTCGCAAAAAAATATTTACCTTTACGAACATTACGACATTTATTTCCTCTATCATTATCGTTATCTGCTTTCAATTTGCTATTTATGATTTCTCGAGCCATTTCTAATAATTTGTGTGCACGAGACATTTTTTTAAATAATAATTTCACAAACTTTTTCATTACCTAAATTAATTTACTTTTTTTTCGTATAAATGTCATATTAATACTAAACTAAAAACAATATTGTTCTCAAGATACAATATTTCCAGCCTACTATAATAAAATATCTTAAATATTTTTTTCAATTTGCACGCGTAGTAATAGCATACCTCGACATATGTTTGTAATATTTTAAAAACTAAAATTGGAATAACAGCATATCTATAGTTACACTCTAAAATTTTTAAATTTGTCTTTTGGAAAAGGAGTATATCTCGATATATTTTTTTATTTATAACATAAAGCAAAATGGAATAACAATATAACTCGACTTATGAAAAATTTAATTTGAAATTTCAATTTAGAATAATAGCATAACTCGACTTATATTGTTATATATTCTAGGAAATAAATTTAGAGCGCAAAGTTTTACAATTTGGAAAAACCATACAACTAGACATATGGTGTTATTCCATTTGTAAGTAAGATCCAAAACGAGATATGCTATTAGAGTCGGACTTATATCTGCAAAACTACTTGTCGGAATTGCACCAAAATTTGTGACAATATGTATTCAAATACGGAGAAAACGATGCATACAAAATATAAATTTGAGCATATCTCGACTTATACTGTTATTCCTTTTTGCCTAAGATATATGTCCTTAATATTGCATTCAGTATTTTAAGTACAAAAAGTATTTTAAGTACATTTGGTAACATGCTTGTTGTTTTAGGGTTTTTGTATCTATTGATCTAGTAGATATATAGTATGTAAGGCAGCAATCTGAAAAATATTTTAACTTTTATTTGATGACGACAGATGTTGCCGTTGGGCAGATATTGTAGTTCAAAACTGAAATTTTTTGAAAAAAAAAACAATCTTTCATACCTTTTCCTTAAAAACCAAATATTTCAAAATTTTATTGAAGAAATGTTTAATAAATCTCATTAGAAGAGTCTATTTCTCTTCGGTTATATAAAAAGCTTTATTTAAAATTTTTTTTATCTATTTTATAGTGTTTTTATATAAAAAAAATAATGTTGCGCCTTTTAGAAAGTAATGTAATAAGTTTGTAAAATAAGAGGTGTAACATTTACTTCAGAAGAGTGTTAATTCGTAAAGGGCACATGCTAGTTTAATATAGAAAACAATTTTTTTTTATGTAAATGCTTATATCTTCTTAACTATTCGACGTAGACATAAAGTATGTATGTATGAATTATAGAAAAAAATATACCTTTTAAACAGTATACAAACATTGGTAGAGTTTTAGGTAAAACCTTGAGGTATTCGGTTTTTCAAGAAAGAAAATAAAGATTCAAAATAAATTTTCTATTTTAAATTACAATATCTCCATAAAGGCAGCATCAATCATCATCAAATAAATGTTAAAATATGCTCCAAACCGTTATCTTTCTAGAATATATAACTGAATATATATATATCTAATGGATCAACAGATATAACGGTTTTTATACAAAAACATCAAAACAACAAGGATACTTTCAAATGTCTTTTTCGTACTTAAAGAATAAGATGCACAACTAAATATCCAGCTATCATTGGGATATGGTCATTAGGTCCTACGTCGATACGACATCTCCCTCAGAATCCCCTTTTTTACTTCAAATATTTAACTCTTGATTTTATAACTTCATGTGCGAATACATAAAATTAAGCATGATGTCTTTGATCGGAAATTTCGAGGTCTAAAATAAAATATCATTAACTTTTTGTCAACTATAAATGCCCTTTAGATTACTTTTATAAAAAAAAGATATAGTGCATTAACGTGAATTTTGTAAATGACTCAGAAACATTTAAATTATATTTGTTTTTAGTAAGTCTAAGTATCAGTAATATTTGAATACTTTACTTTATTTGTAATTAATATTAGAATTGATTTTGGAGTTGGAGTTCAACAGGTCAACTATGTATCAGATCTATATAAGCTTAGACTATATTTTTAGATAGAAATGGAAATTCTTATAAAAGTAGTTAATTTGACAGCAATGAGAATTGAACACAGTATAGTTTTTTTCAATTTAATTTTTACATTTACATTTGAGTTTTATTACATTTATGTACAGAGTTCAGATGGACTTACATCTACACAACTGAAATATTACATTATGGTTTTTGTTTTACATTTTTGTTTAATTCACTAATATTTACGAGTTCATAAGGAAACTTTAAAAAACCTTATATTTGATTTTATTTTTTATTAAAACTTATACTTAACTATTAACTGACCAACTTAACTAAACTACTTAATCTAAATCTGCCATATAAGTAAAACTAAATAATACAAACGAACTTATTGGTATAAGCTCCTTATAATTGAGTTTTCTGAAAATGAGCATTTTTTAACAAAATCAGAATCGTTTTCTGTGATATCAAGCTCATATTTGCTTTATAATGGAGTTTTTTTAGTTGAATAAAAAAAAGGGAGGCTGAACATTAATTTGAAAATTTTATTTTGAGCCACTTGAAGAGTGTTAATGTGAGTTTTGGCAATATCATGGAATACTGGATATGCATACATTATGATCGGTAGAAATATAAATTTCATTATTATTAATTTATTTTCAATTGATAGGTAAGATTTTCTATTGATGAACGGATATAGGACTCTTGTGGTTTTATTTAACTTTTCTATTGTCTTAGTGATATGAGTTTTAAATGTTAATCGTTTATCTAATTGTACGCCTAGGTACTTTACGCTATCTACTAAATCTACCCAATGAATATCTAAATTTTGCAGTTGTAAGTTTGTTGCTGGTATTAGTTCTAATTTTCTTTTTTTTTGTGAAGTATATGTCATTTGTTTTTTGAATATTAATCAAAATTTTCCATTTAATGCATTCTGCAGGTTGCTTATTAAGTCGACACTATAAGTCCCTGGTGTGTATAACGAAGTATCGTCGGCAAAAATCAATAAATGAACATCTTCCATTCTGGGAATTATACAAGATTATACAAAATTTGGCTTAGGACAGAGCCTTGAGGTACTCCGGCTGGTATGAAATAAGTAGTTGAATTAGTTTTATCTGTAAACACTTTGAATTTTCTTTCTTTCTAGTTATCTAAGTTCATTCTCTTTAGTTTATAAATTAAACCTCTATGTCAAACTGTGTCAAATGCTGAGTTTATATCAAGGACTGCCATACCAACAGATTTCTTTTCATTTAGTGTAGTTTTTATAAAAAATTTTAAGCGTACTAACGGGTAAATAGCTCAGATCTGAAACCAGACTGTTTCAGGTAATATATTATTTTGTGCTAAAAAATTGACTACTCTATTTTTAATGATTTTTTCAAATATATTTAGTAAACTACTAGTACAATCAGGTGGTTTACTAGGCTTTGCAATTGGAATAACTTTGGCCATTTTCCTAGAGTATTGGCTTTTTCTTTAGCTGTAGAACAGATAGTATTATTTACTTTGAGAACGGGAATACATTTATTTTTGCTTTTAATTATTTTGGATAAATTCCAGAAAGGCTTGCTACTCTTCCTCAAGTTTTTTAATGTATTGTCCCAGTGTAAATTTTTGAATTTACTTATTTCTTCGTTGATTAGTTTGTTGAAATGATAAAGTTGTGCTTTATAAATAGTTTCCCTAGATCTAACCTATTTTCTTCTTGCCGGGTTTGTTTTATCTATAATTTCTAATATTGAAGGAGGAAGACTTTTGTTATACAGTTTCTAAACTTTACGAGGTACCGCAGTCAAGATTGCTTCATTGATTATATTTTAAAAGTCGGATATCTCGTTATCTATTTCATAAGAATAGATAAAAGAGTCGTCATTAAAATTAGTTGTTATTCTATCATTGAGTTACTTTTTGAACACCTTCCATTTAGCATTTTTGTAGTCTAAATAGTGGTGTACTTTATAAACTATATTGCAGTCTACTTCTAAATAAACGGGCAGGTGATCAGAAGAAAGCTGATTCTTCACAGTGGGTGTTGAACACATTTCAGAGTTTTTTTTGTAAAAAATATATCTAATACTAACGGATTTTGGATGCTATTTGATGGTATATAGGTATCATCAAGAGAAAATAGTATTTCGTTATTGCCACTTACTGATAGGTCATTCAATATGTTGCCCCAGCAGTTTGCTCTATTGCAATTTCAATATCTGTTACGCGAATTTAGGTCACCGCCTACAAGATATTTTCCCTCTATTCTAGATAATTTAAGTATATCCGATTTGTATGCAGATTTTATTATTTTATTGTTATTGATTTGACTATGAAGTGAATTTAATAGTTTCGCACTATTTCCTGGAAAGTATACCGAATAAAATTGTATTGTTTCATTGTTAAATGTAATAACTTTAACTAAAATATTTTCGATACATTAAGTTTTGATTATCGGTAAAATACAGTGATTCAGTTTTTTAAAAACAACTTTAGCCTCACCACCGCCACTGGTATGGCTACGATCATTTCTGTAAATATAGTAATTTTTATTATTTATGTTTAAGTTTGTATTTAACCACGTTTCACTAAATTACCCTATGTCAATTTTTAGCCTATGTAGTAAATCCAAAAAATTCAACACTTTTTTTTTGAGAATGATCTAGCATTCCATGATATTACTTTTAACTTTTTCAGGTTCAATCCTTTTGATATTGCTTGGCAATACCTATAATTTGTTGTTATATAGCTATTATTGCTTAATTGTTTAAGCAATAATAGCAATATAATTATTAATTATGAGAGACTAGAGATATTTTATTGCTAATTCCGTTATTATATAAAACTGCTCATTTTTGTTATTAGATTTACCTAATTTAGATAATAACTCCATCGTTAAGTTATCTCTTCGACAGAGAATAAATTTTTATTAATATTGTTACTAAAACTATTATTAATGTTGTTGTTTGTATTACTGTTACTATTATTAAAATTAAAATTATTCCAAGGTTATACAAAATGGTTTAGCTAATTGTGTATTTGATAGTATTTGTGGAAAATTTTGTTCATAATTTATTTTTGTATTTAAAGTTCTTGTACTTATTTTGATTACTACTACGTGTAGGAACAGTAGTTTTTTATTTAGTATTTTCATATACACGGATCGGTTCGGACATGTGTTATCGGTTGAGTAAAGGCTCCCTTACATTTTGCACATTTATGCAGATCTTTATTTGGACATTCTTCTGATTTTCGATTTCCAGAGCGATAAGCACATGGCAGTTTTCGGCACCATGGCCGAATATCTGGCAGTTGCAACACGACGTTAACTTATGGGATTTTTCCCAGCGAATTTTAGTGTTATTTATGTACCGATAATCGCTTTTTAGTGTGTTTAATTTAATTGTTTTGTTTAGTTAGTTAAGTTAGTGGTGGACCGAATAATAAAATAATTTTAACAAATTCGGAAGAGGAGGTGATTGAGCTATTATCCCTTAAAGACTGGGTTGAAGGAGTTCCAGAAACACGTAATTTTGGAGTACCTAATATACTTTGTTTTAATTTGGAGTACTTAATGAAACAATTGATGAATGTATTGAGGATCTTATAGATATTCCAAATCTACCTGTTACCTCTACTGAAACACCATTGCAGTCTTTGAGGAAAAATAGAGTACCAAAAAAAAATGAATATGAGAACTTACTTAAACAACAGAAATAAAGTAAGTAAATAAAGTATCCAACAAAAATTAGTGGAATTTGTTTCTCAAACACTACAGTCTATAAATGAGAATTGCAATGAAATAAAATTAGCTTTAAATAGACTTTGTGATCTGAAGCAGAAAGAGTTAGAAGAAAAATTACAAAACAATAAATTTAAATTAGAACTAAAAAAAATCAAATTAAAAAAGATGCATATTACAAAGAGAAAACTGTATATTTTCAAAAACAAAGCAGTATAAAATTTCTTTTAAGTTTTTTTTATTTTTAATTGGTGGTTTTTACACGAATATTATTTTTCTGCTGTATTCTTTTTTAAATTCTCTCCATTATAACAACTTGACTTTCATACGGGTATTCTTTTGAATACAATATTTTGAGTGTGTGTTAGTGTATATTAAATTAAATTAAAAAGAAACCAAATTAAATTTTTATATTTATAATTATTTTAAAATTTAAATTTTTTTTAATCTAGTATGTATTTGATTATATGATTTTGACATATATTTTTAAGGAAAATTAAAATATATGGATAAAACTATATTATACATACATTTATAAACATGTCAATGTATTAGTTTAACAACAGCGAGAAACACTTTATTTTTTGATGAAAAATAAGTCTACAAAAATAATATGAGAGTAGAGCTTTTCCCTTACGTCTATTACCTCTTTCCTAAAACCAAAAATAATACAGCAGAAAAATAATACTCGTGTAAAAACCCCCATTTGTTTGAATATCGTTAGTTAGCTATTTGAAAATTAAAATATATGTTTTGTTACTTTTAAATTGAATTACATTTAGTTATATATTCTTATATATGGATTCTAATAAAATAATTTTTTTTATCTATTTGATTCAATAAAATTTTAATTTTTTTTATGCGTCAGATAATTCAAATATGTCTAAATCTTTTCCTCGTATTTCCCTTCTGTGATTTTTCAATTGGCAAAGATTTGGTTCATCGTCAGAATTGAAAAAAAAAATCGAAGCCATGTCTCGTTGAATTTCTTCTAAAATGAAACTACTTTAATATACTTTTAAAAAATACTTACTATTTTGCGCGATAATCCACTTGCTAGATTTGTCTAGGTAATACTACAACTTCTAATTAAAACTCACAAAGAATTTTTAATAATTCACAAATGTATTATTATTATTATTTTTTAATGCAAAATCACAATTATTTTTTTATAGTTATTTTAATATTTTTTAAATAGCTAATCCTTTATATTAAAATTAAAATTATAAACCACACAACACCATAAACAAATTTTTTTGTATTCTAAAATATTTAAAACATCTGTAAGTAAAATATGCATCTGTATATAAAATTTTACTGCTCCGTTTTTGTTTAGCGTTTTCAATGAACCCAAATTTATTGCGGCGGGAGTACTTGGGGATCGATTTATTCCAGCTGCAATCAAGTTTGCGTTTTGTAGGATATGCATGATTAATTCATTGTTAAATCGTGTTTTTTAAATTATTTGTTTTATTTCTAGGCATTTTAAACCTAAATCAATTAATATATTTTTAAGTTAAGTTACACAAATTTTATCCAAGCCACATAAAATGGCCTTAAATGGTTTTTCACTTTTAGAATCGTGTAAAAAAAACTCACAATAATCGCTTTCTTTTAAAACTTTACGTATAGTTATGTCTTTTGTATCACAGTATGTCTTTTGTATAACAGTAAATTTTTATACCAATTGATGTTGAAAACACAATCACGACAAATGACCAAAATTCGCCCTTAGAGACACAATCACGACAAACAATTCGCGACGAACAAATTTTTGTGTTTTGAAATTTCAAAATTTATTTATAAACAAAAAAATGGAGGAAGAATTTAAAAAAAATTAATTTAAAAATTTTTTTATTTGAATTTTAGTTTTAAAAATATTTTATTAAAACCATTTTGACCAATTTATGTTGGTATCAATGAATGTCATTCTCATTCGTTGACGAGTAAAATAAAAATAGATCTATTTCTTGAACGCGAAATTCTGGTTATTCGTCATTCGTCACGATTTACATATAATCTCATGTATTTAAAAGCGAAAAATTCGTCATTCGTTGTGATTGTGTTTTCGACATGAAACAGATTTTATGAAATAATTTTTAATTTTAATTTTTTTCATCATATTGTGAGCAAATTCAGAATATTTTCTTAATAAAGTTATTGTTGGTATTAAATTCTTTTTTTGACTGTCATATTATTATTATTTTCACTAGTAATATCATTGTTCATTTCTGATTTCATATCGTCAGCTAGAGTTTGCAGTGGTGCAAAGAAGTTTTGAGATTGCTTGTTGGCTTTGGAATCATCTTTTCGTAAGTGAAACTTACTATTAACACGTTGATCGATTTTGGTAGCGGAAAATGTGATTAACTCGCCTCACGCTAAATTCTGAGTCACTAATGTTATTAATATATACATTCATATACATTCTAAATATTGGTACAAAAACATTTTTTTTTTATGTTTTTCTTTCGTTTTTTAGATACATACAGACAATATATCCACGTAGATATAGTGATTGGAAACATACATGTTACGTCTAAAAGGTTTGTTCAATATGCGAATGAATATTGAATAGAGTAGAGAATGTATTCAACGGGACCGTGTCATATGAACTACATCTTCTAGGTGGTGACTGGCGGAAAGTGCCAAATTCAAGAAATTGAACAGGGTCCAGCAAAAATAGGTCCGAGAACGATCTCACAAAGTCCTCGAAATTTTTATTTTTTTTTTTAACTTGTCTCAAGTACAATCACTAATAAGCACGATGCAAACAAGAGGTGCAGCACCCCAAGGGTCGGGACCGAAGACCTTGAAATTTTCTTTTTTTCTTGTCGTTAGTACATGGTCTTTACATGTTTTGCAAACAAGAGGACTGGCGCCCCATTTTTTTATCAGTCCAATGGCCCTTAAATGTGATGAGGACAATAGTTCCGGGGTCCAAGGAATCGGAACCGCAACACTATATCACGGGTTTAAATTGTGTTTTTCTGGGAAAATGTTATTAATAATTACTATTGTAGTGTTTTATGGAATTGTGCCAAATAAATAAAAGCCTGTTGTGTCTTGTGTCGTGTTATCCGGAAGCTACTGACTTCATTAGTAATTAGTAATTGCTTTCCTTAATATTTATTCCTTTACTTAATTCTATTATCATATTTACTTACGTACTAGTTTCTATAAACTCTTATTCTAAAAGATGTACTAATTTGGTACGTACCAATTTACCTATGACTCTAATAATATATTCTATATTATACTACATCTCACCCTTTGACTTATTAAATAAATTTTTTTTTTTTCTCTTCTTTGTTTTTTTTTTTTGTGATTACAATATGTATATAAAATTAAATTTTGTTATTGTCAAAAAAAAAATAATATGATAATAATTAGAATATTATCTTAATGCTAAATTTTATTTTAAACAATATAAATGAAACCGGTTTCTTAATTTACCTCTTCAAAAAAACAAATTCTTCTTCTTTAGCAATTATTACAATGTATCATAATTCATATGTTTTATTCAAATTTAAACAAAATAGTTTCATAAGTGTTTTTAGTTATAAATTTCATTTTCGCGGTACATGTACTTTAATAATAAGTGATTTAAACATATCAGCATTATTAGCAAATGTATTAGCATTGATGCATTTAATATTTTAAATATAATAATTTTAAATTTCTGAATTCAAATAATTTTTTGTATAAGTATATTAATAAAATTAAGTTATTTTATTTTAGGTTTCTGTGCGGCTTTTGGTCAGTTACATCATTTTTCTTAGGAAAAGCGAGTTACGGCGTAGTATTTTCCCGTCACTGAGCTCTATCCAATGAGAACGTGGTGTTCCATCTTTTTTTATAATTTTAACTTCTATCCAGTTTCTTCCTTCTTTAAGCCAGACCTTGTCGTTAAGGTTGTTACATCATACAAGGTTTTGGACCTGCAAACTTCTGCAAAGTAATTTTTTTTTGCACAAATATATTGCATGTCTGACCAAAAGCCGTACATCTGCCTTTAGGATGATTTTTACCACAATAATGGCATTTGCTGTTTTGTTGCTTGAAATTGGTTTGCCTAACATTGTTATTGTTTTGATTTCCCAAGCACGTGCTATGCCTATGATCTTTTCAGCATCAGCGTTGTCACACTCCAATAGTCTTTTTTGTAATTTTGGATCAAAACATCCAAGAATAATTCTGTCCCTTAGCATCCTGGTGTCTTGGTCTCCATAACCACATGATTTTGCCAACTTTTTCAAATCCATTAACCAGTTGTCAAACGTTTCTAAGTGTTGTTGGTTTCTACTTAGGAATAAAAAACTGGCATATATCTCGTTTTGTTTTGTCAAATTCCTTGACCACAGATGAATATTTTGCCCTCTCAGCTGCTGTCAATTGGAAGGTGTGAAAAAGTTCAATGCCTTCTTCTCCTATGGCATTTAGGAAAATGGCCGCCTGCACTTCTTCGGATTTATTTTCAATTCAGCTGCCACGTGTAATATTTCAAAGTTAGACTTGAAATTTTTCCAGTTTTCCCATAGGTTCCCAAATAAACTGAGTTTATCTATTCTTCTTAGAAACTCCATATTCGTATTTCTGTATACGGTCACTTATTTAGGAGGCCTTCCACGTGTTTTTCTTTCAGGAATTTTTTTTTTTTTTTTTTTGCGTGGATTGGTTGGAATCTTCATAGACACAATGAGCCCCATAGCTTCCATTGTGTGCCAGATTTTTACTGACTAAACCACACCCCTCCCTTTAATACTAGTCCAACGGACTAACCATTAATTTATTGCTATTTTGATTTTCTTAAAGAAAAAGTTTACGAAATTCTATCGTATTAAATCGAGTGGCTTAGTTCCTTTAAGCCTTCTGACATCATTTTGATTATCTAGCAATTGAGTGGCCTCAACGTTAACATGTCCCTCCAGACGAGCTATATGCTTTGTTGCATATCTTTTTATTTCATTTTCTATGCAAGGAATTTTTAGATCTCTGTGCAAATCACTGTTGCGAACATACCAGGGGGCATTTACCATGTTGCGCAAGACTTTATTTTGGAATTTTTGTATACAAAGTACATGTGTTTGTTTGGCACATCCCCATATTTGTATGCCGTACAACCATATCGGTTTGAGTATCTGATTATATAACAAAATCTTGTTATGTGTAGTTAATTTAGAATTACGACTTAAGAGCCAGTACATTTCTCTATACTTATTTTCAAGCTCAAATTTTTTCTTTTTAACGTGCTCTTTCCATCTAAGTTTGACATCTAATGTCATTCCTAGGTATTTAGCATTGTTTTCTTGGGGTATATTGACCCCATTCAGATTTACCAATGGTGGTTGATTTTCTAATTTTTTATTTGTAAAATTTACATGTACTGATTTTAACTCATTGAGTTTAATTTTCCATTCCTCGAGAGATCGAGGTTTTTGTACTCTTTGTTGCTTTCCACAACGAGTAGTTATTTTCTCTTTTAGCTGATAAATTTTTTATATATTTTTCAAAATTTTCATTTTTAAGATCTTTAATTTTTCTTTTAAGATTCTGAGTTAACCTATTTAGCACAGTTTTGTCTGCCGGATCACGCGATTGTTGCCATCTGCCTCTAGCTCTTCTTTTTATTTTTATCATATTTAATATTTCTCTAGGGTAGTTGAATCCTACCGATTTATATTCACAATTTTTTGTATTATTCCATCCAGCATTTTGAATAATTTTAATAAAATTTTCTACTTCAGAATCTATATCACATTTGGATCTTAGTTTTGTTTTTATGTTTATTTTGTTTTGTATTTCTTGTTTAAAGCTAGCCCAGTCAGTTGTCTTGTTCGTTAGCAGAGGTTTCGACTGTTTCTTAATAACCTTTTCATATAGACTTAGTATGACTGCAGAGTGATCTGAGTCCAAATCATGGTTATCTTCTAGCTTAATATAATTGGGTGAAATTTTTTTTGTTATATAAAAATCAAGCAGATCAGGAGTTTTATTTCTATCAGTTGGCCAATAGGTAGGCTTACCGGTAGATTGGTAAATGCAGCCTTTTTCTTTTATAGCTTTTCTTAGCTCTCTTCCTCTCGTAGAGGTTACTTGGAGGAATGGATGCTTTATGTTTTGATATTCCCATGCATGAATATTTGTTTATTTTTAATTAAAATTATTTTTGTGTTTTAATTAAAAAAAATTTTTTTTATATTTTTTTATTATTTTTTTATCCTCGTCGCCATGTAGTATTTTATGGAATTGTGCCAAATAAATAAAAGCCTGTTGTGTCTTGTCGTGTTATTCGGAAGCTACTGACTTCATTAATTATTAGTAATTGCTTTCCTTAATATTTATTCCTTTACTTAATTATATTATCATATTTACTTATGTACTAGTTTCCCTATAAACTCTTATTCTAAAAGACGTACTAATTTGGTACGTACTAATTTACCTGTGACTCTAATAATATATTCTATATTATACTACAACTATAAATAAGTTTTAAAAATTTTTCGGATAGGTTTGCGGTTCAGAAGTCTGGACCGAAATCCTTGAATTTTTTTATATTTTAGTGATCTGTACAATGGCTCTTAAATTTGATGAAGACAATAGGTCCAGGGTCCAAAGAATTGGGGCTCTATATCATGGGTTTAAATTGTGTTTTTTTTCTGGGAAAAGGTTATTAATAATTATTATAAATAATTTTAAAAAAAATTTCGGACAGGTCCGCGGTTATGAAGTCAGAATCGAGGCCCTTCAACAGTAAGTAAAACAAAATGTGAATCTTATTATTGTAGATTATACGACACGTAATTATTTATTGCTTTGATCAGGAATAAAATAAAACAAAAAACAATTTTTTGTATCTTATTTAAATACAAACAACAAAACAAAAAACAAAATATGAAGTTCTCTTCTCATAGCCCATAGCGTCACAGTGTGGTCACACATTTAGAGCAACAATTCAATCAAAACAAAAACCATTCAATCAATTACGCATGCACAAGTGTATCTATGCATGAGATTTATTTACTTTCTTTATTTACTAAACAAAATCAGTTTCGAGTAGCTGTCATACAACTCCGAGCACCTTTCAAAAATATTTCAAAAATCAGAGGTGCTAGAGAGCTGAAAATTTGCACTTAGGTACTCTCTAAAAAATAAACAAATATGCCTTTCACGTTTTTTCGGAATTCTAACTGTTTTGGGTAGCTGTCAGACAACTCCGAGCACCTGTCAAAAGTATTTCAAAAACCAAAGGTGCTAGAGAGCTGAAAATTTGCAGGCACTCTCTCAAAAATAAACAAATATGGTTTTCACATTTTCTCGAAAGTTTGACTGATTCGGGTAGCTGTCATACAACTCCGAGGACCCTGGATAAATATTTCAAAAACCAAAGGTTTAACTGAAAAATTTTTTTTTTGCTGAAAATTTGTACACGAGTATTCTCTTAAAAATAAACAAATTTGCCTTTCACATTTTTTCGAAATTTTGACTGGTCGGGTAGCTGTCATACAACTCCGAAGATCCGCCAAAAATATTTCAAAAGCCAAAGGTGTTACAGAGCCAAAAATATGTACAGAGATAACTTTTCAAAAATAAATAAATTTGCTTTTAACCTTTTTTTTTCAAAATTTAACTGGCTTGATGTAGCGGCCATGCAACTCCTAGCACCCTTAAAAAATATTTCAAAAACCAAAGGTGTTGCTGAGCTAAAAATTTGTCCTCAAGTACTCTTTCAAAAATAAACATATACGCCTTTTACCATTTTAAAAATTCTGACATGTTCTGTTAACTGTGATAGTGTGATACAATTCCCAACCCACTTCATTTATATACATATTTTTTTTTCAGATAGAAGAAAATCATCAAAAGAGTCTTCATTTATCGTTCCAATTTCCGGGGGGAGCGAAGTGAAGGACTGTGTCGACTTTAACGAACTAAAAACTACTATCCTCTTGTTTATATTAAAACTAGACTTTTAGACTAACCATTAATTCAGTTTTCGCTCTATTAATTCAGATATCCTTGATCAATCAAAATCCCATTAGGAATTATTGAGAGATAAAAGATTTTTTCCTAACATAGTTTAGTCCGTTTAAGACGTCTAACAAAGTTTTGACTGTCAGATAAGCGTAAAATTTCAGTATTAACATATTGAGAAAGACGAATTTTGTGGCGTATTGCCAGTTTTTTGATTTCGTTTTTTATGATAGGGATCTTAAGATCTCTATTAATGTCAACATTGCTAACATACCAGGGAGCATTGACAGTGTTTCGCAAAACTTTGTTTTGGAACATTTGGATAGTTTTAGTATGAAGTTGTATAGCACAACCCCATTTTTGAATACCGTATTCCCAGACCGCCGTAGAATACCGTATGCCAGTCTTTAATATTTGATGGTAAATCTAAACTTTGTTACATGTTGAAAGCGAAGATGTCCGCCCAATTAGCCAATACAGCTGGTTGTATTTCAGTTCTAACCCTTGTCTTTTTTTCTTGACATGTTATTTCCATCTAAGCTTTGCATCAAGTGTCATACCAAGGTATTTTGCTGGATTTTGATGTAGTATGACGACATTGTTTATTCTGACCGCTATGGGTGACTCTATTATTTTGTTTGTAAAATAACATGTGTGGATTGTGATTCGTATTCGTAATTTAATTCTCCACCTTTTGCACCATAAGGAGATTTTGTTGTTTGCTTGTTGCAATTTATTTGTTGCTTCGTTTATATTATTACCAACCGCTAATACTGCATTATCATCTGCAAAAGTGGCCATCGTTGCATCTTCTAGTTCTGGTATATCACTGGTGTAGAGTAAATATAGAATGGGACCCAGAATGCTCCATTGTGGTACTCCTACATGTATATTGCTTAGCGTACAGTAATCTTCCCTTTGGTTAATATGAAATACTCTATTTGCTAAGGAAAATGCTATTATCTCGACATAGGCTTTGGGTAGAATACGGTGCAGCTTGAAAATAAGTCCCTTATGCCATACTTTATCAAAGGCTTGTGAAACATCAAGGAACACTGAAGAGCAGATAAATTTTCGTTCTAGTGTCTTTTCGATGACATCAGTTATTCGATGGACTTGCTCAACAGTTAAGTGTTGTTTTCTAAACCCAAATTGGTGATTTGGTATGATCTTTCTACTTTCTATTATTGGTTGTTATCTTTTAAGCAGTAATTTCTCAAATAATTTGGAGATTACTGGAACCATTGAAATGGGTCTGTAAGACTTGGCCTCATTCGGCGATTTTCCTGGCTTATGAATCATTATAATCTCTGCCACTTTCCAAGCACTCGGGACATATTTTAGTTTGAGCGCTGCATTCATTATTTTTGTTAGAACTGACAAAGCTTTTAGCGGTAGTTGTCTTAAGATATCAGCTGTAATTAAGTCAAATCTTTATCAGCAGCAATTTTTTCGAAATTCAATCGAAAGAGGCTTCAACGACTACCTATTACTGGGGAAGGCAGTTTGAAAGACTGTGGGACTTTAACCCACTAAGAACTCCTATCATTATTGCAACATTAAAACTAGTCTTATAGACTAACCATTAATTTACATTTAACTCAAAGAAACTAAGATACCTTTGATCTACCAAAATCCAATAAGGTTTTAATAGATAAAAGGTTTTAACCTAACTCAAGTGGTCTTGTTCGTTTTAGTCGCTTCACAAAGTTTTGATTGTCAATTAAATTAGAAGCTTCGGTATTGACATGTTGGATCAGACGAATTTTTTGCCGTGCAGCGCATTTCATTATTTCGTCTTTTATAGATGAGATCTTCAGATCTCGATGAATATCGGCATTGCGAACATACCATGGAGCATTGACTATGTTGCGCAGTACCTTATTTTGGAACGTTTGGATAGTTTGAATATGGATTTGTTTAGCACATCCCCATATTTGAATATCGTATGCCCAGACTGGCTTTTATATTTGATAATACATCAAAACTTTGTTATAAGTTGAGACTGTAGAATTCCGCCCAATCAGCCAGTATATTTCTCTATATTTGAACTGGAGTTCTTGTTTTTTGATTTTCACATGCTCTTTCAATTTCAGTTTTGCATCCAAGGTCATGCCAAGATATTTAGCTTTGTTCTCGTATGGAATCACGACATCATTAATATTAACTGAGAGAGGAGTTACTATGTTTTTATAGGTGAAGTTTACATGACTAGATTTGGCTTCATTTAATTTAATTTTCCATTTTTTGCACCAGTTGGAAATTTTGGCATTAGCTTTTTGCAGTTTGTTTGTATCTTCTTCTATAGTAGAACCAACTGCCATCAACGCTGTGTCATCTGCAAAGGTTGCTATTTTTATATTTTCTACTTCGGGTATATCACAGGTGTATAACTAATATAAAATTGGACCCAGTATACTACCTTGCGGTACTCCAGCCTTTATGTCTCTTAGAGAGGAGTATTCATTCTCATTTTTAACTCGAAAAACTCTATTTGAGAGATATGATGAAAATAATTTTTAGGGAGCAAACAACTTAGCTTTTTGATGAGTCCTTCATGCCAAACTTTATCAAAAGCTTGGGCTACATCTAGAAATACTGAAGAACAAATTTGTTTATCTTCCAGTGCCCTTTCTATAACGTCTGTTATCAAATTGGTGATTAGGTATTATATTCCTGTTTTCTATCAGATGTTGAATCCTTCTCAATAGTAATTTTTCAAACAACTTCGATATTGTAGGCAGCAAAGATATCGGCCTGTAGGATTTGGTGTCGTCAGCAGGCTTTCCTGGTTTTTGGATCATTGTTATCTCTTCAACTTTCCATATACTAGGTACCTGTTTAAGCTTAATACAGGCATTCATTATATATACCAAGAGTGTGAGAGCTTTGTTGGGTATATTTTTCAGCACATTTGAAGTTATTAAATCAAAACCTGGGGCTTTATTTAATTTTAGGTTTTTGATTTCCTTAATTACTTCTTTTCGAGTTATGAAGGGAATATTTATATCTTCATGGTTATTTATTTCATTTTGATCAATAACAGTGTTCATTTCATTGGGCTTTCGTAAAATTTCAGGGAGATGATCTGAAAAAGTGTCAGCTTTTTCTTTAGCGCTCCTTGCCCATGAGCCATCATTTTTCTTCAGTGGTGCAGGATGCACAGTAGACTTCTTCATTTTACTCATATCTTTCCATAAAGAATAATTTGTTTCTTTAGTAGCTGTTAAATTTTCTAGGTAATAATTCAGAGATCTATCATTCAATTTCTTTATTTCTCTCTTTAGCTCCTGACTTCTATTATTAAGATCCATTTTGCTGGATGGGTCACGTGTTTGTGGCCACCTTCTTCTCGCTTTTCGTTTCTCTTTTAACATGTTAAGGATATACACGGGATATCTAAGGCTGATTTTTTAGATTTTTTTTGTCTTAGTACTACTCCAAGCTGCAAACTGGACAGCTTGCATAAGTTTTTCAGTAGCAGTTTCTAGTTGTTCCTCATTGTTTAATGTTACTCTTAAGTTAATTTTTTCTAGCAGAAGCTTTACCAATCTGTAGATGAGTTGGTTAAAAATGGTTTACTAGATTTTTCACTATTGTTGTATTTAATTTTAGGATGACAGCAGAATGGTCGGAATTGAGGTCATAATTATATTTTTTAAATGTGAAATTAGTTGATACTTTTTTCATTATAAAAAAGTATAACAGATCAGGAGTGTTGTTTATATCTGCAGGCCAATTTGTTGGTTTTCTGTTGAAAGAAATAAGCAACTTGTTTCTCTCAGCGCCTCTCTCAGTTCTTTACCTCGAGTAAGGGTCATCCTGAAGCCCCATTCTAGATGTTTGGCATTGTAGTCAGCTCCAAGAATAAATCTTTCACCTAATTTCATTAATAAGCTCTTGAACATATGTTTTTTAATAGCGTGATTGGCGGGCAGTACAGTTTTTGTCTACCTACGTTGATATTTTGCTTTGTGCACCTTATTTGTACTGCTGTGAGTTGCATTTCTGTACTTTGTATGTTACAATGTTCATGATGAGTAATAAGATCATTTACTATGACCGCACTACCTCCTTTTGGTAGATTGTCAGGGTGCGTTGTATGATATACTTTGTATCCACGAATTACTAAATTGTGCCCCTTTGTTAGATGGGTTTCTGACACGAGACAGACATCTATGTTTCGTAAGTTTAGGAACATTTCCAATTCTTGTTTTTTGTTGTTAATGCCATTCGCATTCCAAGTACATATAGTGATTTTGTCTTTATACATTATCTAATTGAGTTATGTGGCATATCAGGATACTTAACAGTATACCCACTTTCCAAGTTATCTAATCTTAGTGAGATTCTATCTACCAGACTCATTAGTTTTTTCATTGTTTTTAATATAGTTCCGTGCTGTTCTTTTTCTGAAATCAATTTCGTATTTGTTGATCAGCAGTAATTAAGTCAAATTAACTCTTAAGGGCACTAATTTTAAAGATATGTTTTTTAATAATGCATTAACTAGTACATTTGTTTATGCATGGAAACTTAAAGCATCTGGTTTTAAATCTGTATTTACTATAAAGGGAAAAATTTTCACCAAAATCAATGATAAGACAAGACCATTATTAATAAATAGCAAGGATGATGTGGATAAGCTGATTCTTAATAACGTGACAGGCAGACCTGCCCATACTAACAGAAATGCTCAGGATCAGAGTTCTGAGGATGAACTTTATGCTAGTCCAGTACCAATTTAATACTACAATTCTTAATTTAATAAATTGTTGTAATAGTAATTTGTAGTTTTTTCTCTTTTTAACTAGTAAATGAATTACTTTAATATTGAAGATTATGAAAGTACATGCAATTCAAATACAACTTTAATATTTTATCATTTAACACTCGAAGCTTGTCGTCAATAAATAAATTTAATTCCTTTAAAGATCTTCTATAAAAATTTAATGATTTGCCTAAAATTCTAATGTTACAAGAAACCTGGTTTGATATGAATTTTCTTCAGTTATATAAAATCCCAGGTATGAACCTATCCACTCGGTGCGAGATGATTCGTATGGTGGTGTAAGTATTTATGTACATGATCATTAAAATTTGAGAAAATGTAAACCTTAATTTCTGCAATATAATTTGAATTAAATTGCGGAATGTAATTTTTAACGGTAAAGAATTACATTTAGCCTGTTACTACAGATCACAAATATGTAATTTTTTGTCTTTTCAAGCCATTGTCAGTAATATTCTTGCCAAAACGTCATGTATATTAGCTGGTGACACTAATATTGATCTATTAAGTAATAATATAAAGAAACATAGCTGTTTATAATGTTTTTCTTCATTTAACTATGATCATAGACATGACTTAATAACTAGACCAAGTAAACATAAAAGTATAGATCATGTGTATTGTAATGAATCTTCTATTGAAACAAATATATGTACCATAAGAAATAATATTAGTGATCACAATATTCTGATGATATCTTTAAATCTAAAAATTTGCTAACAATAATAGCAGCAAGAATGTTCATATAAACAAAATAAGTTACTCTAGAATCACTTACATGATAAACTCATTACTAACTATGAACAAATATTCTAATATAAATGCCGAAAACATGTATACTGAGTTCACCAAATGATTTGAATTCTATAACCAACGAAAATACATCATCCTTCAATACCAACATTAATAAGAGAGATCTTATAGTACCATGGTTAAATGATTCCTTAAAAAATCTAATAATAAAAGAAAAACATATTTTGAGGAAAAAGCTAAAAAAGAATCCAAATAATTATAATTTCAGAGACAATTTCAATAGAATTAATAAATTAACAAATTCATGTATTGAAATTTGTAAAAGCAATTACTGTAATCACAAAATTAAAAATTGTGGATCAGGATCAGATCAAGCAAAATTATGGAACTTCCTAAACAATATAACAGGCAGAAGTAATGAAACAGGTGTGAAATATTTACGTAATTCTGAAAACATAACTATAGATGAACCACTATCTATAGCAGAAGAGTTTAATAACTATTTCAATAGTGTTGGTAGCTCAATATCTACTTCTATAAGGTCTACAATGCATAACGATATAAATTTCTTTGGAACGCTCAACGGGAATTTTCACAATATACCTTTACTCCTACAAATAATGAAGAAGTGTTAAATGTGATCTTAAATCTAAAAAAATAAGAAATCAGTTGGACATGACAATATTCCAACAAAAATTTTTTTTTTTTTTTTTTTTATACTCTTACAGTAACTTAGGTAGAATCACCTTTTCGTACTTAATTAAATACGGTACTGCAATTTTACACTACAATATCTACAATATTTTGAGTAATTATTTAACAAATTACTGGCTTATCAACTCATTAAATGTGGAAAACTACTACTATTGTCAGGAACTAAGCCTTCTTAAATAGAAGAGTTTCATTTTATTTAATTTGTTACCAGATTATACTCTCAATTATTTTGTTTTGATTTATTATATCTCAATGACAAGGGTACTGACCAGGTCGAAAACCCCATAAAGCATTTTATTTTGCTTCATCGGGAATCCAACCTTTCGGTTGAAAGGTAGGCGCTCTACCTACTGCGCCACCCAGCATTAAAAGCTCTGCTAATACTTTTGCTAATTTGATTTCGTCCTTGTTTAATAAAATAATTACAAATTGTACGTTTCCTCCTGCTTTAAAAACTCAAAAGGTTATTTCAATATGGAAAAATGGTGATAAGTCTGTAGTTTCTAATTATATGTCTATTACTATACCCTCTGTATTCTCAAAAATTATAGAAAAATTGTTATATAAAATAATAGAAAATCATTTAACTAAAAACCGATTTCTGTATTCTTCCCAAAATGGATTTAAGAAAGGTATTGGTAAACAAAATGCCCTAACAGATGTAATTGATTCACTATGTGAAAATTTAGATAAATTTAAAATGGTAGCAGGCGTTTTCCTGGATCTAAAAAAAGCCTTTGACTCTATTGATCACAAAATTCTTTTAAAAAAATTGGATATAATCGGGTTCTCAGAACAATCTTTGAGAGTCATGGAGTCATATTTGAGTAAGCGAGTGCAGTATGTTTGTAACAAAAATAAAAATAGTACATGAAAAATATTAGTATGGGTGTTCCACAAGGGTCTTCGCTAGGTCCATTACTCTTTTTAATTTTTATTAACGACATTTATAAATTACCTCTACATGTCAAATTATTTATTTTTGCGGATGATTGTAGTATTTTTTACCCAGGTAATGAAGTAATACATATTGAAAGTATGATTAAACATGATTTAATCATTATAGAAGAGTTCTTTCGATTCAATAAATTGCTCTGAATTCCTCGAAAACTAAGATTAATTTTAAGTCTTCCAAAATGAAAGTTGAAAAAATAAAAATCAAAATAGGTAGTAATTTTATAGAAGAAATTAATGAAATTAAATTTTTAGGAATTTTAGATAGTAATTTAAGTTGGAAACCTCATGTTAGCAACTTAGTAAAGAGGTTAAGCTCCTTAAACGGCCTTTTGTTCAAATTTAAAAATAAGATACCCCGCGAAATAAAATTAAAAATGTATTTTGCACTTGGCCACTCCTTATTATCTTATGGTACAAGTATATGGGGATGTAATAATAATGTTCGCATTTTGCAAATAGCTCAAAATGAGTAATTAAAAAATATTTTGAACTTGCCATTGCTACATAGTACTTATAGATTATACTCAGATAATCGAATTCTACCTATTACAGGAATATCTCAGTATCAGCAGATTTTGAAAATATATAAAATTATTAATAATGTTGATCACTCTAATATTACTTCTATACAGCATCATGGTCATAGTTTTAACACCAGGAACAGAAATGATATTAGGATTGTGGGTGGTCAATCTCTACTATAGTTTCAGAGAATCTCCGTATCTGGTTCAAGGTTATACAACTCTCTGCCACGAAGAATTAAAGATTTATCAAACATAAAGTTTTTCACAATGGAATTAAAACAATATTTATTGGAACCCGGTTATTTGGATTTTATTACTTGAATTGTATTTTTAACGTTTTTTTTTCAGTGAATATAATGGTTATTTTATTTTATTTTATTTGATTTTGATTATATATCAGAATTTAAATTTTGTGATTATCTATCTAACTAAAAATTTTTATAAATTTTATTTTATTTGTGAATCTTATCAAATTTTTGTAGTATTTCAATTTCATAAACAGTAGTATACTAAATTCTGCATATAAAAACTTATGTAAATTAATAATTTTACTATAAATTTTACCTTGAATTTATTGTGAAATCAGAATTAAATTTGAACTCAATTGTATATAATGTTTCAATAATGCCAATCAGGCGATGAAACAATACTAAAATGTATAATAATGAATTAATAAAAATGGAAAAAAAAAATCCTGGAGCCTTGTTGGATTTTAGACATTTGATTTCCTTTCTTCCGACCATAATTCACTTCGCGTGATAATCGTTATTCTGCCATCTGCTTGAATAACTTGTACTTGATTTATGTCTATATCAGATTCTATGTTGTTTGGCATAAACGTTTCAAAGAGAAATTTGCTGATTTTAGTGCTTTTCCATGCTGCATTCTGGACAGCTTTCGTGAATTTTTCCGCAGCAACTTTTTTCGTATTTATCGACGTATCTTCATCTATACATTCTTCCAGATTTGATTTAAAACTGCACCCGTTTTGTAAGTGCGCTGCATAGAGACAGTTTTACAGCTGTTCTCAGAATAGTTTCGTATAAACTTAAAATTACTGCTGAATGATCAGAGTCTAAATCATGATTTTCTTCGACATTAATATAGTTAGCTGGTATCTTTTTGTTATGAAAAAATCTATTAGATCAGGGGTTTTGTTAATATCTGTTGGTCAATATGTTGGTTTACCAGTCGAATGAAATAAACATTTTGCTTCTCTAATTGCCTGCCTGAACCCTCTTCCTCTCGTCAGTGTTATTCTGGATCGCCACTTAATATGCTTAGCATTTAGATCACCTCCTAAGATAAATCTATTTCCTAATTGCTGAAACATTTCTTTAAAAACTTGTTTCTTAATGACATAATTGGGCGGACAGTATAGTGCTCCTATTTGAAGATCTTGTTTTGTAGATGTTATTTTTCCCACACTAAGTTGCATTTCTTTGTTTTCTATTTTACAAAGCTCGTAATGTTTAATTTCATCTTTGATGATAATTGCGCTGCCATCTTGTGCTGGATTATCCGGATGAAGAGCATAATACATTTTGTAACCCCGAATCTTCATTTGTTCGCAGTTGTGGCTTTTAGATATGAGGCAAATGTCCTTTAACTTTAATATAGTTCCTAATTCTACTTTTTTGTTGAGAATACCATTGGCATTCCAGGTTAAGATTTTTATACTCTTTATGTCATTCATTTTGCTTTTCTACACGGTGTTTCTTGATACTTTTCAGTACTTTTTTTTCTAAATTATCCAATCTATTAGTGATTTTGTCTAACCTCCCTGGTACTTTTTCCATTGTTTTCCAGACAATGTTGTTATTTTCAGTATTTAACGGTTGGTTTTGTTTTGGAGTATTATTTTTTTTGAGCACTTCTAAGCGGTGTTTGATGATTTATTGGTTTAAATTGGCTCGCCATGTTGGCACCTTTAACTACATTGCTTGATGTGAATTTTTTTAGTTGTAGATTTTCCTTAGGTTTCATCTCATTTATTCTTTTCTGTAATTCCTTGGCTACTATACATCCACGATAATTCGCTGGATGGGCTTCCCCGCAGTTAGAACATTTCGGTGCAGTTGTTTTGGGTTTTGCGCAATCTTTTGTTAAATGATTGCCAGCACATTTGACGCATAATGCTATTCGAAAGCCAAATTTCGTGGTATGTCCATAGCGTTGACACTTCCGACATTAGGGAATGGCTCTACTTTTTCTTGGAGATTCGATATTAACTCTTACATTTTGAATGTAAGTTATGTCATTATGTTTAATATCATAAATTTTTCTCTTCATTACAATCGAAAAAGAGCATGAATAGGGGAAGTGGTAATATGATATTCTCTTCTTTTCCTTTGACTTTTTTTTAATATTACTCGCTGCGATAATGTTAAATCCCCTGTTTTTCAGTTCTTCGACTATATCGTCTGTTAAACACGATGGATGCAAGCCTCTCGCTTTTTTGATCGAAAATTTTATTGTCAAAATTTTATAATATTATTTTTATTTTATTTTTATACGTATGTGTAGTTTAATAATTTATTTCTAAAACAGCAATCTAAATTTGTTTTTTTAATTTGAAATTTAAACTTATTTGACATAAAAGTCATTACATTTCGTAATATTTCAATGAGTACAAAATTACTCTTTCGATGGAAATCACCATTAAGAAATTCTCATCGAATCGATAGATATTGCAGTGTAAACTTGCAATACCGTACAAAATTAAGCATGAAAAGGTGATTCTACCTAAGTTACTGTCAAGAAGATAAAAAAAAAAATATTAATTTTTATAATATAATATATATAATAACAAAAAAAAATAAATAGTTGTAAAATATAAAAGTAATTTTTAATTATTATTCTCTTCTCAATTATTTCAACAAAATACGAAACCGTTTAGTTTAAAATAAATCTAAGCATACAAATTATGTATACTTATTACTTATCCATACATGGGATGTGTTCACAGTTGACAATTTGACGCTATGATTTATCATGTAGATGTATGCATATAATATATAATATATTATACCACCAATTACAATTTATTCTACCTACATATGTATACTCAAACAGCTAAAATGATTTTCTCTACAATTTTCAGCATATTTCTCGGCGCAGAATCAACAGCGAAAATGCGCATCTTTTTTATCAGGGGGTATAATATATTATATATTATATGCATACATCTACCTGATATTCGATCGAATTCACCGGTACGGCTGAATTATTTTTTTTATAAGAACCAAAAATTCATCTGTCGGCAAATAGAGAACTAAAATTTAAAGTACCTCAATAAAAAAATAAAATATATTCATTCGCTAAATTGTTAATATTTCAGTAAAATATTAGGTTTATTCAATAAACTGTCCAAAAACGATCTAGAACAATCTAGAGTAAAAAAATTTGTTGTGTTCAGTAGTTTCCGTTAATTTAACTTTTTTGCCCAAAAGTTCTCTGATCGTTGTTGAGTAGATTGTTTAAAATAGTTCTAAATTGATCTGTTTTGTTCCGAATCTTTTTGTACAAAAATTTTGTAGGTATATCTTTTTTAATTTGAGCACCTGAATAGTCAAGCCAAAAATTTTTTGAACATTTGGTATGTTTAAAGTATCTGAAAACAATGTATAGAATAATAATATTAATACCAAACCACAAAAAAATAAAAATTGCTCAAAGTTTTAAGTTAATCTTTATAAAATTAACTCTTTTAATTATAAAATAAAAAAAAAATATCAGATATAGAATGAAAATTATTTTATAAGAATTTATTAGATATCAATTTCCAGTCTTGCATATGCAATATCAATCAATAAATTACAAGGTCAAACATTTCAAAGAGTCGGAATTTATCTCTCTCAACCTAACTTCACCCATGGTCAGCTCTACACAATCCACTGCTCTAAAAATCAAAATTTTAACAGGACCAAGACAGGGAAAAACTACTGACAACGACACTGTAACTGAAAATGTTGCATACCAGCAGGTTGACAATATGACAATGGTTCATACCAGGTCTAGAATACTTCATTTTATCCAATTATTTCCTATATGATGAATTTTAAAAGTCATTCATAATAATTGGGAAACGGTACTAACCCATAGGTATGATTAATGGCTTAATAAAATTATCGGAAACTATTTTTTAATAACTAACATTCCGACATACGTTTTCCCAATTAACGCGACAATCAATTAATCGGTTAATAATATTAGTTATGGTAAAAGGTTTCGGTGGTTTTAGTGGGTTAGTGTTCCGCATAGCTAAGTACCTACGTGCGCGGTCTGCTTAGTATTTTTCTAGGCTTTATCCTTCCCTCGAGAAATAAAAAAATAATAAAAACAAATTAAATCGTACAAAAAAAGTTTAATGCTATCTGATATTTTTTTTATTTTATTTTAAAATTAATATTAACTTAAAATTTTGAACATTTTTTATTTTTTTGTGGTTTGCTAGTAATATTACTATTCTATATATTGTTGTCAGATATGCCGTTTCACAGAAAAATTCTTTTCTTTTGCTCGGCCGGGTATGCACCCGGGGGTTTCTTCTAGTTATAAATATTACAGAAACATTGTGACCAGTATGCATAGAGAAAAAAAGAACATATTATGAAAACAAATTTTCAGAGAATATTAACAACTCTACCAAAACGTGGTATGATATTAACGAAATACTGTACAATTCCAATAAAAAATCGAGAAAAAATGAAATATTTAATGGATTAAAGAACGATGAAGCGAAAGTCAAAATAAATGAACTCAATCGACATTTTGCAGCTGTCGGAAAAAATCTATCTTATAATTGTGAAAATAAAATATTCTATGAACAAGCGAAAACTAATAAATCATTTAAATTCAAAGATGATGAAATAAACTAAAAACAAATATTTAACATCATAAAAAAATTCAAAAACTCAAAAGCCTAAATATGTCTACAATATGTCAGCACAAATGTTAAAAAGTTGTGCTCATTACACATTATGTCGCTTAAAGAAGGATTGTTTCCAAATCAATTAAAAATTGAAAATTAGTACCAATTTTCAAATCGGGGTGTAAAAGTGACTTAAATAATTACAGGCCGATTTGCTCGTTAGTAATCAATTAGTAGAATTTTTAGATAAAGAAAAACTACATTTAGAGCAATCAATACGGCTTTAAGAAAAAATTCAATACAGAAACAGCGCTAATTGATCTGGTTACTTGTTTACAGAATATAAAAGAAAACATGTTTCCTTAGTGTTCATGGACTTATCCGCATTAAAGCATTTGACACTGTGTACCATAAGATACTTCATATAAGTAGAGTATTCACGTAGAACAAAATTTGCTAGTCACTTTTTCAAATATCAAAATTCTGTGTTCACTAAAAATAATATTACTCAATTTTTAAATGCTTATAAGTTGAGAGCAATGTATTTGGTACTCATAAATAAAAAAATTTTGTGTACCTACTACCTATGAACAATTTATTTGTAATTATGCTGCCAACAGTGTCAACGATATAAAAGTTGTATGCATAGGTACTCAAAAATGTATATTTGCGAATGTGCATGCTACAGTATATACATCCTTCTTTATTTCGCTGCTCGCATTTCTACTTTACTTATGTGATAAAATTAAAAATTACACAATGTGTGTATAAAAAACTATATACATGCACTTAAAGTCCTTTCAATAGACCACAAATAATATAACAAATCAAAGTATTGAATTTTTTTTTAGAAATTGAAAGAATTCAAGATTATTGCTGTATTTGTTGTTATTTTGCTTTAATTTTTAAAATTTGAAGAATTAATATTTTTATTTCGACTTGGCCAATGTGATTTATGAAATTTGTGATTTCAAACTTTATAGAGGAAAGGGGCAAAAAAATTAATGTTGGTTTTGTAAAATTAAAAATAATTCAAATGGATTTCTATTGAAAAGTATTCTGAAAAGTAGGACCTACATGTATTTTTAAATTTTCAGCAATTTTGATTTTGTTGATTTTGTCTGTTTCTTACCGTAGATAATAATATGAATAGTATATATATGAATAAATAATATAATTATGAATACAAACAAACAAACAATCTATCAAAATTTAAAAAAGTAAGTAAAAAAAATAAAACTGGACATTTTATTCTTTATATGGATTGTTGGCTGTTTTTATTTCTTCAAAAATTATTTCATCTGAAATAGAAATACGATTTTTAACCAAGTTCTGAGAAAAGAAAACCAAACGGTATTCCGTACAAAGTTCACGATTTGTAATGCATAACTAATAAATTTTATTCTTTTATTACCATTATTTTTTAAAATTTTTTTGTCTGAATTATGTGATTCTATGATTGACCATTATTATATTTGCCTTAATTAACTTGCCTTGGACTTTATATGTTTGTTTCAATTTGCTTCAATTCAACCAAATACCCATTTCAATAACCATTTAACCAAAGTATATCCATAAAAAGAGTAAGAACTCATATATGTATTCATTTGTTTGCACACAACAATGCATTCATATGCAAATTTGATAAACATTGTCAGAAATAGACGATAATAAGAATTTTACGTGTAAGAAAAAGAAAAAATATAGTAAACAAAAGAGAGTAACAAAAAAAGTTGGCTGAAATTAAATAAATAAAGTTTATAATTTTGAAAAATATTTTCGACAAAAATTTCGTTGAAATATTTAACAATATTATTTTCTAAATTGTATCAACTATGCATAAGATTTTTAGGAGACCTAACTAAAACAGCGTTATCATATTCTTTAAATTCTGTGATTTCTAAAAAGATGTTGTCCTCAGTATTATTTTATAATCGTATACCAATATAATAAATATTTAGGTTTACTAATATAATTAATAAAAAATAATAATGTTTGTAACTCCAAATTATTACTGACAAAAATATTAATAATATCTTATATTATTGTAATGTAATTATAATTTAATATTTTTAATAGGTATATACGAAAATAATAATGTTTAAAACGAAAATATTAAAATAATAAAAGATCAGAATTAATCCTCGTATAAGGGAACAAACTAAATTAGAACTAACATTTTTTGCCACTTTGCCTCATATAAATAATGGGAGGGAACGTAAACAAATCCAAAGGAGAATAATGAGAACCCAAAAATATTTTACAGTATAAAGGAAAAGACAAACATCTGTTTTGTATCTTTTCTCTCTCATAATAAATTTGATATACGATAACTAAATGTAAATTTTAACTCTTTTAACTAATGATATTTTGCTCGGTTTGATATTTCTTAAAAATTAGGTTTGATATTGCTCAAAAATGGGAGTGTATATTCTTGTTAATATAGATTATAGAAATTCTTTGCATTCAACTAAGGGGAAATTTACATATGTGTCTGTACTAATAATGGAATATGGATATTTGATAAAGTTAAAATTGGGTTTCTCTTTAAATTCACTATATTTATTGACATTTCTATGGTGTAAAGAAGCAAAAAAAAACAAAAAAGGAATACAAAATAAATGTGTGCAATACAAATCATTATCATTATATTTCAATCATTTTCTATTATTATTCAATTTCAATTATTTTCAATCATCATTTTCATTATATTTTTTTTTGTGTTTTTAATTTGGTTTCTTTTATTAATCTCTTTCTTTTATTATTTCTCTTTCTCTCACTAAGTATATGTATGTAAATGTACGTACATGTGTCATATAGGGCTTGCATTTGTTACATACATAATCATATGGCTAAGTTTAATTGAAAATAAAATGCAAACATTATTGATGGAAAAAAACAAAATTTGAACCTATCAGTTATCTATCACTCAGTTAGAAACTACTCTTCTCGCATGTAAAAAAAAGTTCAATTTCGATTTATGCATGTATATATTATACTTTTATATGCCAATTTATGCTAAGGCAGCGTTTACACGTCGGACAAAATCGAATTTTATCGTAGATAAAGTCGGATGAGTGTTTACATTTCAGACTTTTTCTCAGATTTAATCTACGATTTGACGTCAAATATTTTTTGTATTTAACAGGGTTTCTTTTTATAAAAGTGCGTAATTTTTTATTGGTGAAAATTTTTTAATACGTAAATTAAAAAATTCAAAAGTATCTAATCAAAAGTCTCCAAAAAATTTTTAAAAATATACATATTTTTATAAAATTTGTTACAGTAATATAAAATATAATTACACATTTGAAGTATGAGCAATAATAACCAAATTGCGTTAGAGTGAATTTTAGTGCCATTTGATCATATGTGTTGTTCTTTGAAAATATATTATTTTTCATTAAAAAAATATTTTCACTAAAAAGTCGAAAATAAAATAAGGAAAAAAAAAATTTTTTTTTGGAAATATTTGCCTTCAATTTAAGCGTACTAAAACTACAAAAATAAACTTGAGAATCGCAGCTTGATATAATGTTTTCATAGCAAGTTATGATTGTAATTATGGAAAAGGCAAATTTTCATTCATTATCTTTGCGATTAATTGTGTTTTTTTGTTTACATTTTTCTATATAAAGTTTTTATATTGAATTAGATATGTAAATATATGGTGAACACATATACGATATACACTCTTCATATAAATCAAAAGTACATACGTGTGTGTATACCCTTCAAATTATCAAACAATGCCTCTATACTCCTAGCCTAGTCACTGGGAGAGCAAAACTTTATACACAAAACTAAAACAAAACTTAAAACAAAATCGTAATTCGATAAAATTCCGGAAAAATCATTCTGTGAATATTCTAGCAGTATAGATGCATTGTATGAAATATTCTCCTCAATAAATAAAAAATTTTGAGTAAAAATAATTGAGTTTCGAAAATTATATTTGAGTGTTTTGGGGTATTGAGTGAAAATGGGACGGCATTTTCGTGTTTTGAGTAAGACTGGGACGGGATTTTTAGAAGAAAATGATTAACTAATATTATTCTACGTGAATACTCTACATATATGATTACTCTATGCTTCTACACAAACTACAAAATTTCGGCATAAAAGGAACGGAGTTCAAATGGTTGAAGTCATATCTAAATAGTCGCACGTAGTGTATACAAATAAATGGCATAATGAGTGAAAAGGAAGAAATTAGCCATGGTGTACCTCAAGGAAGTATATTAGGACCGGTACTATTCAATATATATATTGAAGCTCTGCAGTTACTCGACATAGAGGCGGACGTCTTTCTTTTTGCAGACGATGTATGTCTTATATTTGAAGCGGAGAACTATTACAGTTTGCACAGTAAAATGAATAGATCATTGAAAAAAATAAATGAATGGATGGAGACTCCCAAATTTACAATTAACACGAAGAAAACCAAATTCATGATAATTAACTCCACTACAACAAACATAAACATAAATATCGCAAATAACACATTAGAATAAGTGACAGAATACAAATTTCTTGGTTTTTGGATAGACAAATGATTTCAATGGAATATTCATATTACCTAAGTAAAAAATTGAGTTCGATCGCTGGAATCTTTCATAAAATGTCAAATATATTGTCACCACCAGTCAAAAAATCATTATACTATGCATTTTTCTACAGTCATCTGAGCTATGTAATAAAATTATGGGGAACAGCATCCAAAAACACTATTAATGATCTTTGGTTATTCAGAACAGAGCCATAAAAATTTGCACAATTACAATTGGCTTGAGAATACCCTAAAAATCAACAAAGAAAATAATCTTCATCTAAGTAAAGACCTTATAAACAAACATTAAACATGCCGAAACTTCAAAATATTCGTTTGATTACCTACAAGCAACCAACATTGAGGTTTCACTAAGTCAGGGAAAATATATATTCTCATCAGTGTACTGCCCTCCACGACATACTATAAATAGACACCAGTTTACCAAATTTCTCGATACACTTGGAGACAAATTTATATGTGGTGGAGATTTCAACGCGAAACATACCCATTGGGGATCCAGATTAATCACGTACAAGGGTAGAGAGCTTCTAATGTCAGTGGAAAGCAGAAGTTTGCAATTTATAGCACCTGATACTCCAACATACTGGCCATCTGATACAAATAAAATTCCAGATTTACTAGACTTCTTTTAGAATTATCATCAGATCACTCGCCAATAATTATGACTCTACATGATTCGGTAATAAAAAAGGAGAAACTTCCGACGTTATGCAGCCGAAAAACAAACTGGGTTCAGTTCCGGGAACATCTAGATAGTAAACTCAATCTACACATTCCGTTGAAAACAAAGGAAGACATTGAAATTGCTGTCAACGACTTCACCAACAACATACAACAAGCATCTTGGGCAGCTACACCCGATTCCTTTGACAGGCTTATTACAAATCGAACTTCGCGTAAAATAAGGGAAATGATTGAAAATAAGCGCAGTCTAAGGCAACAATGGAAAAATACAAGAATCCCAGAACAAAAAAGGAACATCAAAAGACAGCTAAATCGTATAATTAAGGAACTAAAATATGAGCTAAAAAAAGAAAGCAATGAAGCAGTTCAACAATATCTGTCTAAACTGACGGCAACCAAAACAACTGACTATGATCTGTGGAAGGCAACAAAAAAAGTCAAACAGCCTCAAAAGTCAAACCCACCAATTCGACAGCTAAATGGCAAATGGGCAAGAAATGATGAAGAAAAAGCTAATGCATTCGCAGAACACCTTGCTAGCGTATTCACACCTTGGCCTCTACCAACAAACTCGGAAGTCGAAAAAGAGATACAAGAACATATGGAAGCTGCTTATCAGATGGAGTTACCAATAAAAAAATTTAATAAAAAAGAGGTAAACCAAGTAATAATGCAGGAAATCAACGGGAAAAAGTCACCAGGATATGATTTGATCACTGGAAATATATTACGACAAATTTCACCACGGGGCCTTATTCAACTGACACAAATCTTCAATGCGGTCGTAAGGCTCAAATTTTTCCCGAACCAATGGATGATTTCGCAAATCCTAATGATACTAAAACCAGGCAAAATATCTGATGACGTCAAATCATATCGGCCAATCAGTATTCTTCCAGTGTTATCTGAAGTAATGGAAAAACTAATCCTACGACGACTTCAACCAATAGTTGATCAAAAAAAATTAATGCCGTCACACCAATCTGGCTTCAGGCATAAACATTCCACAGTGGAACAAATACATAGAATTGTAAATAAAATAAATGAAGATTTTGAAAACAAAAATTATTGCTCTGCAGTTTTTCTCGACATAAGCCAGGCATTCGACAAAGTCTGGCACAAAGGAATTCTCTATAAATTAAAACAAAATTTGCCATATAACTATTATGAATTGTTAAAAAGCTATCTGGAAAATCGCTATTATTTTGTCAAACAAAATGAATATTTTACCAGCCTCAAAGAAATTCATTCAGGAGTTCCACAAGGTAGCGTTCTAGGTCCAGTGCTTTACTTGCTATACACTGCCGATTTACCGCAAACAACAAACACAATGATAGCTACATTTGCCGATGATACAACCATACTTGCATCGCACAAGGATAAGAATGTGGCTTCTGGGCTCGTGCAAGAGAGCTTAAACAATATCGAATTATGGTTGAAAAAATGGAAGATTAAAGCCAATGAAACTAAGTCTAATCACGTTACGTTCACATTAAGGAGGGGTACATGTCCTACAGTATTTTTAAATAGTAATGCTGTTCCTCAAACAGAAAGTGTCAAGTATCTTGGAATGCATCTGGATCGCCGTTTGACCTGGAAAAAGCACATCTACACAAAAAGAATCCAACTAAGCACAAATTTCAGGAAATTATATTCGCTTGTCGGTAGAAGGTCTCAAATGACACTGGAAAACAAATTGCTGATATATAGTATGATACTCCAACCAATATGGACTTATGGTATACAATTATGGGGAACAGCCAAAAAAACAAATATTGAAATATTACAACGCTTCCAAAATAATGTACTGCGAGCTTTAGTTGATGCACCTTGGTTTGTGCCAAATTACATAATACACAATGATTTGCAAGTGTCGACGGTCCAAGACGAAATTCACCGACACAGCCAGAGATATCGTGCTAGATTAAATAGTCATCCGAATGTAATAGCAAGTACACTTATGAATATTACACAACATACAAGATTACAACCAAATACACCAGGAGATCTGTAGAAATTTCTTGACATTATTATTAATATATTTTTTTATTATAAATTAAGAAATGACTTTTATTGGATTGTAATTTCACATGTCTATTATTAACTAAGTCAGTCAAAAACATATTCACTTATTGTATTATTTTTAATTAACATACAGATTGTGAATAAAAAAACAAACAAAAAAAAAAAAAAATGAAATTAATTCTGCATGTGCACGACATTGAAAATTCTAGAACACCAACACACACCAACTCTACTAACGAAAGGAAAAGGCAAACATCATGTCAACCGGAACCAGTGCTGCCAACCCGGGAAGCCCAAAAATCCCAATTTCTGACAATGAAAAATCCCATTTTATTGGAAAATTCCCTTTTTATACAAAATTTATTATTGTTTTCTACATATTAATTTTACTCCAATGACAAAGTCAATTAGCCAATATTTTAAAATTTAAAAAAAAAACAACAATTTCACATTCAATTTTTTTTTATTTTAATAAGTATTAAAAAGAAAATAGTAAAAATTGTGTTAGACAATAGTAATAGACAATAGAATATTAATCCAAAATAAAAAAGTTTAAAATTTATTTATTTTTTTTATCGTACATAGTAGTATTATGCATTTCTAAAAGTTTTTTATCTACTTCGAAGTCATAATAATTTTTCTTTTTTAACAAAGTTTTTGTATGCAAAATTCCCCTCAATGTGGCATTTTCAAGACGATTTCTGATTTTTGTTTTGTTCAGATTTATTGCTGAAAATATGCTAGCGCTTGAATGAGGTAAACTAAACAGTAATTCTATAATTTTTTTTAATTGTGGAAATACTAAATCTCCGTTTTCAAATTTTTTAACTAGAAGATTTTTCCAAAAGGTTTGAAACGTTATCCCTAATATCCGATAATTTCATATTACGAGTTTCTCTAAATTCTTTGTCTTATTCTAATAGATTATCCGATGACAAAAATTTTTCGAACTTAAGTTTTAAATATAAAAGAACTATCGATGAATGAACGGCATTTCTAATAGAATTTGGATGAATTATAGACATCAATTTTATAGCTTCAGTATCTTCATTAAAAAACCTAAGTTTTAATTGCTTACATGCTTCAATCAAACAATCCCTACATTTCATTTTAAATACCATTAAATCGTGAATACCTACATTGGAACTTAAAATTGTTTCTGTAACGTGAACGCCCAAATAAATATTATCCAAATTTTGATAATTATTGTTTTCATCGTTCGCATCTATTTCATAAAATTGATTGGAAGTAATTATATTTCTTTTAACAAAACAATCTAATATCATTTTATACGAATATTCTCTTCTTTCATACAAAATATGAATTTTATTCCTTTCTGATTGCATTTCGATATTTAGTTTTGTCAATATTGATAAAAAATAATCAATAAAGTATAAATATAGGATTGTTATTGGACATGATAGGTTATCGAAAATTTGTTTACACATCTTTTCATTAACATCTTTTTCCAAAAATGTGTTTGTAAAGTACAAAACTAATGCTTGATATTGCTCAATCAATCTTTTAACAAAAATATGCAATGAGAGCCATCATATCTGAGAAGGATAAAGCAGCTTGTGAGGTTTAATTTCTAAATAATTCTGGAATTCCTTTAATATATCTTGACGTTTACAACTAAAGCTAAAGTATTGGTATATATTTCTAGCTAAACCTTCTAAATAATTAGAAAGTTTTGTCATTACCTTACTAGCTACTAAATGGAACGAATGACATACGCATTTCATAATAAATAAATTTGGAACATCTTTTTTTAATAATTGAGAAACTGAATGACGGCTACCGGTCATTACATTTGCTCCATCGGATGCAAAACCTATTAAGTTTTCTTTGTAAGGAATACCTTTTTCTGAAAAAAAAGGTTACAATTACCTTGTAAATATTCTCAGCATCTGCATGAGGAACTTCTATTAAAATTCTTCATGAGTAACAAGATCAATTGTATATCGACATAAAATAACTAAACTCTTAATATTGCTAACATCTGTAGATTCATCTATAATTATGGAAAATTTATATTTTTGCAAATTTTCTATTTTGTGTTCCAAACTATATTTAGAAAGAACATTCCGCGTAATAGATGTCGCTTTAGTGCGATGTAACGAAATGCTCTTTGCGATATTTGAATCAGGGAAAATACTTTTTAATAATCAACTTAAATAGTCAAATGACAGGTACGACAAATTATGCTCCGATGCAAAAGCCGTTAATTTTATTTCTGCTTCTTTTACTTTGGTTTTCATTGCGGTTTCTTTTTGAAAACATTGTATTTTAGGTTGATTAACGATACTGCTCATTGCAATAATATGTTTTTTTTGTTTCTGAATGTTTCAGTAATTCAAATTTACCTGCTACTAACTCTACCCTACAGATCTTACAAAATGCCTTAGTTTCATGAGAAGATGATGAAGACGATGCAGGAGCTAGCTAACCTTGAGATTCTTTTAATTCTTCCCATTTGTTGTTGTAAAATTTTTCTTGTTTATGTTTAGCATTCACTAAAAAATTTGTATTTCAAAAGATTTAAATTTTATGTTCTAAATTGTAATAGTGCTTACTGACGATTTTTTTGGTAATTAATTAATTTTTAATGTAACTAAAATATAAATATTTCAACAAATTTAAATTTGGTATATACAGAAACGTTAAAACTAAAAGCATCAAATCTAACTGAATGGCAACTGACAACTAGGTATAGTGGTACCACAATTAAAAAAAATAGGTTTTGTTTATAATTTGAATGTAAAGAGAGTTACCAGAGAATTATAATCGTCAAAATCTCAATGTAGTGCATCTGTGTAGTAGACTATAGATATGTAGTAAACAAAATTTGTGTGTGCAAAAACATTTACGACTAAAAATATTTTTAGTGGTATAAAAAATTAAAAAAAACATCGTAGTATTGTAATTGAAAAAAAAAATTGTATTTTTCATATTCAATGAAAATTCCCTATTTTTAGCCTATTTTCCCTTTTTCCCTTTTTTATACAAAGAAAGGTTAAAATTCCCTGAGAAAGGGAAAATTCCTTCGAGCCCCTATGTTACTATATAACTATTTGAAGAATTAATGAAAAAATTAATGAAAAAATGAACCAGATAGTAATGCTGTATCTTTACTTGGTGGTGATGAATGTACACAATTTAAAATTGGTAAATTCAAATATATGTGATTTTACGTTACGTTTACCTGTAATAAATTCAAAAAATATTCATAAAATAATGGAAAATGGTGGTAGTTTAAAAGAACTCTTTTAAAAAATCACAGATAAATTAACAGATCCTTGTGATTCTGAAAGCGATGGTAATAGTAATATTAAAGTAATTTGTAATAATGCATTTGTAATATAATTGTAATTTGTAAAGTACTTCTAAATTTATGTTGAAAATAAGATAAATTAAAATTATTTAATAAAATAAAATTTTTTAATTAATTTTTTAAGCAAATTTTTTATTGTAAAACTTCTTTTATAATTGATTTTTTATAAACAGAAAAGTAATAAATTTATTCTAAAAAAAATTTAGGAACAGGTATAGGATTAATCTAGATTTATGCAATGCCATCAGAGATGTTTGATAATTATTATTAATAATAATAACTTCATTATTTAAAATTTGTATCCAAATATAATTTTCACTTTCACAAGAACTATGAATAAACAAAAATAATTTTAATTTTTGCGAATGGATTAGTGCATACTAAACCAACTCGTATGGAAAAAGTTGTTCACGGCTTGTTACACACACACTATCGAAGGTTCCGTGTCAACAAAAGAAGTAAAAACCTGTTTCACTTAGAAAAAAAAGAAACATCACAATTTGCATTAGAAACAACTATGTACAGGGCTATAAAACTAGAAAAAAAAGAAACATCACAATTTGCATTAGAAACAACTATGTACAGGGCCATAAGACTCTACAATAATCTCGACAATAATCTTAAATATTTAAATAGTCGCTTACTAAAAAGAGAAATAATAAGAAGATTTATCGAAAACTACGATATAATGCAGCAATTAAGTAAATTAACAAAAGCTCGTGTATTTAACTAACAATTTTTTTTTTGATTTTATTTTTATTTCTTTTGTACTTTTATTTTGTTTTATTTGATTTTTGAATCTATAGTAATAATAACTTTTTTAATTATTTTATTACTTTTATGCACTTACTAACATGAAAAAAAATATTTATTAATTGTAAAGCCTAGAATAAGAGTAATCTCCCAAGGCATGTTTGGTTGAAATAAATAAATAAATATTTTTATCTGCTTTATAGTATATGCATGGGTCCAATTTTGTTTGATTTAAACCTAAACTTTTCAATACTTTATCAAGCTTTTTATTCCAAACGCGGCTAACTTGCTTCAGCCCATATATCCCTTCTTTTAAACGACATACTTTATTCAAACCATCATCAAAAACTTAATTAAAATAAACTAAATAATGTAATAAGGAAGGAATGTTGGAATGCTGGATATTGAAATTATAACAAAGTTTAAAAATATTTTTAAAACTAATTATTAATTTTGATACTCATAAATAAAATATTTTAACGGTAAAGTACGGTAACGCTTATTTGAATATTTTTAGAAACGCAGTGAGTTTACAGTGGTTTTTTTCAAATTCAGAATTTTCTACGTTTGTCATTATTTTCATAACGAGAATCTAAGCTTGAGTTTGTCATTGTTTTCATATGAGCTTGTCATGATCTGCTACACCATTTGAAAATATATTGTTGTTGTATAAAAAATGCATGCTCATAATATTTGCAAAAATATTTCCAACTTGTTGTGTAGATGGATTTCTTAGAAATTTTAATTTTATAAGATAATCTAACATTTCCTCTACGAAGAAATATGGACAATTTTTCATAGTAGTTTTAGTTTTGAAGAATTTAAAGATTTAATTAAATTAAATTAACCAGCAGTTGGGATTACCTTATTACTCACGATATGAAAAAAATTAAAATCAGAATTATTTATTGCGTTCATAGCTGCATTTACATATTTACCTACTATATGACTAAATAATGTTGAAGAGCTAAAATAGGTGGGAAATTGACATTTTTTGAAAAGTGCTGGGATTGATATGAATTATGAGTATTTTTAATTTTCGGCAATATTTGTGTTAATACATACATACTTTTAATTAATCAATTGACTTGTTATACTCAAAAAATTTTTTGAATCTTTCTTTGAGTTGTGCTTTGTGACGTATTAACAAAGTTCTTAGAAAATTACCCTGTCTAGATTGTTCTTTAAATTTAACAAAAACTCATACAAGTCAATAAAATTTTAGGTCGAGAAAGTTTGTTCAAAATAAAAAAAATTCCACCAACAAAATTCATCTTTGGTGCCTTTGCCTTCAGATCAATATTAGAAAACAATGAAAATGAAGGAAAAAATTTGTAACCCACGAAACTTTATAATATGTTTAGTGTTTTGTTTATATTATCCAATCCATAGTTTAAAATTTTTTATTAAAATTTGAGAAAGAAATAAAAGTTTAGATGAGCAAATATCATGTTTTTTTTTAAATAACGACTTGATTATGAATTGAGCATGTACTATTTTACTATACTTTTTTTCAAACAAATTAAGCATTTTGTCAAACAAATTAGACAATTTCTTTTTCAAATTAGACACTTTTATTTTCCTTTTTTTATCTTTTTGAAAAAAAATTTCAGAACAGAACTAAATTTTGCAATCCAAAAAAACTATTTATTTTTACTAAAACAAATCTCTGTTAAAATTGATAACTTAATTTATTAAATGTAAAATGTATCATTTTACAAAAATAAAAAAACTTATACTTGTTTAATTTGTTTGACGAAATGTTCAATTTGTTTGGAAAAACGCTGAATTTGACTGAAAAAAGGTATAGATATACATACATATGTACAGCATTATATATTGTTATTGATTTCTAATTTTCTATAATAAAAAATATTCTATAATAAAACAACAGTTTACAATAATTAATTTTTTAAATATTTTTGTTATCTGTTATAATTTGTTCCAATGTATATTCATACATATATATAGAAACATTGAACAAAATTTGATTCTATTTGTGAATTTTTACATACATTACTATATGACGTAATATGTATGTAGTTATGTACATATCCATGTATTAGAAATCATCATGTAAATGAATGTGCGCGCACTATTATTTGAATTTTTTTAAATTTTATATTTTTACAATTATTAAATTCAAATAAGTAAAAAAAATACATTTTTGATTTTCAAACATTATAAAATTATTTATTATTATAAATATACATACATATGTAAACGCACAATAAAACATTTATAAAATTATTTTATAACATTACATGGATTGACAAAAATAAAATATATGTTTTTTTAAAAAACTACTCGATAAAAAGGATAATCATATTTGAAATTTTGGTAGATATTAACTGAAAAAATTTCAAATTACACAAACACAATAATAACCAAAAATGAAAAATTAAAACGATATTCTCATTATTATTTGATTTCTAATAAAAAATATTATTTTTTGTTTTTGCTTTTATAATAAAACTAGCTTTGTAGCCCGTCATAAATGACGGAAGCAAAATAAATCCTAGTTTCTTTTTTTCTTAGATTTTTTATTCCGAAATTACAGTACTTATGTTTATATCACTTTTTATTTATTTTTATTTTAGTTTATATTGGCCTAACACTAATCTTTTTTTTTTTTATATAACAGAAAAAGAAGTACCATACCAACAAATTTGTATAAAATGTTTGTATTTTTGTATGGTATACTCGTACTCACTTCCATTTAGTTATAATTCGTTAGTTGGGTTCCATTTAGTATAAATTATACCGTATTAGCGTTATTGTGGCCTCTGGGAGAGCAAATTTAAAAATGGGATCTTATCTTCATATAAATTTTGTCTTTTGTATAATGTATAGGGATCTTATTTTGCTATATGAATAAACTGTTATTATGGTATTGTGTTATTTTTAAAAAAAATTTCAAAAAGTTTTGTATCTAAATTGGTAAAATTTACAAAAAATACAAAAACATTTTCATCAATAATTTTCAATTTAAAAATAACAATGTTTTATTATCCGGCGTAGAAGTAGAGTTAATTATCCTACTCTACTTCTATCAAGTTCTATTGATTGAACAATGAACCTGAACAGTGAAGTGAAAAGTGAACACTTAACACTGAAAATAAAATAATATTTTTGGAATGGAGCATATAGAACATACAGAATACAGATACAGCAAATAATAAAAAAAAAACAAAAAAAAACAAAAATAATTTTTTTTGAGTGAAGTGAGTTACGCACACAATAATGCCAAAAATAAAAGGTAGAAGCAATAAAGTAGTATAATGTATAATATTATACAATACAAATATGCTGATACACATGTGTATTATTATGTATAATTTTAAGTAATAAGAATAACCTTTGAGTGAATTATGTTTTTTTTTGTGTTAAATGTTGTTTGCCTTTTGGTTATTATACCATATTAAACTATTGATTAAATTTCTATTAGTCCTTATTATTATAAATCAAAAAAATTGTTTGTTTTATTTATATTATTATTATTATTTATTATTTTTCCTTATTATTTGCGAAGAAGACTAACATTAAATTAAAAAAATATAGTTCATGCAATCAATTTTTCCTGCAAAGGTTCAGCATGGTAGACAGGGGTTAAAAAAATGCACCAAAGCAATTTGTATATATATGCATTTTTATACATACGCAATTTGTATATGTGTTGGAGCGTTCCGCCGAACTTACAAACATCGAGATAAATGCAGAATTTTTGCTTTTATAATAAAATAACAGTTTACAGTAAGAAATTTTGTTTAATAAATTATAATTACAGTATCTAGAGAAAAAAATAAAAAGCAAGAGAGTGGCGAGGCAGGCTATTGAAAAAAATTGCCAGAAAAATTTGTTCTACGCTGGACTTCTATTATACTACTTTTTCTATGGTAGTAGTACTAAATATTTTCCTAATTCAAAAAAATTTCATTCTAATTCTAGTTCTAATAGCTTTCAATCTAGTTCTAAGAGTATTAAGAAGAGTAGCAACCTTAACACTAAGTCTTATCATAGTAGTACTACCCCAGATATTAATAATAAGAATAACCTTAAATATAAATCTGTTAATAATAACTTAAGAACTAACTCAAATTATAACCATAGCACTATAATCAAAAATATAAACCACTTAAAACACAACTAATATCATGGCATTCCTTAGAGAAACTGACATTTTCAATAAAATATAATAAAATTCATTAAAAACCAATAAAAAAAAATTAATTTTTCTAATATAATATAAACTAGGCTAAAATCAAAATTATAAACTTAAAGAGGAAAAAAAAAATGAATTTGAAATTAAAATACAAAAAAAAGAAACAAAAAAAGTAAATCAAAAATCTAAATTTAAAACCACATTATGTTTAAAAATAATAATGAAATAAAAATTTAAGATAATTATGTAAAAAAACTTTAAAGAATGAGGGCTTGACAAAACCCACGTGGTTAATAAGCCCATAATAAAGATCTTATAAATAAATAAACCATTTAAAAAGGTTATTGAAAATACGTAAATATTCTCCACGTAAATATTCTATTTTCGTACAAGGAGAGACCATTGTTGCTGGAGCATCTCAAAACTTTTCAAAAAGTTCTAGCTTCAAAAAATCTACTAATTTTATTAACCCACTAGTACCATCTATCGTTAGGTTAATCCAAAAAACAGTTAATTCTGGTTATAATAGGTATGCTCTTGCAAGATTTAGAGATCATAGAATTTATGATAATGTTAGCGTATTTGTATAATAAACCAGATTCCGTATGTATTGATGGTAACACAAAAACTAGCATTCAGGTTTTAAATTCAACAAGAGGGTCTTCCATCAGAATACATAGAACTTCGTAAATTATTTATAATTTCGGACTGGAATAACTTGATAGAAATCAACCAGACTTTGCCTGTTGTTACTATCGACAATTACCATCCCCCGATTTGTTTCTCATATTGTTATAACAGCCCTACTAATAACACTCTTTCCAACTCCTATAGGTACAACTTCTCTAAAGCAAATTTTGTAGCTTTAAATAATTATTTTTCTTCAACTAATTTTGAAAATTAAAAAACTCCATTTTAAAAATTGCTCTGAATCACTTATCATTGTCAATTTTATTTAATAAATTTCTTGAACACGGAATATTTCCTCAATCTTGGGAATATGCCTATATCAAACCGATTCACAAAAAGGTCCAAAAAATGACATCGCAAACTATCGTCCAATAGCTAAACTGTCAAGTATACCAAAGGTTTTTGAACTTATGGTGTATGATGCTATATATAGCGAATGTTCTGCTCTACTTGTGCCTATTCAGCATGGTTTTATGAAGGGAAGATCAATCGTAATAAATTTAGTAATCATGTTCCATGTTTCTTAATTCGGTGGAAGCTGGTTTCCAGACTGACGTCGTTTATACTGATTTAAGTAAGGCATTTGATCTACTTCCTCATAGTGTTAATTTACTAAAACTTCACAAGCTAGGATTCCCAACATTCCTATTAAAATGGATCGAATCTTGCCTATCGAATAGATCCTACAATATTATCTTTAGACATGGCATTTCCAGTACGTTCCATGTTAATTATGGTGTCCCGCAAGGCAGCCATCAGAGTCCATTAATTTTCATCATTTCCGTCAACGATTTACCCTCGTTAATTAAAAACAGCAGCTTTATAATTTATGCGGGTGATATGAAAATATTTAAAGAAGGACTTGAATACCTTCATGAAATGGTGCACAGTTAACAATTTAAAACTAAACATGGACAAATGTAATGTCATCTCTTTGACTCGTCCTTAACACCAATTGCTGCTTCAGCGATAGTGTTATTAAAAGAGTACCCCACTTTAAGGATCTTTGAGTAAAGTTTGACGAGAAACTGTCTTTCAATTAGCACATCAACGCAATTATTAATAAAGCTAATTCTATGTTGGGTCTCATTAAGAGATGGGCTAGGGAATTCGACGATCCATATGATACCAGATCATTGTATATGTCACTAGTTTGTCCCAATCTTGAGTATGCTAGTCAAGTGTGGTCACCACACTATAATATTCATATTGATAGAATTGGGGCAATTCAGAAAAATTTTGTGGGGTATGCGTTACGTAGACTGCCATGGGCTGACCCTCTTATACTACCCCCTTTTAAAAATCGCCTAAAGTTACTTAACATAATCTATTTGGAATCTAGAGATATTTCAGATATTTTCTTCATACTACAAGTTATGAAAGATGAAATCTATTCACAGTACATTAAGAGTATTGTGAATGCCCATGTCAATACTAGTACACGATTTCGCTCAGAGAACATTTTTAATGCCTTTTGTCATCGAAAAAATTACGGGAAATATGATATGATTAATAGGAGAATAAAAGCTACATTGATCTTTCATTAAGTGAAGGAAGCCAAATTTAAAAGGATTTATTGCTACAATTCTCTTGGAATTGAATATTTGAGTTCGAACTTTAATAGAACAGATATATGGTTACAAAAAAAAACATTTTCTTATCATCACACTTAATAACAATTTGTTAATACGTAGTAATAGTTTTCCAATTTCCTTCTATTTTGCTTTTAAATTGTAGAGTACTTAAGTTTAGAATAATTTTGTTAAATATTAATTAATTTTTTTTTTTTTTTTTTTTTTTTTTTTAGTTTAAGACCTAATTGTAATCTAAACAAGAAATAAATAAATAAATAAATAAGTTACCAATAGATATACCAACTGCCGGTTCCGGGCCATAAATGTTTCCCGTCGATGATCTGGCTAGTCCGTCAGCCTTCTCATTTCCAGTCACGCCACTAAAACCCAGTATCCAGATCAGTTGTAGCTTGTTTCGGAGCCCTATCAATTTTAGGGCTTCCGGAAATTCTCCCACCAATCTAGATTCGAAGAGGTTACTTTCAAGAGTTTTTAAGGCACAAAAGATTCTAATGATATTGTTAGACCATCTTTGCTTTTTTATTATATTCACAGCTGCGTTTATGGCACTTCAGCCTGGAAGACTGTGCAGTATTTACCAAGAGGAATCTGGATTTCAAGTTGTTCTTTTTCAAAGAACACTCCCGCGCGTAGAGCCGTGTGCGACCCGTCAGTGAAAATGTCTGAGGTGTTCGAGGACCTAGTCTGCCCTTCTGAATCGCGCTAGGTCTCTTTTGTCGCGATTTCTACTTTGTATCTGTTCTTTAGGTAGAATCATGTATCTTTTCTCTCTGTGCTTTCTTTGAAGTCCTTTCATAGCTTCTGATGTTCGTTTCTACATCCTCTAGTATTCCCTATAGCTTACAACCTTCTTGAAACTTTGAGGGCCTCCATTCTTACACAAAGATGTAAGGGTAGAAGCCCAAGAAGTATTTGCATAGCCGCTGTAGGTGTTGTACTAAAAGCACTTGTTACACAGGAACACGCAAGTCCTTGTACTGCTTTTAGTTTTTTTATGGCATTTACTGTGAATGTTCTCGGAATCCATGCAATGGTCAACGCTCGGTGGCGGAGTAGGTAGACCGCCTGCTTTTCAACCGAAGGGTTCCAGGTTCGATTCCCGATGAAGCAAAAAAAATATTTGTCGGTTTTTCGACCTGGTCCAGTACCCTTTGTCATTGGGGTAAAATAAATGACAAAAATAATTGAGAGTAATAAATGACAAAAATAATCTGGTAACAACTTAAATAAAATGGAGCTATTCCATTTAAGAAGACTTAGTTCCTGACAATAGTAGTGGTTTTCCACATTTAATGAGTTGATAAGCCAGTAATTTGATAAAATAAATACTCGAAATATTGTAGATATTGTAGTGTAAAATTGCAGACCGTACTTAATTAAAGCACGAAAAGGTGATTCTACCTAAGTTCTACCTAAGTCAAGAACATAAAAAAAAAAAAAAAAAAATGGACCCATAGCAAACAATAGGTCTGATGCACACTTTGTATAGTCTTAAGACTATTTTAGGTGTTAGGCCCCAATTTTTGCCAAAGGCCCTTCTGCCATAGAACTTTCACAGCATTAAAACATTTCATTTCGATATGTTTCGCCCAGTACAGCTTCTTATTAAGTATGATCCCTAGATATTTTACTTCGTCTCGAAGTTCTAGGTTATTTCCTTCAATGGAAATTTCATTGTATTAATCGTATAATTTTGGGGTGAATTGTTGACAGCTAACTCTATTATAATATATGATGATATTAAGATTTTTTTTCATTTATATATTACTAGAGGCATAAGCTGTCTTCGCGCCTTCTACACCGTGATGCCGGCAAAGTATCTGCTATAGTAAGGAATTGGTCTTTATTTGATTTTTTCACAAAAGTTTTTATAAATAAGTTTTAAAAATGTTTCATCAAACTGCGGACATAAAATAAAAATTTATTTTGATCCATACAAAACCCAATAAAATAAAATGAGTATAGCCAAATAGGATATGTATACAAACGCACACAATCAAAATCATGTCGTATTCGTAACGTAATTGATTAAAAGGAAATATGTATACCTTACATATATAAGATGAATAATCAGAAAATGCGCGTATTCTACTCTAAAATTATTATTGTGTTTGTGTAAACCAATCCATGCAGGCTTTTTGAAAGCAATTTGTATAAATAGTATTAGAAGTATTAGATCATCTCACAATGAACACATTAGCTCATATTTTTTGTTTTCCGTATTTTTATTATTATATTTGCCTTAATTAACTTGCCTTGGACTTTATATGTTTGTTTCAATTTGCTTCAATTCAACAAAATACCCATTTCAATAACCATTTAACCAATGTATTATGTATATCCATAAAAAGAGTAAGAACTCATGTATGTATTCATTTGTTTGCACACAAATTCATATGCAAATTTGATAAACATTGTCAGAAATAGACGATAATAAGAATTTTAGGTGTAAGAAAAAGAAAAAATATAGTAAACAAAAGAGAGTAACAAAAAAAGTTGGCTGAAATTAAATAAATAAAGTTTATAATTTTGAAAAATATTTTCGACAAAAATTTCGTTGAAATATTTAACAATATTATTTTCTAAATTGTATCAACTATGCATAAGATTTTTAGGAGACCTAACTAAAACAGCGTTATCATATTCTTTAAATTCTGTGATTTCTAAAAAGATGTTGTCCTCAGTATTATTTTATAATCGTATACCAATATAATAAATATTTCGGTTTGCTAATATAATTAATAAAAAATAATAATGTTTGTAACTCCAAATTATTACTGACAAAAATATTAATAATATCTTATATTATTGTAATGTAATTATAATTTAATATTTTTAATAGGTATATACGAAAATAATAATGTTTAAAACGAAAATATTAAAATAATAAAAGATCAGAATTAATCATCGTATAAGGGAACAAATTAAATTAGAACTAACATTTTTTGCCACCCTGCCTCATATAAATAATGGGAGGAAACGTAAACAAATCCAAAGGAGAATAATGAGAACGCAAAATTATTTTACAGTATAAAGCAAAAGGCAAACATCTGTTTTGTACCTTTTCTCTCTCATAATAAATTTGGTATACGATAAGTAAATGTAAATATTACCTCTTTTAACTAATGATATTTTGCTCGGTTTGATATTTCTTAAAAATTAGGTTGTCGTAAAATGGGAGTGTGTATTCTTGTTAATATAGATTATAGATATTCTTTGCATTCAACTAAGGTGAAATTTACATTATGTGTACTAATAATGGAATATGGATATTTGATAAAGTCAAAATTTGGTTTCTCTTTAAATTCACTATATTTATTGACATTTCTATGGTGTAAAGAAGCAAAAAAAAAAAAAACAAAAAAAGGAATTCAAAATAAATGTGGGCAATACAAATAATTATCATTATATTTCAATCATTTTCTATTATTATTCAATTTCAATTATTTTCAATCATCATTTTCATTATATTTTTTTTGTGTTTATAATTTGGTTTCTTTTATTAATCTCTTTCTTTTATTATTTCGCTTTCTCTGACTAAGTATATGTAAATGTACGTACATGTGTCATATAGGGCTTGCATTTGTTACATACATAATCATATGGCTTAGTTTAATTGAAAATAAAATGCAAACATTATTTATGGAAGAAAACTAAATTTGAACCTATCAGTTATCTATCACTCAGTTAGAAATGACTCTTCTCGAATGTAAAAAAAGTTTAATTTCGATTTATGCATGTATATATTATACTTTTATATGCCAATTTATGCTTAGGCAGCGTTTACACGTCGGACAAAATCGAATTTTATCGTAGATAAAGTCGGATGAGTGTTTACATTTCAGACTTTTTCTCAGATTTAATCTACGATTTTACGTCAAATATTTTTTGTATTTAACAGGGTTTCTTTTTATAAAGTGCGTAATTTTTTATTGGTGAAAATTTTTTAATACGTAAATTAAAAAATTCAAAGGTATCTAATCAAAAATCTCCAAAAAAATTTTAAAAATATACATTACACATTTGAAGTATGAGCAATAATAACCAAATTGCGTTAGAGTGAATTTTAGTGCCATTTGATTATATGTGTTGTTCTTTGAAAATATATCAGTTTTCATTAAAAAAATATTTTCACTAAAAAGTCGAAAATAAAATAAGGAAAAAAAAATTTTTTTTTTAGAAATATTTACCTTCAATTTAAACGTACTAAAACTACAAAAATAAACTTTAGAATCGCAACTTGATATAATGTTTTCATAGCAAGTTATGATTGTAATTACGGAAAAAGAAAATTAGCCGAAATTCTAGGAAGTCTTGAGATGAGATTAAGAGATTTGGTAAAAAGTTCGGCTAATTTGCTTTTTCCGTAATTACAATCATAGCTTGCTATGAAAACATTATATCAAGTTGCGATTCTAAAGTTTATTTTTGTAGTTTTAGTACGCTTAAATTGAAGGCAAATATTTCTAAAAAAAAAAATTTTTTTTCCTTTCTTTTTAAATGTTTATTTCATTTTACATTTTTGTTTAAAATACAAATTGGCATGTAAATTGCATTAATATATAGCTTTTTTGCTTGACTTAACCTCATCTTACAACTTGTGATGAAAAATTATAGCAGGTATATGATCAAAAGATAAAGTTATATGCAGATATTTAAGCTTTTTTTAGATTTACCTAATTCAATTATGAGCTATTTCAGCGAAATTTAAATATTAGACCATTACAGAAAATCAATTCGCTGACTTAAGAGAAAATAATTTGATAAATTGAGAACCTAATTAAAACAGAAATTTTTCCGATTAATATAAAAAACTAAAGATGTCTCTCTTTATTTATCTCTTGTTTAGATCAAACAGATTACAATTAGGTCCTAAACTAAAAAAAATAAAAGAAAAGTAATTAATATTTAACAAAATTATTCTAAACTTAAGTACTCTACAATTTAAAAGAAAAATAGAAGGAAATTGGAAAACTAGAACTAAGTATTAACAAATGGTTATTAGATGTGATGATAAGAAAATGTGTTTTTTATTTTTTTTTGTAACCATATATCTGTTCTATTAAAGCTCGAACTCAAATGTTCAATTCCAAGAAGTACAAGTAGCAATAAATCCTTTTTAAATTGACTTCCACTTAAGGAAAGATTAATGTAGCTTTTATATTTATTGCATAACATAAACATCCTATTAATGGGTTCAAATATCCCGTAATTTGTTGATGATAAAGGGCATTAAAAATGTTCTCTGAGCGAAACCTTGTACTAGTATTGACATGGGCATTCACCATACTTTTAATGTACTGTGAATAGATTTCGTCTTTCATAACTTGTAGTATAAAGAAAATATCTGAAATATCTCTTCTAGATTCCAAATAGATTAAGTTAAGTAACTTTAGGCGATTTTTATAAGGGGGTAGAATAAGAGGGTCAGCCCATGGCAGTCTACGTAACGCATACCTCAAAAAAAATTTCTGAATTGCCTCAATTCTATCAATATGAATATTATAGTGTGTTGACCACACTTGACTAGCATACTCAAGATTGGGACGAACTAGTGACATCTACAATGATCTGGTAACATATTGCAGCTTCAAAATTAGTGGAAGAAAAATAATTTTTTAAAGCTACAAAATTTTCTTTAGAGAAGTTGTACCTATAGGAGTTGGAAAAAGTGTTATTGGTAGGGCTGTTATAACAATATTAGAAACAAATCGAGGGATGGTAATTGTCGATAGTAACAAGAGGCAAAGTCTGATTGATTTCTATCAAGTTATTCCAGTCTGGACTGAAAGTAAAATCCAGCTGTCTGCCTAAATAATTAGTTTTACTAGAGACTTGTTGCAAACCATTGACATGGCAACTATCAATTAAGGAAATTTCGACTTCAGAAACGATGTTTACTTGAGCTAAATATGGTTCAACATCATGCATGCTCCAGCGTATGTTTGGTAAGTTAAAGTCTCCACATATGATAATTTTGTCATCAGGCTTTAACCAAGATGTTACTGAACCAAGAATGTGTTCAAGTTCAAGATATATATTGTGAGGTGAATGGGGAGGAATATAACAGCATAATATATAAATATACTTGTTGCGTAGCTCTATTTTAATTGCAACTAGTTCTAAAGCACCAGCTAAAGGTAAAGTAACTTCATTGGCATTAAATTCACTTTTTACAGCAATAGGAACTCCTCCTTCTTTTGCGATGATAGCATCAATTAAATTTTGATACCTGTCTTTACGAAAAACGGTGTAAGAAGAATCGAAGATCGCAAGGGAATTGATAGAGCTATGCAGCCAAGTTTCAGTTAGAGCAAATATATCATGATCTAAAATTTTGAGTTTGTGTAAGCGTCAGAAATTTTAGTTCGCATCCTCCTGACATTCTGATAAAATAAGGTGAGGTGTTGAATAGGTAGAGTTGTCAATTTATTACTTACAATGTCATTAGGTTTAATAACTTTTAAATTAGGTCTAGGAACGAAAAAACCGCTTATTCATTCTCTTGTTGCAAACGTGGTTGCGATAAGTTTCAAGATCTTTCATTAGGTTAGCACCGCTTACTCCACGTGTTTCGTGATAATTTATAAATAATTTACGAAGTTCTATGTATTCTGATGGAAGACCCTCTTGTTGAATTTAAAACCTGAATGCTAGTTTTTGTTTTACCATCAATACATACGGAATCTGGTTTATTATACAAATACGCTAACATTATCATAAATTCTATGATCTCTAAATCTTGCAAGAGCATACCTATTATCACCAGAATTAACTTATTTTTGGGTTAACCTAACGATAGGTGGTACTAGTGGATTAATAAAATTAGTAGAGTTTTTGAAGATAGAACTTTTTGAGAGGTTTTGAGATGCTCCAACAACAATGGTCTCTCCTTGTATGAAATTAGAATATTTGCGTGGAGGTAACGATGTATTTTCCATAACCTTAAGTGGTTTATATTTTTGATTAGTGCTACGGTTATAATTTAAGTTAGTTTTTAAGTTATTATTAACAGATTTATATTTAAGGTTATTCTTATTATTAATATCTGGGTAGTACTACTATGATTAGACTTATTGTTAAGGTTGACTCTTCTTAATACTCTTAGAACTAGTAGTGTTTGTAAAAACTGTGTAAAAACTTTAAAAAGGATAGCAATTCAAACTATAGATAAAAAAACAGTTGAACAGATTGAACACATTCTTTTAAAATTCCAATTGCGATTTTAGTTGTAATAACATTGTTATATGCCATATAGTGTTAAATTCAAATGTATAATTTTCATTCCTAATTGTAAATAGATTTTATTATTAACTTAAGATCATAACATGTAACAAAAAAAATCAAATAGGTACCTAAGTATATTAAAATAAATATAATTTCTTATGTTTATGTTTACACAATTAATATAATGTTGAACTAACTAATAAATAGAAATAGAAAGTGCTTGTTTATATTATATGCATATTCCATATTATATCCTGTAGAGAAACTATTAAAATTCAAACATTAATTGACATCTAGATATTTGGTCTAATATATTCGAGCTAACCATATTCTTGATCGATATTAGTCAATTGTATCTATTACTTTGATAGTATTACATAACTCTATATTTTTACAATACCAGTTCCATTAATTTTAAAATATCAGAATATCAATGTTCATGTGGCTTTTAATGTTTTTTTTTATTTTTATTTTAAAATCTATAATTATTCTGATAAAAAAAATTATTAATGGAAAATTAGATTTCGAAATAAGTGAATCACTTTAATTGCTATTCATATAAAATTTAATAGAATCAAAAAATCTTTTCATATTCCTTATTATAAAATACAAGTATAAAAAAAACCCTTACCAAAAAATAAAAAAAAATTATCTATTGCTGCCAGTCTGATCTATGTTTATTAAAATGTTCTGCTTTTTAACAAAGTAAACGTTTAGATTATTCCTAAAATAGAAAACCACTGAAATTCAAATTTTGATTAAATCGTTCAAGTGCTTATTAAGTTATAATTTCCGTATTCTTATGAAATATCCTACAAGATACGAGTATGTAACATATTTTAACATATACATAACATACCTAAAATATTAGAAACAAATTATATGGTTTTATTCTTTCATTATTTTTTAATTGATATTGATATGTAAATTAGGTACCTTTTCAATATTCTTCAAAATATTTTATTCGAAACTATTATTTTATTATTACTTTATTTTTCTTGTATATATAGTATATGCCCACGTGCTAAATACAAAAAAAAACATCAAAGAATTTAATTAGTCGTAAAAATTTTTGTGTTCTGAAGAAAAATAAATGAGCCTGTTGATCTTTCAAAATGCTCTCAAGTTTATTAAATGGAATTAATTTTCAATACAAATAAATTAAAAAAAAAAAACATGCTTATATGTATATTGGTCACATGAGAAAATTACATACGACAAAATTTCATAAGGTAAAATTACAAATGTACAAAATTTCATATTTAAAAAAAATACATATTTAAATTTTGAATAAAATTTAAAATTTTTGGGTTTGTAATTTTCTTAAAAAAAGTAAGAATACAAATTCTTTTATTTCGTAAACATGGTCTTATTACTTATATTTTATTATGGGTCTTAGAATTTTCTATTTATTAAACTATTTAATTTTAAGGCTATCAACTATTCAGGTAGCCAGAATGTATTAAATAACGTTATAGGATTATATAAATAATGCTTATAAGATTTCCTAAATTTTTAAAAACCCAGGTAAATTTCTAGATTTTGTTAAATAACTAAACATTCTAATTTTTGTATAAAATTTAATTATTTATTTTTTTATTAATTTATTATTTTTATAAATTTTCTTTTTAATAATGATGCTTAATGGTTTTTCAATAATAATAATAATAATCTTTTACAATATTTTTTCTCAACTTTAGAAAAAGCGTAAATTTGGTAAAAACTATAAAGAAAATAAAAATTTAGTTTTTATAGGGATGCTGCCCTCAAAGCGCCGCTTCTCTTTTTTTTTCCTTTTTTTTTATACGCAGACTGGTAGAAATCTTCAAAAGACACAATGAGCCCCGTAGCTTGACATTGTGTGTGGGACTCTTACCCATTAAACCACACCCTTCCTATATTGCGATCTAGTCCTACAATAGCAATTTTTTCTTGTCTTTACTTTATTTTTCAATGTAGACTACATCTAGCGATGTCTATCTAACTTATCCTTTGGCGTATTCATCCATAACGTTGAAGACCAATCGCATCAGCGAAAAAAAGCCAACCAGCTCTCCGAACGAATTTATAATTATGGAAGACTTGTGAAAAACCTCAATTCGTTGGAAGTTAACATAACGAAATTCTTCACAAATCCCGTAAAAACAAATCTATCTAAACATGGGAGCGAGTCAACCTCTGATCACCAGCGCGACGAGTCCTCAAGAATGTGGGTTATTATTGCTGCATAGCTCAACTACCTCCACATTTACATGGTGTTGAAGCCTTTTTTCGTGACTTCTTGCAAATTTCTGTATTTCCTTATCGACAGATTCTATTTGCAAATCTCTTTGTCACAGTTTCTTATGAACCAGGGCGCGTTCACAATGTTTCTTAGGACTTTATTCTGGAACCTCTGAATAATATCTCTATTACTTTTTTTGCTGCATCCCCATAGCTGGATGCCATATGACCATACTGGTTTCAGTATTTGTTTATAAAGCGGAAGTTTGTTTTGTATTGTTTAGGTAGAATTCTTACCTATGAGCCAGTTCATTTTTCTATACCGGATTTGTAATTCCTCTTTCTTGTTTTTTATGTGAGCTTTCCAGCGATATTTGGCAGTATTTGAATGGGGTATTTCTTGACCATTTATATATACTGGTTTATGGTAAATTTTTTTATTTGTGAAATCCACATGTTCTGACTTAGCTTCATTTAATTTTAGCCTCCATCTTTTTGTATAATCTTGGATTTTTGTTGTAGCTCTCTGCAGCTTTTCTATGGATTCTTTATTATTTTCCCCAACAGCAAGAACCGCTGTATCATCTGCAAACGTCGCAATAATATTATATTCTAGTGCAGGAAAGTCACAAGTGTACACTTGTGACTTGAGGAACCCCGAGGAACCCCTTGAGGACCTTGAGGAACCCCGGCATTAATTTCTTTAAGATCGGAATATGCTCCTTGAAGTTTTATGTAGAAGTATCTCTCTGATAAGTAGCTTGCTATGATTTCCGAATGTTCTTTTGGAAGGATTGTTTTCATTTTACAATTCAACCCCTTATGCCACACCTTATCGAATGCCTGAGCTGAACAGACCTTCTTCTCCTCTAGAGCTTTTTCAATAGTGTTTGTTATTCTGTGTACCTGGTCTATTGTAGCATGTTTTTCTCTAAAACCGAATTGGTGATCCGGTATTATATTCTTTCTTTCAATAATAGGTTTCAGTCTTCTTAGATAAATTTTTTCGAACAGGTTTGACATTATAGGCAGTAGTGAAATTGGTCTATAGGATGATACTTCATTCGGTAGTTTTCCAGCTTTGGGTATTATGATGTCTTCGGCAAGTTTCCACAATTTCGGAACATATTTTAGTCTAAATGCAGCATTTATAATATTCGTTATCTTAATTATTGCCTTTTCTGGTAGTTGCTTTCGAATCTGCCCCGTTATCAAATCATATCCCGGAGCTTTTTTGGAATTAGTTTTGTTTATTTCTTTTTTCACTTCAGCTGGGGTTGTTAATTCGATTTCTTCTTCTTCCTGAACTGATTCTATATTAAGATTTTCACCTTCTTCTCCGTCGTTGGTTTGAAATATGTTTTCTAAGTGTTCCGCAAATAATTTAGCCTTTTCTTTATTATCTTTCGCCCAATTTCCGTCCAATTTCTTAATTGGAGGAATTTGCTCAATAGGTCCTTTCAGATTTTTAGCTGCTTGCAAAGAGAGTAATCAGTGCTTTTATCATTTGTTACTTCTTCTAAATATATATTAATCGGTTTGTTTTTCACTTCCTTAATTATTCTTCTTAGTTGTTGCATGAGATTATTTAGCCTAGTTTTATCTTGTGGAGCTCTAGTTTGATGCATTTTTTGCTAGTTCTGAGTTTTGTTGCAATTAGTTCTAAGATTTCTAGTGAATATTTATTTCCTTTTACTCTTTGTTTTAAAACTGGAGTATTTTCCCACACTGTTAGTTGGATATCTTTAATGTATTTCTCTACCTCTGAATCCAATTGTTCTTTGTATTGTAACTGAACAGCTAGTTGGATTTGTTTCTAGACATACTTTGAAGCTTTCCTAGTCAATGTATTTATTGGCCAGAACCGGATTCCTCTTCCTTTGAATAGCGTCTTCACTTACAGTTAGTAGTATTGGAGAGTGGTCAAAGTTCATTTCCTGCCTATCTTCTATCTGTATGAAATTATTCGAAATGTTTTTAATTATAAAAGAATCGATTAAATCAGGTATTTTATTTAGATCTGTAGGCCAATAAGTTGGTTTTCCTGTAGATATTATTTTACAGACAAATTCGTTTGTTGCCTGGAACAATTCCCTGCCTTTAGTTGTTGTTAACCGTGATCCCCAGTTCGTATTTTTGGAATTAAAATCACCCCCTTTAATAAACTTTTTTCCTAGTTTCTTATAAAGATCTAAATAATGATGGTTCTTCAAGGAGTACTTAGGTGGACAATATATACTTGCCACTACAATAAAGTAACTCTTACATTTTAGGTTTACGGCAATAGCTTGTATATTTTCTGTTTCAAATTTGGCTTCTTCAAAATGTTGTATATTTTATTTTATAATCACAGCACTTCCCCCTCTAGCCGAGTTACTCGGATGTATGCTATGGTAAACTTTATAACTACGAAAGTTAATATGTGTATGTTTGGTAAAGTGTGTTTCTGCTATAAGACAAATATCTATATTATTTATGTCAAGGACTGCTTGTAGCTCTTGTTGGTGTTGTTGCAGTCCATTGGCATTCCATGAAATAATTTTCAGTTTATTTAAAATCTTTTCGGTTTCGAAGCAGATTTCGTTTCGAAGCTCCTTATTATTAACATTTCTTTTCCCCGTAAGAACTTTTGCACCGTAAGTTTTACTTTTTGCATTTGTTTGGAAATAAGGTTAACTTGCGACGTTTGCAGATAATTTGTAGTTTGTTTTTTAGCGTATTGTGTAATATTTATATTCCTTTTTTGTGGATTTATGTGCATATAAATTTAATTTTTTGCATTTCTTTTTCGATCATGCAACCTCTATAATTAGCTGGATGTTGATCTCCGCAATGTACACATTTTGGTGGTTCATTTTTAGGGTTTGAACATTCTCTTGTATGGTGTTTACCTGCACATTTAACACATCTTGGGATTTTTCCACAGTATTTTTGTGTATGACCATATGCCTGGCATGATTTACATTGTACTACAAGTTTATTTTTTCTTAATGGCTCAATATCCACCACAAATTTTAAAATATTTTTAATCTTGTAAGTTCTGTTAATATCTTCTTCAGCTTTGAAAATTAACATAAACAATGTTTAATCGTACTTTATTTTCCCAGCTTCGTTTGTTCGTAGCTTCTATTATCGAGTTCTCTGTTTACAAGATCTTTAATTATTTCTTCTGTTTTACATGAGTGCGGCAAGCTTTTCACCATTACTCTTATTGGTCTTTGCTGCTTACTTTCGTATGAGTGCCAATTGTATTTATACTCTGATAGCACTTTTGTTACAGTTCTCATCTAAATCTAACAAATTGATTTTTATACAGTTCTTGCCAAGAAGTTTCATCTCAAACTGCTTTTCTGTTATTACTTTTCTTAAATTCTCGAAGAATTCGTTATAGTTATTTAATTCATTCACAATTATTGGCGGTGGAGATTGTTTTTTCTTAACTTTTCCCGGGTCGGTTACTTTTTTTGGGGAAATAACCTTTTTTGGAGAAGTTTCCTTCTTTGGATTTGTTTTAGAATCCATCTTTTTTGCCTTTGGGGAGTAAGTGGATCATTTAACTTCCTTTTTTGCTTCTGTTTTACTCATATCCACTCAGTCTCTTTAGCTAACTCTTCCTCATCTGTAGAGTATACTATTTTCTTACTATTTTCGGAAATTGATAATTGGGGAACTTGTGTAGCTTGTGGTTTCTGCATCTTTATATTGGTGATTTCACTTTTATGTTCCTTTGTTTCCAAAGTTTCACTTTAAATTTGTTTTTCCATATTACTTATCAACTGTTTTAGTTGTGTTGTTTCATTGACAGCCTTCTGCCATTTGTTATACAGGGCACTTTCTTTCATCTGATCTCCAAGTGGTGGTGATCTATTAATTTTTCCGCTCCGCTATATTATTTTTTGCATTTTTTGTATTTTGGACCACTGGCGACTCCTCTGACCTCCTTTTGAGGTCAGCAAAGCCCTCGCCGCCAGCCGTGGCTTCTGCCGTCACTTTGGTAGATATCCCCTACGGATTTATTTGTTTATTTACGTTATTCATATTTATATTATATATATTTTTTGCATTTTACCTACTGCCAGGACATTGACTGCCGTCTCTCAGGGATCAGACGTAGACCAGAGAGCCGATCGTTCCGAGTCCGTCGCTTCGGGATTTTTATTTGAATTTTTAGCCGCCTTTTACGACAAGCAGTCCATACTGCGGAAGTATTCTAAACTCCTCCCGCAGGACTTTTATTGCTTCTCATTTATTGAAACCTGATTTTTGCCGACGACAAGTAAACGCAGGCGGCAAGGTTTTAGTAAAAAATATATAGAAAAAAAACAATATACAAATTATAACTCATATATGACTTCTATAAATTTAAAATTATAAAACAATAATTGATAAAATGCTACCCAATTTTTTGGAAAGGTGTCAATACTCAGAAAATCCGCCCAATGAAGCGATTATAGATTAAGTTTTAGTTAGTTATAGCTTAACTAAAGATTAAGTTATAGTAAGTTAGGTATATATAGATTAAGTTTTAGTTTAGTTATAAGTTAAGTTTAAGTAAGGTTTATATATATAAAAATAAAAATTAAGAAGGTTTTGTCCAGCCATTTTTTCCTTAAAACTAAATACTAAAAATAAAAGTATCGAAATTATGTTAAACAAAAATAGGTGTAAATATACATAATATAAGCCTTAACTAAAATTAAACTCTGTAAAACAAAATAAAATATTATAATTAAGGGGAAATAAATAAATAAATAAAAATAAAACCATAATAAAATATAAGTATAATAAAACCATTAATTGTAAACCAAATAAAAGAATAAGTATTCTTACTTATCCTTAAGAAAAAAAGTACCTTCATTAAAAAGCCAAATAATTTAAAATGTATATTTTATAAAAATTTAAATATGTAATTTTTTTAAATATGTTTTTTCCATATGTTCCAATTTTGTCTTATGAACATTTGTTCACATGTAATTTTGTCCATATGAAATTTTGTCTTATGTAATTTTGTGTTATGAAATTTTGTCCTGTGTAATTTTGTCTTAGGTAATTTTATCCCGAAACCATGTATATTATATTTACATAGTTCGGCAATCATTATATTTACTTATTATAATCTCTATTAATTATATTTGGTTATATCAACCAAAATAATCTATAATTCAAGTAAGGTACCTTGTTTTAATTTTATTAGACTTTTCTTTGATCTAAGAACTTTTATCTAAAAGTCTTAATTGCTTTTACGAGTATTATCCTAAAATAAAACAAGGCAAACTTAAATTCTTTCAATCAATTAGAAATGATATGTAAAAATCTTTTTTTTTTTCAAATGAGTTACAAGTTATTATAACCAAATTATTTTCATATTTTAAGAATAACGTATTTATACAAAATAAAAATTCAATACGATTTCATAATACCAACATATTCATTAAAGTAGAAATCTGAATAAAAAGTTATTTACCAATTATTATTTAAGTATGTATTTGTTATTATAAGTCTTAATTCTTTCATAAGTATAAATTGCTCCTCTGAGGAAGATATTATATCGGCGTAGGATCTAATGACCATATCCCAAGTATAGCTGGGATTGCTAGCTTTCCAAAAATATATATCTTTGGTGGCGCATCTTATCTTTAAGGACGAAAAAGACATTTGAAAGTATCCTTGTTGTTTTGATATTTTTGTATAAAAACCCCGTTATATCTATTGATCTATTAGATTAATATATATTCAGTTATAGAATACGGTCTGAACCATATTTTAACATTTATTTGATGATGATTGGTGCTCTCCTTATGGAGATATTGTAGTTTAAATTAGAAAATTTTGGACAAAAAACAATTTTTATTTTTTTCTTGAAAAACCAAATACTTCAAGATTTTACCATAAAATCTTCCCAATATTTATATACTGTTGGAAAGGTCTCTTTTTTTTAATAACTCATACTTTATGTCTACTTCGAATAGTTTAGAATATATAAATAAGTATTTATTAAATTTTTTTTTTTTTACCTCTGAAGTAAATGTAACACAAGCTGTTGACCAAATTACTGTATCTCGAAAATAATTGATGTTGCCGACTTTTAAAATACGTATATGCCTTTAATGGTTCATTTAGTATTTTAGTGATTTTTCAAAAGGGAACATTTCCACCATAACCAAATTTTCAGTAAAGTCAAAAAACTTACGGTGCATTGCCTGTAGTTGTTGTAAATTTAAAATTATACCAGTTATATAGATGGTCTTAAATGTTGGACTTCTGAAGTTATTAGCCCTCAATTTTGAAAATTGAGTCCCGTTTTGTTGCAAATAAAAGAAAATATCCCCTTTTGCACAAAACTTTTTGGATATGTCCCATTTTGTTTCGTACAATCAAAAAAAATTCTACAAAAAAGAAACACCACCTTTTGAGTTGGGATATTTATAAAACTTAAATTAAATGTTTAATGTCATAATTAAAAAATTATAAAAAAAAAATTAAAAACCTTTATTTTTTATATAACTTTTCATATAACTTAATTAAAATTCATTTTTGAAATAAATAATAAAAACAAAATAATAACAATTCATTATAATAAAAAAAAACATAACAAAAAAAGCAAAATTAGACTTTTAGTATTTCAATACATCTTCCAAACAGATGCATTCGTTTTCTAAGTCGGTGGTATCTTCAGGCTCACAGTTATTATTGTCTGTTATTATTATTTTCTTATACCAACTTAGTTCGGTTATTTCATGCCAATCACCACCAAATTGTTTTTTCAAAAGATTTGATATATCATTATTTTGGTATCGGTTAGTTGCCGTGTATTGTGTTGCAACTCATGCAAAGTAGTTGGGTTTCTTTTTCCTCTTTTAGTAGGCTTATATATGGTTCATCTTGGCTTTCAAATTTATACGTAGAAAATATTTTTAATAAACAACTAACGTTATGTCGAGATGTTCTCTTTGTTATTTGTATTCTTGTTATACTTTGAATCCCTTCTAATTTTTTGTAATATTCTTGTAAGCGTTTTATATCCATTAGAGCCCAGTCTTTTTCTAGAATCATTAAACTTCCGTGCTTTCGAAAAATATCATAATACTATGTTTTTGTTGTAATGACTGGTTTCATTCTTATATCTTTTTCTAATCTACCAAAAATTCGATCTGCAGGGAGAAATCTGTGTCCTCTCACAGGAAAGAAAATATCCATTTCTTTTAGATTTGATGGTGCAATATTAATTAAAAAGTAAATTATTGGCCACCGCAATCCCCAAAATTTTGTTTTCTTTAGGAATTTTTAATAAAACTAAGTATGAGTAGAAAGCTGACCCAAATTCAGTAGAACCTCTACCAGATTGGGTTTAATCCCAGCTGTAATAGGTTTCTTAGATTGTAGATCTACAATACAAAAATTGTACAGTCTACCGTAAAAAGTATCCTGGATAGGTGTTGATAACGATTGCACCTGTTGAAGATCAAAACAAAAGACTCTTAAGATGTTCGGAAAACGCGTTCGCACGCAGTTTGTGTATTCTTAATTCTGTTATCAATGCCTGCTTTCTCTTGAGATATGAGATCTGAGATCCTGATCTGAGATTTAATTTTATATTTCCATAAAAGGCAAACCCTACAAACATCGGTGGCTGGTGATGAAAAACCAATATTATATTCTCCATGAAAAATCTTATTAAACATACTTTTTTTTAACCTTCAATTCTTCAGAAACAGAGTCATTGTAAATTTTCCATAATTTGGTTGCATTTAATTCTGAGGATAAATAAATCATTTTCGATTTGTTGCAATTATAATGATTTTCTTTTGCGGGCAATAAATTGAAAAACTTTCACAGGATTTCTTTTTTATCTACGCTGCAATATGTCAGCCTATCTCCTCCTCTTTTTTCAGTAGGCGTTTCGCAAAGCTTTGGTTAAAGTTTCTACTCTCTCTTTTAGTACTGATCACAATAAATCGTATATATTGCATTTTGGACAAAACTTAAGCATATTTAATCATATAATATGGAAAATATCCCATTTTGTTATAAATTCTTTGATATGAAAATTGAATTGTACACTTGTTTGGAAAATGTTCCTTTTTGAAACAAACTTGTGTTTTTAGATGAAGAGTTTCGATGGAAATTTTATTATGCACACGAACAACAGGTACGTGTAATTCAGGATAGAGAAAAATGACCAGTGCTTAACTAAAAAAAAAAAAGTGGAAATGTCCCCTTTTGAAAAATCACTCCTTATATATTATGTGTTCGGTTTTATAGTTGTATATTTTTGACTAAAATTTAATACATCAATAAAGTTAGTTTTCAAATAAGTGCATTAGAACATTAGAACTATATTTAGGGCTTTTGTATTAATCATACAAAGTTTTGTTTAAAAATATGTATAATGTATATAGTTACCTCTTGAATTACAAATTTTACAGGGGCCCCTAGTCTATATTATAATACACAAGAGCACGATTTTGAAGGCACACTTTAGTGGTTTTTCGCGTGCTTCGTTTTTTTTTTCATTCAATCAGTTTTTTTTGTCGATTCTCTTTTGAGTTAAATTTTTTTTTTTTTTTAATTATTTATCGCATTTGGTTTTTTGCAATTTTAGTAGGAAAAAAAAATTAATTAGTTGGGTTATATAGATTTTAATACCCCAAATTTTTGTGGGTTCGATTCTCTATTAATTCAAATTTTTTTTTTTTATTACTATGTATTATATAATAATTTTTAATATATTATATTATATATAACAATATTTTTTTAATTATTACTCTCTTCTCAATTATTTCAACAAAATACGAAAGCGTTTAGTTTAATATAAATCTAAGCATACAAATCAATACTTATTACTTATCCATACATGGAATGTATTCACAGTTGACAATTTTGATACTATGATGTATCATGTAGATGTTTGCATACAATATAATATATTATGGTAAGTAGGTAGGTAGTAGTGGCTGCCGACAGTACATCGACACACTTAGACCGGTGAGGTCCATTGTGATACCACGAGAACTTTCCTCGCGTAGTTCCCTACTCGTTGAACCAATTTGAACTTTTAACCAGGGCAGAAACAGAGTAGATTGGACAGTTTCATCCTCCTCCACCTCTCTACAAGTTCTGCAGAAGTCGTTTGAGGAGAGTCCCAGTCTTCTGGCATGTTTACCAATCAGACAATGACCCGTAATTACCCCTACCATAGTGCTAATGTCACACCTTTTCATGGTTAGTAGGTTAAGGCCAGATTTGCTTGGTGATGTTGCAGTCTGGTCTAACTGACCATCTGAAATTTGAAACTTTTATTGCATCATTTCGAAGCAATAAATTACAGGTGGCAGGAGGTTCACCCAGATTGCTCATTTCCGGAAGGAGTTCTAATATAGTACCCTCTCTAGCAAGTAGATCTGCCATGCAGTTACCCGGAATATCACTGTGTCCTGACACCCATCGTAATAATATGTTGAACCTATCCGCTAGTTCGTCCAAAGAACACGGTTTTTGAGTTGATGGCTACCGACTCCAGTGCTTTAATTGCGGTCTGACTGTCTGTGAGTATACAGATATTTCTAACAGATAATACGCTGGATCTCAGCTAGTCTGAGGCTTCTTTTATTGCCATCACCTCCGCCTGAAACACACTAAGATACCCTGTAAGAGTCAGATCTAGGTTTTCTGGAATAAATTTCTTGTAATAAGACCCAAGTACTTAGCTCTATCATTGAGAATTAGTTGGGTGCCGTTAATATAATAGGGACTACATCAGTCTTTTGTGGATGTACTGAGAATGGACACAGTTTGTAGTCCATTCAGCTAGTTGACTTAAAGCGTTTTGCATGAGGTCTCTAAGTGCACTTAGATACTTTCCAGCAATAGCAATGTCATCCGCATAAGCAATCACTCTGCAGCCTGCCCCCTCTAGTATTAGTAGTAATTCATTTACCACCAACTTCCATAGAAGAGGAGACAAAACACCCTCTGAGGAGTGCCTCTTCTGACAAACCTTCTTTCGTAAGCAGCACCAAGTTTAGCAGTGATGACCCTGCGTAAGTATTTTGCGGATTATATTTCAAGGTTCGACAGTACGTGTGATTGCCTCAATGTTGACATTGTTATATGTGTCATTGTTGTTCTATGTCCATAAACGCAACTAGAGTGTACTCTTTGTAAGCCAATGATTTTTCAATAGTACTAACTAGAAAGTGCAGGGCGGTATCTACCGACTTTCCCTTGTTGTACGCATGCTGTGACGTTGAGAGTCGATTATTATCCATATTACATCGTATATAGATATCAATCAGTCTTTCAAGAGTCTTTAGTAAAAAAGAAGACAAGCTAATTGGTCTAAAATCTTTCGAATAGGCGTGGGAACTTTTACCCGCTTTCGGTATGAATACTACTTTAACCTCAGACCAACACTTTGGAATGTGGCCTAGATTTAGACAACTTTTAAAAATTGTTTTGAGCCAGGGAAAAGTAGTACTAAAGGAGTGCTGCAATTCAGTGGGATAAATACCACCCGGTCCTGGTGACTTGAATGGCTTGAAACTATTTATAGCCCATTGCAGTTTGGAGTTTGTTACCACTCTCTCCGATAAATCAGAGTGTTGAATAGCGCTTTGATTTATCGTAGATTGTGTATTAGAACCGCCGGGAAAATGAGTTTCTAACAGCAGCTTCAATGATTCTCCACTAGAAGTGGTCCATGTGCCATCTGCCTTTAAAAGGTAGCTGGGGATCGCCGAATTAGTGGATAGTATTTTACGGAGCCTTGAAGCTTCGGAGGTTTCTTCTATGTTGCCACAGAAGATTCTCCATGAATTCTTTGTCAATACAGCTTTGTACGCTTTAAGGAAATCTTTATATAGTTTCCAGTCTTGAGCGTTTCTAGTACTTTTTGCGATATTAAACCTTCTTCTACTAGTTTGCCGAAGGATTTTTATTTCATCGCTCCACCACAGCGGTCTAGTTTTACCTGTAGACTTCCCTGTGGGGAAGGAGACGGAAAGAGCCTTATTGTAGGCGTTATTTAAAACGACTGCCAGTTCGTCCGATTCCGATAAGCCATTAGGAGGTAGTCTTTGAGGAAAGTGTATCAGAGATAGACAAATTGTACTTAGACCAGTTGGTTTTTCTCGGATTACGGAAGATCGGCGGTCTAGATAAACATTCCTGTAAGCGGAATGCAATGTAGCGATGGGCAGAGAAGGAATGTTCATTGGACACCCTCCAGTCATTGACTTTATGGATGATAAGGTCTGACGCAAGGGTGATATCCAGAACTTTCTGCCTGATACTATTCACAAAGGTAGGTTCTCTACCGTTGTTGCATATAATGAGGTTAGTATTGAATAAGTAATCAAAAAGTAGCTCACCGCTATAGTTAGTGTCCGTGCTTCCCCAGATTTCGTGATGAGCATTAGCATCACATCCAAGGATGAGCCCTGTTCTAGATCCTTCTGCTTTCTGTACCGCACTACCCTTGCATCGGAGTGGTCCTTGGTCGTCATGAGCGAGATAAGCTGAGAATAACCAGTAATTGGCTTTGCCAAGTTCTAGATTAACTACAACCGTATCTGGATCGCTGTAGCTAGGGAGCAGAAATGCGTTAATGTTATTTTTCGCTAAGATACACGATCTGGGTTTACCTTTATCTTTAACATAAATTAGCTTGAACCAGGTTGCCATTAACCCATGGTTCTTGGATAAGGACTATATCCTCTCCACCCTTTGCCAGGCGGATAATAAGACCGGATGATGCCGTTTTCGAGTGATGGAGGTTGATCTGCAAGGAACGTAGCATGGCTTACATCAGCAGATCTTCCTCCTCATTCGTTATGGTGGCATCGCTGTCCTCCGAATATAACAAGATATCTTCGTTCACACAGAGAGTCGCGCTGTCGTCATTTTCCTCCATCTCTTGGGCTTGTGAAGTTTCCTTCACGTTCTGAAGAGCTATAGCCTTTTCCGGCTGGATTTCGATATCGGCCGCTATTTGTTGGGCAGAACAAACGGCCTTTGTTATGTTAGTTTCGCTACAAGTTTTTGTTGAAGCAATCTGCCCCATTGCTTCATCACTCTTGTAGACTCTCAGAGTAATCGTTCCGAAACCAAAACCAATAACCCCATTAGATTTAGTTATGGGTGCCAGACAGTTCTTGTTTAACACCAGCATAATGTGTCTGGACTCATCCTTGGCCTCGTCAAACTTGCCAATCTTCCAGTTTGCAGTTGGAAGTTTGGGCTTACTAAGTTTTAGCATTCGAAGGACACTCTTTTGATCCGACGGTATAGCAGGTATCCAAGCTCTAGCTCTTGGTCGCTCAGGGATTTGGTCCTTGCTAACGACCTCGAGCTTAGCACCTGGCCAAACTTCACCTAATTTGGCGATAGCAATCTTGTAGAGGAACAAAGATCTTTCGTCCCCACGCTATCAACTTTACTGTTTTGTGATACCAGCCCGACTCCGAAAAAACTGGCGCATCACCTGGATTCTCTCCTAATACCTGAGGGAAGACCTCGCTCAAAGCAAGTACGACCTTCTTCCAGTTATCACAGGAGATTTCACCATCCTCCGCACTCCTATTGATGACGGCTACTACTAGGTGTTCTTTCAGTACCTCGTTAAAAGGTTTCGTAACAGGTATTGCCGAGAGTTTGTTCAGATTTTTGACAACAGACTTAGCCTGTAGCTTCGAATCCGAACTCTCCCCCGACTTTACCTTTTTGGGTGTGGAGTTACGCAAAGTTTCCTCCTGGGATCTCTGCCGTTTAAACAGCGTTTCAATTTTCTTAGTGAGGTTCTTAGCCCACTCGATAGAATCCTTTTCGGCTTCAGTAAGCTTCTCAGCAGGTATATTACTGAATCGCTTAAGGACTCTGTAGGCTTTTCTTCTTTCAAAGAAAGTGTTCCTCTTAGATTGAGACTTGCTGTGAGATATCAGAGCTGCAGAGAATCGGGCTGGCGTAGCAGTGATATGGTACAGAAGTTTGCCATTGCTGGGCTCTGAAGCCATAGCCGTAACATCGTGACCGAAGTAAAAGTGCCATCTTTTTGTGAGCTCGAAGCCATACAAAAAGACGATACCGAAGTAGGGGGGGTAGCTTCCTGATTTATATGGCCAGGTTTACCACTGATACCAGGCTCTGAGACCATGGTAGTAGCGGTAGACGTGACCGAAGTGGATGGAGCTGCCTTCCGTGAGCTTGATGTTATACAAAAGGAAGGTTTTGTGGTAGCTTTTTGAGCTACAAGGCCAGCATTACTGTTGTTGCCGGGTTCTGCAACCGAAGCAGGAGCAGTTCGCTTTGCCGAAATTTTTGCTTTGACCTTGATGTTAGGTCGAGCTTTGCAACCTATACTAGGTATAGCAACTTGACTAATTACGGTCAACTGGCTGGGCTTAGAAGCCAAAACCATATGGTCACGCATGACCGAAGAAATTGTGGGAATTTTATTTTTAAGCCCTTCTCCACTTAGGCTAGAAGTTTGTTCCTTTTTTTTATTAGTATAATTATCCATAATTTGGACCCACGAGTAAGCGAAGAAAATAATGTCCACCTATGCAGAGGTTCGCATACATAGGTAAGGCTATACAATCCGGAGGTCACCAGGTATCCGGATACACCGTTCGCGACTCAGCTATTTTTGAGATGGGCTCTCAGCCTGGTCGATTGTCAGCACGGTTCGTATAACACCTTAATCCAGCCCAATGATTATCCTTTGGTTTCTGGTCTTCCCTAGGGAGATGTCTTTGATCATGGAAAACACCAAGTTCAGAGCCAGCCTGATAGTCATTGACCGTACTCAGCTTTCACACCACGGCAAGGTAGATAATCAAGTGAAAGATAATATATTATACCAATTAGCATTTATCCTACCTATATATGTGTACTCAAACAGCTAAAATGTAGGTACAATAAATATAATATAATTTGTACTGTGTTTTGGTTAGGAAGTCTTATTAGTATATTTGTGAAATGTTATGTATATCGAACCTATGTTCAAATTTTATTGTTAAAATTTATTTTACAAATTTTATAATATTTTTGTATTATTTTAATAAAAAAGAAATATATATTTATTAAAATTTACATAAAAAACCATCTGGCGGCCAATAATCAAACTCAAATTTAAAGTGCATACAAGAAAAATAGTTCTATATGAATATGAATAGTCATACGTTTGATAATTTCTTTAACGTCATTGGTCATAGTCATTTGAAAATACGAAATTAATATAATTAAATTTGAAAATAATTTAAGTATGTTTAATTTATAGATTGAAAAAGTACGGTTTTAATCTGAACCATCTAACAACCGATGTTCATTATAATTTGATGTTCATTAAAATGATAGATATTTAAAAGGAAACTAAACAAAATTATATATTTTTTTAAATTTTTTTAATTTTTAATTAGAAATTTCAATTTAAAATTTCACCCCATGTAAGACGTTTTAACATACATACAAAAAATTTTTTTTTTTAAATAAATTATTATTTACGTATACTGTTGTTTTCTAAGTAAAATCAATACAAAAATAAAATATAGAATTTACCTACCAAGGATAAATTGAAATAATGGATACAATTCATAATGAAGCTGATTTTCCATTAAACCGTATAGCAAATCAGAGGTATATCTATATGATTTCATTAGTTGTATTTCTTTTTCAATTTAAGATTATTTCGAAGTAATTTGAAGTACTTCGAAAATGGAATGATTGAATTTTTTGGAAACAATTATTTTGGACAATTATTTTTTTTATAAGAACAAAAATATAATATTTATTAAAATTCACTCATAATAATTGGGAAACGGTACTAACACATAGGCATGAGCAATGGTTTAATAAAATTATCGGAATCTATTTTTTAATAACATTCCGACACACGTTTTCCCAATTAATCGGTTAATAATATCAATTATGGTAAAGGGTTTCGGTGGTTTGAGTGGGTTAGTGTTCCATAAAGCTAAGCAACCTACATGCGCGGCCTGCTTAGTATTTTTCGAGGCTTTCGCCTTCCCTCGAGAAATAAAAAATAATAAAAACAAATTAAATCTTACAAAGAAAGTTTAATTCTATCTGATAGTTTTGATATTTTATTTTAAAATTAATATTAACTTAAAATTTTGAACATTTTTTATTTGTTTGTGGTTTGCATTAACATTACTATTCTATATATTATTGTCATATAAATAAAAAAATCATTTTATTGTGCCGTTTCACAGAAAAATTCCTTTCTTTTGCTGGGCCGGGTATGTACCCTGGGGTTTCTTCTAGTTATAATATAATTTTATAATTTATTATTACCAATAATATCCATGCACAATATCAACAATATTATAAAAATCGTTTTATTACAATGTATTGAGAGAAAAATTAAAAAAAAAAATTTTCTTAAAAGACTACTCGATAAAAATGCTATCCATATTTGAAACTTTGGTACCTATCAATTCAAAAAAAATTCAAATTGTACAAATTCGAATAACAAAAAGTTAAAAACAATAATATATATTCAAGAACAGTATAGAGAAACTGAACACATACAGATTATTTAGAGAATAAAGTCGTATAAAACGTTCAAAAGTTTAAAAATTCAAATTGAAAATAAAGAAAGCACTAACACATTGAATATACGGGGGAAAATATATATAATGAAGAGAATTTTGAAAAAGTGAGTTGAAAATTTTCTGTTGTATGAAAATGTCTATCTTTATAGTATTATTAATCAATTATGTAACGTACAAACCCAATACTAATTATATCGATCCTTTCATTTAATTATAAAATAATATAACTTTATGATTTTTAAGACATAATATTTTAATACGTATTTCAATAATTGTCTTTTGCTCTAATTTATGAGCGAGTAATCTTTAGCCCTTTTTTATGACAGCAAAGCATGAACATTTATTTGTATCTAAGAGGTAAAAGAAGATTGTAAAAGAAAAAAGTAATTTTAAAAATTCGCATTCTGTAATTTTTTACCTGTTTCGGTATAATTAGAACTTTTTCAAGTTTGCTTTATTATATGAATATATAGATTGCAAATTAATTTTAAAATTAGTAAATATTTAATGAAGTTTTTCGGTTGCAAATATTGTTATTTTATAACCTATAATAAATAGCTAATAATATTAAAAAAATTACCACATAAGTTTGAATATGTTGAATTTTTTTATTAGTTCTTAATATTACTGCAAAATCAGGTATTAATAGCGTTGCAAATTTTGGTAAATTTTAGAAATTGTAATTTTAAGAACAATAATTGGCGGAATCTTTCAGGTAGGTACATGTTTGTCGATGTTTGTAAAAAATAAAAAGATTTAGTAAAATAACAGGCAGTCCCGTTGTTTTGCTTTTTAATTATAAACTAAAAATAAATAAAGTTTTTAACTATAATCTATAAAATAATAAAAACTATTACATAGTAAGTATCAAGATAATTTTAAATTTAAATTCAAGTATAGTTTAAGATAAGTTTATATCACATTACATCAAGATTATTTAAGTTGTTTGATGTGTATTTTAGTTTCAATTCCAAGTGAAACCAAGGCTTTTGAGTAGTAATAATCTATAACTATTTTGACAGCAAAAAATTTATATACCAATGAAATAAATATAGCAATTCCAAACAAAATAAGTGGCCAAACAATTACATACAAATCAACCGATTGCGTTATAAATCCTGATGTGAACTACACCAAATATTCTGCAATTAAAAATTGGTATGCCCATAATTATGTTACGTAAATATTAATGAATAATATCATCGAAGCATCTATATAAACTATAATAATTTGCAATGAGTGTTTTAAATTTAAAATTAGCTCACTCGTTCTGAAGATAGTGGGAGTATGAAAAAACTCCTAATTTTAACAATTTTTTGAAAATGAAAGCAAAACAAATTTAAATTTTTACTTAAAAAAACGAATGATGAGGTTTCCTTGTCAAATAGTCATACTTTCCATATTATTATATTTTGGTCGATTTTACTACACCAGTATGTGTCATATACGTATAAAAATAGCTATTTAAAAAATCGAAAACGTGCTGCTTTTGACATTTTTTTGTACGACTAATATTTTAATATATTTTCATAGTTTTTATTTATTTATGACTAGCGGACCCGGTGCGCTTTGCTACACGCTGAAAAAAAATTTCGTATTACATGTAGCACAGTGGTACATGTAGAAAATAAAATTTGTTTGTTAAATCAAAAATCGTGCAAATTAATTAGTTCTAATGTTCTTCATTGATACAAATAATAATAACTTTTTATTTTGAATTTTAAATGATTACAAAGTTTAAAATATTAAAATATGTTACTACTCTATTGCAATGCTCATTGGTAAACAATATTTTTCCTTCGAGTGCAAATATAAATAATGCTAAATGTTCACCAGCACGTGAACATCCTACGTAAAAATTTTAAAATTTAACCCACATACTTGTTTTTGATTCCCTTCGCGATTTATTTATTGTCATTGCAAATTATTATAGTTTTTATAAAAACTTGTTTTCCAGCGTTAGAGTAAAATTTGGTATAACAGTGAAAATAGTCGAATATTTTCCTTTTAATTTTACTGATATGCTTGTCATACAGATACGCGTATTTCGTCTACTACTTGCAGACTTCTTCAGTGTTTTGTACTCGACTGAGGAAAGAAATCTAAAATTTTCTTATTTATTTTATTCGTACAGGTAACAATTTGATGTTTCTCGCAGCTGCATGGTTGTTTATTATCCAATGAATTCGCACAGGTAGGGGGTTGAATAAAAATATTTTTATTTATTTTATTATTGGTATTTGAAATAATTTTTCCGACGTTAGAGTGACAGGTAGGGATGGTGTTATTCGTTTTATTGTATTTCACTAAAAATTTAAATAAAGAAGAATATCCGTTGCCTTGGTCTTCATTTAGGAGTGAGTCATTTTTAGTTTTGTAAATTTCGATGCTTTCAGCTGAATGTAGTTTCCTAGAATCTCTAATGTAATTTACCATTACAATGTCTTCTTTCGAAATGCTATGATTCTCCTGGATGATGTGTTCTGCTACTTTGGATCGGAACTCTGTTGAGGAGTCGAAGGTCAACTACCATTCTTAGATCTACTGTTAAGTAAAACAGGAACATTTCTAGAACTAGAGATTTACAGGAAACCCACGGATACTGACAGGGTCATCCCGAATACCTCCAACCACTCCTATCAACATAAGATGGAATCGTTCAACCACATGATCCATCGAATGTTAACACTTCCAATCTCCCAAAAAGGTTTAGTAAAAGAAACTAAACACATATTTGAAATTCCGAGAATAAACGGATATCCGGAAAAAACCCTCACGGCCTTACTTAGTAAACGGAAAAGAAGTTTTCAACGGAATTCCCTCACTAACCTACTCACTGATCAACAACCCATAAGAAGAGTAGCATTGGAGTTTAGCAAGATTTCTCTCCCTCTCAGAACGAAATTAAGAAAACATGGGTTAGATATCGTATATAGAAGCAGAACTAACCAACCCAAGTCTGTTCTAGGTTCAACTAAAGACCCAATTGAACAAATGGAAAAATCAGGTGTATATAAGGTAACTTGCAGTCATTGCAACAAAGTTTATATTGGACAAACTAGGAGGAACATGCAAACACGACTCAATGAACACCTGAAAGAAGCAGAACTGGCTAAAAAGAAGAACTCAACAGAGTTCCGATCCAAAGTAGCAGAACATATCATCCAGGAGAATCATAGCATTTCGAAAGAAGACATTGTAATGGTAAATTACATTAGAGATTCTAGGAAACTAGATTCAGCTGAGAGCATCGAAATTTACAAAACTAAAAATGACTCACTCCTAAATAAAGACCAAGGCAACGGATATTCTTCTTTATTTAAATTTTTAGTGAAATACAATAAAACGAATAACACCATCCCTACCTGTCACTCTAACGTCGGAAAAATTATTTCAAATACCAATAATAAAATAAATAAAAATATTTTTATTCAACCCCCTACCTGTGCGAATTCATTGGATAATAAACAACCATGCAGCTGCGAGAAACATCAAATTGTTACCTGTACGAATAAAATAAATAAGAAAATTTTAGATTTCTTTCCTCAGTCGAGTACAAAACACTGAAGAAGTCTGCAAGTAGTAGACGAAATACGCGTATCTGTATGACAAGCATATCAGTAAAATTAAAAGGAAAATATTCGACTATTTTCACTGTTATACCAAATTTTACTCTAACGCTGGAAAACAAGTTTTTATAAAAACTATAATAATTTGCAATGACAATAAATAAATCGCGAAGGGAATCAAAAACAAGTATGTGGGTTAAATTTTAAAATTTTTACGTAGGATGTTCACGTGCTGGTGAACATTTAGCATTATTTATATTTGCACTCGAAGGAAAAATATTGTTTACCAATGAGCATTGCAATAGAGTAGTAACATATTTTAATATTTTAAACTTTGTAATCATTTAAAATTCAAAATAAAAAGTTATTATTATTTGTATCAATGAAGAACATTAGAACTAATTAATTTGCACGATTTTTGATTTAACAAACAAATTTTATTTTCTACAGGTACCACTGTGCTACATGTAATACGAAATTTTTTTTCAGCGTGTAGCAAAGCGCACCGGGTCCGCTAGTCATAAATAAATAAAAACTATGAAAATATATTAAAATATTAGTCGTACAAAAAAATGTCAAAAGCAGCACGTTTTCGATTTTTTAAATAGCTATTTTTATACGTATATGACACATACTGGTGTAGTAAAATCGACCAAAAATATAATAATATGGAAAGTATGACTATTTGACAAGGAAACCTCATCATTCGTTTTTTTAAGTAAAAATTTAAATTTGTTTTGCTTTCATTTTCAAAAAATTGTTAAAATTAGGAGTTTTTTCATACCCCCACTATCTTCAGAACGAGTGAGCTAATTTTAAATTTAAAACACTCATTGCAAATTATTATAGTTTATATAGATGCTTCGATGATATTATTCATAATTAGTAACATAATTATGGGCATACCAATTTTTAATTGCAGAATATTTGGTGTAGTTCACATCAGGATTTATAACGCAATCGGTTGATTTGTATGTAATTGTTTGGCCACTTATTTTGTTTGGAATTGCTATATTTATTTCATTGGTATATAAATTTTTTGCTGTCAAAATAGTTATAGATTATTACTACTCAAAAGCCTTGGTTTCACTTGGAATTGAAACTAAAATACACATCAAACAACTTAAATAATCTTGATGTAATGTGATATAAACTTATCTTAAACTATACTTGAATTTAAATTTAAAATTATCTTGATACTTACTATGTAATAGTTTTTATTATTTTATAGATTATAGTTAAAAACTTTATTTATTTTTAGTTTATAATTAAAAAGCAAAACAACGGGACTGCCTGTTATTTTACTAAATCTTTTTATTTTTTACAAACATCGACAAACATGTACCTACCTGAAAGATTCCGCCAATTATTGTTCTTAAAATTACAATTTCTAAAATTTACCAAAATTTGCAACGCTATTAATACCTGATTTTGCAGTAATATTAAGAACTAATAAAAAAATTCAACATATTCAAACTTATGTGGTAATTTTTTTAATATTATTAGCTATTTATTATAGGTTATAAAATAACAATATTTGCAACCGAAAAACTTCATTAAATATTTACTAATTTTAAAATTAATTTGCAATCTATATATTCATATAATAAAGCAAACTTGAAAAAGTTCTAATTATACCGAAACAGGTAAAAAATTACAGAATGCGAATTTTTAAAATTACTTTTTTCTTTTACAATCTTCTTTTACCTCTTAGATACAAATAAATGTTCAATACAAATAAATGTTCATGCTTTGCTGTCATAAAAAAGGGCTAAAGATTACTCGCTCATAAATTAGAGCAAAAGACAATTATTGAAATACGTATTAAAATATTATGTCTTAAAAATCATAAAGTTATATTATTTTATAATTAAATGAAAGGATCGATATAATTAGTATTGGGTTTGTACGTTACATCATTGATTAATAATACTATAAAGATAGACATTTTCATATAACAGAAAATTTTCAACTCACTTTTTCAAAATTCTCTTTATTATATATATTTTCCCCCGTATATTCAATGTGTTAGTGCTTTCTTTTTTTTCAATTTGAATTTTTAAACTTTTGAACGTTTTATACGACTTTATTCTCTAAATAATCTGTATGTGTTCAGTTTCTCTATACTGTTCTTGAATGAATATTATTGTTTTTAACTTTTTGTTATTCGAATTTGTACAATTTAAAATTTTTTTGAATTGATAGGTACCAAAGTTTCAAATATGGATAGCATTTTTATCGAGTAGTCTTTTAAGAAAATTTTTTTTTTTAATTTTTCTCTCAATACATTGTAATAAAACGATTTTTATAATATTGTTGATATTGTGCATGGATATTATTGGTAATAATAAATTATAAAATTATATTATAACTAGAAGAAACCCCAGGGTACATACCCGGCCCAGCAAAAGAAAGGAATTTTTCTGTGAAACGGCACAATAAAATGATTTTTTTATTTATATGACAACAATATATAGAATAGTAATATTAATGCAAACCACAAACAAATAAAAAATGTTCAAAATTTTAAGTTAATATTAATTTTAAAATAAAATATCAAAACTATCAGATAGAATTAAACTTTCTTTGTAAGATTTAATTTGTTTTTATTATTTTTTATTTCTCGAGGGAAGGCGAAAGCCTCGAAAAATACTAAGCAGGCCGCGCATGTAGGTTGCTTAGCTTTATGGAACACTAACCCACTCAAACCACCGAAACCCTTTACCATAATTGATATTATTAACCGATTAATTGGGAAAACGTGTGTCGGAATGTTATTAAAAAATAGATTCCGATAATTTTATTAAACCATTGCTCATGCCTATGTGTTAGTACCGTTTCCCAATTATTATGAGTGAATTTTAATAAATATTATATTTTTGTTCTTATAAAAAAAATAATTGTCCAAAATAATTGTTTCCAAAAAATTCAATCATTCCATTTTCGAAGTACTTCAAATTACTTCGAAATAATCTTAAATTGAAAAAGAAATACAACTAATGAAATCATATAGATATACCTCTGATTTGCTATACGGTTTAATGGAAAATCAGCTTCATTATGAATTGTATCCATTATTTCAATTTATCCTTGGTAGGTAAATTCTATATTTTATTTTTGTATTGATTTTACTTAGAAAACAACAGTATACGTAAATAATAATTTATTTAAAAAAAAAAATTTTTTGTATGTATGTTAAAACGTCTTACATGGGGTGAAATTTTAAATTGAAATTTCTAATTAAAAATTAAAAAAATTTAAAAAAATATATAATTTTGTTTAGTTTCCTTTTAAATATCTATCATTTTAATGAACATCAAATTATAATGAACATCGGTTGTTAGATGGTTCAGATTAAAACCGTACTTTTTCAATCTATAAATTAAACATACTTAAATTATTTTCAAATTCAATTATATTAATTTCGTATTTTCAAATGACTATGACCAATGACATTAAAGAAATTATCAAACGTATTCATATTCATGAAGAACTATCTGGAACAGGTTACTGAATAATCATAATATTTTACTATTTTTCTTGTATGAACTTTAAATTTTAGTTTGATTATTGGCCGTCAGATGGTTGTTTATGTAGATTTAAATAAATATATAATTTTGCTCCTGGTTTTTTTTTAAATAAATTTTAAAATAAGATATTTTAATAACTTTTTCAAAACTTTTTACATTTAAAAAATAAAAATTTTAGTCATAAATTAAGATATGTTCCTTTTTTATTAAAAGTAAATATTATAAAATTTTGTAAAATAAATTTTAACAATAAAATTTGAACATAGGTTCGATATACATAACATTTCACAAATATACTAATAAGACTTCCTAACCAAAACATAGTACAAATTATATTATATTTATTGTACCTACATTTTAGCTGTTTGAGTATACATATATAGGTAGGATAAATGCTAATTGGTATAATATATTATATTGTATGCAAACATCTACATGATACATCATAGTGTCAAAATTGTCAACTGTGAATACATTCCATGTATGGATAAGTAATAAGTATTGATTTGTATGCTTAGATTTATATTAAACTAAACGCTTTCGTATTTTGTTGAAATAATTGAGAAGAGAGTAATAATTAAAAATTACTTTTTTTTTATGAAAAAAATATTGCTTAATTATAATATAATATATTAAAAATTATTACATAATACATAATAATAATAAAAAAAATTTGAATTAATAGAGAATCGAACCCACAAAAATTTGGGGTATTAAAATCTATATAACCCAACTAATTAATTTTTTTTTCCTACTAAAATTGCAAAAAACCAAATGCGATAAATAATAAAAAAAAAAAGAATTTAACTCAAAAGAGAATCGGCAAAAAAAATTGATTGAATGAAGCACACGAAAAACCACGAAACGAAGCACACGAAAAACCACGAAAAGTGTGCCTTCAAAATCGTGCTCTTGTGTATTATAATATAGACTAGGGCCCCTGTAAAATTTGTAATGCAAGAGGTAACTATATACATTATACATTATTTTTACATTATACATATGATTAATACAAAAGCCCTTAATATAAGAAACAATAATTTTCGACAGTTACTTAAAAGAATTAATAGAATTCCTTTAATCATGTACCTATCAAAATAATAAGATGTTGAATGACAGAAAATATATATATTTTATTAATTTTATAGTAGATATATTTTATTTAACCAAATGGAAATTTTTTCAACCCGTATACGCATTTCTGCTGTATATACAATTTTTTTACATATTAGGAGTTCATTAAAAAGAAAAAAGATAAAATGAGAAAGTGTCTACTGCACATCAGGTCCTTATATGCTTGTCTATTATAATTATAGATGATGAACATATAGTACAATAAAAATTGGCGGTTAGTTATGAATGTTATTACATCTAATCAATGCTCGTAAGTTTTATTTTAGGACACATAAATACACGTCAATGCTACTGCTTCGTTTCCGATATATTCCCTATAGTAAGTGGCATTTAGTGATAAAATTACTAAAAATAAAAAAATTTGTCATTAAAGAGGTACGTATATATATACCTACATAATACATAATTTTAATAAAAACTATATTATTACTACAAATAACCAAAATTTAGAAACAGTTACTTAAAAAGATAAAAATGAAAAATTCGATTCAAGTGATTTGTTTTTTTGTTGTTTTTATATTTTTTGGCATATTATGTACATAGATTCATTTGCAAGTACATATGTAAATTCTAATAACTGATTTGTTTGCTTTTGTTTATTATTTTCATAAGATCTCACTTATGCATAATGTATTTGCTGAATAATAAAACCATATGAGTACAAAATTTTCAACTGCGTGCGCATTTTTGTTTTATATACATCTTATATATTATATTAAAAGTTCATTAAGGAGTAGGAGAACCGAAATAAAATAAAAAGGTTTCTACTGCACAGGACCCTAAATGCTTGTAAATTATAATTATATACTAGGGGCCCCTGTTGAGTAATTATATCTCAAGTTGAAGTCAAATTTAAAGTTTAAAAAAGAAAACAGTAATTTACGTACTGACATAGACTTCGCACGATATAGCAGAAATCACTCGTGTTTAATAAAAAGTTTTGTGGTTAGTAAGTTTCATTTTTTATTTAGGACACATAAATACACGTCTCTCATATACTGCTTCGTTTCCGATATATTCCCTATAGTAAGTGGCATTTAGTGTATAAAATTACTAAAAATAAAAAATTTTGTCATTAAAGAGGTATGTATATATATACCTACATAATACATAATTTTAATAAAAACTATATTATTACTACAAATATCCAAAATTTAGAGACAGTTACTGAAAAAGATAAAAAGGAAGAATTCAAGTGATTTGTTTTTTTGTTGTTTTTATATTTGTTATTTTAGATGAATTTGTTTTTTTGTTTTTTCTTTTTGGCATATGTACATAGATTCATTTGCAAGTACATAATATAAAATATAATAACTAATTTGTTTACTTTTGTTTATTATTTTCATAAGATCTCACTTATGCATAATGTATTTGCTAAATAATAAAATCGTATTTGTACAAAATGTTCAACTGTGTGCGCATTTTTGTTTTATATATAATCTTATATATTATATATATTAGAAGTTCATTAAGGAGTAGGAGAATCGAAATAAAATAAAAAGGTGTCTACTGCGCAGGACCTTAACTGCTTGTCAATTATAATTATAGATAGGTACTCTAACTCTACTATATAAAAATAAATTTGCTGGTCATATGAACAATTCAACTGATTTTTTTATGTTTGCTTTTTTATATTTTTTAATTGAGATGAATTTGTTTCTTTGTTTATATTTGGCATATGTACATAGATTCATTTGCATTTTGCAAGTACATAATGTAAATTATAATAACTGATTTGTTTGCTTTTGTTTATTATTTTCATAAGATCTCCCTTATGCATAATTTATTTGCTGAATAATAAAATCATAGGAGTACAAAATTTTCAACTGTGTGCGCATTTTTGTTTTATCTTATATATTATATCAGAAGTTCATTAAGGAGTAGGAGAATCGAAATAAAATAAAAAGGTGTCTACTGCGCAGGTCCCTAAATGCTTGTCAATATAATTATAGATTTTATATTTTCAGAAAACAAAAATATTTTTCTTTCTTTAATTGAATAATTTTCAAAAATCAAACAATTTCAAAAAATTCAAATAACAGTGAACATTCATTCACCTTATGATTTCTAATATACATTCATACATACATACATATATGTATAAATTTACAAATAGAATCAAATTTTTGTTAAAGATGTTTTAAATACAATTCTAAATTTGAAATTCAATTCAAATCGGTTTTTAGGTACATACGTACTTATATACCTACGTTCAATTATTCCATCTCTAATAATTCATTATGGATAGCTATTTAAATTTCGTTTTCAAATATTGTGTTAATATTTTAAAAATAGTATAATGCACATGTATGGCAATTTGACACTTTTTATGTGCAAAATCCAGAAAAATATTTAATTGCTAACTCTTCAAAATTACTAACTTATTTACTATGTAATTGAACTGTATTTGAAGTTGAATCTAAAACATTTTCCTTCTCATTTCTTCAGGACAATTTTCAATAATAAAATCTTCATCAGCCAAATCATTGGCATCAATGTCCAAATAATTGTTGTGATCTGTTTCACAATTTGAGGATGTATTTTCGTTATAAATACTCGCCTCGTCTTAGCAAAAATATTCCCAATTTGTTGTGCAGATGGATTTCTGCAATAATCACCAGCAGATCTTATATGAGAAAACATATTTTCTAACGGATCTTGATTCAGTCTGCGCGTCATCAAGAAATTAATATTCTACCAATTTGATCTTTCGATAAAGATAATACAGCAGTTATTGTTTGGGCCATTCTATTAACGGAAAAATTTTTTTTGGTACTTTTAATTTTTGATTTTTTAAGATATTCTAGCAATTCCTCTAAGAATAAAAACGGAGAATTTTTAACCGTTGTGAATTCAAAATTTTCAATTTTTTGTGTTAAAATTTGAAGAATTTTAGTAATCAATTAACTAGTTAACTCTTAAAACAAAATCAATAGTCAGATTGGCTTTATTACTCAATAAATTAAAAAAATTTCGATCAGTGTTATTTATTGCTTTTATGGCTGCATATGTACTATGACTAAATAATTGAAAAGCTGATTTTACTGACATTTTTTCAAATGTGTTAGAATTAATATGGGTGCTACGAACTTTAGGTAAAATTGTTGGAAGCTAATAATATCATTATTCCAGTTTTCAAAATCTGGTTTTATAAAAGAATTTCTGACAGATTTTATAAGATGCCATATCAAACAAAGCATAAATTTTATTTCCATTCCAATCATAAAAAGAGGGTCTACCTTATTTACACCAAGTAATTCATAAGTATTTCGATTTGTACTGCATTAGTCACAAGCAGGTGCAACAGTTTTAGAACTAATCTGTGTTAGCTCTTTAAGATATTTTAGTAGTAAATTGATAAAAAAAATGAAAGGTTTTAAAGTTTCTCCTTTCAAATTATTTTTGGATAAATTGTAACCCCATGCGTACTTATAATTTTCATGTAAACCTTGAATAATAAAGAAATGTGCTTCTGTTGTTAGTTTTTGTTTTCTATCCCCATCTAAATCTTCCACACCATATATACAACCCCTTTTTATACTGTAAAATTGTTCTTTTCCTTTATAAATTATTTCCTTTAGAAATTCATTTATATAAAAAAGGATTTTGGTACATTTTATGAAATTATTAAATGAGATATAATTAAGAAAATTGCTTCCAAAGAGAAAAATGTTAATCGAAAATATTGTCCAAAACTGGAAATACTCATATCAGTCCCAGTACTTTGCAAAAAATCTTAGCTGTTTTAGCTTTTCAATTAATTACATATGCAAATATGCAGCTACGAAAACAAAATAATTCTAATTTTAATTTTTTCCATATAATAATGAGTAATAAAGTAAACCTGCTGTAGTGAGTAATACGTAAACTGCTCGTCTTTCTTTAAATTCTTCAAATATTTATACTAAAAATACGTACAAACAACTATTAAAAATTGTCCATATTTGTTCGTAGAGAAATTGTTAGATTATCTTAAAAAATTAAAAGTTCTAAACAAATCCACCTGCACAATAAGTTGCAAATATTTTTACAAATATATTACGAATTTGATCAATTTTATTTACAACAACAATATATTTTCAAAGCTGGAGTAAATCATGACAATCCTTTGGATATTGATGTTTAATGCTTTTGTTATGAAAATAATGACAAAGTAGAAAATTCTGAATTGGAAAAATACCATTGTAAAATTGTGCGTTGCAAGCTTTAATTATGTTATAAATAAATTGTGTGCTTACTGCAATAAAAAAACATATTAAATATAACAGTGAAAATAGTCGAATATTTTTAATTCTTTTAATTTTACTGATATGCTTATCATACGAAGAAGTCTGCAAGTAGTAGACGAAATACGTATATGAAATATACTTTTCACTTTACTCTACCGTTAAATTTTTTTTTATAAATTTTACAAAAATTAATGATGAGTTTTTCAAATATTTTTAAATTCTGTTATAATTTTAAAATCCATGCATACATACATATCCAGTATCCACATATTGAAATAACCAAATAACGCCTTTGAAAAATAAAGATTTGATTCTATTTGTAAATTTATACATATATATAATGTATGCATGTATGAATATATATTAGAAACCATAACGTGAATGAATGTGCACTATTATTTGAATTTTTTTAAATTGTTTTATTTTTGAGAACTATTCAATTAAAAAAAGAAAAATATTTTTGTTTTCTAAACATTATAAAATTATATTTTATATTATAATTTTATAATTTATTATTACAAATAATATACATGCACAATATCAACAATATTATAAAAATCGTTTTATTACAATGTATTGAGAGAAAAATAAAAAAAAAAAATTTTCTTAAAAGACTACTCGATAAAAATGCTATCCATATTTGAAACTTTGGTACCTATCAATTCAAAAAAATTTTAAATTGTACAAATTCGAATAACAAAAAGTTAAAAACAATAATATTCATTCAAGAACAGTATAGAGAAACTGAAAACATACAAATTATTTAGAGAATAAAGTCGTATAAAACGTTCAAAAATTTAAAAATTCAAATTGAATATAGAAAATGCACTAACACTTTGAATAAACGAGGGAACACATATACAATGAAGAGAATAGTGAAAAAGTGAGTTGAAAACTTGCTGTTATTAGTTTTGTTTGAAAATGTCTATTTTTATAGTATTATCATAGAAAAAGTAGTATAATAGAAGTCCAGCGTAGAACAAATTTTTCTGCCAATTTTTTTCAATAGCCTGCCTCGCCACTCTCTTGCTTTTTTTTTTTTATCTCGATACTGTAATTATAATTTGTTAAACAAAATTTCTTACTGTAAACTGTTATTTTATTATAAAAGCAAAAACAAAAAATAATATCTTTTATTAGAAATCAAATAACAATGAGAATATCCTTTTAATTTTTCATTTTTTGTTATTATTGTGTTTGTGTAATTTGAAAGTTTTTTCAATTAATATCTACCAAAATTTCAAATATGGTTATCATTTTTATCGAGTAGTCTTTTAAAAAAACAAATATTTTATTTTTCTCAATCCATGTAATGTTATAAAATAATTTTATAAATGTTGAAATGTTGAATTGTACATATGTATTTATATTTATAATTATAATATAATTTTATAATGTTTGAAAATCAAAAATATATTTTTTTTACTTATTTTCTTTTTTGATTGAATAATTTTAAAAAATATAAAATTCAAAAAATGGTGCACATTCATTCACGTAATGATTTCTAATATATGGATATACATACATATATCTATACATGTATAAATTTACAAATTGAATCACATTTTGTTTTCCTGAAATTGTTGTTTTAAAAAGAAGTTTTGTTTTGAACACTGTTTTCTATATGTATGCAATATGCCTGTATGCATATTAAAATAAATTATAACAAAATTATACAACTTTTTTTTTTTACAAAATTACAAATTACTGTAAACTGTTATTTTATTGTAGATTTAAAATCAAAGCACAAAAGCAAAAAATAAAATTTTTTATTAGAAATAGAAAATTAAAAATAGGTAACAATATTATAATGAGATACATACATACATTCTCTGTATGCATAATACATGCTTTCTTAATTCATAATTCGTTATTAAAAAAAACTTATATTACTCGTCTCAATTTTTATTTCTTTCTGAAATTTTAATCAATATTAATTATAAATTTCAAAATTTTAATTTTAAACTATGGATTGGATGATAAAAAAAAACACTAAAGAATAGGTGGGTCATTATCTACAATCTTGTACATTGGTGTCCCAGAGCTTAAGAATTTAATTTTGTCTTGAATTAAAATATTAATTATTATGTTAAAAGTAGTTTAGAATTTGTTATATCTTTAGTTTTAAAATGCAAATTTTGTAAAAATTAGGAGATATTAAGACTACGAAAAAATTAACAAGTTTGGCGCTGGATTGGCAAAAACGCTATATCCTGGTGTATGAAAGCAATAAAATTGCTTCAATTTAAATATGTGACATGAAATTTAAAATTTCATTATAATTGCATTCCTCTAAATTCATCCTTTGTTAACGTTAAATTAAAATCATATTACTTAAATTATGTTTTTTTCAATTATTTTATTATGAAAGAAGTTGTGTCCCTATAATTTTTCCACTGCGTTACTTCAACTGTGTTACCGCCAAGATAACGAAAAAAACATTTTGTTTTCCAAGAAATAAACAAGCAATGTCACATGCTACTTATAATTTCATTTAATTTCTTTGAGAGAGTGTAAGAAGTAACAGTATTTAGTAGTGAAAATTTTTTGTTACATTGGACGTATGTATTTTTATTATTATTCAACTATGTTACCAACATTTTAGTTTAATATTTGGATAAAACTTATATCTTGGTACATTTACATATAATATGTCAATAATGTGTTGACGTTGAATATTATGTTGAATATATTTCCTAAATATTTTAAATTAAATCTGTGCGATTCAGTTTCGCAAAAAATGTCAACTGCTTTACCGGTCAGCTCCGTTACTTTTATTTGGTAATGAGACTGACGGTAAAGTAACACAGTAGACTTTATATTATTGAAATAGGTTGTGAAAGAGAAAATAATAAAAATTGAAAGAAAATTTCGTATGTAAATTCTATAAAGAATTTATTTCTATTAAAAAACATGTCTTTAATATTTGAAATAAATATGAATTCTATATAAATTGCTTTATAATCTGGAATAAAACGAAGACGCTCTTTATATTGAATTCAGTGAGAATTACAACTGCACATTTGGAGAAGAAATACAAGCCCACCACTTCGGAGGATGTTGGATGATACAAAATAGATATATTTTATTTAAAAGTTTGAATATTATAAAACAAAATAGAATTTGAAGCTAATGAAAAGACAAAAATTAAAACCTCATTCACAAGTTCTGCTGACAATTTTTGATAGATTAACATCCATATAATACAGATTTATTTTTAAAAATTTTAATTTTAATTGGTGAGGATTTTTAATTTTCTATTTTGTTTTGACATTTTGGCCGGTATATTTTCTTTGTTGTTGCTACTTGATTTTCTTTTGACCTTATCAACTTTTTTGGCTAGTACAATTTTACTTTTCCAAATACAATGCTTTCTCAGTAATACTAGCACTACGAAATTTAAGAGTGCTTTATGATGAACAGAACAAGCACAAAATAACTATCAAAAATTGTCCATATTTCTTCGTAGGGGAAATGTTAGATTGTCTCATAAAATTAAAAGTTCTAAGAAATCCATTTGCACAACAAGTTGGAAATATTAAGAGCATGAATTTTTTATACAACAACAATATATTTTCAAATCGTGTAGCAGATCATGACAAGCATTTGGACATTATTGTTAAATTCTCGTTATGAAAATAATGACAAACGTAGAAAATTCTAAATTTGAAAAAAACCACAGTAAAACTGTTATAATTTCAATATGTATGTACATATATGCATACATATAGAAAACATTGAATACTTTTAAAAAAAGAAATTTTAAAAACAAAATGTGACTCTATTTGTAAATTTATACATACATCGCTATAATGTAATATGTATGTACATATATCCATATATTAGACATCATCACGTGAATGAATGTGCACTATTATTTGAATTTTTTAAATTTTATATTTTTTAAAATTATTCAATCAAAAAAGAAAATAAGTAAAAAAAATATATTTTTGATTTTCAAACATTATAAAATTATATTATAATTATAAATATAAATACATATGTACAATTCAACATTTCAACATTTATAAAATTATTTTACAACATTACGTGGATTGAGAAAAATAAAATATTTGCTTTTTTAAAAGACTACTCGATAAAAATGATAACCATATTTGAAATTTTGGTAGATATTAATTGAAAAAAATTTCAAATTACACAAACACAATAATAACAAAAAATTAAAAATTAAATGGATATTCTCATTGTTATTTGATTTCTAATAAAAAATATTATTTTTTGTTTTTGCTTTTATAATAAAATAACAGTTTACAGTAAGAAATTTTGTTTAATAAATTATAATTACAGTATCGAGAGAATAAATAAAAAGCAAGAGAGTGGCGAGGCAGGCTATTGGAAAAAATTGGCAGAAAAATTTGTTCTACGCTGGACTTCTATTATACTACTTTTTCTATTGTATTATTAATCAATGGTTACATACATATTAAGAAAGCTACAACAGCACTGTACTCTTGCAAACGAGCTGTTGGAAAAAAATGGCGAATGAATCCACACATTGTCCACTGGCTATATACAGCAGTTGTCAGGCCTGTACTAATGTATGGTGTCGTGGTGTGGTAGACGGCACTCAACACTGGTACAAACCTCAACCTCCTTGTAAAAGTTCAAAGATCAGCCTCCATCTGCATAAGCGGAGCACTTAAAGCAACTGCTACCGCGGCACTGGATACGCTATTTCATCTCTTACCATTAGATATTCATGGCAAAGAAATAACATCCAGAACTGCAATCAGGCTAAAAGCCAATTTCCAGTGGAAACCACAATTAATTGGCCACTCTTCTATTATGGAATACAAGAAATTTATTTCAGAGAACCTAGATCTGACTCTTGCAGGGTACTTCTTTGAAAGATCATATCAAACCGATATTCCGTCTAGGGAAAGTTGGAGGAGAAGCACGGTTCTAAACGGAACACGTACACCTCTACACTGATGGTTCAAAATTGAATGACAGAGTGGGGGGTGGAGTCTACTCGGAAAACCTGAATATTAGTCTATCCTTCGGCCTACCAAGCCATTGTAGTGTGTTTCACGCGGAGGTAATGGCAATAAAAGAAGCCTCAGACTGGCTGAGATCCAGCGTATTATCTGTTAGAAATATCTGTATACTCACAGACAGTCAGGCCGCAATTAAAGCACTGGAGTCGGTAGCCATCAACTCAAAAACCGTGTTGGCCTGTCGCAGTTCTTTGGACGAACTAGCGGATAGGTTCAACATATTATTACGATGGGTGCCAGGACACAGTGATATTCCGGGTAACTGCATGGTAGATCTACTTGCTAGAGAGGGTACTATACTAGAACTCCTTCCGGAAAGGAGCATTCTGGGTGCACCTCTTGCCACCTGTAATTTATTACTTCGAAATGATGCAATAAAAGCTTCAAACTTCAAATGGTCAGTTAGACCAGACTGCAACATCACCAAGCAAATGTGCCATTTGTTGAACCTGAAGCGATCCCTTAACCTACTAACCATGAAAAGGTGTGACATTAGGACTATGGTAGGGGTCATTACGGGTCATTGTCTGATTGGTAAACATGCCAGAAGACTGGGACTCCCCTCAAACGACTTCTGCAGAACTTGTAGAGAGGTGGAGGAGGATGAAACTGTCCAACATCTACTCTGTTTCTGCCCTGATCTCTACCATAAAAGGAAAAGCCTTTTAGGAGCCTTCTTTCTGGACTCAATGGGTGATCTAGAAAACACTTGTATCAAAAACCTCCGCCGCTTCGTCAAAAGCTCAAATTGGTTCAACGAGTAGGGTACTACGTGAGGAAAGTTCCCGTGGTATGACAATGGGCCTCACCGGTCTAAGTGTGTCGATATACTGTCGGCAGCCGCTACTACCTACCTAACCTATATACATATTCAATTATTATTAATAAAATTACTTATTTTACCTAGTTTTTATAAAAACTTGTTTTCTAGCGTTAGAGTAAAATTTTTGAATAATTGTCGAAATAGACATAATTTATTAATATTTTTCTGATAGTAAAAAGTGTTTTTATTTTACGTGCAAAAGTTTAAATAAAATTATTTGTTAGTGTATTTGTTAGTGACTGCAATAGAACCTATTTATTTACAAATTTTATAAATAATTATTTTTTTTATGTTTAATTGATTGTGTTTATACACAAAATCAATTAACAAATAATCGAAAAATTAGTCGCAAGCACTAATGAAGGAGGTGAGTTGCTTCCCAAATATCGATATTTGCAAAATATAAATGATTGATGAAAGTAAACTCGACTTTATTCCATCATTTAAATATATCACTATATCACTAAAAATAAATCTGATCAAAAACAATCATATTAGCAAGTTCATTTAATTCCTTTTTCGTACAAAAATTTTAGCTACCATTCTTTTATTCTGCCTGAGGTCAGATGTTATGACACAAAGAATTTTTTAAAACAGTTTGAAGTTAATTAATTATCCCTTTATTGTTATTGGTACACTTAATTTTGCTACCAAAAATTTGTTATAGCCTTAAAAAAAGGAAGTTTATTTTTTACTTTTTAGTTATAATATAAGAGATAATTTTTTATTGCATTTAATTAAATATTATTAAAGCCTTATTATTATCATTATTAAATGTGTCAACAAGTTTTTAAACAAAAATATAAAGAAAAAAAAACAAATAATATTTAGGTGCCTATTCATTTTCTATTTTTCAAGTAAAACACATGGACAATACCAGAAAAAAATATTATGATTTATGCATATGAATATAAAATAATAAAAAGTAATAATTATTGTGTAGAAATTGCATGTATTTATGCGAAATTTTAACTGGTTTGGTGGATCTGGTTTCAATTAATCTATAATTTTATTTGACCAAACATTAAATTTAGCATAAATTAACTAACTTTATAATAAAATGTATATCTATTGATTTAATGGTATTTATCCAATTATAATAAGATCATAGAGTAATCATATAAGTAGAGTATTCACGTAGAACAAATTTGGTAGTAACTTTTTCAAATATCAAAATTCTGTGTTTACTCAAAATAATATTACTCAATTTTTAAATGCTTATAACTTAAGCGCAATGGATTTTGTACTCATAAATAAAAAAAATTTGTGTACCTACTACCTATGAACATATTTACTTGTAATTATGCTGCCAACAGTGTCAAAGATATAAAAGTTGTATGGATAGGTACTCAAAATGTATATATGCGAATGTGCATGCTAGAGTATATACATACTTCTTTATTTCGCTGTTCGCATTTCTACTTTACTTATGTGATAAAAATTACACAATGTGTTATAAAAAACTATACATGTATTTAAAGTCCTTTCAATAGACCACAAATAATATTACAAATCAAAATATTGAATTTTTTTTTTGAAAGAATTCAAGATTATTGCTGTATTTGTTGTTATTTTGCTTTAATTTTTAAAATTTGAAGAATTAATATTTTTATTTCGACTTGGCCAATGTGATTTATGAAATTTGTGATTTCAAACTTTATAGAGGAAAGGGGCAAAAAAATTAATGTTGGTTTTGTAAAATTAAAAATAATTCAAATGGATTTCTATTGAAAAGTATTCTGAAAAGTAGGACCTACATGTATTTTTAAATTTTCAGCAATTTTGATTAGTTTTCAGTTAATTTTGTCTGTTTCTTACCGTAGATAATAATATGAATAGTATATATATGAATACATAATATAATTATGAATACAAACAAACAAACAAACAAGCTATCAAAATTTAAAAAAGTAAGTAAAAAAAGTAAAACTGGACATTTAATTCTTTATATGGATTGTTGGCTGTTTTTATTTCTTCAAAAATTATTTCATCTGAACGATTTTTAACCAAGTTCTGAGAAAAGAAAAGAAAACGGTATTCCGTACAAAGTTCACGATTTGTAATGCATAACTAATAAATTTTACTCTTTTATTACCATTATTTTTAAAAATTTTTTCTGGATTATGTGATTCTATCATTGACCTATTATTGTATGTAGACATATCATTCATTTTTGTTTACATTTTTCTATATACATTTTGTATATTGAATTAGATATGTAAATATACGGTGAACACATATACGATATACACTTTTCATATAAATCAACATACGTATGTGTACGTATCCTCTTCAAATTATCAAACAATGCCTCTCTATACTCCTAACTTACTTACACAACACTAAAACAGAACTTAAAACGAAATCTTAATTCAATAAAATTCCGGAAAAATCATTCTGTGAATAGGCTAAAGTATAGAGGCATTGTATGAAATATTCTCCTCAATAAATAAAAAATTTTGAGTAAAAATAATTGAGTTTCGAAAATTATATTTGAGTGTTTTGGGGTATTGAGTGAAAATGGGACGGCATTTTCGTGTTTTGAGTAAAAATGGGACGGGATTTTTAGAAGAAAATGATTAACAAATATTGTTCTACGTGAATACTCTACTTATATGATTACTCTATGATAAGATTGAAATAATAAGGTAAATTATTTAGGTTGTTAATAACTTTGAGAATAAAAATTTCCGCCTAAACTTAGGCAATATTTTAAAAAGAAAAATTTTGTTTTCATTCTTATTTGAGTAATGCATTATGACGTAATATTCTTCTGATATAAAATTACGCATATACATTGAACTCTGGTTCTAGGGCTATTTGCGGATCCAAACTTGACATAAACCATTCTCATATACCATAAAGCTTATATATCATTTTTTATAAAAATTGGTGCAGTAGTTCTTCCGGAAAATGGTTACAAACATACAGCTTTCTTTTATTATATATAAGATAAGATAAGATAAGATAAGATAAGATAGGATAAGATAGGATTATTGTTCAATTTTTTCAATCCAGAACATTTTTTTTTAAACATAGGTACTATATTTATAAATGTTTAAAATAATGTTTCTAAAATTTGCAATATAAAAATGATGGGTAAGAAAAAATATCGTTATTTTGTATAATACAAATTGAAAATAAAGTCTATAAGATTACATGGAGTCTGATTAGAGACTTTGTGTAGAACAGTCGATCACGGAGTATCTATAATAGGAGTATTTATAAATTAAAAATTCATTTTAATTATAAAAATATTTAAATAAAATGTAAGTCAAAACTTTCAAATGGTAAAAAAAAATTTTTTTTTTTTGGAATAAGAAACAAAAAGTGCAAAACAAGACACTAATTTTAGAGGGATTAAAACGGAGGAGAACCAACTCACCAGAAAATGAAATTCAGAATAGATTTTAAGCTTTCATGGAAATGAACGAAAGTAATAATTGGGGATCGCCCAGCATCTCAGAAAATATGTGTTATGAAAATAATAATAATAACAAAAATAATAATTTAAATAATGAAAAATAAATGTTTGTTCTCCAATAATAATTAATAATCTTAAATTAAAAGAAGTTATTGGTTTTATAGAACAAAAAATTAAAGCTGATAAAAATAATTTAAAGGTGATAAATAGTAATAATAAGAGAAAATGTAAAATATTTGTCAAAGATGCTAAACTTCACTCGGAAATTATTTTATATCTGAGACAAAATGATATTGAATGTTTCAGTTTTACACCACGTTTCAGTTTTACACATTTTTTCATGAATATTTCTAATGAGTTATTCGGTATCAATTTAGCTACATTATTAAAAGAGGTGAATTATTTTATGCTTATTTATAAAAACATTCCTTCTGTAGAAGAAAAACAAATGTACTTCTTACAATTTTTAATTAAAATTACAGATAGTAATAACGCAAGTCCATAATGACATAAAAGCATTGGGAATTAACGTATGTTCAATTCCTAACTTAACTAGAAAGGCCTTTTTAAATGACCTCTTAAATGATAGAAACCCAGACTTCGGATTTATAGTAGAAACTAAACTTCGTTCTAACCAGAGGGTTTCTTTTGAAAAGTACAATATTCTTAGAAGTGACCAATAACATATAAAAAAAATTTAGAGCTTATCCAGCTGGACACATCAAAATTCAAAATTCTCATCACTGCTGCAGTAGTAAAGCTAAGAGATCCAAGTCGCCTAAAGAAATCATTACTTGTGGGTTCTATATATAGAAACTAACAATGTGAAGCAACTATATAAAGAGAAACCCTAGAAAAATTAAACAACCTAAGGAAAAGATATGACTATAGCATACTAGGAGGTGATTTAAATGCAAAGCACATTAGCTTTGGGGGCAATATAAATAATCGCAATGGCGAAATATTATTTAAGTGGTTAAATGACAATGTTGATAGAAATATACTGATTCCAATATCTCCTTTCTCAGTAACATACCCCAACGGCTCCTCGATTCTTGATAATTTTGTACTATCAGATCTTATCTGATCAATGATATTAACAAAAACTATAAGTGTAAAACATTCTCATCTTTTTCGGATCATTACGGAATAGAATTGGAACTTTCTCTTGGAAGTTTCAAACTTCGCTTAAAAGATCCAAAGAAATAATTATCCTTTAAAGAAACAAATTGGGAGATATATGGCAGTGATCTTAATGAAAATTTCTCAGAGCAAGAACTATCGCCACCCCATCTTAGAAACCTCTCAAACGAAGAAATAGATAAATATATAGAAACTTTCACAAATGTAGTGAGTCGAGCTACAAACAAACATTCAAAGTTAATAAAGGAGGATAAAGAAAATTTCAAGATATCCCCAATGTATTGAAGACCTTAATGAAAGTTAAATGACAATGACAAAAAGAACTGAAAAAAATTATCTATAGAAACCTTAATAGAAAGTACAGAGAGATTGCAAAACACTAGAATCCCAAATACACTGTTTACGTAAAATCGTAGATGAAAGATTAAAACACTTTTTGAATGAAAAATTATGCAGTAGACTAAAAGCAATTACACCCTCGCCACAAGCAAATAAACAGATTAATCACCTCGCAAAATTCGTCGGGAATAAAACAAACTAAAAACGGGGAAGAAATAATCTTTACAGAAGAGTAGTTATTATATGTGCCTTCTGTGTAAAAAGCTCGTATTGGATAAAGCAAAAAAAAAAAGGAAATTATATTATGAAAAGCTATATCTCTACTTAGAAAAACATTTTTATGGTTTGTGCATTGAGTAAAGCACAAATAGGAAATTATTTTTTTTAATTGAAAATTTTCCCGTTAATGAATCAAAGTTTATCTTTTTAAAAAAAGTTTTCTATAAAAAATGACCGTTAAAAACTTTAATTTAAAAAAAATTTATATCCAAAAACTTTAATATAAAAAATTTTAAAAAAACTTTAATTAAAAAAAATGTCCGTTAAAAAAAATTTGAATTTAAAAAACATTATAATAAACAAACTTAAAAAATCAAAAAAATAATCATTTTAAAAATAATAATAAGTGGCCTCGGTAGCCGAGTGGTAAAGCACTCGAGTGTAGTAATGTAACGACCGAAGGAGCACGGGTTCAAACCCCGTGAGAACCGAAAAATTTTTCAAATGGTGCAAATTACTGAAAAAAGTAATTTTCAATACAACCACATCGGTTCAAATATAATTTAATAATTAATAAAAATATAATATAACTAATAAAAAAAATAATATAAATATATAATATACAAAAATATATACCAAATAATTAATATAGTTTAATAAAAAAGGCCCACATTTCGAAAGGGAAAAGGACCTATAAAGTTGGCCGGCCTACAGATTTATCTGTAGAATCAACTGTTAAAATAAATAAATAAATAAATAAAAAACTTTAATTAAAAAAAATGTCCGTTAAAAAAAATTTTAATTTAAAAAACTTTATCTCTACGTAGAAAAGCATACGAGATAATAAGAAACTAATATTTTTAATTGAAAACTTTTCCGTTATTAATCAAAGTTTATATTTTTTTTTTTTAATTTATAATAAACTTTATATAAAGTTTTTAAGGTTGATGCATTGGGTAAAGCGAAAGTAGGCAATTATTGTTTTTAATTAAAACTTTTCAGTAATTAATCAAAGTTTTTATTTTTTTAAATTAAAATTGAAAACAAAAATGCATGTATATAAATTTTTTATATACATGCATACATCCATATATGTATTTTTCTTTTTCTATCAAACAGGGCTTTTATTTTCGAACAATTTTTACAATTGTACAGTAAATATATTATACACTTTTTTTTAAATTATTATCATTATAATTTTTATAGAAACTTTTAATTAACAAATATTTTTGATTTAAAGCTTAAAAAATTAAACTTAAATAAACTTAACTTAAATAAATTTAACTTAACTTAAGTGATAAATAACTCAACATTGATTAAAATAATAAAAATAATAATATCGTGACTTAATTTTATAACTTCTTCAAAGCAACTGTTTACATAACCTGGTTGCTGGTTGTCAATAAATTTGACATAATAATTAATATTATTAATTACAAACTCAACGAAGATAAAGTGTGATCGTGTTAAAAGTAATTAAAGTAGTAGAGTAGATGACAGTAACGATGGAGGCAAAAAAAAATCGAAAAGAAGATCTATAATTTCAGTTTAATTTTTCAATTTTGGATTTTAAATCATACATAAATAAATTTATTATATTATAAATTTTGGATTTTAAATCATACATAAATAAACAGTTATTCATGTTGATCTTTATATACGTGCACTCGTGTGTGTTTCTAAATAAGAACAACCATAGCAGAAAAAGTGAAAGATTGATAAGAATAAAAAGGAAAAAAAAAAGAAAATAAAAGATTATCCGCTAACTTGAACAGCTAAAATTGAACTAAATTAGAAAGAGAAATTCAATAAGTGAAGTTAAACAATAACAAGTGACTTTCAAACTTAATTATTTTTTTTTTCAATTTTGTACCAGATTTTGTTGCCAGATTGTTGTGATTTAAAACTTTAATTAATTAATTAAAAATTTTAAGATAAATAATAAAAATAGTAACAACAACAAATAAAATTAAAGTTAATAATTTAAAATTGAAAATTTAATATTACAAATTTTAATAATTATAATTTAATAATAGATTAAGATTATGGGTTATTAAAAAATATTCAGTTTTTGATGCATCCCTAAAACTAATTGCTAAATTACTACCTCTTATACATTAACATATAACTGATCTACTTTATATTAAAATATATTAAACTATAATCTTCAATTCACTAAAATAAAATGGATAAACAAATGAAGCTTCGCTCGATATCATCCGCAGTTAAATCAAGCTCTCCATCATTTGCTAAAAATGCAAGCACTGACCATCTCACTGAATTAATAACTAGTTTGACTAAACGCTTCAATTCCTTTGAAGCTTCTATCAAGGAAATGTTGAATGACAAAATTCTTGATATGGAGCATCGCCTGGAATTAAAAATTCAAGACTCAATCGCCAACTTTAATAAAAACTCTGAAGCTTTAGGAAATAAAATGGATAAATTAGAAATTGAAGTACATAATAAAATCGTCACTGAGTCCAAAGCCAATTATGAGAAAATTTTGGGTGAAGTGTCTGAACGGATGCATTCATATGATACAAGCGCTATTATAGAAGAAGTCAATTTGCGCATCTTTGAGCTGGAGAGAGTATTGCACTCCAATGACTTGATCGTTAATGGTATTGCTGGAACTCAGCATAAAAATTTTGGTGACATCTTTAACAGGATAGCTAAAGTTATTGGTTTTACTGGAAACTTTGATTGTGTTGGGTCTATGTTTCGCATCAGGAGTACTACATTGATTATAAAATTCTTATCTAATTCATCAAAAGTGTCATTTTTTATTAAGTATCTGCGTTTTAAACACCTGAGAGCCTCTCATATTGGTTTTGGTGGAGCTACTCGTATCTACATTAATGAAAGTGTTCCATCACATACTCTATTTCTTCTTCGCATTGCGAACAAATGAGAAGTGATGGTTGGATAGTGAAAACTTTTACGAAGAAAGGCCTCTTATACATTGTCAAGACCGAAGGTGGAGCAGCGGTTAAAATCACGTCAAAAGACCAATTGCTCAAAAGCAGTGATCATAATGTATCTAAATTTGTTGATGTTTAACTTTTTCTCATTAGGGAATCGTCAAATACTCTTTTCGGAATTTTACAAATTTTAACTTTAATTTATACATACTTTAAGTATTTATTTTCTCCTGCTTGCTGTCTTTTGGATGTTTAGTTTTAAGTAACAGACATGGTTCTATATATGTTAAATCGCTGTTTAATGGCACTTTTATTCTTGTATACCCGTTTTCTTTTGGCTCAATTGTTAACTTTTATGAAAATTTCATTCAAATTTATTTTAATATTTAATGATTGTGGCTAATAATGGAAATAACTCACTTTCTGATACTACTTCTGCATTTATTCCCAATATTATACTAAAAGCTGCCCTGAATAACCTTCAGCTCCTTAATATCATTCACATCAATATTATGAGTCTAGCACCTAAAATTGATATATTAAGATCCTGTATTTCCAATACCAATGTTCAAATTCTTATGGTTACTGAAACTTGGTTAAATCACAACATAACCTCTGATACGGTTAGAATTCCAGGTTTTAAGCTTTTTAGATGTGATCGGAATAAACTGGATAGTTCTGGTAATAGAACTCGGGGAGGTGGTGTAGCAATCTATGTTAAATGTGGTCTATCTGTTAAAGTTTTAACTCACTCTGTGGAAAATGATGATATTGAATTCATTTTCCTGAATTAAAATGTAAAAACAATGCTATTCTATTAGGAACCGTATATTTTCCTCATCCCTCAGCATATAACGTTGAAATTTTTCGACCAGCATGTTCCCCTACGTTCTTTTACTCCACGTGCTGATTTTGTTCCGTATTTCTGTCCAGATATTGTAAAAATGGCGAATGATAGAGACATGGCTTATGAAATTTGGAAGAGAACAAGAAATTCGAATGACAGAAATTCATTTAAGAGGCTTAGGAACGTGGTAAGCTTGAAGATTAGACAAGCTAAAAAACATTACTATTCTAAGATATTCGATCCTCGGCTGCTTTCAAAATCTTTCTGGTCTAATACCGCTAAGCTTGGAATCAGTAAAGAAAACAAAATGGATAATATGGATAGCTTTAATGTAAACGAATTAAACAATAAATTTATAACTCCATCTTTTAACTTTACTTCATTACTATCCAATATTGAAAACGTTGATTCGTCTAGTACTTTCTCTTTTAGAAATGTCTCAAATGATGAAGTCTATGATGCTATTTTTAAGGTTAAATCCAATGCTATAGGACCAGATTTAATTCCTTTGAAATTTATTAAACTGATTATCCCTTCTGTGCTACCTTATATTACACACATATTTAATTTCATCTTGACTACTGGTTAATACCCTCTAATTTGGAAATGTGCCAAAGTTGTTCCCGTTCCTAAAAAAAATAATCCAACGATTGATTACCTTAGACCCATTAGCGTACTGTCCGGTATTTCGAAATCTTTTGAACGGTTATTGCATGCACAAATGAGTCAGTACGTAGGTGATAATAATCTCTTATACGAATTCCAATCAGGTTTCAGAAAGCAGCACAGCACTACCTCAGCACTCCTAGAATTAACAGATAACATATACTGTGAAATCGATAAGAAACATGCTGTATTATTGCTTCTTTTTGATTTCACAAAAGCTTTGATTGTGTTAATCATAACTTATTATGTTTAAAACTTAGCGCAGCTTTTAATTTTGAATCTTCTGCTACTACTCTCATTCAAAGTTACTTAGATAATAGAAGTCAATTTGTGTTTCTAAATGATATTAAGTCTAATTATCTAGCTGTTGAATGTGGGGTACCCCAAGGATCCATATTGGGTCCCTTACTCTTTAGTCTATTTATTAATGACTTACCCCGTTGTTTGTCTGAATCTCATTGCCGGTTGTATGCAGACGATGCTCAACTCTACATCAGTGATCCTATAGTTGATATTAACCGCTCTATTGCTAAATTGAATGATGATCTTGATGCTGTTGCTTTCTGGTCTCTAAACAATGGTCTTCGATTAAATCCGTCAAAATCCCAGGTTATGTTAATTTATGTTCGTAATATTGATACAACTAATCTCCCTAATATCAAACAAAATAATTCTGTGGTAAAATTTGTAAGTAAAGCTAAAAACTTGGGTGTTGTATTCAATAAAACTCTAACCTGGAATGATCACATTAACTTTATTTCTAGAAATGTTTTTTGTAAGTTACGAAAACTCTGGAAGTTCTCTTACAATATTGACGAGTGGGTAAAAAAGAAATTAGTTATATCTTTAATCTTTCCACATTTCACTTATTGTGAAGTAGTTTATGCTGGGATGAGTATGGGCGAGTTTTCCAGGCTCAAGGTTATTTTCAATGCTTGCACTCGATTTGTAACTAACCGTCGTAGATTCGATAGCATCAGAGATGTTTCTAAAGTTTTGCTTGACTGTACTTTCGAAAACTATCTAAATTATAAGTACATCTGTTTTATGAAAAAAAATCCTATCTAAAAATACGCCGGTATATCTTCTTAAGAAAATAACCCCTGGACGATCATTAAGAAGTGCAAATTTAACTATTCCTAGACACTCTGGTAGATTAAGACATCTATCCTTTTTTGTAAGGACTGTCGGGTTGTGGAATTCTTTGCCGAACGTAGTCAGGTGTGAGTTCTCTATTTCTAAATTCCTTGAGCTTTGTTGGGTATATTTTAAGGAAAAAGTGTAGTCATTAATTAAGAAGAATACAAATTTTGTAGAATAATGCTTGTTAGGTGTGAGACGTCTGAAAGATAGTTTTGTTTGGAGGATTGGAAGTAAACTTAGTTTATAACATCATTAAACTAAAGTTTACAGAAACAAATTACGGAAAGCAGCTGTTAGCGACCCTGGGCTATGGTACAGAAATGTTTTCGGTATACTTACCGAAAAGATTAGTTGACACCGTAGCTGATGAAAAGGAGCTGGAGGAGCTCCAGAAAGTATTTACCAAAATAATTTATAAAGGAAGAATTAAAGACCGTCAAAATATGGCGGTCGTCAAATTTGTGCAGCGTGAAGAAGATGGAGAGAAAATAGCTAATGATGGAAGAGATGTTGAAGCTGAAAGTGATGCATATGATAGCGTTCAGCAGCCATCAATCAGGCGTAAACTAAAAAGAAAAATTGAAGCAAATTCTAAAATTAAAAAAAAGAAAAAATAAAAATGTAAAATTTTAAAATATAAAAAAAAATTTAAAAATATAAAATTTAAGAAAAATATGTAATAATTTAGAAAATAAAAAATTAAAAACTTTAAAAAAATGTTTTAATCACCAATATAATAACTTTCTCTTCCCTTTATTTCAGCTTATAAAAAGGAAAAATATCCTATTTATTTTTATTTAGATAGAAACTTCTGCCCAAAATAGTTCGTTAAAATATGATTAAATTTGTACATCCTTTTACAATGATGGTAGCGGGTCCATCTTGTTGTGGAAAAACAAGCAAAGGGTTTCTTCCTTCTATCCCAAAGGTAATTTGGTGTAACCCTGAACAAAATGCCATTCCCAAAGATTTAAAATTTCCAAACATAGAATATCAAAATAATATTCCAGAAAATTTTGAAAGCGGTGAACCTACTTTAATTATTTTGATGATCTAATGCTTGATGGCTATGTCGAAAAAATTTGTGAGCTGTTTACAAGGGGCTCACATCACCGTAATATTTCGATTATATTAGTTACACAAAATATATTTCATCAAGGAAAATTTTGCAGAGATATTTCTATAAATTGTAAATATTTGGTTCTTTTTAGAAACCCAAGGGATAAGTCTCAAATTTTACCGTTAGCACGACAGATTTTTCCTGAGAACATTAGAGAATTCCATAAAGTATTTAATGAAGTGACTTCACATCCCTATGGTCATATTATTCTTGATTTTACTCAAGTGATCAATAATATATTTCGTATTAGAACGCAAGATTTTAAAAAAGATTTTTCTGAATGTTACTGTTTCCCAAAACAATTAGCAAGTGAGAACTTATGTGAAAAAAATGAAACGATTGAAGGTAAACCAACATATATTACATGTATTAAAAAGTAATAAACAAAAATTGAGAAAAACCATACTTCAAAATTGTGATTCTGAAGTTTTCAAAACCATTTGCGAAATTATCATAAACACGTTGAACGGAAATAATAAACTAACATCAACACAACTTCAGAAATTAAAAAAGTATAAAAGCAAATTAAGACTTTTAGCTTGTCCAAAGAAGAAGCTAAGCATCAAGCGTAAATTATTAATTCAAAGTGGAGGGTTTTTACCAACATTAATTGGAACAGTACTTTCTGGAATTATCGGAAAATTGATTGAAAAATTTAATGAATAGAGATGAATAGTTTACAACGAATGATTATTTTACATCCTGAACAATATAAAAAATTAAAAGAAACTTTATTAGATGACAATGAACTTAGTGAAATTGATAAAGCTATGAAAAAAATTTTAATGGATAAAAACTCAAATGATACGAAAAAATGGTATTTATACCGTAATGAATTGATGAAATTAAATATTAAGAAGAGTAAAGATTTGCTAAAAAATCCAGTAAATCCGGTAACGATTACTGATGGTATTATCAACAATAATAAAATATAAGAAATACCTAATTCAATGAAATATTTGAGGAACATAGGCTCTCAGACATCGAGTATTATAAGAAAGCACCAAAACACACAAACAAAACAAAAAGATCTGAAAGATGGTGCAATGCAAACGGATCCTTATGAAGATATTTATGAATCCGATCCAATAGAAATTGATGAGAATTATGAAGAGTCGAATTCAAATGATGATATTTTTGATAATAGCGAAGAGAAGATTGAGAAAAGAGCATTATCTGTTGCTTTAACAGCAACTCGTTTAAAACCACGAAAATCTATAAATAGCGCAGTTCGAATGTTTGAAACGGATGAAGGAGACGTTATATCAGTTCCATTATTTGAAAAACCAAAAACAAACTACACTCTTCGATCATCATCTACAACTTCAAGCACCAATAAACCAAAACAAACCGAATTAAGTTTTCCTATTCCCAAGAAACGGAAAAAACTTCAAGCACCGGATAGCAGTTTTAAACAACCTGAATCGAAAAGATTTCTAAATTGGACTCCGTACAAATAAAGATTAAATATTATTGTAAAATAAAAATGAAAGAATTTTATATTACCGTATTAAGTAATTCTTCAGAAGAAATATTTACAGAAAATTCTCTTTCGCAGTTTACGAATAAAATACCAAGGTATATTGATCTAAGAAATGGAAATTGGAAGGTTGGCTTAACAGAAATTTTTGTTAATGATTTTCTTCAGACAGATAAATATTTAACTCAAAATTGCATTTCAATTAATATAGGAACTTCACATTTAACTAAATCAGGTGTTACTGTTAAGAAGAGAATGGGTTATACATTTTACCCTGATCTTAAAAAATATAGATATCGAAACATTGAATGGAGAGCAAATTTTTTACCAGTTTTAATCAAAAATCTTACGCTTGAACCTGGATTTACAAGAAAGGAGCTTTTAGATCAATTTTATTTGGAAATCTTGCAATCATTATCAAATGAAAGTTTTTATAAAATTGAGTATAAACCAGTATCAATTGAAGGAAAAGAAAAGTATATAACAATATCAAGCTCTATTGAAAAAGAATATTTTTATCTGAAAAAAAATCTTTCATACACAGTGTCAGAAATAATACAGGAACTACAGGATAAATTGTTCGTTATTATGTTTAAGATAGATTTTTGTAACATTCGCGGTCTATCAACAAATTTCCATTCCGTCGAAAGCCATCTACGGCTCCAAAATCCAGCAATTTTAGCACTAAGTAAAACACAAGTTGTGAATAATGATATTAACTTTAATATGAATAATTATTCGCTTGTGCCACTTTTTATACCCCATAGAGGGATTGCTTTGTATATACGAAATGATGTAGCTTATAAGACTCTTCAAAATTTTGAGTGCTCCAATCCAATTTATCAAAATAATTGGATGAAAATACACACCGATAAGCACATCATTCACTTCTGTTTTATTTACAGATCGCCTCAAGCGAATCAGCTAGAAACTGATATGCTTATAGAAAGACTATCCAACCAGATAAACTCAATTCTGGAAACCAATCCCGAGTCTGAGATTATTCTGGCGGGAGACTTCAATATTCATAACAGAGACTGGCTTAATTTTTCTAGTCACAACGTCCCGAAGGCAAACAAGTTGAACTTTTTTCCAATTTTTCCAACCTTTCTCAACTTGTCAAAAGCCCTACGAGGATACCAGACCGACGCGACCAGAACGGACACCTCCTGGATTTATTCCTAACTAACCATCCAAAGAAATATTCAATCTCTGTTAACTCTCCGCTAGGTGGTTCCGACCACTGTCTTGTAAGCACAAGCTTCGAAGTAGGCACAACAACCAGTTCTTCTAATTCTCCCAAAAGACTAGTTTGGCATTATCACCAAGCTGACTGGGAAGGCTTCAACAACTTTCTAAATGAATCGAACTGGTCGTTGTGTTTCCAATATAAAAATGTCGACTTTGCTGCAGAGGTGATTACCAAGAGGATTCTATTAGGAATGAAAACTTTCATTCCAAATAGCCTTAGAAGTATAAAACGAAATCCCTCAGGTTGGTTCAACGACCTCTGCAGCAAAGCTCTGAAATCCAAAGAAGAAGCTTACAAAAAATACAAGAACAATAAAACAGTCAATACGTATGAGAGTTATACAGTGGTTAGGAATAAATGTAAAAAAATTATCAATCAGCAAAAATTCCTGCATAACCAAAGATTGAGACGACAAATCTTTGATCTCCCCAACAACAGCAGGTCTTTCTGGACATTTGCTAAAAATGTTGGGCAAAATTTTTGCAAGTCTTCGTTTCGACCTATGATTGATAATAATAGTACTATTATATCAGATTCTGTTGGAAAGGCTAATCTCTTCGCAAAATTATTTGCAGCTAATTCCACACTCCCTCCTACAGCCCAAAATCCTTCATCAATCCCTGTTCTAAATTATTCCTTCGGAAGGATCTACTTTAGAACAAGAGCTGTAGCAAAAGTCTTGAAGAATCTCGATATAAAAAAATCTACCGGTCCTGATGGTATACCTGCAATTGTGCTGCGACACATTGCCTTCGCTATTTCTAAACCTCTGCGCAACTTATTCCATTTGTCCTTTTCGTCAGGAACTTACCCGTCCTATTGGAAAGTTGCCCAAGTTTATCCTATTCCTGAAAAAGGTGACAAAAGCAATCCTTCAAACTATAGGCCCATAGCTATTACTTCAGTAGAGGTATAATTCATGATAGCCAATACGGCTTTCGAGCCCAACGTTCCACCGGTGATCTCATGACATGCCTCTGCGAGAAGCTCAACACCAGCCTGCATCAATCTGGTGAAGCTACTGTTGTAGCTCTGGATATATCTAAGGCTTTTGATCGAGTTTGGCATTCTGCTTTTATAGCAAAATGCAACGCTATAGGCCTTGGTTCAACCTTTTCTAAATGGATTGAAAGTTTACTTTTAAATCGATCTATCATAGTTTCAGTTGACGGTTCTTTTTCCGACCAACTTCAAATCAATGCTGGTGTTCCACAAGGCTCTGTCCTTTCCCCCACCCTATTTCTCATTTTCATTAATGACCTTCTCAAATTAACTTTCAATCCAATCCATAGTTTTGCTGATGACAGCACTCTAGTAGCATCATATGATTTTCTAAAACAAACTAATGCTACAGCTTCCGCAGTCACCTCCAAAAGAACAATGATGGCCGGCGCGCTCAATCACGACCTTGCCAAAATTGTCGACTGGGGTAAAGCTAACAGAGTCGAGTTTAACACTTCAAAAACTCAAAGCTGTTTTGTTAGTAACAAGCTAACAACATTCGAACCAATTCTCCGGCTTCAAAATGAAGGTATCCAGCGACTCAAAGGTCTGAACATTCTCGGAATGCGAGTGAATCAAAATATGCACTGGAATGAGCATATTTTCGATATTGCGAAAAGCGCCGCAAAATTTTTAGGATTTTTGAGCCGCTGCAAAACTTATTTTTCATCTCGAGACCTTTTAAAAATCTATAAAGCATATATACGACCCAAGCTCGAGTATAACTCACATTTATGGGCAGGTGCACCAAAAACCGCTTTAAATTTTTTGGACAAAGTTCAAAACCGCGCCATTCGTCTTATAGGCGACATATGTGACCTCATCCCTTATACCACTTGGTCATCGTCGTATTGTTGAAGCACTTACTCTATTTTATAGATATCTGCTTGATGTTGGCACTTGTTCCGAGGAATTAAAATCACTTCTTTCTCCTCTTAAGCAATTCAATCGCACAACACGAGAGGCATCAAGTGCCCACCCTTTCACAGTGGAAATTCCGAGATGGTTTAAGTCCGGCTATGGAAATTCTTTTATAGTAAGAACATCCCGATTGTGGAACCGCGTCCCAATCGAAGCATTCCCAATGAGAGAAGGATTTTTTATTACGAATATTAACAACATTGTTCGCTCTTTCCCACAAAACTTTTCTTCTTCCTTTTTCTTTCCTTTCCTCTAACTATCCTTTCGTTTTTCAAATAGTCAACGGTACGCAAGTACTTAAAGGTTCAAAACCTAAGTTTTGGCTATAATATAAAAAAAAAAAAAAAAATATAAAGATAATATATTTAAAACCAATAATAGTGGTGCATTGGAACGACAACAAAATTTTCATAATAGTGCCGAAGTGGAATTAATAGGAACACTGCATATAGATATTTTTAGTCAACCAGTTTTGTTAATCAACAACGTAGATGTTCGAGTTGTATTAACCTTAGAAAAGCCCGAATTTTATTTTTTTTGCTGAATACAATGATGAGAGTCAATTAAAAATTTTAGAAGCTACATTATTTATGAAACATGTAACAATCAACCCTAGCATTCTATTGGCACATAATACTGTATTAGCCAAAGCTAATGCAAAGTATCATTACAAACACGTTGAGGTTAAGACTTTTACAATATCTGCTAATACTTCTAATATAACCTTAGACAATGTCTTTATTGGACAGCTACCAAATTCAATAATCTTTTGTATGACTGAAAATGATGGATTTACAGGAAAACGCTCGAAGAATCCCTTTAACTTTAGACATTTTAATTTAAAGCAATTTATGTTATATATTAATGGTATTCAAGTACCAAATTTAGCAAAAAAGAACTCTTGTTATACAAGGGCATATCACACGTTGTTCGGTGGAACTGGAATACATCATGCAGACAAAGGACATCAAGTAACCAAGTCAATGTTCAGCAAAGGCTTCCTTTTTCTTGCTTTTGATCTTTCCCCTGATGGACTGGGGAGTGATATTTGCCAGAGCTTGATAAATCAAGGATCATTAAGAATTGAAGCTAAATTTTCACAACAACTTCCAACAACAATAACATGTATTGTTTATGGAGAATTTGATGCAAGCTTACAAATTGATAAAAATCGTAATGTACATACAAACATATAAATAGTTAACATTCTAATAATATTAATATTTTATCATCAACTGAACTTGAACAATGAACACATTTAAAATTTAAACGATCCTAACACATAACCAATACACCAAAAATTATTTTGGTGCAGTATTTCCAATAGATAAAATTCCAAAATATGTTAAAAGACTTAGTTTATTGATTATTAACACAGATACTTCTGACAAGCAAGGTAAACATTGGTTAGCTTGATTTTTACCTCAAAACGGATGCATAGAATATTTTGATTCATATGGCTTACCACCTATTAACAAGGAAATAATAACTTTTTCGCAACGTAATTCAATGGAATACAATTTTTGTGTAATAATAAGCGGTTACAAGATGTTTTTTCATCAGTTTGTGGTCATTATTGTTGCGTTTTTTATGGTATCGTGCAAAAAATATCAATATAAAAAGGTTTTTGAAAATGTCTGATAGAACAAACTTTAAAAAAGATGATATAATAATACAAAAGCTATTTAATAATATATATAACTTACAAGATATTGAAAGAAGATATTTACTATAAATTTTAATTATATCAAATTTATAAAAAACGTATAAATACTTAAATATAAGTAATTAAACTACTTTTTAGGAAAAGTTTATTCAGTTTCTTTCAAAATAACGATGGGTAAAGATATCAAAATTATGAGTAGAATAAATAAAAAAATTTCCCCAAAAATTTTAAAATCCAATGTTGAGAAAAGTTTATCAGAAGAGTTACTACTAACGTGCACTTATTTTTTGGATTCTAATCATTCCAGTTATATAAGCACTGGCTATGATTTAAATCAATTTGAACCGAAAGTTAAGTTTCATCATTTTAGAAGAAATTCATTGGAGATTACTTAAGAAGAGTGGCAGCAATTTTACAGCATTTTCGTAAATTCTAATGAAAATGGAAAGAATTTCTCATCACCATTCAATGTAAACAAAGGTGGAAGAACTCTATTAACATTTGGAAACAAGGAAATTAAAAAAAGAATATGGTTATCATATCAAGAGATGGATAAGTTTTTTAATGTTATAGAATTTATTCAAGCAGTTATGTGTTATAATAACAAGGCAAAGGTGAATGTAAAAGACTATGTTTCGAAATATATGCATAAATGTTTAACAAAAGGAGTCAATAAATTGGGTCAGAATGATTTTTACATTCCTATGGACTTGTATCCAGCACAATGTAGTTATTCACGTCTTTTTTATGAAATTCCTATATTTTTACAAAAAGAAATACAAACAAATGTTTTAAATTTTGATGTAAATTGTAACGAAAATAAAAACACTATTTAAATTAAAATTAATATATGCGTTCAATTTATTGTATCATATATTGATTAGTTGTTATTTATTACAAAATTATTTTTTACTAAAAATAAAAATATTTTAAATACATTATTTACAGCACATCGACCATTTGTAATCAATTGATGAATATTACAATAAGTTTCGTAAATGTCAGTTCGCCTCAAGCTAAAATTATTGTTGATATCAATTATCTATGAAGAATTAAATTTCCAAAAACAATTTTTTTTTCCTCCCTACAACAATTATCGTGTTCCCATCAAGTTTCCTTAAAATTGATGCAAGCATAAGATAATCAGTTACACCATCTGTCCATTTTAGGCCATTTATATTTTTACAGCAATAATCGGACTGATTTTTATATTTTTCATTTAATTCATCATATGAATATGGTGATTTGAAAAATATTTGTTTTGGTTTGACTGTATCGGCCCTCATGAAACATAATTCTTTTATAAATATTTGTTTATCATTTCCAAAAAGGTATTGAAAAGCAACAATGTAAGTTGAATTACGAGAATAAGCCATATTGAGTGTGTTATTTAATCTAATCATATAAATCTATGCTACAGCCTTATATAAGGCCATTCTTGAATCAAATTTAATTTCATTATAATAAGAGAAGGATGTCGCTTACTCGCAAAAACCAAGCTGAGAGAGAGCAAATTGTTAACGAAATACATAGGACTGTGAAAAAGAAATTTCCTCGTAGAAGAGTAGTTCAAAAGGGAATAAATGATACGTGGCAGATTGATTTAAATTGATTGAAATGTTACCTTATCATAAAATAAATCAAGGAAATAAATACATGTTAACTGTAATTGATATATTTTCTAAATATGCATATGCTCAACCTTTAAAATCAAAAACTTCTGATGATGTAATTAAAGTAATGAAAAAAATTTTCATACAAGCTGGAGCTTCAAAAATTCCTAAGAACATTCATTCTGATCAAGGGAAAGAGTTTTTCAACCAAAAAATTCAACAATTAATGCAACAAAAAGGGATCAATCATTATCATACTTACTCTAATTTAAAAGCTTCAATATGCGAGAGATTTAATAGAACTTTGAGAAATTGAATGTGGAAGCAATTTAGTTTGCAGGGCAACTATAAATGGATCAATATTTTACCAAAATTACTCACAATATATAATGAAAATGTTCATCGGCCGATTAAAATGGCTCCAATAGATCTAACAAAAGAAAATGAGAAATTTTTGTTGAAAACCGTCTACAATAGACCTAAAATTTTTAAAAAAGGTAATTTTGTACGTATTAGCAAGTACAAAGGAACTTTTAGTAAAGGCTATGAACTGGCTATCCAGTTCTATCCAGTTAAGGCTATCAACTGAGATTTTTAAAATTATAAAGGTTAATATAACAAATCCAGTAACATATGTTTTGGAGGACTATAAAAATAATCTAATACTTGGAGGGTTTTATGAAGATGAAATTATTCCTGTCAAATATTCAAATGCATACCTTGTAGAAAAAGTTTTAAAAAGAAAAGGGGGCCAAGCCTACGTGAAATTGTTGGGATTTGATAATTCACATAATTCATGGATAAATAAAACAGATATTATTTAAAATTTATTTGTTTTTTTATTTTACAGAAACATAACACATGTTGTACATTCAAAGAATAGTAAAAATTAACTTAAAATTAAAAAATAACGTAGTAGTAACAGTAAAACAATAATAAAATTCTAGTTTCTAAATCTTAAAGCTACTTGTTTATTAATTATTTAATTTATTATTTTATAATGTCCCCAAGCTAATGTATTTATCTTATTTTCTGAAGAACATATCTTATTATCTAATGAACTTAAAACTATTTTGTTTATAGCTTTAGTATAAATTGTGTGTAATTTTGATTTAAAAACATTCATATTTCCTTTCAAAATCGCATTATCAAATAAACATTTCTTATAATCTTCTACAGACAAATTTCTAACAACATTACTTTTAACACCTTTGCTTTTTTTTATAGTTTGTCCTTTTAATACATCTACCAAATACATTTTCGATCTAAGTCCAATAAATTCTTTCACAATTTTTCCATTACACTCATCTTTAAATAATCCTAACATTTTTTTATTCATAAGGGGTAATCCATATGGATTATTAACTTCATAATCAGATGTATCAAAAATGAATTTTGATTTTTCAGTTTCTCTTACGTCTATTTCAATATTTATATAAAAATCATTAGTTTGTATACTATAAAAAAAACTATCAGTATCCATATAATTTAAACTAATTTTTGAATTATATTTCACTTTCATGTAGTCATAATGAAAATTATATATGTGAAGTTTTGAGAGTTCTAAAACAGAGAAACCTAAATAAGTTAGGTTTCGAAATCATGGATCTCATCCCAATATATTTTCTTCTACTTTCCCAACAATCAGCTATTTTAACAGTTCTCCTTTTATCTACGTTTTCCATTGTTTTTCCATATACCGAATTGTTCATTAATTTAAAAAAGATCTTCTCAAAAGTATTTTTTGCCAATGTTCGGTGATATGTGTTTAAATCAATATAGCCAATCGGCTTCATTAAACGCTATTGCTCTATGAATTTTCTTTAAAATTAACCCATTCCTTAAACATTGTTTTAAATTTTTATAATGAATTATATAATTTTTTTTATTATTTAAATCTAATAATAATTTATTTAATTTACTGTTCGGAGGTATTTTATTATCACAACAAAATGGTAAATCATTGTGCCAATCATGTAAATTTTGTGGATAGTCTAGATCGACTTCCAATACATATCCAATTTTTCCCTCATCATCAATTTCATTAACATTGATGTTTGTTGGATTTTCTACCCATTTAAAGCCTCCATAAGGTAAAAAGTTGGACATTGCCCACCCATATAAATTATTGGCATCTAAATATATTATATATTCTGATGACTGAAAAATATTGGTTTTGTTTAAATAAATAGTTTTGGTCACCGAAATGTACTTTTCGTGGTTTAAAGGTAAAACCGAAATGTTTAGTACAATTTAATTCTTTAAAAATTAAATGTGAGTCATAATTTGAAAAATTGTGAAAAAATATTGGAAAGTAATTTGGGGTACGGTATGTTAAATTACATTTATTGTGGGCTGGTCCTCTGTACTTACCAGTTATATCACAATGATACCTGATACGAAGTTCTCCGGCACGAAATTTTTCTTCGCATATATGGCAGCATGGATGCGTGTTGTGTAAAATTTTCTCCTGCATCGATAGTGTGTTCCTTGGTGTATTTTGTTTTAAATAGTTTTGAAAAAGAAATTTGCATTCGTTTTCTAAAGATTCTATAAATTCTTTTCCGCAATCAAGTCCTGCAATGAAATAGATAGAGAATAAATTTAGTTTTCTATATAAAGTTTAATTTATGTATAATTTTACATACCTGTGAAAACTCTGAATTTACTTAAAGTTTCATCGAATGAACAGCTAATATAATATGAAAAAGCTATTGGAACGTGCTTTTTCACATCTGTTGTTGATGAGTCCTCTGGATTGGGTTCACATGTTGATATTGGCTCCAGTATCTTTCAGCGTCAGCATAAATCACAAATGGCAACTTCAGTTTTTTCTTATAGTTGTTAAACTTTACAACGTTATTTCCTTCTTGAGGTAACGTTACAATAATTTTTCCACATTCATTTTTGTGAATTATAAGACCCTTTTGCAAATTAAAACTGCATAAACATATCGAACAAAAATATTTTGTTGATCTATGCCGTGTAATTTGGGATCTTATCAATCTCGAGAGGTTTCTAATCCATACATAGTGGGATTTATTTTGAGCTTCTATTAATAACAAGCTAATATGATGGCGTTTTTCTTCTCGAGTGTGGTAATATGGTCCTACTATTTTATAGGACTTTCCAATCTTTTCACAACCAAATACATTTATACTAATATCTGGATTTATTTCTACGAATACATTTATGTCACTATGATGAAGTGGAAACTCAAGGTTCGCAAATTCTAAGCGTTGAACCTTAGCGCTATGTAAATGTATCAGTGATGAAGTTATATCGCTTATTCTATATTTATGTGGATTGCATTCATTTGATATTCTGGTTTTCTGCAAAGCCGCTATTAGACACCATTTAAAGCAGTATACATCCTTATTTTTTATATTAATACATACCTTTTTCATTTCAATTTCTTTTGGGAGTTTAATATATTGCGAGCCTTTCATTCACATTGATTTCAATGTATAACAATTTTATTAAACTCCACCCTGAATCTTTTTCTTGGAATTCATCTGTCTGACATTGGATTTTTTCCTTTATATTTTCGAAAGCTAATTCAATCTCCTTTTCATTCAAGATTGCTTCCATTTTTGAATTGAAACTTTTTACGCAAAATATATTTTCAAGTTCGTTATGCTCATCCAGTTTGTGCGGTTTCACATATTCTCCATATAACTCCATGTTAAATTTAATATCTTGATGGTCCATCAACTCTTTTCTTAAGAGCTTAAATACGTCTTCTTTAATATTTGAAAAAAAAGTTTGTGGACTTAAAATATCTTCATTTTTATTCTCCACGATATAAGTTATAATTCTTCCTCCAAAGCCTTGTCTCAAACATTTAATGTTTCCTTCATATTCCTCAGTTGCATTTTTTTTATGTTCATTTGTTCGCAAGTGATAATTCCAATATTCACTTTCGATTGATGTTTTACAATCAGAGCAATATTTTATATTTAGCTCTTCCCTATTTGCTTCTTGTTTTCTCAATGTTGTCTGTTGAATTTCTGATTTCTTTATTATTATTTCAACCTGAAACACTTTGCTTAACTCCCAAGATGAGTTTTGTTGTTGGAATGTTTCCACTTTAGTTACAACTTCGTCAATACTGCTGTCTAATGTGTCTAAAATTTCCGTACTTTGAATCATATGGAATTCGGACTTGAATGACATAACGGCAAAAAAGTTTTCCAATTCTCCATCTTCCAACATTTGAAGATTAATATATGACACCTTTAAATCAAGATGAAATATGAATGTGGATTTTTACAATTTTGCCTCCAAATGTTTCGAAGAACTCATCTGGGGACTGAACAGCATCACTTGTATTTTCAATAATATACATGTTGTTATTGTTCATTTTTTTTTAATTTGTTGTTTTGGTTGTTGGTTACTTTGTGGTTGTTTCAGAATTTATGAAAACTTAATAATAGCATTATCAAAAATACAAAGCTATTTATATATTTGATTTGTAATTTAACACTTAAATTTAAGTTTACACGCGCAGCCAAAATGCTAATATAAGAATTTTATGTATGTAAAATGCATGCTATTTTTTTACTTAAACGCATTGCATAATTGTCACGTTACAAATAATTTTTTCAATTTGCAAAATCATGATTAATTCTTTAACTTTAAATATTGCACAACGTGCCTTAATTCTTTGTTTAAGTATAAAATTTATAGCACCTTTTAATGCCATTTCACAATTTCACAACACCATCTAATACCAGATTAAAAGTTATGCCGGTTTTAGCGCAAAATCCCATGTATTTTTTATATGAAGGTACAAATTCACTTTTTCGCCATCTTGGAATATAATATTAACTTAAACGGTGACAGACCGACAAATTGACGGACGAATTTATACTGCATATTATATACTTTATACTGTTATTCCAATTACGAAATCATTTTTTCATTGCATAATTATTATTACGTTACAAATAATTTCAATTCAAATTTTTTTGCTATATTTGCAAAAAAAATTTCTTTTTTTTTATGAATTACTAATAATTTAAATTTAAATTGATATTGTAATTCAACACTTCTTTAAAAAAAAAATTTTTAAGTATAAAAGTTTTAATACTTCACAACACCATTTCATGCCAGGTTAAATGTTATGCCGGTTCTGGTTATGCCGCAAAATCCCATTAATTTTTAAATAAGGGTACAAATTCACCTTTTCACCATCTTAGAATATAATATTAACTTATATAGTTTTATATAATATTAACGCTTATAGACCGACAAGTAGACGAATTTATACTTTACATTTTGTACTTTATAATTTATAATGTTTCCGTTTTAATTTTTTTTTTCTAACATATGTATTTTAAATTTTTAAATTAAAGTTTTTAACGGATAATTTTAATTTAAAAAAATAAAAACTTTGATTAATTACTGAAAAGTTTTAATTAAAAATAATAATTGCCTACTTTCGCTTTACCCAATGCATCAACCTTAAAAACTATATATATAAGGTTTATACACATTTTTTTAAAAAATAAATAAACTTTCATTAATTATGCAAAAAAAGTTTTAATTAAAAAACAATAATTTCCTATGTTCGCTTTATCCAATGCACCAACCTTAAAAACTTTATATAAAGTTTATTATAAATTAAAAAAAAAAATAAACTTTGATTAATAACGGAAAAGTTTTCAATTAAAAATACTAATTTCTTATTACCTCATATGCTTTTCTACGTAGAGATAAAGTTTTTTAAATTCAAGTTTTTTTAACGGGCATTTTTTTTTAATTAAAGTTTTTTTAACCGAAAATTTTTTATATTAAAGTTTTTGAACATCAAATTTTTTTAAATTAAAGTTTTTAACGGTCAATTTTTATAGAAAACTTTTTTTAAAAAGAAAAACTTTGATTAATTAACGGGAAAATTTTCAATTAAAAAAATTAATTTCCTATTTGCGCTTTACTCAATGCACAAACCTTAAAAATGTTTTTCTAAATAGAGATATAGCTTTTCATAATATAATTTCTTTTTTTTTTTTGCTTTATCCAATACACCAACCTTTACGAGCTTTTTACACAGAAGGCAATTTGTATCGTTTTATCAGGATTTTTTCCAGCCAAAGTAGTCAAACATACAATCGTGTTTGTCGAAAAGTAGACATGGTTGTACGACATAGTGCTATAGCTGAAAATTTCAGTGGTCAAGTAGAATTCTCAAGTGAACTAGACTCTCGCTTCACCTTAGATTGCAACTTTATTAATACAGTTAGATTAAAAAATAAAGTAAAAAATTTAAACCGAAGGAAATCAAGTGGACCGGATGGAATTTCAAACTTTTTGATCAAAAAGTTGCCCGCAAATGTCATAAAGTTCCTGACAATAATTTTTAATAATCGCTTAAACAATTTCTATTTTACCAAAGCATGGAAAATAGCATACTTGATCCCATAAGAACTCTTATGAAGATAGCATACTTGAGGAAAATAGCACACTTGATTAAAAATTAGAACTCTTATGAAGTGAAGAGCTATAGACCCATATCTCTATTGTCAAATGTTGGGAAGCTATTGGAAAGAATAGTTGCCGAGAAGCTTGATGTTTTCTGCGTAAATGAAACTTTAATCCCATAATATCAGGGTTTAGAAGTGGTCATTCAACAACAGATGCGCTTCATAACGATTGTACTCACAATTTGAATGAGAAAAAGTGCACCTTGATGTTATCATTAGACTGTGAAAAGGCTTTTAATTCCGTGTGGACAAATGCCTTAATCTATAAGTTACAGACCAAGGGGGTTTCTACTCCGCTATTTAGAATTCTATGCAGCTTTTTGATAGACAAATATCTTTACATCGATATTGATGGGAAAAAATCCGTCAAAATAAAAGTGAACAGTGGTGTGCCCCAAGGCTCGATCATGGGATCTAAGCTTTTTAATATTTTTTTGCATGATATTCCGCACCAAAACACAAGTCAACGAGATCAAGTAATGTCCACTACAATGCTTTATGCAGATGACATAGCAATAACTAGTTATGGGAGAGACCCTCAAATAGCATTACAACATATAGACCACGCAAAAATATTATGTAAAATGGGGAATTAAAATAAACATTGAAAAATTATCCCTTATATGTTTTAGAAATGCTAGCGGAAAAGGTCTCAGAAACATTGCCAAAAAAAGCAAAGAGCTGGCCCTAGAAATCATTGAAACACATATTCCAATTAAAAACAAAATTAATTTTTTTTTTCTTGTTTGGATTGGTGGGAATTTTCATTCAATCCCGTAGCTTCCATTGTGTGTCAGATTTTTACTGACTAAACCACACCCCTCCCATTAAAACTAGTCCGACGGACTAACCATAAATTTATTTCTAGTGTTATTCTCTTAAAGACAAATCTTACGAAATTCTATCGTATTAAATCTAGCGGCTTAGTTCTTTTAAGCCTTCTGATATCATTTTGATTATCTAGCAGTTGAGGGGCCTCAACATTAACATAGCCAGACGAGCCAAATTGCTTGCTGCATATCTTTTTATTTCATTTTCTATGCAAGGAATTTTTAGACCTCTGTGCAAGTCACTGTTACGAACATACCAATTGGCATTTACCATGTTGCGCAAGACTGTATTTTAGAATTTTTGGATACAAAGTACATATATTCGTTTGCCACATCCCCATATTTGTATGCCGTACAACCATATAGGTTTGATTATCTGATTATATAACCAATATATTGTTATGTATAGGTAATTTTGAATTTCGACCTAAGAGCCAGTACATTGCTCTATATTTATTATCAAGCTCAATTTTTTTCTTTTTGACGTGTTCTTTCCATTTAAATTTGACATTTAATGTCATTCCTAGGTATTTAGCATTGTTTTCTTGGGGTATATTTACCCCATTCAGATTTACCGATAGTTAATTTTCTAATTTTTTATTTATAAAAGTTACATATACCGATTTTATTTCATTGAGTTTAATTTTCCATTTCCTTGTCCAGAGGTATAGCTTGTCGCTTGTTCTTTGCAATTTATTTGTAGCCTTGTCAATATTTGATCCTACTGCCATCAACGTAGTATCGTCAGCGAATGTAGCTACAGTTATATTTTCATTTGTGGTAAATCATTGGTGTAGAGCAAATACAGTATGACACCCAGAATACTACCTTGAGGCACACCCGTTTTAATATTTCTGATAGTAGCATACTCTTCGTCTTGTTTTATTCTAAGCTAGTTGTAAAGCCCGTCTCAAGACGGTGTTTTCAGACGGCGTTCTAATTATAGAAAAAAAGAACTTCTTGGAAAGTGAATTCTAAGAAAATGTAATCAAATATTAGGTGTATTACGCTAAGTCAGGGCAAAAATCTTTTTTTTTTGTAAAAAGATCGAAATAATTCGATAAATTGAAAAATTATTTTTTACAGAATCAAATTGAATTAAACAACAAACATTTTTCTATTGAAAATTTATTTTCTTTTTTCTGCACCACCCAGGAGGTAAAGAAAACGGTGTGTTTTTATTTGTGGTTTCCCAATAGGGTTACTCAACACTCCGACGCAAAACAATGTTGACAAAGGCCATTTTACCATTTTTTCTCTAATTATTAGATGTCAAAACCTGTTTATATATAAAATTTTTTGTATATAGTTTATTGGAATGTAGAATTTATTTGCCTTGCTCCCTTCCCTCAGTAAGTTTTATTTGAATATCACCAGACCGCCGTACTCTGGAAATTGCAACATACAGTTGCCAATGACTAAATACGGTTTCAGACAAATAAACTCCTTCTTTTCAATGTTTGACCTTGCGACTTATTTATAGTATAGAATAAAGGCAGTTCTGTAGTCGTTGTAGCTAAATCTATTCTAGGAGTAAAAACAGTTTCAATTATAGCTTATGCCAAGGAATTCCTCGATTATTAAATTAATTTTAGAGCTTTTACAGCTAATCGAGTCCCATTACAGAGGTCGCGTCCCGCGTTACATAATTATTTTGACTCAAAACCTTTAAAAAATAAAATTGAAATCCAAAATTATTATCCATACTTATTCATAACTTCATACAGCATTTACAATAACAACAACTTATTCATATGAAATAAATGAAATATAACTATATATATAATATATAACAATATATATACAATATATAACTATACAATTATTCATATTAAACATCATTTCAGTTATAGATACACCGCATTCGATATGGTTAACCATAAGATTTTACTAAAAAACTTAGAAAATTTAGGCCCTATACCCTATACTAAATTACACCCTATACTTACTGTTCAGAAACACATACTTCGTATTTTATGTAACAAAAATAGATTTGAAAGCAGTTCACTATTTATCGATTTAAATATCCTTCCGCTAAGGCACTTGTATTGTTATAAAATTCTCAAAACTTTTTTTATTAGATCCGGTTATTTAAGTTTTAGAAACCTAGACTAATACAATATACGTAATAACATCAATACAATGTGCCTTGTACCACAGTTTAGAATTACTTTGTTCCGGCATGGCGGCATGTTTCCAGCTCCAACCAACATCTAAAAAAAACGAAAAGAATTCGCTTGGAGTACACTACATCAACCATAATAAGAATATAACGCTTACCTAAAATTCATCAGCATCAACCAGCGATGTTCATCAGCATCAGTAGGTTTATTATGTATTCTCTAATCTGAAAGAATTTATTATTATTAATATGATCAATATTATTTATTTTAATGTGCTTGTTATTTAAATATTAAATATTTAAATAATCTAAATATTACTTACTTTTTGCTTGTATCTTCTTGTTTACTTTTATTTCTATTAATTTGTCACTTTGACGTTTTATATTTAAGTCTCCACTATAATTATATAATTTCGAATATCACAGTTTTTGAGTGATATTTAATTTGAGTAATTATATCGAGTCAAGCTTTTATTGTATTTTGTTATACAAAAGATAACATAATGTTCATTATGTATTTCATCGAACTAGATTTTTATTTTCAAGGTCAGTAAACTATTCATGTATGCATTATGTATTATTGTATTCCATACCTTAAATTAGATTTGTTATATATTTAAGGTCATTGAACTTAGATTTATAAGTTACGTTAGTAAATTGTAATTAATATGAAAATTGAATTATATCATTCTCTTCCATTTTAGAGTTCAAAGAAACAAGTCATGGTAATTAAATAAATTGCCAATATTGAAATATAGTGTTAATTTATAAATTTAGAATAAAATTATTAGATTATTGTATAAAAGAGTGTTTCATTTATTTTTCAACTTTACACAAAACATTTTAGTCCTTCGAACCGGATAACATAAAAAACATCTATATTATAATACACAAGAGCACGATTTTGAAGGCACACTTTTCGTGGTTTTTCGTGTGCTTCAAATTCTTTTTATTTATTTTTTATTTATCGCATTTCGTTTTTTGCACTTTTATTAGGAAAAAAATTCATTAGTAGGCTAATATTATTAATATAGGTTTTAATATCACAAATTTTTGTGAGTTCGATTCTCTATTAATTCAAATTTTTTTTTTTTTATTTTTATGTATTATAATATTAATTTTATAATATAACATAATTAACAAAAAAAAAAACAATATTTTTTTATATTATTAAATTTTAAATTCAAATAATGCTTCTCTAATACACTTTTTCTGTATGCTGTATATGTCATTTTGAAATGTATTTTGGTTAGGAAGTCTATATGAAATGTTATGTTTATCGAACCTATGTTAACATTTTATTGTTCAAATTTATTTTATAAATTTTATATGTAATTTAAATAAAAAAGAAACATATCTTAATTTATGAATAAAAAGTAAATAATAAAATTTTTTTTTTTAAATAAGTAACTTTTTCATTTAAATAAACAATATAAACTTTTTATTTCGCATACATAGTATATGTATATTATTATAACTTTATGATAAAACTGACAATTTATTTTAAAAGGAAACTAATAGTTAAGTTATATATTTATTAAAATCTACATAAAAAACAATCTGACGGTCAATAACTAAACTAAAATTTAAAATACATACTTCAATTGAAAAATAGTAGAATACTAGGTTTATTCAGTAACCTGTTCCAGATAGTTCTGAACAATCTGGAGTAAGTAAGTTTTTTTGTATCCATTGTATTCCATTAATTGAACTTTTTTGCCCAAAAGAAGTTGACCTTTTTTATACTGAAGTCTTTTAGAACAGTTTAGAACAACTTAGTAATCAAACATCTATTCTGAGCAAAAATTTTTAGTAGAAATTTTTTTTTTTAATTTGAGCACTTAAATAGTTACAGATTACAGAGTAGTTATGAGTAGCTACAGTCTTACAGAGTTCTTATTAATAGTTCTTATTTGTTATTTCATAAAGAAAGAATTAGCATTTGTTTTTAAACAAAAATAGTAAAATGAATAAATATTTTTTGTAGATAGCAAAATAAATAGCAGAATAAATTTTAATGTTTAAAAATTAAAAATTTAAACATAGTTATTAATGTATTATCATAGAGTAATCATATAAGTAGAGTGTTCACGTAGAACAATATTTGTTAATCATTTTCTTCTAAAAATGCCGTCCCATTTTTACTCAAAACACGAAAATGCCGTCCCATTTTCACTCAATACCCCAAAACACTCAAATATAATTTTCGAAACTCAATTATTTTTACTCAAATTTTTTTATTTATTGAGGAGAATATTTCATACAATGCCTCTATACTTCTAGCCTATTCACAGAATGATTTTTTCGGAATTTTATCGAATTACGATTTCGTTTTAAGTTTTGTTTTAGTTTTGTGTATAAAGTTTTGCTCTCCCAGTGACTAGGCTAGGAGTATAGAGGCATTGTTTGATAATTTGAAAAGTATTTACATACGTATGTACTTTTGATTTATATGAAGAGTGTATATCGTAATATCGTATATGTGTTCACCATACATTTACAAATCTAATTCAATACAAAAAATATATGTATATAGAAAAATGTAAACAAAACGACACAATTATTCGCAAAGATAATGAATTAAATTGTATGCATACAATAATAGGTCAATGATAGCATCACATAATCCAGAAAATTTTTTTAAAAATAATGCTAATAAAAGAATAAAATTTATTAGTAATGCATTACAAATCGTGAACTTTGTACGGAATACCGTTTTGTTTTCTTTTCTCAGAAGTTGGTTAAAAATCATATTTCTATTTCAGATGAAATAATTTCTGAAAAAATAAAAACAGCCAACAATCCATATAAAGAATAAAATGTCCAGTTTTATTTTTTTTACTTAATTTTTTAAATTTTGATAGCTTGTTTGTTTGTTTGTATTCATAATTATATTATGTATTCATATATATACTATTCATATTATTATCTACGGTAAGAAACAGACAAAATTAACAAAACCAAAATTGCTGAAAATTTAAAAATACATGTAGGTACCTACTTTTCAGTATACTTTTCAATAGAAATTAATTTGAATTATTTTTAATTTTACAAAACCAACATTAATTTTTTTGTCCCTTTCTTCTATAAAATTTGAAATCACAAATTTCATAAATCACATTGACAAAGTCCAAATAAAAATATTAATTCTTCAAATTTTAAAAATTAAAGCAAAATAACAACAAATCCAGCAATAATCTTGAATTCTTTCAATTTCTAAAAAAAATTTCAATACTTTGATTTTTAATATTATTTGTGGTCTATTGAAAGGACTTTAAATGCATGTATAGTTTTTTATACACACATTGTGTAATTTCTAATTTTATCACATAAGTAAAGTAGAAATGCGAGCAGCGAAATAAAGAAGTATAAGTATATACTGTAGCATGCATATTCGCATATATACATTTTTGAGTACTTATGCATACAACTTTTATATCGTTGACATTGTTGGCAGCATAATAACAAATAAATATGTTCATAGGCAGTAGGTACACAAAATTTTTTTATTTATGAGTACAAAATACAATTGCGCTCAACTTATAAGCAGTTAAAAATTGAGTAATATTATTTTGAGTGAAGACAGAATTTTGATATTTGAAAAAGTGACTAGCAAATTTTGTTCTACGTGAATACTCTACTTATATGATTACTCTATGGTATTATACTATATTTATATAGTTTGTGATTAAAACTATTGTGATAGGTATATTTATTAGTCTTGAATTAAAATATATTAGTTAGAAATTAAAAGAAAAAGTAAAAAAATATACCTAAATAACAAATAAATAAAAAAATATTTGTGTACCTACCTAAGTATATGAATATAGAAAATTAGTGATTCAGGAAATTTTTTTAAATGTAGTGCCTACATTTTAAAAAAATTAAATAAATAAATAAAAGGTAGAAATAAAAAGAAAATACTAAAAAATAAATAAAAAATATTATAGAAAAAAGTTTCTTGGTAGCAGATTGATTGTAGGTAAATAGAAAAGATTGTTCGTAACAAAAATTGTAGGAAAAATTTACTGAGTAAGTAAAATTATATAAAATTTTCTGGAAAAAAAGAAAACGGTAAAACTAAAAAATTTTAGGTTTTATTTATTTTTAAATTTAATAAATTAAAAATGGACTATAGGCGAGAATATTTTATGACTTATAACAGGAAAAGACGAAGGGAAAAAATGGAATAACAACGTTTACGGGGTTCTGAACAACGAAATAATTTAATTAGTCAAAATCGAAATATAATTCACCTTGAATTACGTAAACCTGGTTATAAGTCCGCTATTTTAGAATCTAGAAATTTTATCCTCAAACACATGATCTTGGACCGTTTTCGTCATTGTACTGCAGTTTATTTTAAAAGTGAATTAAAATCGAATTGTTGCCATCAAGGAAAATTGTCCAATCTGTTGACTTTTGATCCGAATTTTCCAATCGAAATTAAAAGGTTGTATATTGGTACTGATCGAATAAGTCAAAATTTTCGGGAATTTTTTAGACAATATAACAATTCTAATGCTTTTGCTTCGATGGGAGCCAATATACATAATATGCCTGGTGGTGTTTATTGTTTTAAGATTTCTGGAGAAGTTTATCACCAAACTGCAGAAAAAATTCAAGTCGACTTAAATTTGAATGCGGAAAGAGCCCATGTTGATACCGGTATTTCATATGCGGAATAATTTCTTAATGATACAGATATCGCTGTCAATATGCCCATGAATAATACGTATAACTCAGGTTGTCTAAGAGAAATTATGACAACAATCGGTAATGTTTTCCATAACATTTCTCCTTGCGTTATAAGTTATCGTAAGCTTCGAGAAGCAGTCGAAACCGAATCAGCGTATGCCGCACAAAATAATTGTCAAATAAACCAAGTATCCTTAATTTTTTCAAGAAATTTAGATGATGACCAAAGAGTGTATAATGCACCTAGAAATACGGATTAGGTTGCGTTAATTTATGTATCCAATCGTGATGATAATATTCCTGCTCAAACCGATTTCGCAGTTTATCCTACTAATAGTAGAAGCATTAAACGAATTAATTTCCTATCTAAGCATTTAGACCCAATGATTTTTCCTCTTTTTTTCCTAATGGGGATTTCGGATGGACTACAAATATGTGCCATAATAGAACTGTGTCTACAGCTGTAAGAAATAATATAACCACTCTCCAATTTTACTCATTTAAAATAGCAGTCAGACCAAATATTTTTAACCCCCTTCACTATGGAGGAAAACTATTTCAGCAGTATATTGTATACGCGTATGCACGCGTAGAAGCCAATCGTTTAATGTATATTCGTTCTAATCAAAAATCTTTTCGTGTGGATTCTTATAAAGGACTTTTAGACCATATGAATAGCTTTAGTAATGACAACAATATAAGGGTCGGAAATTTATTTATACTTTCATCGTCATTTGTTGGTGGGCCGCGTTTCATGTCAAAACTTCATCAAGACAATATGGCTATGGTTAGAAAATTTGGTCGTCCCGATCTTTTCATCACGTTTACATGTAATCCAGCTTGGCCAGAAATTAAATTTCAACTACATTCATTTCAAAACTCTTCTTAAAAAAACTCTTCAAACATTGCCCTGATTTAGTTACACGAGTATTCAATCTGAAATTAAAGGAGTTTTTAAATGATATTACCAAATTGCATGTGCTTGGAAAAATAAGCAATTACGTTTATATTATCGAGTATCCGTATAAAAACATAAAAACTACAACAAGATTGAGTACATAATTTTGAAACATTTTATATAATGTTGAAAAGGATAAATTAAAATTTGGTAAAATCTAGTGTTAACATTTTCAACATTTTGTGTTAAAATCAAGAGCTGAGTAGTGTAATAAGAGAGAGCTGGACAACTTTTTGGACAATGGTATGATGGAATAGAAATTTGGTTTGATTAGCTTTGGCTCTGAAGGTATCAACCCCGCCGAAGTTGTCTACCAGCCGAAGCTGTTAACCTCGCCGAAGTAAAATTTTATGTGGTAATCTGAAGCTGTCAGGTGGCTGAAGCCCCGCCGAAGTTCCAAAGTTGCGCGCCGAAGCTCGCCACCACCGCCGCCGCTGAAGTTCTTGGAAATAGGAATGAGTATGTGACACCGCCGCGGCCGTCGCTGAACTTCGTTGTCCACCGAAGCCCCGCCGAAATTGTTGAATTGATGCCGAAGCTGTACCAAGTTGTCATTGAAGTTGTTGTTAGAAGCTTGTATCAGTGACCTTGTGTAGTGTTATGAAATTGTTAAAGTATCCTATAGTAAAAATAAATGTTTATAGTTTTGTGATAAGAGAATAAAATTTAAAATTTTTGTTTTGCTGTTTTTATTGTTTTAATGTTGAATAATTAGAGTTTCTAATGTATGTTAACGCAACATAATAGAAATTTTGAACAGAGTACCCTACCAAATTGTACGATTTTAAAAATTGAGCTCAAGTTTTATTTAAACAAGACATATTTTGGTTTAAAATTATTTAGATAATAATATAATTAAAGATGGGAAAAATCTTTGATTTATCAACATTGAAGAGCAATGGTTTGGAACAAATTGTGAAAGACACCAGTATACAAGAACTTATGGAGGATGAAGACGTGAATAAAAAATTGCAATTTATATCATTATCAAAATTAAATATTGGGGAAAAAGCTTAAGTGCTTCATCTCTTAGAAACAAATTGAACAATTGAAAATAATGAAATAAAATACTATTTTGAAATTGTAACTATTAAGAATGTGAATATTGAAATTAAATTTACTAAAGAAAACATTTATAATTTTAATTGAAACTAAATAAATTTAAATTAAAATCTGTATAATTGTTTTTTGCTCTCTCTATAATTTAAATGTTAAGATAAATAAATAAATAAATAAAAAGCATATTATTAAAAAATTATAATAAATTTTTTTTATTTATCCAAGAATTGTGACTTGATGGGAAACCAAGCCATTTAACAAAAACTCTATTATCTTAAGTTTTTACAATTTTTTCAACTAAATAGACATCTTTATTTTCAGCTTTTATTAATTCTAGCTCATAGAAACCGCCTTGAATGGGATGACCTTGATAACCTTCTAATAAGTATGTGATGGGGTTAGTAATCTGAATTTTTTTGATTTTAAATATTTCAGTTGTCCAATTTGGTGTGTACTCCCTTTGAAAAACATGTTTGTACTTGTTTATACGAATTGAGTCACCAACTTTAAATTTTGTTGGTGCAGCAATTTTAATATGATTATATACAGTTGACAACAGTTCATTTGCGATTTTACTATTTACATCAGATGGCCGCTTCTTAATAGTACGATGTTTGGTGTTATTGTATTGGTGAACTAATTTTCCAACAGGATCTGTCCATTTATAATTACCATTAAAACTGAAATCTCGCCACATTTTTTCCTTTACTCCAATGATAATCATATTCCTTTGTGAATTTTAATGTTGAATCTTTAAACCATTGTAGATTTGAAATGATGATTTAATTCTTCGTAGTGCTCCTCTAAAAGAATATCTCCATACTTAATGAGAAAATTCTTTAAAGAATATCCACAACGATGTACAGTCAGAATATCCATGCCAGCAGTTTAAATTGAACTGTTTTAGTACATCTTTTATTTTAAAAATTTCCTTTTCTAAGGTCGTGTGTTTGTATTAGTTCTTTTTTCGAATCATTTGATACCCGAACAATATCAGTATGAGGACTTTCCACCATAATTACTTCATCTCGTAATGCATTTACATGTTTTATAAGAAATGCTAATTCTCTATCCATATATTTTTTAGTTTCATCTTTAATTTTCAATATATTATATTTCAAATTAGCATCCATTTTATTATTAGATCCATAAACACGTGATATTTCATTTCTTAATTTTAAAAATACATCTTCTTTTAATTCGTTGATTAATTTCATAACATATTGTTTTAAATTTTCAATTGAATCATCAACATATTTTTTATTAGTTGAATCCATTGTGTTAAACGGATGATTAACATTAACTAATTTTTTAAATTGAAGATCATAATCTCCGTCCTCTGTTAATTTGAAACCAAGAGCAGAATAATTTTTAAATAGTAATTTATTTGAAGTTTGATTGCGAGAACTGCGTCCAAACTTATCAATAGCCATTTTGCAAGTGTATAAATGTAATTATGCGATTATACCAGCTTCTCTAAGCTCTTCAAGAATGGAATTGATTTCATTTTGATGATTATTATTCCCAGCATATTGGGATGCATGTAAAATTCTCAATCTATCAATTAACTCATTTGGATCATTCCAATAGACATACTGTTTTGGTTGTTCAGTGTATAACATTAACGATACCGATGCTTTAGATAAATTGTTTATTGAATGACCTGCTCCCTTTTTATTTCTATTTCTGGTATTATATTCATGCTCACAAAGCTTTCTGATAATATTTTTATATTTATAACCTCGCACCAAATGCTTAGGAATGCGAGTGTAACTTTGACATAAATAGAAGCTGTCAACATGATTATGTCGACCCATACAAAAATATGCTCTTATGCTATCTTGTTTCTCGCAAGCAACATCGTCAAATATAAATATTGAATTTTTCTGAGCTTCTGATGAAGCAATTATTTAAGAATTATTTGGAAATTCATTGTATCCTATACCTTTAACTAAATTTATGACTTTTCTCAAATATTCATATTTCGGTTGATGTAATGACTTGGAGTAAATATATATCTTTTCGAAATTAAGACCTTTAGAATCTAAGAGCATGCTTAGCATAACATTAGTTTTTCCACAATTTGAAGGTCCAACAATCAATCCTCGAATACTATTAGGTAAAAATGTCCCATGTTGTCTTTTCTTTTCAAAGTTCCCCCGATCAAAATTTTTTGCTTTAATGGGATCGTCCACTTTAACAAACTGCATTCTGGCAACTGATTAAAAGCTATATAAACGCATGTTTATATAAACTATAGGTAATCAGTTTATATTGACAACTCATCAAAGACATAAATATGATTGATCATAATTAATCAGACGTAAAAGGGTGCTTAAAGGTTTAAAGATTAGGAGTAATCAATACGCTTATAAATAAATTACCGTTTGAAGCACATTTACTAGGATATAATTACTGTGGACCTGGAACTAAACTTCAGAAAAGGTTATATCGAGGTGATAAAGGTATTAATCAATTGGATGAAGCTTGTCGTGAACACGATATTCACAAAATCGTGATACAAACGGACGTCATAAGGCAGACAAAACATTAGCTGAAAAGGCTTAGCAAAGAGTCAAAGCTATAGATTTAAGCATAGGTGAAAAAGCTAACGCACTTTTAGTTTCTGAAGCAAGGCTGAAGGCTAAAGTTAAACTTGGAAGGGGTGTTCAGCTAAAACAAAAACGAAACAAAAATTACTAAAAAATATTATTCAAGAAGCTAAGGCGGCTGTAAAGGGTAGTAAACCAACAAGTCAAAAAGATACAATCAAAATTGTTTTGAAAGCAGCAGGAAATGTTACTAAAAGGCGAAAGCAAATAAAATTTCCTAGAGTTCTTCCAGTACCTAAAGTTGGCGGGATTTTACCTTTAATTCCAATTTTTGCTGGTAGCTGTTGGAGCTCTCTCAGCAGGAGCTGCTGTTTTGCTAAGGCTGTTAATGATGTAAAAAGTGCTAATAAGCAGTTAAATGATAGTGAACGGCATAATAAAACAATGGAGGCTATTGCTTTAAGAGGAAAAGGCCTTTATTTAAAACCATATAAGAAAGGACTGGGATTATACTTGAAACCAAAAAACTTTTAAATATGCTACCCAAAAGAGCTCTAACCAACATTGATTTAAACAGTTTTCGAAAGAAATATCTAAAACATTTTCGTGGAGTTTTCATAAAGGATGATTTACCTAAAAGCAAACCTTGGAAACATGAATGTGGAATTATAAATTAGGATAATTCTATTGGGTAGCATATTATAAAAATACAGAAAATATACAATATTTTGATAGTTTTGGGAACTTACAACCACCATCTGAAGTTGTGAAATATTTGGGAGATAAGCTCACATATAATTATGACACAATCAAAAATTTAATACATACAATTGCGGTCATTTATGTTTAGCTTTCTTATCTAATTCTAATTTTGTAAACAAAAAAAAATTTTTTTTAAGTGAATAAAGAATAATAAATAAAAAGATAAAAACTGATTTTTAATTTTAAATTTAATTTATATTAACAACTGATCTACATTAATATCACACACCCAAAATGAAGTTCAAGGTTATTTGTATTATGTTATATGTTTTGCTGTAGGTATTTAACATTAAATTCTGGTATTATTATGTATGAGATATTTTAAGAAGGTGTCCCTAATAAAAACAGTTGCAACTATCAAATTATCTTATTAATAAAGTGCAAGCCATGTCGGTAACACTCACATTAAGTGCTAACTCTTCCATTTTAACAGCTGAGTACTTTCCACCTATAGAATTGCAGCATAAAGACTATGTATGTGGTCTAGTAGATTTTCAAACATACAATTCAATACCAAATATCGATGAAGAAAATAATAGATTTATTACTGATGATAATAACATCACTATTCCGACTGGATTCTATGAAATTGAGGACATTGAGGAATTTCTTAAATGAAAACTGGGAACTAATACTAAAGGGGAGCAGGAAAAGCTTCACATAAAGGCTAATAATAACACGCTAAAATGTGAAGTGTTTTCAGATAAACAGATTGATTTAGAACGAGCGGGAACAATTGGTGGAATATTGGGCTTTAGTAGAAGAAAATTAAAACCAAATGTTTAGCATGATTCAGATTTATATGTGGATATAAATAAAATTAACATTATACGGGTAGAGTGTAATATCGTATATGGAACTTACATTAATGGAATAGAGGCTCATACATTACATGAATTCTCCATCGGTGTGAGCCCAGGCTATAAAGTAATTGAAGTTCCTCAAAATGTAATCTATTTACCTGTGAACGTCAAGCGAATAAGTTCTCTAACACTCAGATTAGTTGATCAGAACGACAATTTAATAAATTTTCGAGGTGAAACTATAACAATCAGATTGCACTTAAAACCTGTCACATAATGATCGTTTATAACAATTCCAATAAATATTCAATAAATGAAGCTCTTCAACTCATTATTGATAGATCATTGAAGGAGCAAGGTCATCAAAGATAGGATAATAAGCGTGGTGCTATAACGTTGAAAAATCTACAGTTTTTGAAATTAAATTACAAATTAAAAAATCATTAAGATGAATTTATTTGAAAGTCCAGTTTTTGATGAAAGCATTACAAATGCACATTGGCATACATATTCACCATTTTTGAATTTGTTCAACTAAAGCGATATAATTCGTATTCAAATCCAGAATATATTACCATCAACGAGTTTACTTTATATTGAAGGATCACTTTCTACGAAAGATGGCCTGGCAACAACAACAACAAAATTGACTAACAATGCAATGGCATTTCTTTTCGATGAAATACGGTATGAGTTGAATGGGAAGGAAATCGATCATAACCGAAATGTTGGAATAACATCATGTTTAAAAAATTACATTTTTCTAAATGAAACCGAAAGTATCAAATTAATGAATGCAAGTTGGACACCTAGGCCACGCATTGAACTGAATGGCTTGTTTTTTATTAATGTAATGTAAAAACCACATCACAACTTGAAAAACCACGTTTTATTGTATTTGCTTTACAAACAAATCGACAACATATGCTCAATAAAGACCCCGCACAATTCGATCATTGTAATATCACCGATTTGAAAGTATATTTGAACTCAGAAGCTTATCCATATGAAGATATGAATTTATTCTTTGAAAGAAATCGTTATGCCATTGCATATGAGGCATACTCAAATTTTCGAAGTAATTATTACAATCAAAAAATTTGGGATTCGGTACTTACATGGCGTGATTTTAAAAAAGATGCTATGGTTTTAGTAATTGATACTCGTTATCAAAGTGAAAATCTAAAAACTGAACCTGTTGATGTAAGAATTGAATTGAAAACTTCAGTACAAATTCCTGAAAATACTACAGCTTATTGTCTAATACTACATGATCGATTAGTTGAATTTAGTCCGTAGACTGGAGAAGTTAATAAAATTATATAAGATCAATGTCAATGCGTTCTTTTTCTGTTAATAATGATTATTGTGTTGGTCTGGTTATGATGATGCTTTTCTTTGTATTAATGTAAAACGTGAATAAAAAATCACCCATCAGTTCTGCTAGCAACAGAAATTAACTTAATTAACAGTAGTAATCAGTCAAATATCAGCTCAGTTACCAGAAACCATCAATTGAATACAAGTTTCAATAGCAACAGTGCGCGATTAAATATCAGTTCAGTTCAATTAGCAACATCAACCGATCAATACCACTTCAGTTATCATCATCAACTATAATCATCCCATATGATTGATTGTTATATATTTATAATCACTATATCTCTTACAACAGCCGGATATTGCTTAGGCTGGTTAATTTATCTAGGCTACAAATATATAAAATTGCGAGCAACATCATTAAGATCAGTCAATTCAGAGGTTTAAAAAAGAAAATAAAAAAATGGAGTATGTAATAATCGATATACAAGGATTTCGAGATAATAACAAAAAATTCATTCTGAAAGAAATTGCTGTTCTTACATCAAAAGATGAAATTCAACATTTTATAATAAAACCACCATATAGTTGGCATATTCTGGATGCAAAAACAAAATATACCAATAATTGGTTAACTAAAAATCATCATGGATTCAGATGGTCTGACGGAACAACTCATTTTTGTGATGTGATCAATTTTTTGAAAATATTTATACTATATTTACAATATATGTTAAGGGGAGAGAAAAAAAGATTTGGCTTGAAAATATTTTAGAACAATATAAAGTAATCGATTTAAATGATGATCAATATTCTTCTTCAAGTCTCAAATTATTTAAAACTCAACATAAAAAATCTTTAAAACGATGTTCTTTTAATCATCTTGGATATTGTGCTCATGAAAATGTTTATATAATTCAAATGTTAACCTAAACAAGCTAAAAAGTGTAAATTTTTAAACAAATTAAATAAAAATCATATTAAAAACAAGTTATATTATTTGTGTTTTCTTTATTTTATTCACATATATTATAATGACCCCATGCTAGAGTATTAATTTTGTCTTCTAAAATATATCTTTTATCGTCTGAAGGACTTAAGACTTTTTTATTAATTAATTGTGTGTATACATTGTGGAACTTAGATTTAAATACATACATTTTTCTATTTATGATTTCATTATTATATAAACAATTTTTAAAATTTTCAATACTTAAGTTATTTACAACACTTTTTTTAACTCCTTTAGCCTTTTTTATAGGTTTGGAATTAACTGTGTCAATCATATACATTTTAGCTCTTAAACCTATAAATTCTTTCATAATTTTTCCATTATTTTCATCTTTAAATAAACCTATTATTTTTTTTATTAACGCGTGGAATATCATAGATATTGTCCGCAGGATATTCAGATGTATCAAATCTTAGTTTATTAGGTGATGATTCAAGAATATCAAAGAGAATATCATTATAAAAATCATCAGTTTTAATAGTGTACACAAAACTATCTGTCTCCATATAATTTATGGAAGCATTGCTACCAAATTTAGGTATCATATATTTGTAATGAAAATCATACATTAAAATTTTTGATTGTTCCAATATACTAAACCCTAAATATATAGGTTTATTATATACAACCCGCATTTTATTTAATTGGATAGCGGATAGTGTGTGTAAACAGAGCAGAACTATGAAAATTGGGTTTTGCTATTAAAGCTCTTAACCTAGATGTTTTCTTTCACTTTCCCATGATGTTGCAATTTTAATATCCTTTCTTTTTTCTACATTTTCCATAGTTTTTCCATAAGCAGCATTATTCATTAATTTAAAAAAATCTTTTTCAAATGCATTTTTTGCCTGAGCTCTATATCTAGTGTTTAGATCTATATATAGTTTCATCCAGGCTGATTGTTTGAAACTAATAGCCCTATGAATATTTTTTAGAATCATTCCATTATCCAAACATTGTTTTAAATTTTTATAATGGATAATGTATTTTTCTTTATCTGTTAGATCTGTTAACAATTTGTTTAATTTACCGTTTGGTGGAACTTTATTTATAGGACAGAAAGGTAAATCATTATGAATATCATGCAGCTCTCTAGGATATTCTAAATCCACTTCGAGAACATATCCAATATCAGAAGTATCGGATATATTCTGAATATCTAATATTGAGGGATCTTCAACCCATTGGAATTCTCCGTAAGGTAAGTATTGGGACATACCCCAACCGTATAGATTATTCGCATCACAGTAAAATAAATATTGACTTAGAATTTCAGGATTATAATCTTCCATATATTTATTGTTTCCTTTAGAATGTCTACATGAGCATTGGAAAATACCTCCCCGTATCCCTTTTTGAAAAAATTTTACCATGTTTATATCCGTTAACAAGTCCAATTCCACTTTAGTATATTTCAGTAACGCTGCCATGCCAACCCTGGAGCAGTATGTGTGCAGGATCTAAATTATAAATATTTCTACATACTTTTCTAAAATTTTCAAATATATCCGCTAAAAGTAAAACATAACTTTTTAGATATAACTCTAAATAATCCCATAGAGTTTTACAGTTAAAAATATCCCAAACAACTTTTGCATGATTATAGTCGTCATCTCAGCAGACTAAATCTAAAATTTTGTTTTTACTCATCTCTTGTGAAGGTAATACTTCCTCATTAAGTTTTTCCCATGAATCAATATAATTATATGGAAATACCCCTTTCCTCTTCATTAGTTCAAATTTATAATTGTCTGTGTAAAAATTTTTTATATTACACATTTGAAAGTCTTCTAAATTCTTACCTAAACTATCAAGACTAGCAGGTAAATATCTAAAGGAATCTAAAAATCTTATAGTGAACGATCGATTTTCTGCATCATCTAATTTAATTGTTTTGCTCACCGAAATATATTTCTCTTTATTAAGAGGAAGAACATTAATGTATCCCGGAACACTATTCAAGCTTTTAAACAAATTATGACAATCATAATTTGAGAAATTATGAAAGAAAATTAAGCTTACGTTGATTATTACTTATAATTAAGCTTACGTTGATTATGAGCGGGGCCCCTATACTCACCTGTCAGATTACAGTGGTCGTGTATTTTATCATTCATAAAAATTATATCTTCACAAATATAACACTTTGTTGCCCTCAAATGCAGTATTTTTTCTTCTTCGGTGAGAGGTTTCATTGGTTTCATCCTTAGAATGTAGTTTTCAAAAAAGTACCGGCAATCTTCAATCAAACTCTTTACGAATTCTTCAACACAGTTTATTCCTTAAAAAAATAAAAAAATAACTAAAATAATTCAAAAAATAGTTATAACAATGTAAATACCTTTAAAAACCTTATACTTATTTAGTGATGAATCAAATGAACAGTTGATGAAATAAGCAAATGCTGATGAAACATGCAGTTCAGTATCAGTTGTTGAAGAAATCCCTGGGTTTTGATAACATGTAGAGATATTCGATAACATACATTCAGAATCTGCATAAATGGTGAATGGAACTTCAAGTTGTTGATGCACACTTTTAAATTTTAAAATTTTATCTTTTTCAGCAGGTATTTGACACTATGCCACTACATTCATTTTTATGAGCTTTTAAAACTTGTTCTGATTGGAAGTGTGATAAACATGTTGAACGCATAAATATTCTACCATTATGTTGAGTGATTTGTGAACTTAACAATTTTGATATATCTTTGATCCAAACATAGTGGAAACATTCACATCTTCTACCAATAATAAATTTATATGGGTAGTTTTCACAATTTTGGTGTGGTAATATGTTCTGATAATATTTAAATGTTCATCTAATCCAAACACATTTACACTAATATTAGGATTTAAAATTTCAGATTCACCAATTTTATCTATTTTTATAGGGAAGTTCAATCCTGTAAAATTGATATTAGATCCAACAAATGAACCATTCAATTGTATAATATCTCTCCTAATATCCTCAATATTATATGATGTTGTTCTATCTATATGTGACGAAACTTGTAATAATGATGATATTAAAGCCCATTTGAAACAATAAACGTCATTATTTTTAACATTGATACAGGCTTTTTTATTTTGAATTTTCTTTGGGAGGGGAATATAACTTAATGCTTTAATTTCCAAATGTAATATCTGTGCTAAACTCCAACCGGAATCTCTTTCCTGAAACTCTTCCATCAGCTTCTGAACTCTAGCATATTCTCCTTCTAAATATTCTCCTATTTTGTTTTCCAACTCAAGTACTTTCATTTTTGTCATAAAAGATTTTGCTTCAGAAACCATTTTAGAACCTTCACTATTATCATTCAGAGTTTGCGGTTTCACATATATATACAAAATAGTTCTATATTATATTTAAGAGAACCCATATTATCTAACATATTTTTTAGCCATCGAATAATATGTATATTATTATTTTTGATGAAATCATCTATGTTAAGTACAGATTCATTTGTATTTTCAATAATATATGTTTGAGATCTTTCTGAAAACCTTCTGTAATTAATTTTATATTTTCATCTACGAAAACAGAACATTGTTTCTTATGTATATTTGTCTTAATATGATTAAGCCATTTATTAATTTAGACATCCATTTGATATGTCTCACAATTCTTTGTTTCTTTTGATGATGCTGATGGTGTGTTATGTTTATTTCTTTAATGATATGATTTCTCAGCATGTGTTTTCAACTTATCTTTTCTTGAAAACGATTTGTTGCATATTTCACAATAAAACCTTTCCTTTTTATGCACACTCTTAAAATATCTCACTAAGTCTTTGTTTATAGTAAAACTTACCCCACATTTTTCACAGAGAAACATTTTTTTTGTGTTATTAATTTATATTAACAAATCTACTAACTTATTTTTAATTTTATAAGTATATATGTTTTATTATACTTTCAATTTAGATCTAATGTCTGTTAATTTTGTGATACAATGTTTGTTTGAAGTCTTTATTGTAACTAATAAGTTTAATTGAATAATATTACAATATATAGCTATTTCTTGCCAAAATTGCTTAGAGGAACTATAAACTTTAAGAAAGATTATTTAGTAAATTCATAAGAAATAACAGATCTTATTTATTTTAATACTTCTTTTTTTAAAAATGATAAGAGCTTGAAACATTCAAACCGCAAGTTGGAAACAAAGCGATAAAGTTTATGTTTTATTAATGAAGAATGCTAAACATTAATAAATTACATGTTGGATGTCAGATGGATGGACTAATTTTAACTTTACACTGCAATTCCGCTTACGCATAACTATTTCATATAAGAATATTTGTAACTGATAAGAACCTTTAAAATTTTTAAAACCGCTAGTTTTCAATTTTTAAAATCGTACAATTTGGTAAGGTACTCTGCTCAAAATTTCTATTATGTTGCGTGAACATACATTAGAAACTCTAATTATTCAACATTAAAACAATAAAAACAGCAAAAATTTTAAATTCTAATTTCATTCTCTTATCATAAAACCGCAAACAAACATTTTAAATTTTAAATTTTATTCTCTTATCACAAAACTATAAACATTTATTTTTACTATAGCATACTTTAACAATTTCATAACACTATCCAAGGTCGCTGATACAAGCTTCTAACAACAACTTCAATAACAACTTGGTACAGCTTCGGCATCAATTCAACAATTTTTGCGGGGCTTCGGTGGAGAACGAAGTTCAGCGGCGGCCGCGGCGGTGTCACATACCCATTCCTATTTCCAAGAACTTCAGCGGCGGCGGTGGTGGCGGCGTCGCATTATCCAACAAAACTTATATCCAAATTACAACTTTAACTTCAGAGCTTCGGCGCGCAACTTTGGAAATTCGGCGGGGCTTCGGCCACCTGACAGCTTCAGATTACCACCTAAAATTTTACTTCGGCGAGGTTAACAGCTTGGGCGAGGTTAACAGCTTCGGTGGGGTTGACAACTTCGGCGGGGTTGATAGCTTCAGATTAATCAAACCAAATTTCTATTCCATCATACCACCTCAAATTTCTATCCCATAATAACCCATGATCTTATTCAAGACAACTTTTCACCGCTTTCCCAATTACCTATTTCATATTTGTTTAATCCTGTAGCTGACCTAAAAACGCAAAAAAGAACAACAAGTCAACAAAACAATCGATACTAACCTGGCTAACACCAAACATCATGTTTCCCAAGGATTATTCATCTAATGTCATCTTATATTGATTTTCTTTTGGTATGTCAATCATTTGTTTTTGTTTTAAACCAATCAATAACTTTAAGTTTACTCATTTTTAAAAAGTATTTTATTTTTATTTTAATTTAAAACTAGGTAAATTTGAAAATAGATCAAATTATAAATAATAAATAAATGGATAAATGGTTTTGTTTCTAATATCTAAACACTATAATATCAAAATAAATTCAAACTGTCAAAAATGATCAACAGAAATTCCTGTGTCAAAACTATGATAAGGTAGTTGCACGGTAACGTTTTTATTCAATCGGTAATTTTCAATCGATAACTTAATGAAGGTCATTTTTTATTTTGTCCTTATTTCAAGGATTTCTGGTCATTGACCATATCGGTTATTTTTTAAACTTACAGTTAATTTTAGTATTACATTTTTACTTTTTAATAACTTTAAAGTTCACTTGGAAATCGGTTTGCGTGCGCGTAACATCATATAGTCGTCCGATCTACAAATTCGGAAATCCTTATAGAATATTAATAGTCGTCCGAGATATACACAAAATCGGAAATCATTATATATATATATATATATATATAAAAGTGTTAATAGTCTTCCAAGTGAAAATTAATTATATTTAAAAAAAGGAAGCAATTAGTTAGGTAGGTAGGTAGGTAGTAGTGGTTGCCGAAAAACTTCGACACACTTAGACCGGTAAGGTCCATTGTGATACCACGGGAACTTTCCTCGCGTAATACCCTACTCGTTGAACCAATCTGAGCTTTTAACGAAGCCGCGGAGGTTTCTAATACCAGTGCTTTCAAGATCACCCAGCGAGTCCAGAAAGAAGGCTCCTAAATGGGTTTTCCTTTTATGGTAGAGACCAGGGCAGAAACAGAGTAGATGTTGGACGGTTTCATCCTCCTCCACCTCTCTACAAGTTCTTCAGAAGTCGTTTGAGGGGAGTCCCAGTCTTCTGGCATGTTTACCAATCAGACAATGACCCGCAATGACCCCTACCATAGTGCTAATGTCACATCTTTTCATGGTTAGTAGGTTAAGGGATCGCTTCACATTCAACATAGGCCAGATTTGCTTGGTGATGTTGCAGTCTGGTCTAGCTGACCATCTGAAGTTTGAAGCTTTTATTGCATCATTTCGAAGCAATAAATTACAGGTGGCAAGAGATTGCACCCAGATTGCTCCTTTCCGGAAGGAGTTCTAATATAATACCCTCTCTAGCAAGTAGATCTGCCATGCAGTTACCCGGAATATCACTGTGTCCTGGCACCCATCGTAATAATATGTTGAACCTATTCGCTAGTTCGTCCAAAGAACTGCGACAGGCCAACACGGTTTTTGAGTTGATGGCTACCGACTCCAGTGCTTTAATTGCGGCCTGACTGTCTGTGAGTATACAGATATTTCTAACAGATAATACGCTGGATCTCAGCCAGTCTGAGGCTTCTTTTATTGCCATTACCTCCGCCTGAAACACACTACAATGGCTTGGTAGGCCGAAGGATAGACTAATATTCAGGTTTTCCGAGTAGACTCCACCCCCACTCTGTCATTCAATTTTGAACCATCAGTGTAGAGGTGTACGTGTTCCTTGTTTAGAACCGTGCTACTCTTCCAACTTTCCCTAGACGGAATATCGGTACGATATGATCTCTCAAAGAAGTACCCTGTAAGAGTCAGATCTAGGTTCTCTGGAATAAATTTCTTGTATTCCATAATAGAAGAGTGGCCAATTAATTGTGGTTTCCACTGGGAATTGGCTTTTAGCCTGATTGCAGTTCTGGATGCCATTTCTTTGCCATGAATATCTAATGGTAAGAGATAAAATAGCGTATCCAGTGCCGCGGAAGGAGTTGTTCTTAGTGCTCCACTTATGCAGATGGAGGCTGATCTTTGAACTTTTACAAGGAGGTTGAGGTTTGTACCAGTGTTGAGTGCCGTCCACCATACCACGACACCATACATTAGTACAGGCCTGACAACTGCTGTATATAGCCAGTGGACAATGTGTGGATTCATTCCCCATTTTTTTCCAATAGCTCGTTTGCAAGAGTACAGTGCTGTTGTAGCTTTCTTTACTCTTTCAATTATATTCGGTTTCCAATTTAGCTTCTTGTCTAAGATAAGACCCAAGTACTTAGCTCTATCTTTGATAATTAGTTGGGTGCCGTTAATATAAATAGGGTCTACTGTCAAAAATTTATATTTTCTAGTGAAGAGGACTACATCAGTCTTTTGTGGATTTACTGAGAGTCCACAGTTTATAGTCCATTCAGCCAGTTGACTTAAAGCGCTTTGCATGAAGTCTCTAAGTGTGCTTACCAGAGACAGCAATATCAATGTCATCCGCATAAGTAATCACTCTGCAGCCTGCCCCTTCTAGTATTAGTAATAATTCATTTACCACCAAGTTCCATAGAAGAGGAGACAAAATACCCTCCTGAGGAGTGCCTCTTCTGACAAACCTTCTTTCGTAAGCAGCACCAAGTTTAGCATTGATGACCCTGCTTGTAAGCATTTTGTTAACAATTGCTACTAGTGCGGATTCTACTTCAAGGTTCGACAGTGTACGTGTGATTGCCTCAACGTTGACATTGTTAAAGGCTCCTTCTATGTCCATAAACGCAACCAGAGTATACTCTTTGTGAGCCAATGATTTTTCAATAGTTCTAACTAGAGAGTGCAGGGCGGTATCCACCAACTTTCCCTTGTTGTACGCATGCTGTGACGTTGAGAGTCGATTATTATTCATATTACATCGTATATAGATATCAATCAATCTTTCAAGAGTCTGTAGTAAAAAAGAAGACAGGCTAATTGGTCTAAAATCTTTCGAATAGGCGTGGGAACTTTTACCCGCTTTCGGTATGAATACTACTTTAACCTCAGACCAACACTTTGGAATATGGCCTAGATCTAGACAACTCTTAAAAATTGTTTTGAGAGAGCAGGGAAAAGTAGTACTAAAGGAGTGCTGCAATTCAGCTGGATAAATACCATCCGGTCCTGGTGACTTGAATGGTTTGAAACTATAAGCAATTAGTTAATAGCTTTCAGATATTAAATAAAAAACATTGTATTATATAGATTAAGTTAAGTTACATTTGTATTAAATTTGTGAATAAAATATTTATCTTTGAAAATAAAACATTTAAGTTCATTAGAAAACATTTTAAGTTCAACACAAAATATTTTGAACATTTGTATTATATAGATTAAGTTAAGTTACAAATTGTATTAAATTTATAAATAAAAATATTTATATTTGAAATAAAACATTTTAAGTTCAATACAAAACATATTATTATAACATTTTTCCATACATTTTTTCGGGGCCCCCAAAAAGTGGTCCAGCTCTCTCTTATTACACTACTGAGCTGGATTTACGATCTACCAAATTTAGTTTTATTTAATCAATTTAATCTTAAATTTAAAATTTGAAATTGTGAATATAAGAGCTGGATTTACGATCCGTAACATTTAAATACTAATAATTAACATTAAATTTAATAAAAGGTGTGAAAATATAAGAGCTGGATCTACGATCCGTAACTTTTAAATATTAGTACTTAACATTAAGCTAAACATTCATCAAGATACAATACCAAGGAATTCAGTAAGCATTTAATATAAACTATATTATTACATATAATTTAATTTTATGAACATCTTCATCTTGTCATTTGGCACACACCAATAATTGTAAAAAAAAAAAAAAAAAGAGAAATAATAAATAAATTTAAAAAAAAAAACCATTTTCGCTTTCTTATTAAAGTTTGTTTGAGAAAAAAAAAAGGATTGAGAGACTCATAGATGATCAAATGTGTCAAAAGATCATCATAGAAAAATTTATAACAGATTATAAAAAGGATGGATCAGGGCGCAGAACCGAGTCCTATTACAAAAAGCGTTTGAAGGAGTTCCAAACACTGTGGGATGTATTTCAACAAAATCATAAATCGATTTTAATACAAATGAGAAGGGAAAAACTGGAGATACACGATGACTACCTTATAAACGATGTTTATTCAGAGGTCAGTGATTTTTTCTTAGAACAGTATACCTCAATCGAAGACAGATTCAGAAAGGAATTCGAACCCATCCACAACAAAAGCATTGTGGTCGCTGGTCTGCCTTCTGAAATCAATAATTTTGATGATTTGTTTATTAAAATGGCGACAAAATTGGATGTTAAAATGTGTAAAGCCGATATAACGAACATATCAAACATTAAAAAAACATTCAAAGAAGATGAAAATAATCTCTATGTTGTGCATTTGAAAACAGAAAAACTTAAGGATGAATTAATGGCGAAAAAAGGAAAGTGTCATCTTTTTACTTCAGAGTTTGGCTTATTAAAAGAAGGAAACAAAGAGATATACTTTCGTCACCACTTGTCTCCACTTCAGAAAAAATTATATTTTGAGGCGAAAGAATTTAAGGCGAAAAAAAACTTTCAATTTCTATGGATCAAAAACACCAGCAGAATTTTCAATATTACTGGATTTAATGACATTATTAAAATTAATGCCATCTTTAATATAACATAGTTTTGTATTTTTTAATTATCCACTTTCATTTTTATTTTACATTTATTCCACTAAGGCTCACACATATTATTTTGTATTATTATTAATAGTAAGTTTTTTATTACATATTTCTTTCTTTTTCTACGTTCAAATCACTAACACTCAAACATTTAAAATTATAATATTTTTATTTATATTTAAGATAAAGCTTTTTTTTTCTTTTTATAGCTTAAAATTTACACCTTGCATTGTTTTTAAATATTTTTATATTATTTTATATTTTCTAATATTGAAATTTTTAATTTTTTTTTCTTTTTCTTATGCATATTACTTTTATAAATATCAAAATTTTTATAAGATATTTTACATGCACACATATTATTGCAAAAACTTCATATTTTTTAATACTTTTTTTATCACTTTTTATCACACACAAAAATATTTCCATTATAAAACCGAATCCGAACCGAAATCTCTTTATTTTTTATTTTTTTATATTTTATTCCAAAATTTATATCTAAATTAATTTATAAATTAAAATACTTAATTTATATCAAACTTAAGCAAACATTCATTAAATATTTTTTTTCACGTATTGTGACCTACGATTACGATAATACTGAACACATCAATCAATTCCTATTGCTAATAAGCGAGATAGCTATCTTCAACATCTATTTGATTCTTGTTTACAATTAGTACAAGTGAAATTGTCATTGATGACGTCATCAATGTAAATCATTACACAGGGTCTCTAAAGTGCAATTCAATTGTATATAAAAATAACTTGAATATCTTGTACTTAAACATTCAGAGTATAAGAAAAAAGTTAGATAGTTTAGAATTACTTGTTAAATCTTTTGATTATGAAATACATATTTTAGTTTTGACCGAGATTTTGGTTGCACGAAAGTGAAAATCAGTTTTTTAATTTACCTGGTTACTCAAGCTATTTTTCAAATCGTGAAGCATCCTATGGTGGTACTGCTATTTACGTTACTAATAATTTGGCTAGCACCTTCATTTATAAGGAGGAATATGAAAAATCTAATATGTTGGTAGTAAATTTATTAAAAGAAGGGGTAAGGATAATTTCCATTTACAAGGCTCCTCAAGCAAATTTTGATAACTTTCTTGGTAAACTAGATGAAATAACAAGTCTACACAAAAATTCAATAATCTTGGGTGATTTCAATATAAATTTATTGAATAAAAGCAACAGTGACGTCACAAACTATACTAATACTCTACTATGTAATGGTTTTTGTATTTATAATAAAATATTGGATAAATTTGCTACGAGAACGGGTTCAAATTCATCAACTATTATTGATCATTTAATTTCTGATATGACTAAATATAAATATTATTTTCATATAGCTGATACTCCCATATCTGATCACAAACTAATTTTAGTTAGTGTAAATTTAAGGCCAATTAAAGAAAATTCCACCCATACGAAAACTGTACTTGATTATAATAGGTTATCAAATGACGATTTTTGGCTAACGCTTGATAGGTATGAGAGCTTTGATGACTTTGTTAACACCTTTAGTTTATTATTAAAAAAATACACTAAAGTAATATATGTTGGGAAGTATAGGAAGAAGCATGATTGGATCACTAGTGAGATAATAAATGCAATGAAGGTTAGGGATTCGTTCTCTTACTATAAAAAAAAATATCCGCATGATATTAAAGTAAAGGAATTATATGAAGAACATAGGAAAAAAGTAAAATTTCTCGTAATCACGGCAAAAAAAAATTATTGTTCTGAAATGGTCTCAAGAGATCCAAGTAGCGGAAGAAATTTATGGAACTTATATAAAATAATAATGTATAATAAGAGTGGTTCTGCTTCTGAAAGTAATATTCAGACAATTAGTCACAACAACAAAACAATTAATAGTGCCCAAGAAATTTGTAATGTTTTTAATAATTTTTTTGTTAACATTACAAAAGAATTGTCTATAAGTGATGATCCTATTGACGATTTATTCGAACTCAGTCCGACTAATTCGGAAGAGGTTAAAAATATTATAAAATTGCTCAAGTCTTCCTCTGCAACGGGTCATGATGCAATCTCAACAAAGGTTGTAAAACATTTCTCTACGGAACTTACACCAATCCTAGTTAAACTTATTAACGCTGCATTTGTAATATTTTCTTTTCCTCAATCAATGAAAATTGCTTTAGTTACTCCTATACATAAGGGAGGTGATGCTATCAATCCCACAAACTATCGTCCTATATCGGTTCTTAGTACTTTCTCTAAAATATTTGAGAAGATCGTTCAGTTTAGACTCTCTAGTTTTATGGTAAATAATGGAATTCTGCATCAAGAACAATATGGTTTTCAGAAGAACTCCAACACCACTGCCGCTTGTCTATCACTCACAGACTTTATTACTAAAAGTGTGGACTCTGGTAAATATACGGCTTGTGTGTTCTTGGACTTACAAAAAGCCTTTGACTGTGTGGACCATGAAATTCTGCTACATAAGCTTTCATCTCTTCGACTCACTGCAGATCAAATACGGTTTTTTAATTCATATTTATCCAATAGAAAACAGAGGGTTAATATGAATGAACATTGTGGTAAGACTTTAGCAATCAATAAAGGGGTTCCACAGGGGTCAATTTTGGGCCCTGATTTATTCAAATTATATATAATTGATCTTGCATATCTTAATCTCAAAGGAAGTCTTCAACTATATGCAGACGACGCAGTTTTGAAATATTCTACAAGTACTGAAACTGAACTTTTAGATGGGGTAAGAGAGGATCTAGTCACAATTGAAGAATGGTTGGTGAAGAATAGATTATCTCTGAATCTTAAGAAAACAAAGATTCTCCTATTTGAAAACAAGAATTTTGTTTCCTCAAATTTTACACACGGCCATAAAACTATAGAAATAGTGAAATCTTTTAATTACTTAGGCCTCTTAATAGACAGTAAGTTAAGATGGAATATGCACGTTGAACTAATTTCAAAAAAGATTTCGCCCTATATTTTTATTTTAAAAAGATTGAAAAACTTTTTTAAAACAGAAACTCTGTACGCAATATATGCTTCTTTCATACTTTCTAACCTTACGTATCTGAATCCAATTTGGAGCAGGTGCTCTCAAATTCATCTAAAACCGTTAGATATCCAACATAAAAAAGCCATCAAAATAATTCATGGATTTAGAAATCGCCATCCCACCAATTTGTTGTACTCTTCTAAATTCTATAGTTTTGATAATATTTGTAAAAAAGAATTGTACATGTTAGCCTTTAAAATAGTAAACAATAAAATCAAGCATAATTTCATACTCAATCGAAGAATTGATATACACAGCCACAATACACGTAACAAACACAAACTTCTATCTTACTCTATTTAAAACTAATAACCAAAAAAATAATTGTTTATATATTTGCTTGAATGCCTTTAATAATCTACCGGAGAAGCTAAAAATTATTGATTGTATTTCGGAATTCAAAAAGCAAATAATGGAATATTTATTGTCGCATTAAAAGCTGTATATTCTGAAAAAAGAATAATAATTAATGTGTATATGAGTATATTTAAATATGAAAGTCAAATGAAACAAAAAAAAAAAGAAAACAAAAAAATTATTATATAACAAAAAAAAAATTATTTTATTATTATATATTTACATTATCACACTAAAAGGTGCTTAGTATTGAAAAGATAATAAAAATATAACAATATTTAAACTTGTAAGTCAAATAAAACAAAAACAAAAAAAAATAATCATAAAACCATTTGAATATTAAATTTTCTCAATACGACCAGACAGCTTTTTGTTAGGTCTTAATTTTTAATATGTTAATAATTATTACATTAGAAATTTGTTAAAATCTTTTTTATTTAAATTATAAATTATAATAATTTAATATAAAACATGTTCTAAGTTAGTTTTTAAGTAATAGTTGAAAATAAAGAAGAAAAAAAAAAAGGGATGAATCAATTCAAGAATCGCTTGGAGTACACTATATCAACCATAATAAAAATAGAACACTTACCTAAAACTCATCAGCATCAACCAACGATGTTCATCAGCATCAGTAAGTTTATTATGTATTCTTTAATCTGAAAGAATTTATTATTATTAATATGATCAATATTATTTATTTTAATGTGCTTGTTATTTAAATATTAAATATTTAAATAATCTAAATATTACTTACTTGTATCTTCTTGTTTACTATTATTTCTATTAATTTGTCACTTTGACGTTTTATATTTAAGTCTCCACTATAATTATATAATTTCGAATATCACAGTTTTTGAGTGATATTTAATTTGAGTAATTATATCGAGTCAAGCTTTTATTGTATTTTGTTATACAAAAGATAACATAATGTTCATTATGTATTTCATCGAACTAGATTTTTATTTTCAAGGTCAGTAAACTATTCATGTATGCATTATGTATTATTGTATTCCATACCTTAAATTAGATTTGTTATATATTTAAGGTCATTGAACTTAGATTTATAAGTTACGTTAGTAAATTGTAATTAATATGAAAATTGAATTATATCATTCTCTTCCATTTTAGAGTTCAAAGAAACAAGTCGTGGTAATTAAATAAATTGCCAATATTGAAATATAGTGTTAATTTATAAATTAAGAATAAAATTATTAGATTGTTGTATAAGAGAGTGTTTCATTTATTTTTCAACTTTACACAAAACAACTTCTTTGCGTAATTTTTATTTTATATTTTCATGTCGTTTGTTTAATAAATTGCCGCTTAACATATGAAAACTCAGATTACTAAATATTTTTTTGTACAAAAGTAAAATCATGGTTATTATGTTTAGAATATGCTAGAGTTGAATTCCTTTTTGATGTACTAAGTTAAAGTTCTCAATTCCTGTTATAATACTTTATTTATTTATATATACTTTGCTCCTAGCTTCTTAATTTCCCTTTGCCATCATTATTTACCAAGCTCAGATCATGGATTTTTTTTTCTCTCTCTTTTTTTAAATTTTTAAATTTTTTACTTAATTTTCCTAATTTTGGAATTGCTAAAATTGTTTATTCAAAATTTATAAGAACTGACGAAAGCAAAAAATATTTTTATTAATAAAAGAATTCAAACTCGCGATCAGTCAGTAATGTGGAGAAATATAAAAAAATATGTACTAAAAATAGATCTTAAAGACATTAATAAAGTAGTTTTTAATAATGAAATAATAAGTGAACCTAAATTAATTGCTAATAAATTTAACAATTTCTTCGTTAATAGTATTAGATAAATAAATATCAAGATAAAGCAGTTCAATATGAAATTATAATTGAATATGATAACATTAATACATTTAAATTTCGAGCCATTCAAATGAATAATATTAAAAATATCCTAAAAGATATGAATAATAAAAATGATTATTATTTTGTAAATAAGAAAATGTTTATTGCAAATTTAGATATTATTGGAAACAACTTTTTTGTCAATCGTTAACAGCTCTTTACAAAATGGGCAGTTTGGAAGGAAACAATAGTGATTCCTATTGAAAAAAACAAAGGAACCAACAAAGTTGAAGAATTTAGACCAGTTAATACCATTACAATTGAAGCTAAAATCATAGAAAAAATAGTGAATTAACAATTATTTAGAAAGTTGCAATTTGATATCTAAATTCCAATCTCGATTTAGAAAAGAATATAGTTGTGAATCACTATTAAACTTGATAATAACAAATTGAAAAATGTCACCTCATGATAACAAGGTTATAGTCGCCGTTTTTCTGGATTCAAGAAAAGGCGTGTTCGCGCCTGCGCAATAAAAAAGGGTTTTTGTTCGTAGTTGCATATCATCACAAATTCTGCGCAGATAAAAAGCAGGCGCTTGTGTTCATAGTAATCGGTGTCGCGTCAGCGTCGGGCAGATTGTGCAGATATTTTAGTGCGCCTTCTTTAGAATGATTTTTAAAGTGCATGTTATTTAACATTTAATATTTTGGGAAAAAATAAAAATTGATTATTAAAATAAAATAAATGTGTTTATAATAATAATATATAAATACTAGCTTTGTAACCCGTCATAAATGACGGAAGCAAAATAAATCCTAGTTTCTTTTTTTCTTTCATTAGATTCTTTATTCCGAAATTACAGTACTTATGTTTATATCACTTTTTATTTATTTTTATTTATGTTTATATTGGCCTAACACTAATCTTTTTTTTTTATATAACAGAAAAAGAAGTACCATACCAACAAATTTGTATAAAATGTTTGTATTTTTGTATGGTATACTCGTACTCACTTCCATTTAGTTATAATTCGTTAGTTGGGTTTCATTTAGTATAAATTATACCGTATTAGCGTCATTGAGTCCTCCGGGAGAGCAAATTTAAAAATGGGATCTTATTTTCATATAAATTTTGTCTTTTGTATAATGTATAGGGATCTTATTTTGCTATATTATGAATAAGCTGTTATTATGGTATTGTGTTATTTTTAAAAAATATTCATAATTTATATATTCAGAATTTTGTATCTAAATTGGTAAAATTTACAAAAATACAAAAACATTTTCTCTCAATAATTTTCAATTTAAAAAAAACAATGTTTTATTATCCGGCGTAGAAGTAGAGTTAATTATCCTATTCTACTTCTATCAAGTTCTATTGATTGAACAGTGAACCTGAACAGTGAAGTGAAATGTGAACACATAACACTGAAAATAAAATCATATTTTTGGAATGGAGCATATAGAACATACAGAATACAGATACAGCAAATAATAAAAAAAAAACTAAAAAAAACAAAAAAAAACAAAAATAATTTTTTTTTGAGTGAAGTGAATTACGCACACAATAATGACAAAAATAAAAGGTAGAAGCAATAAAGTAGTATAATGTATAATATTATACAAGTCAAATATGCTGATACACATGTATATTATTAATAGATGAATATATTCGTTCAATATATTTGCTCTCTTTTTAATGGAAATTATTTTGATTGCTAGTGTTAGTACTTTTTGAAAATTTCATATATTCATATATTACAAACTACTGCTAAATTTTCAATATTTCAGAAACATGAATAATTATTGTTTTTTTTTCAAATAATTTAACAACAATACTTTTCTGTGTAATAATAGAATACGGTAATAAAGTAAAAGAAAGTTTAAATTGAAAAAACATTGTTATTTTTATTAAGATTGATTTTGATTCCTTTTATTTTATTCATACACAAAGATTTTACTAATTTTCTATTTAAAAAAACTATATTGGCCTAACACTAATCTTGTTTTTTTTATATAACAGAAAAAGAAGTACCATTCCAACAAATTTGTATAAAATGTTTGTATTTTTGTATGGTATACTCGTACTCACTTCCATTTAGTTATAATTCGTTAGTTGGGTTCCATTTAGTATAAATTATACCGTATTAGCGTTATTGTGGCCTCTAGGAGAGCAAATTTAAAAATGGGATCTTATTTTCATATAAATTTTGTCTTTTGTATACTATATAGGGATCTTATTTTGCTATATGAATAAACTATTATTATGGTACTGTGTTATTTTTAAAAAAATATTCAAAATTTTGTATCTAAATTGGTAAAATTTACAAAAAATACAAAAACATTTTCATCAATAATTTTCAATTTAAAAAAAACAATGTTTTATTATCCGGCGTAGAAGTAGAGTTAATTATCCTACTCTACTTCTATCAAGTTCTATTGATTGAACAATGAACCTGAACAGTGAAGTGAAAAGTGAACACTTAACACTGAAAATAAAATAATATTTTTGGAATGGAGCATATAGAACATACAGAATACAGATACAGCAAATAATAAAAAAAAAACAAAAAAAAACAAAAATAATTTTTTTTGAGTGAAGTGAGTTACGCACACAATAATGCCAAAAATAAAAGGTAGAAGCAATAAAGTAGTATAATGTATAATATTATACAATACAAATATGCTGATACACATGTGTATTATTATATATAATTTTAAGTAATAAGAATAACCTTTGAGTGAATTATGTTTTTTTTTGTGTTAAATGTTGTTTGCCTTTTGGTTATTATACCATATTAAACTATTGATTAAATTTCTATTAGTCCTTATTATTATAAATCAAAAAAATTGTTTGTTTTATTTATATTATTATTATTATTATTTATTATTTTTCCTTATTATTTGCGAAGAAGACTAACATTAAATTAAAAAAATATAGTTCATGCAATCAATTTTTCCTGCAAAGGTTCAGCATGGTAGACAGGGGTTAAAAAAAAAGCACCAAAGCAATTTGTATATATATGCATTTGTATACATATGTAATTTGTATATGTGTTGGAGCGTTCCGTCGAACTTACAAACATCCAGATAAATGCAGAATAACATATATATAATAATAAAATCAATATATTGAAAAAATATATAATAATTTTAATAAATTTTAATAGATAAGTAATATATATTAAAATATATTAAATTTTAAAAAAAAAATATATTTAAAAAAATATTTATAAAATATATTTAAAAAATATATATAAAATATATTAAAACTAGCTTGGTAACCCGCCATAAATGACGGAAGCAAAATAAATTCTAGCATTTCTTTCCTTCATTAGAGTTTTCATTTCAAGTTTAAGAAAAATACGATTTTGCTTACTAATTTATCGTACCTTTATTTTTGTATTATAACGCTTTTAATTACCATATAAATAGAATATTTTTAGTAAGGTGCAAAATTTTCTATTCCATAAGGGTAATTTACTCGATCATTTTAGCCACATCCTTTTTGCCAACATTGAAAATTTATCATATAATTCGGAATTAAGTTAATCCTGTTAACATTCGATAACAATCGCTGCGTAAGCTTAGCGTCAAAGTTTATAGCGAACACATAATATTTTATAATGAGCCACAACTTTGAACGAAAACAATTTTAAAAACAAAAATAAATAAAATTGTAAATATAAAAAAACAAAAATATTGTAGGTACACATAATATTTATTTTGATGAATAAAATAAAAATTCGTTTTTGGAGAAAAAATTAAAATAAAAAAATTTACCGCAAATAAATAGGTATTTACAAAACTGTTCATAACTTGTGAACCATTGATCGGTTATTTAAAATTTCATTTCATTTCAAAATATTCATTATCGAACTGCTCATGTTAAAATTCATACATAATTATTATTTATAACATACATTAAAAAGAAGAAAAACAATCAATATGTTTTAACCGATACCTATATATGTACCTACTTACTATATTAAAAAAAATCATCACTCTCTAAGTCTCTACAACATACATTTCTACACACTTGAAGAAAACAAATATACCTAAAAATTATAAATTTACAAAGATAAGAAATAAAAAATAATAGTACAAAATTTCATTTAATTTCTTTAAAAATGTATAGGTTGTTATTGTTTTTATGTGTAAATCAGCAGAACTAAAATCTAACCCCATAATATATACTAAATATTATATACGATCATAAATTTATGCATATATCATATAAATATATATATATATATATATATATTAAAACAAAAACAATAAACAAAAAAAATCAAAATAAATAACAATTTTAACTCATCATCGCATCACATTTCTGGCTTGAGTATATATATAGGTATACCTATAGTACTATATAATACAGGCTATGCATACGGTAGTAAAACTATGATCATTATCATAACAACAAAAAAAACAAAAAAAAAAAATATGTAGACACATATGCATATTGTGTATATGTAATTTTAAATAATATTTTATAAATTAAAAAAATTGTTTGTTTTATTTATATTATTATTATTATTTTTTATTTTTCCTTATTATTTGCGAAGAAGACTAACATTAAATTAAAAAAATATATTTCATGCAGTGGTATTTTTTCCTGCAAAGGTTCAACATGGTAGACAGGGGTTAAAAAAAAGTACCAAAGTAATTTTATACATATTGCAATTTGTATATGTGTTGGAGTATTCCGTCGAACTTACAAACATCCAAATAAATGCAGATTAATATATATATAATATGTATATTTTTTAATATATATAAAAATATATAATAATATAATTATAAATAATATAATATGACTATATAAACGAATTGTGTATGTGCTGCTTCTATGAATAAGAATGACTGCTAAACAATTTTCTGCGCGCCTGCCTGTTCATAGTGACAGAGAAAAAAATCTGCAAGACACCGACGCATATTTTACTGCAACTACGAATACTCCGAAAAGCTCTTCAAACAGTTGATACGAAGATATTGCTTCTAAAACTGCAAAGTTATGGTATAAGGGATGTTGAACTGGAATGGTTTCGTTCTTACTTAGCTAACAGAAAACAACGAACAAAATTCAAGGACACATTGTCTGATACTGTGGATGTGGATCTTGGTGTACCACAAGGTTCTGTTCTTGCTGTTTTACTGTTTTTAATTTATGTTAATGACATAGAGCTTAGCGTTTCGTCTAATATAGTCTTGTTTGCGGATGATGCGTTATTATGTATGTTGTTGTATTGACTTAGATAGGTTCAATAATTGGTTTAGAATGAATAAACTTAGCTTAAATATTGATAAAATAAAGTGTATTGTTATTAATGGAGAAACAAATGATAATATTAAAATAAATAATGAAATAATAGAAAAAGTTGATGAAATTAAATACTTAGAACTTAGGAGTAATTGTAGATAAAAACCTAAACTTTAAAAAACATATGGATTATATTTGCAAACAAATATCTAAAAAACTTAATTTTAAAACATTTCGAGATAGATTATCGTATTCAAGTGCTATTACAGTTTATAATACAATTATCAAACCGCATTTTGAATATTGCTCAACAATTTTGTTTATGGCAAGTAGTAGTAATAAAATTAGGTTACAAAAAATGCAGAACAGGGCTATGAGAGTTATCCTTAAAGTACATATGTACATATGTACATATGTACATATGTATACAAATGCATATATATACAAATTGCTTTGGTGCTTTTTTTTAACCCCTGTCTACCATGCTGAACCTTTGCAGGAAAAATTGATTGCATGAACTATATTTTTTTAATTTAATGTTAGTCTTCTTCGCAAATAATAAGGAAAAATAATAAATAATAATAATAATATAAATAAAACAAACAATTTTTTTGATTTATAATAATAAGGACTAATAGAAATTTAATCAATAGTTTAATATGGTATAATAACCAAAAGGCAAACAACATTTAACACAAAAAAAAACATAATTCACTCAAAGGTTATTCTTATTACTTAAAATTATACATAATAATACACATGTGTATCAGCATATTTGTATTGTATAATATTATACATTATACTACTTTATTGCTTCTACCTTTTATTTTTGGCATTATTGTGTGCGTAACTCACTTCACTCAAAAAAAATTATTTTTGTTTTTTTTTGTTTTTTTTTTATTATTTGCTGTATCTGTATTCTGTATGTTCTATATGCTCCATTCCAAAAATATTATTTTATTTTCAGTGTTAAGTGTTCACTTTTCACTTCACTGTTCAGGTTCATTGTTCAATCAATAGAACTTGATAGAAGTAGAGTAGGATAATTAACTCTACTTCTACGCCGGATAATAAAACATTGTTTTTTTTAAATTGAAAATTATTGATGAAAATGTTTTTGTATTTTTTGTAAATTTTACCAATTTATATACAAAATTTTGAATATTTTTTTAAAAATAACACAATACCATAATAACAGTTTATTCATATAGCAAAATAAGATCCCTATACATTATACAAAAGACAAAATTTATATGAAAATAAGATCCCATTTTTAAATTTGCTCTCCCAGAGGCCACAATAACGCTAATACGGTATAATTTATACTAAGTGGAACCCAACTAACGAATTATAACTAAATGGAAGTGAGTACGAGTATACCATACAAAAATACAAACATTTTATACAAATTTGTTGGTATGGTACTTCTTTTTCTGTTATATAAAAAAAAAAAGATTAGTGTTAGGCCAATATAGTTTTTTTAAATAGAAAATTAGTAAAAACTTTGTGTATGAATAAAATAAAAGGAATCAAAATCAATCTTAATAAAAATAACAATGTTTTTTCAATTTAAACTTTTTTTCCCTTTATTACCGTATTCTATTATTACACAGAAAAGTATTGTTGTTAAATTATTTGAAAAAAAAAACAATAATTATTCATGTTTCTGAAATATTGAAAATGTAGCAGTAGTTGGTAATATATGAATATATGAAATTTTCAAAAAGTACTAACACTAGCAATCAAAATAATTTCCATTAAAAAGAGAGCAAATATATTGAACGAATATATTCATCTATTAATAATATACATGTGTATCAGCATATTTGAATTGTATAATATTATACATTATACTACTTTATTGCTTCTACCTTTTATTTTTGTCATTATTGTGTGCGTAATTCACTTCACTCAAAAAAAAATTATTTTTGTTTTTTTTTTGTTTTTTTTTGTTTTTTTTTTATTATTTGCTGTATCTGTATTCTGTATGTTCTATATGCTCCATTCCAAAAATATGATTTTATTTTCAGTGCTATGTGTTCACATTTCACTTCACTGTTCAGGTTCACTGTTCAATCAATAGAACTTGATAGAAGTAGAGTAGGATAATTAACTCTACTTCTACGCCGGATAATAAAACATTGTTTTTTTTAAATTGAAAATTATTGATGAAAATGTTTTTGTATTTTTGTAAATTTTACCAATTTAGATACAAAATTCTGAATATATAAATTATGAATATTTTTTAAAAATAACACAATACCATAATAACAGCTTATTCATATAGCAAAATAAGATCCCTATACATTATACAAAAGACAAAATTTATATGAAAATAAGATCCCATTTTTAAATTTGCTCTCTCGGAGGACTCAATAACGCTAATACGGTATAATTTATACTAAATGGAACCCAACTAACGAATTATAACTAAATGGAAGTGAGTACGAGTATACCATACAAAAATACAAACATTTTATACAAATTTGTTGGTATGGTACTTCTTTTTCTGTTATACAAAAAAAAAAGATTAGTGTTAGGCCAATATGAACATAAATAAAAATAAATAAAAAGTGATATAAACATAAGTACTGTAATTTCGGAATAAAGAATCTAATGAAAGAAAAAAAGAAACTAGGATTTATTTTGCTTCCGTCATTTATGACGGGTTACAAAGCTAGTTTTTAATATTAATTGTATTAGGTATAATTTTTAATTCTTAATCTTGTATATTATTTTACCTTTATTTGATCTAATTAGAATATTATTATAAATTATATATTAATTCCCACCAATATCTTTTTTTTTTATAATAATTGTAAAATTACTTAATTAAGTTTTTATTAATTCGTTTGCCTCTTGCATATTTTTTTTGCAACAGATCGATTATTACTATTTCATCCTATAAATTCTTTTGTTTTCTCTAGTTTGTAGTAATTAAGATAAACTAATCTAACTATTTGTACTTTAGGACTATTTGTACTTTATTATAAGAATTGTAAGGATTGAAATAAAGAAATTCTAAAAATTTAAAAATCTAATCTAAGCTATCAACCTCACATCTATGCGATATTTCGCATGGTATGTAGCGTTAAAAAGGTTTCAAAAAATTTTTCCCGAAAAATTAAAGTCTGAATTTTTTTGGAATTTTTGCTAGAATTTTTCTAATGTTGCTAAGTGTTGCATATGTTGCTAAAAATTTTATTTATTTTTAAACATTGCGTACATACAATGGTTACAGAGTGATACAGTTTAGTTTTATTGTTATTAAGTTGCAAAATTTAAATATTAATCCATTTTTTTTGTTTTTTTATGGGGTTATTAAAAAAATATTTTTTCTTGTTTAATTTTATAAATTTTATACCTATAATAACAAAAAAAAAATATTTTTTTAATACAGGAAAAAAAATTTGATTCAACAGAGAATTGAACTTACACAAAATTCGCGATATTGACATGACGCTTTAACCAACTGAGCTAATAACCGATTAAAATTAGTTCAGCAAAATACAAACATAAAGTAATATTTTGATCCACACCAAATTAAATAAAATAAAATGAGTATCTATATTATATATATATGTTAATATAAATTATTATATATATATATATATATATAAATATACATATGTAGTAAATTTGTATAAAAGTACAAAACAATTTAAATATAATATTAACTAGTGGCCCCTGTTGAGTAATTATATTTCAAGTTGAAGTCAAATTTAAAGTTTTTAAAAAAACAATAATTTACGTACTAACACAGACTTCACACGATATAGCAGAAACCACTCGTGTTTAATAAAAAGTTTTGTGGTTAGTAAGTTTTGTTTAGGACACATAAATACACGTCCCTCATATACTGCTTCGTTTCCGATATATTCCCTATAGTAAGTGGCATTTAGTGGATAAAATTACTAAAAATAAAAAATTTTGTCATTAAAGATGAAAAGGTGTCTACTGCGCAGGACCTTAAATGCTTGTCAATTATAATTATAGATAGCTACTTTGACTCTATTATGTAAAGATGAAATTGCCCGTCATATGAATTTTTTTTGTTTTTGTTTTTTTTTTTATATTTTTGTTTGTTTTTGTTTTTTATTTTAATAAGAACTCACGAATAATGTATTTGGTGAATAATAAAACCATATGATTAAAAATTTTTTAACTGTGTGAGCATTATTGTTTTATATACAACTATTATATTAGAAGTTCAATAAGGATAATTATATATACTCCAACTCTACTATATAAAAATAAATTTGCTCGTCATGTGAACAATTCAACTGATTTTTTTTGTTTTTGCTTTTTTATATTTTTTATTTGAGATGAATTTGTTTCTTTGTTTTTTTTTGGCATATGTACATAAATTCATTTGCAAGTACATAATATAAAATATAATAACTGATTTGTTTACTTTTGTTTATTATTTTCATAATATCTGACTTATGCATAATGTATTTGCTGAATAATAAAATCATATGAGTACAAAATGTTCAACTGTGTGCGCATTTTTGTTTTATATATAATCTTATATATTATGTATATTAGAAGTTCATTAAGGAGTAGGAGAATCGAAATAAAATGAAAAGGTGTCTACTGCGCAGGACCTTAAATGCTTGTCAATTATAATTATAGATAACGTTCCCGTTCTCAAAAAAAACTGTAGATATCTATTTTTTTCTAGAAAATTTTACAACAAAAACAGAATACTGCATACTTAGATACGGAATAAACTAGCCACTCTCTTTTTGCAATCTTTACACTAGTAAGATATCTATTATTATAATTTTGATTGAATTTCCCTGACCTGCGCTTGAAGGAAAATATAATATTATTATTAATTCGTTTGAGGTCTTTTCTAATTAAAAACTTTAATTTGTTTCAAACAACTATTTTAAACTGAATGAATAGATATATATTTTAAATTTTAAAGTTGAAAATATACTTAGAACTGACGATTAACTACTGACAACTTATTCAATTTTTGACCCAGAACAAAAACTGATTTCATCGATTGTAAATTAGCTACGTTTGAATACAAACTTTAATTGTATAATAAAAAACTAAGTTGGATGAAAATTAAGAAAATAGAAATATTTTCCAACCTCGTAAAATCAGCCAGTAAAAAAGATCTTTATTCAGTGCACTGTTATACACAGCATGACATGATTCGACTTGAACTTTGCAATTCAGTCGTTAATAAAATCAGCCAGTGTATTTTCACATTGTGTTTCTTAGTATAATAATTTCTGGTATCTACTTATTCTATGTATTTTTATTAATGGATATCGCATGCTTCACTTATATTGCTTGTGCGATAATTATGTAATGTTTTCCAAAATTATAATACATACTTGATGATAATATTGAAAGTTATTTATTTTTATAAAGTTAAAATAATGTTTTCATATGAATATAATTTTAAATATACATATGTATTTCTGTATTTATTTTTAAATTTTTATATTTTCTAGACAACAAAAACTTATGAAAAATTTATAATTTCCCGCAATAAAATTCGGCAGCCTGTGCAATTGCACCATTTGCACATATGGAACCGCCGGCCCTGTGCCAAAATGATTTTGTTTAAATTTCTTATTTTTGATACTCAAATCTGCCTGTGCTTCTAATAAATTGACTTTGTAGCTCAGATCATTTAACTTTTCTTCTGATTCTGTAAGATTTTTCTTTAAAGTTTCGTTTTCGGCAATTTACTGTTTGTTTTGATGGGTTAATGTATTAGGCAAATTTCGTGGTAAAAAAAATTGTTCGCGGATTGTTACACACACACTGTCGAAGGTTCCGGTTACATACAACAAAATGCATATTGAATATCTCTGTAGCTAGAAAATATAGGAAAAAGCTGATTACAGCATTTAAAAGAGCGTGTATGTGCGTGTATGTAATATGCGTCTTGTGTAATTTTGTTCCGACACTATATTATTTAACATTATATTTAATTTTTTAACTTAAAATATTACTTACTTGCATTTTGTTCATCTTCTTGTTCACTTTTTATTTGTATTAATTTGTCAATTTGACGTTTTATATTTAAGTCTCCACTATAATTATATAATTTCGAATATCACAGTTTTTGAGTGATATTTAATTTGAGTAATTATATCGAGTCAAACTTTTGTTATATTCTGTAAAGATACAACATATGTTTTAGTATGTAATGAAATATACCTTGACGAACTGTAATGATTTTCGATTACTAGCAGTTAAAAGTTCTACATCACAAAATCAGTTAATGTATAATGGATTAAAACTTTTTATTGAAATGTCGTGTTTGATAAAAGTTGAAAGTATAATACATAGCTTTCAAAAATCTCTAGAAAATTTCTAGATAAAGTGTTTAAACAATAAGATGACATAATTGGTACGTATTAATTTACGAATGAATAAAATGAAACTCATAAAAATTTTAAAATAAAAAAAATCAATATATAACATCAAATCCATCATGAGTTAATAAAAATATTTCAGAGTAAACTTTAATCATTGCAACATCTGCCTTTTCAGTGAAATATTTTTCTAATATTACTAGAAGAAATGGTACATACCCGACCGAGCAAAAGAAAGGAATTTTTCTGTGAAACGGCACAATAAAATTAAACATTTGATACGTTGAAAGTATCTGACAACAATATTTAGAATAGTAATATTAATAGCAAACCACAAAAAAATAAAAAATGTTCAAAATTTTAAGTTAATATTAATTTTAAAATAAAATAAAAAAAATTTCAGATAGCATTAAACTTTTTTTGTAAGATTTAATTTGTTTTTATTATTCTTTTATTTCTCGAGGGAAGGAGAAAGCCTCGAAAAATACGAAACAGACCGCGCACGTAGGTACTTAGATATGTGGAATTCTAACCCACTAAAACAACCGAAATCCTTTACCATAACTGAAATTATTAATTGGGAAAACGTGTGTTGGAATGTTTTTAAAAAAATAGTTTCCAATAATTTTATTAAACCATTAATCATACCTATGGGTTAATACCGTTTCCCAATTATTATGAGTGAGTCTTAAAATTCATCATATAGGAAACAATTGGATAAAATGAAGTATTCTAGACCTGGTATGCAACATTGTCAGTTACAGTTGTTTTCCCCTGTCGTTGTCAGTAGTTTTCCCCTGTCTTGGTTCTGCTAGAATTTTAATTTTTAGAGCAGTGGATTGTGTAGAGCTAACCATGAGTGAAGGTAGGTTGAGGGAGATAAATTCCGACTCTTTGAAATATTTGAACTTGTGATTTATTGATTGATATTGCATATGCAAGACTTACTGGAAATTGATGTCTAATAAATTCTTATAAAATAATTTTATTTTTATTTCTAATATTTTTTTTTATTTTATAGATAAAAGAGTTAATTTTAAAGATTAAGTTAAAACTTTGAGCAATTTTTATTTTTTTGTGGTTTGGCATTCATATTATTATTCTATACATTGTTTTCAGATACTTTAAATATGTCAAATGTTCAAAATTTTCTTGACTTGACTATTCAGGTGCTCAAATTAAAAAAGATATACCAACAAAATTTTTGCACAAGACAATTCGGAACAAATGACTTCGAAATAATTTTAAATTGAAAAAGGAATACAACTAATGAGATCATATAGATATACTTCAGATTTGCTATACGGCTTAATGGAAAATCAGCTTCATTGTGAAATGTATCCATCATTTCAATTTATCGTTGGTAGGTAAATATTTTATTTTTGGATTGATTTTACTTAGAAAACAACCGTATACGTAAATAATAATTTATTTAGAAAAAAAAGATTTTTTTTATTATATACTTTTTAGTCATAAATTAAGAGAGGTTTCTTTTTTATTAAAATTAACTATTATACAATCTGTGAAATAAATTTGAACAATAAAATTTTAACATAGGTTCGATATACATAACATTTCACCAATATACTAATAAGACTTCCTAACCAAAATATAGTCAAAATTATATTATATTTATTGTACCTACATTATAGCTGTTTGAGTAAACATACATACATAGGTAGAATAAATGCTAATTGGTATAATATATTGTATATAATATCGCTTGTTTAAAACAACAACGACATAACTCAAAAAATGGGAGTTTTGAGTTATGAATGTAGAAAAATTTGTAATTTTATTCTCTATTATATAGCAAAGCAACAAGTTTGTAGCTTCCAAATTGAAGCCGTGAGAGAAAAATTATCGTTTTGGCATAACTCGATTCGATCTCGGAAATTTTAGTTCAACATTGATTCATTTTTAGTTATGCCAGTAAAAAGGTTAAATATTTAAGTAAAAAGTGGTACATTTCAAGTTAGTTCTTCATTGCAGTCAACGTAAGTATTGCTTTTATTATAATTTTATGTACGTATAACGTACTTTTTTGAGTTATGACGCAGTTCATTTCAAAACGTTTTCTGATCACAAAAGTCTTTTTCTGAGTTATGCCGTTGTTACTATAAAAAGTATTATTTATTTGGGTATTATTTGGGATATTGAGTTATTATAATTAACAGTTTGTTAAATCTTAACATTGAGGGTTGCCATATTTGTTAATGTGACGATATTGAAGTAAAAATTAGAATTTAGTGAAGAATTTTTTTGGCTTGTGTCAATATTACTTTCAATTTGATGATAAAATTTATCATTATTTTTATTTTTATGTATTTATTTCGAAAGAAATAAGCACATTCCAAACAAATAATATAAATAAATTAAATTTTGCAATGCAAAATTAGAATATTTACAAATTTTGGTGCCAAAAAGTGGAGTTGGCGGCTTGTTAAAAATTTTTTAAGGTAATATTGGAAAAGACAAACTTCTATTAAAAATTATATTAATTTTTGATTCTAAACGTCACTAGTAATTATATCATATTACAAACAAAGATAAACTTTTAGTGTGATTGATTAGTGATAATTTTAATCAAGGTTTTACTCAAGATGAAGACCAAAATGTAATATCTAACTAAGTTTTTTTAATAGTAAAATCGATGACTTTAGAAATGCTTTCAACAAATTAGCGCAAGTATTTGAAAGATTAGAAACTTCAAAAACTTAATTTAAATTAATTCATTTCAGAATATTCTGCTTTGATTAGACAGGAAAAGATATGCGTTCCATTAACACCTGTCGAAAAATTTCCGGAAGGCCATGTTGTGTATACTTTTATATATATAATACTTTTTTCAATACTTTTCAAATTTATAATTTTTTTTTTTAAATCATGGTTTGCTATTTTTACATTGCGAAAACTTTACTGCTCTTAATGAAAGAAAATCATACACGGAATTGATGCCTCTGAAAGAGCATTCGGAAAACAGTGGTAACTTTGTACCTTTAAGTCATATAAGATTGTTTAGTTAATTTTTCAACATATTTTTTTTTAAGCTCTATAATAATTAAAAAAGATTACATAAGGGAAAAAAATTATAACGAAGAATTGTTTTATTAAGAAAAAACTTTATTTTTTCAGCTTCCTCAATTTCTACCTCCACTTCATCTTCATCTAGCACATCTATGATAAAACCATGATAAAACTTATTTACGTGATGATACTTTTTGTGATGATAAGATTTAAGCAAGTCATACACTTATTAGTATTACTAGTGAAAGTGCTTTTAGCTTGAACTCAATGCTAAGTCTTCTTAAAAAAGGAAGAAAACGTCAAAAAAATTAAAATTTATGGAAAAGAAATGTATTAAAAAGACTAAGAAATCTGGAAAGGAATACTTGAACTAGATGAATAGTGCAACTGTGAAAATACACAAAGAAAGAAAAATGGAAAACGCATGCACTGAAAAATGTAAAATGAAATATTTTATTAAATTTACTGAGGAATAGAGGCTGGAAATTTTTAAAAATTTTTGGGAATTAGAAAATGTTGAAAAACAGCGACAATTTATTAACAATAGTATGAATCCCATTAAACAAAAATATCGTTATGTTCTTGTTGGTCGAAAACAGCCAGAAAGAAATTTAAATAACGCATTCTTTTTTCAACTAAACGGTGAAACAATTCGAGTATGCGAACTATTCTTCTAAGGTAAGCTTTCCAGACAAAACCTGGAATTTCTCAGAAAAACAGAAAAGATCTTCTCGAACTTCTTGAAAAAACCATATTCCAAAGATTTGGTTCATTTTGGCCATTCTTTAAAAATTTATAGATAACCTGATTTTATTTCAAGTTTAATTTAATTAAGTTTTTGTGATTTATTTTTAGCTTCAAGACCAAAATTAATTTTTGTTTTGCTCAAGAAGAGTATTTGATTTTATGTTAAAGTTATGTTACTTAATTTAATTTCAACCTAAAAATATTTTTATGATTTTTCGTGAAAAGATTTATGTTGAATTACTACCTAAAATAAAATTAAAATGTAAATAGTATATTTTTTTATTCCTCTTTAACGATCTAACTATTTTAAATATATTTTTTTATACCTCAATAACTATCTAAATATTCTAAACGGTAAAAAAATATAAGCAATAAACCAAATTAAGAAGCATAAATCATTAAATTTTTAATACAAGACTGACATAAGTAAAAATAATTCGCTATTTTTTTTATTTCGTTAGGTGTTGTAACGACACAATTATATTTAAGTCGTCGTACAAAACAGATTCTGCTGCAACAACGACATACATTGGAACCCAGGTCCTTTTAAGGACTCTAAGTATTTTAAATAGCTACCTATCGAGTTCGTTGCACTTTTACTTTCTAGTTTAATGTTCTTAGAATACAAAGTTTTAATTTGAAGGAGAAATATTATTTATTAGCAAGGGTATAACAGCTTGAAACCTTAAAATGCGTCTAGCAAAAAACTATGTTTTTTGAGTTATGCCGTTGTTGTTTTAAACAAGCGATATGCATACATCTACATGATACATCATAGTGTCAAAACTGCAAACTGTGAATACATTCCATGTATGGATAAGTAATAAGTACTAGTTAAATACCCGTTACTACGTAACTTTTTGCTACCATTATATATAGTGAAAAATTAAAATTAGAGAATTCTAGGTTGTACTACATTATAAATTATCGAAATCAAAAATTCCCCCATCAACAATATTTTAGTAATAATACTTTAGTTAAATTAGTAGATTAGCAGACAGACTATGTAATTGGATTGATATAGATTGAAATATTTATTATTTATTTATTTATAAGATCTTTATTATGGGCTTATCAACCACGTGGGTTTTGTCAAGCCCTCATTCTTTAAAGTTTTTTACATAAATATCTTAAGTTTATTTCATTATTATTTTAACATAATGTTGTTTTAAATTTAGATTTTTGATTTACTTTTTTGTTTATTTTTTTTGTATTGCAATTAGAAATTCAGTTTTTTTTTTTCCTCTTTAAGTTTATAATTTTGATTTTAGCCTAGTTTATATTATATTAGAAAAATTAAATTTTTTTTATTGGTTTTTATTGAATTTTATTATATTTTATTGAAAATGTCAGTTTCTCTAAGGAATGCCATGATATTAGTTGTTGCTTCTATAGTATCCTGTGTGAGTATATCAAGTCCCGTGATTCCAAGCCTGGCTCTTACATCAGCGTATAAAGGGCAAGCCTCAAATATGTGCTGTATATTGATTGGGGTATCTGGAACACAGTGACATGTTGGCTGTGCGTTTTGGGGTCCATCAAAGAGATAGCTGTGGGTGTATCGTGTGTGTCCTATTCGGAGTCTAGTCAGAACAACAGCGATTTTCCTACTGGCCTGGTCTAAACTATTCCATCTGGATACATTTCTTTTAATGTGCCTTAGTTTGCTGGTGAGGGGTTCATTTTCCCAATTTGTGTTGTGTATGTCCCATAAAGTTCGATCACATATCTCTTTATAATCCCTGTAGTACCGGCTTTGTTGTTCGGAAAGTGGCTCTAAAAGTGCTTCCTTTGCCAGTCTGTCTGCTTCTTCATTACCGGTAATATTGGCATGTCCCGGAGTCCATAGAAATGCTATATGATTTTTACATACCTGCAGCTGATCTTGGATTGCAATCACTGTCGGATGTTTTGAGGTAGCAGATGAGAGAGCCTGTAGGCTGCTAAGGGAGTCGGTGCAAATTATGAACCTTCTCCCCTCATAGCTTCGGCTGACATACTCAATTGCCCTGCTTATGGCATATAGTTCCGCCGAATATACCGTTGTATGTTCGTTAAGTCTGTATTTGTTTCATGTTGCATACATTTAAATGCACATCCTGCTATGTTATTTTGTTTCGATCCATCTGTGTATATCGGTATGTATCGGTATTTATCAAAAAGTTTATCTGGTGTGATGTCCAATTCTTCCAGAGCCTGTCTAAGTCTTACAAAAGTCGGTTGACATCTTATTGGCCTGTTTTAGATTTATCTTGTTTGTTTGTTTATATTTAATCAACTAATATTTCATTAAAAACTATATTTCTAACAGTTCTATTCTCTTCGGTTACAATTTTCAAATGATTTCTATTCCCAGTGCGCGACATCCCGACATATAGTTGTCCATGTGAAAAACCTGGTGTATCAAGTAAAATACCAACCTTATTGAGAGTTTGACCTTGCGCTTTGTTGATGGCAAAGGCAGCTCGGACGGGAAACTGGCTTCTTACTGTTTATTTTTTTTAGAAATTAGGAAAACCAAAAAATTAAAAACTACTGTTTTTTTATTTTAAAATACAAAAGACTACAATATCAAAATATCAATAGATAGATATAGGATATATACATATATTACATAGGTACATTAATTATTTATCTATACCTACTGTTAATTTTTTTTTTTAAATAAAAAACACTAAAATATTAAAACTAAAGTAAACTAATATAGCTATTGTTTTTTATTTAAAAAATTAGGTACTCACCATTAGGTACCGTTTAGACATCAAGATTTTGTTTATACTATTGAAAGTTTGACTCTCCTGTAAACGTTGTTCCACAAATTTTGACTTTGTTTAATGAAAAAATAGAGCATTATCCTATTATCATCAAACATTTTTGAAACAAAAATGATGGAAACTAATTTTTTCCTTTAAATCGAAATCGACTCTTATCATTTGTTAAACTTTTAGTTTAATGTTTGTTGTGTTTGATTATTTTTGTTGTTACATTGATTGTTATAAATAATAGTATTGATAATAACAATTAGTAGATACTAAACTACCTACATTTATAAGATTCTTTCAACTTTTTTCTTAATTGTATTTTTTATTTATTTAAAAATTTAATGGGTAAATTTTTTTTTTCATTTTGTTGTATTTTCTATTTTACTTGTTTATAATTTTTAATTTCTATATTTAAAATCATTGTTTTTTATTTGAGCTAAACAAACCTTAAATAAATAAATAAATAAGTAACTTTTATCAAATAAAATCTTATGTGTAAACGTTGCTCTAAATGCTAACACTTCTGCCAACACTTATGTAGTTGATTATATAAATTGATTAAAGTTTTTTTGATTATTTTCCATAAAATAACTTACGCTAATCAATGTAGTCAAAAAATGATTTTAAAATATATTTTTCAAATATATAGGAAACAGAAAGAATTACGTGCTAATTCGACATTTATTTGATTTTTTTGTTGTTATTTTTTCTTTTCTCTTTCGTTTGAGTTAAAGAAATGTATCCATAAAACAAAAACAATTTCTCTTTAAGAAAAACAATTATATAACAAATATAAAGCCGCACACGCATCTACTATCAAAGGATAGTAGGTAAAGGATCCATTAATAAGAAAATGCACTGCAATAAAATTTTATACTTTGTTAATGATTGGTTACCATTTTTCTAGTCGATTTCCAAAATTGTAAGAAATAGAAAGTAATAAGAATTTAATTTGTGAGAGAGAGATAAAAATTCAAAACACAAAGTGGGAAAAAAATTATCGAACTAATATCGAGATGTGTTACATTTAAAAATGCATAGTAATAAAAAACATTATTTATTCACATTATTAATATTCATATTTCCTTCCTATTTATAAATTCTAATATTATTAATAATTAATAAATTATCATTGATTATTAAATGGCAAAATTTAATTTTAAAAGAAATAAAAATGCATCGAGTCATTCATAAAAAAAACGATTGGTTCTTGGTATTCCTTTTAACTACCTGTTTCAATACCTGAAAAAATTTATATATTGAAAATACATCAATTATAATCTGTTTGAAATAAAAAAAAATTTTGCTTCCCTTATAAGACAATAAAAGAAAATAATATGATGTTTAAGAAATAAGATATGTTTTTGAAACCAATATTATGTTATGTAGGTACCTGTAAAAAATCAATCATTAAAATTTCCTTTCTCTCATAGCTACCCTAATAAATTTAATACGTTCATTTTTAAAAAAATTCGAACATAAAATTTCAGACGACCGTACAGATGAAAAGTCTCTTCTCCCCTGGGCTATTAAAAATTACATTGCAAAAATTAGGTTTTTTTTAAATGATATTTTGCGCACTCTTTCTTTCTCACAACTGATTACATAACAAAAACAATAGTTTTTTGCTTCTTTAACTAATGAGGTTCTTTTTGTAAATGGAGTAGTAAAAATATCTTGACTTCCCCTTTGCATATCTTCTTATTAATGAATATTCTTTCCTACTATGGTGCATAAAGAAGAAAAACAACAAAAGAAAATAACAAAAAATGTATACCCATTTCATTTAAATCAATTTGAATAAAGTCTGATTTTTTTTCTCCTATATAAAAGGCATTCTTGATGAGGTGTAACGTGTAAGAAAGAAAGAAAAAAATCTTTTCCAATTTGATTGCAAATTCTCTTCTTCATTTATGTTAAAAACAAAATGTATGCATGAAACAGAAACAATATTTCTCTTTAAAACAAAAAATTACAACGGTACATCATGCTGACACCGTCGAATAATTATGTATAGATACTTTTACATTAACTTGTTTTAAGTAAGTTATGGTTTTTTAGTTATATTATAAATTCTAATAATTTTAGAATATAAAAATAGTAAAAAATATTATTCAAATAGTAAAAATTGTTAACATTTAAACAACGTCAACACATTTACACTTTGGAGAGTGAGATATATATATAAGAAAAAAATTCTTATTAGATGATGTTGTTTCGGCCGATTTCCAAAATTGTAAGACATAGATAGTAAGAATTTAATTTGTGAGAGAGATAAAAATTCAAAACACAAAGTGGGAAAAAAATTATCGAACGATTCTTTTTGTCTCATTTAAATGAGATTCTTTTTTGTCTCATAATAGAAATATTGTTGTATTTATTCTTAATTATCAAAATGATTATTAAATGGAAAACTTTAATTTTTAAGGAAATAAAAATGCATCGAGTAATTCATAGAAAAAACTTTTTAACTACCTGGTTCAATACCTGATAATCTGTTTGAAATAAAAAAAAAAATTACTTTCTTTATAAGACAATAAAAGAAAATAATATGATGTTTAAGGAATTAAGAATTTGTTTTTGAAACCAATATTATGTTATGTAGGTACCTGTAAATTCATCACCAATCATTCAAGATTTCTTTACTCTCATACCCTAATAAATTTAATACGTTGATTTCAGACGACCATGTACATTAGAAATCTCTTTTCCCATGGCCTGTGGGCTATTTAAAATTAAATTTCAAAAATTAAATGGTTTTTTCGCACTCTTTCTTTCTCACAACTTATTACATAAGAAAAACAATAGTTTTTTGCTTTTTAACTAATGGAGTTTTTTTGTAAATAGAATCTTGACTTCCCAAGTGGATATCTTCTTATTAAAGAATATTCTTTTCTACTATGATGTATTAAGAAGAAAAACAACAAAAGAAAATAACAAAAAATGTATATATACAGTATATTCCGTTTCATTTAAATCAATTTGAGTAAAGTTTGATTTTTTTTTCTCCTATATTAAAGGCATTCTTGATGAGGTGTAAGAAAGAAAGAAAAAAATCTCTTCCAATTTGATTGCAAATTCTCTTCTTCATTTATGTTAAAAACAAAATGTATGCATGAAACAGAAACAATATTTCTCTTTCAACCAAAAAATTATAACAGTGCATGCTGACACCGGCGAAGAATTCTATATAGATACATAATTTGTATGCTGAGATTTATTTTAAACTAAACGGTTTCGTATTTTGTTGAAATAATTGAGAAGATAATAATTAAAAACTACTTTTTTTTTATTAAAAAAATATTGTTTTTTGTTATAAATTATATTTTATTATAAAAATTATTATTATAATACATAATAATAAAAAAAATATTTTTTTAATAAAAAAAAAGATTTTAAAGAGAATCGAACTCACAAAAATTTGTGATATTAAAACCTATATTAATAATATTATCCTACTAATTAATTTCTTTTTGTACTTTTAGTACAGAAACCCAAATGCGATAAATAAAAAAAAATAAAAAGAATTTGACTCAAAAGAGAATCGACAACAAAAAGTTATTGAATGAACAAAGAAACGAAGCACACGAAAAACCACGAAAAGTGTGCCTTCAAAATCGTATTCTTGTGTATTATAATATAGACTAGTGGCCCCTGTTGAGTAATTATATTTCAAGTTGAAGTCAAATTTAAAGTTTTTAAAAAAACAATAATTTACGTACTGACATAGACTTCGCACGATATAGCAGAAACCACTCGTGTTTAATAAAAAGTTTTGTGGTTAGTAAGTTTTATTTAGGACACATAAATACATGTCCCTCATATACTGCTTCGTTTCCGATATATTCCCTATAGTAAGTGGCATTTAGTGGATAAAATTACTAAAAATAAAAACTTTTGTCATTAAAGATGAAAAGGTGTCTACTGCGCAGGACCTTAAATGCTTGTCAATTATAATTATAGATAGGTACTCTAACTCTACTATATAAAATAAATTTGCTAGTCATATGAACAATTTAACTGATTTTTTTTGTTTTTGCTTTTTTATATTTTTTATTTGAGATGAATTTGTTTCTTTGTTTTTTTTTTGGCATATGTACATAAATTCATTTGCAAGTACATAATATAAAATATAATAACTGATTTGTTTCCTTTTGTTTATTATTTTAATAAGATTTCACATATGCATAATGTATTTGCTGAATAATAAAATTATATGAGTACAAAATGTTCAACTGTGTGCGCATTTTTGTTTTATATATAATCTTATATATTATGTATATTAGAAGTTCATTAAGGAATAGGAGAATCGAAATAAAATGAAAAGGTGTCTACTGCGCAGGACCTTAAATGCTTATCAATTATAATTATAGATGAAGGAGCCGTTTGATATGGAGGTTTTTAAATATTCAATAATATGAAGCATGAAATATTTAATCGATATTGGACAGTATTTTTCAACCGATAATTTTTGATATAGATAATTGAGATATCGATATTTTTCTAGATATAAAAAAAATCAATATTTGTAAGAAAGGCTGTGTTTTTTTAATGATCCTGATCTATATAGATCAAAGAGCTTTTTTGAATTTCATAAAAATCGATAATCCAACTTTATATCGGGATGTCAATACAGATTATGGGAAATTTGTTAATTTCCATTTTTTTGACAATAATATTTGACAAAATAAAACGTCAAAGTAAATTGTTTATTGTTTATTGCTTAAATGCTTACATTTTATTTGAATGTAATTTCAAACTAATGAAATAAGCGGAATTTTGATTTCGGGAACATAAAAAAACACAAAAAAACAATAATCGTAATGTGGCGTGTAGTTTAAGTGTAATTAGTATATTTTTACCAGCTGACAAAGGTATCGGGAACTTTAGTGGTGCATTTGATAGGCCATGTACCAGGATCCTTGTAATCGTACTCTAATGTTCAATTTTCTTCACATACATTATTTTGATTCCCAAGCTCTAAATCTATCGCATCTACTTCCATAACAGATTCCTGATTCACTATTATACAAGAATTTTCTTCCGAGTTGACAATAATTGTACTGCTTTCGGTGAAACTGGAACTGGAGGAATTCGCATCGCCTTCCTTATTTTTTGAAATATATTTTAAAAGGGTGCCTGTTTTCTTTCACATTTTCGCTTTCCTTCTCAACTTTTCTTTTTCGATTATCATAACGTGATAGCTTTTTCTTTTTGTTTCGTTCCATGACCCTACGTAATAAAAAATTATTAAATATTTTTGTTAGTCTTACTAGAGACTATTACATCTAGATACTTATATAACCTGATGTGTTTCTTACCTCAGTACGCAAAGTAAAAGTATAAAATAGAATAGTATTTAAATTATGAAATTACTTATATTATACTTTAAAACTTTTTTCACTTATGTTACACTTTTAATTTTTTTTAAATTGTGAAAAATGTTTTTAAATAAATTTATTTTTAACAAAAACACTACCAAACGCCACTGAATATTTATATACCGTATTATTTTGCGAATAAATAATACGGTATAAATTTTCAAAAAATTTAAAATTCTGTAAATATGGCCGCCTAAGAGATACTTACTAAATTTCAATTAAAAATTTCAAAATTTGAATATTTTGTTTTTATGTATAACTTTTAAAAAAGTTCAAAAGTTTTTAAAAAACGTATAACTAAAAAATAGTATCTTTTCATTTTTTCTCTCGAATTTTGGCGCCCTCAACAGTTTAGCGCCCTAGGTGACCGCCTATGCTGTCTATATGGTAGAGCCACCCCTGTAAAAATGACTTACTCATAAATAAGGATCAAGGTAACGGATATTCTCCTTTATTTAAATTTTTGGTTAATTATAATAGAACGAATAAGACCACCTCTACCTGTCAGTCTAAAGTCGGAAATATTATTTCAAAAACCAACAATGAAATAAGTAATAATAGTCTTTCCTCAGTCGAGTACAAAACACTGAAGAAGTCTACAAGTATAGTAAACGAAAAACGTTTATCTGTATGATGAGCATATCAGTAAAATTAAAAGGAAAATATTCGACTATTTTCACCATATGGGTCGTTCCTTCACCGATTGGCCTATGCAGGCCTGGTCAACCCGAGCAGAATAATGAGCCAAAATAAAAAAATCTGACACGAGGCGAAAAAAAAATTTACTAAATAAATAAGATTTAATGCATTTTTTATTACATACATAAATTATAAATAATTTATAATTAATAAAAATGAAATTCTTCAAATATTATTGTAATTATATTAAATATAAAAAATATTATCAAATATTAAAAATGTATTTATGGGAAATTTGTTTCTCCACTTGCTTGGATAAATCGTCCATACCACAAAATAAATTTATATAAATATAAATTTTTTTTTAAAACCTTGAAATCATTTTACTTTTAATAAAAAGAACAAGTTCGATTTATTAATTAATATTCAATCTTGATAGATAGATATTTTATATCATTATTGTATCTATAAATATTATTATTATTTGTGTTAACAAACAAAACTATTTTCAGGAATTGTTTCGTTCATCATAACACTACTAGAACTCATCAGTAGGTATTTATAGTGTTAGACTACCTATACAACTTCCTGATTTTCATTTTGATTGACTTTATAACTTATTAAAAGATGTCAATAAGACCTCTGTGAGTTATAAAATCATATCAATTTCTTTTTGAATGTGGCAGTTCGTAATTGATTGTACAAATTTTGTTATTAATTGATCAACGATATTTGTTTTTAGTAAACGTCATTTTTGAGAAAAAAAAATTGGTACTACCAAAAACGCTTATGATTTTCAGAACGAATTTTCTTTTATTTGGAATTTTGAATAAATTTAGCATAAAACTGTACTTTATCATCTGTTTCAAGAAAGATAGTTTTTAATTCGAGTTGGCATTGGAGATCAATTAATTCCATTTGCAAAGCAGATGTTGCTCTGTTGGAATTGACATTGAATAGTGATTGAAATATTTCTACATGTTTGTCATATGAAGCAATTTCATTGAATCTTGAAGCGAAAGTTTTTTCCAATTTCTTCAAACAATCAGCACATTTAACCAAATCCTTTTGTACCGATAAACTTATATTATTTAATTCAGAAAAATGAGTTGCATCGCCATTACTTAATTGGTTTTCCCACAAATGTAATTTGGGAATAAACAATTTAATTTCACCACAACTTTCAGCAACTAGTTTGTTTTCACCCTGAAGTTGTAAATTTAAGCTACTGAGATGACTAGTCACATCTATAAGAAAACATAAATCTAGCAGACAATTATATCTTCTGAAAATTCTTTAACAGATTTGTTTTATAATTCCATAAAAACCTTAATTTCTTCTTTAGATATAAAAATCTTGTTAAACATCTGCCTCTACTTAGCCAACGAACATTTAAGAATTTATTTTTTCCAAATATTCTTGAATTTGAAGATGCAATAATCCACGACTACGATTAACATTAATAGTTTTAATCGCGACATTCATTACATGATCTATTTTTAATGTTTGGCTACACAAACTTGCTTGATGTATAATGCAATGAAATGTGTAAGCTTGTTCAGTTCCAGCTTTTGACAGTTTCGCTTGCATCAGGCCCATAAGACCCTTATTTTTTCCTAAAATGTCATGAAACTCTCCCAAAATGCATTGAATATATCTATTCCTTTGGTTGTATCCTTGATTCCTTGGTCGTATCCTTGGTTTTTAAGTGCAAGTTTTCTTCACAAATGCAAAAATTTCTATCTATTCCTCCTATAAATATTGCAAGCTGAGCATTATCGGAAGTGTCAGTACTTTCATCAAAGTCTAAATGAAAAAAATCTAAATGACTAATTTTTTCTCTTGAAATTTCCACGATTTTTGTGGCAATATCAGAAATACGGCGAGAAATTGTCTGACGAGATAAACTCAAATTTTCAATTAATCTTGCCTTATACAATTTTTATAATAGAAGTCATACATTCTTTAACAAATTCACCAGCCGAATAAGGGTTCATTTTTTTACTATTAAATAAGAAATTAAAAAGCTTGCCTTAAAAATATTAGAGATAACTTGAGTTGATGATTTGAGCACCTTTTGCTGGGAAGTTAGTTCTTTTTTTAAATTCAATATTTTTAATTTTCTTATTTCACCACTAAAATGCCTTTTGACGTTAAACCCCTTTATATTGTTTTGCTTGAATGATTACAAATTAAACATATGATATTATCGTTCATAATGCAGTAGTAATCGTTTTCCCAATTTTTATTATATTGCCTATTTTCATTGATTAATTTTCTTTTGGAAGTCATTTTTATGGCTAAAATTTTATGTTTCCATAAAAGCAGCAAATTCAAAATAAAAAACAATTACTTTTGTCGTGTTATTGTCAAAAACTAAATATCTTTAATGTATTGATTTTTTAAATTTCAAAAAATCAATACATGCTGCGTATAATAAAAGAACAAATGCTGTTTTTGATTTTTTTATATTTGGTAGGTATATTTTATAATAATAAACAATTATTTTGTGAGCCCCAAATTATCTCCCAATGAACCGCGGGTTGGCCAGGCTCGGGCTATAGAATAGTTAGACTGACTCGTTGTTTTATCGAATTAAAATTTAATTTGTATTCAAACTTAATTTTTTGCGCTATTTTTTACAATTTCAAGTTCTACCGGGTATAAATTAAAAAGTCAACGCATTTTTCTAATTCATTTATTAGAAAAAAAAATTGCAAAAGTAACGGTTATTTTGGGTTCCTTATCGAAAATAAACTAAAATTAAATTTAAAAAAAATCAATAATTTGAAAAGACTTAGTAACACTAATTTTGTAAACTAAATTTCTATCACCCAAGTGAATTTATTGTTATTCCGTATTTATATTAAAAGGAATATGTATCTTTATATACCTATAAATAAATAAAAAAAAATGAACAGATTTAAAATGTTAATTTTGTTTATTGAAACATAATGAGTAGATAGTTCCCATATGTCAAAAAAAATACTTACTTATTTTAAAACAAACAATAATTATACTGACATAAATTTATTACAAAATTCACCACAAATGAAAAATCCCAAGTTACTATTGTCTTTATTATTTTATGTAAATCAATTCAAAATATGTTTCGTTCTGGGTTTAATCAAAATATTTGAATTTTTTCAGGGTTCTGAACATATATTCTATCTATTATTATAGTCTATGGATTTATGTGTATGTGTATATTAATTTGACAATAAATTTGTGTAAACAGATTTAAAAAAATTCTTCTAAATGGGTCACCCTTATTTTTTCGTATTTATGCCCTTAAAAAAAGAGAAAAGAAAATAAATGATTTATAACACTTTTTATTTGATTATGCAAATTATGAAATAATTTAAAATTTTATTTTTTAAATTGAATTCCACATTTTCTAATGTTGCGTTTAGTTTTGTTTTTTCTTTAAACAAATAAAACAAAATCGTTTAAAGATTAATGTTTGTTTATATTTACTTTGGTTGGTTATTGTAGAAGTAAATTTTGTATAATATGACCATTACTATGGCTATTGAAAAAAATGTATTTAATTTTTTTTTTTCTAATAATAATTTCATAATTAGAAAATTAAATAATAATTTTGAATGATACTGCGTAAATTTAGAATTGCTAAAGTCGTTTAAATTTAATAAAATTTATTAATTAGTTTCTAAATTTATACAATTTTAACTAACAAATACATCAGGGAATGAGATTTTGTATTATGAAATTTGTAAGATACGGGATTTTCGAATTTCTGAATTTACCTAATATCTTTCAAAGTTAAAGTTCTAAGACCTATATATGCAAAATTTAAACAAATTCTCTGTTTCATATTGTCGCTGCGTTCAGAATTGTGCCGGACAAAATTGAATAAAACAAAATTACATAGGACAAAATTACATAAAACCAAATTACATATGGAAAAAATTTCATATTTAAAAAAATTACATATTTAAATTTTTGTAAAAAATTTAAGTTTATTTGGTTTTGTAAAAAAAGGTACCTTTTCTCTTAAGAAAAGTAAGAATACTAATTCTTTTATTTCTTAAAAATCTAAAACAAAAATCCTATTTTGCAAAGGTACTTTTTATTCAACTGAAGATTTCGACAATTTAGTCTTCCACATTTAATATTAATTTATAAAAATTTAATTTTTGAAGTAATCATGTAAAATTAATAAAATATGTTTTTATTTACTTACATTTTACAATATGTTCTTATAATTTAATATATATATATAAATTATTATTGTTAGACTAAAGATAGAAATTGTTTAGATCAGTTTCGAGTAGGATTGAGTCATCAATAGATGGCTACAAATGATGTCGACGTAAACGATCTAAATAAGACATTATAGGATCTATCAGCCAAATATGAATTGATCCAGCTGAGAACAAGTACCGGGAAACCTAGCTTTCTTAATTTCAGTAATAATATGAGGCAAAATGTAAAAAGCTTTCTAAAATCTGTGTAAATGACATCTGTTTGCAGGCCTTCTTCCATATTATCAATAAAGGCTTACGTTGCTCCTACGGTGCTCTGGGGGAAAATCTTCCTGTTGTATAAGTACTTTGAGAGATGTATGTGTTTTACCCCCTATGCACACGTCGTCAGATTTATCGTAGAGATAGGCTAAATAAAGCCTAACGTTTGGAAAAATTCGATGATCCCTTAAGCGATTTAATGTATAATGTCCGTTATCTTCTTGCGAGGATTGTTTCGTCAACTTCTTACAACCGGAGGAAACAATGGGTCAAAGAGTGGTGGAATGGAAATGGAATTAGCGTTCAAAGACGCGGATTGAGTTGATTGGGTTGGGGTAGATACGTTGCTTTTTGCTTTTAGGTACGTTTGAAGGGTGTGTGTTTAGGTTGTAATGAATGGTAGTCATTGACTTACCTTCATTAACATTTTGACTTCTACCGCTTTTGCTTTTTTACTTAATATTTCTAATTATCAATAAAATTTATACAAAATTTCACCAATTAATCCTAATCTAACCACACATGATAGACAATAATCTCAATAAAGTTTTTTTAAATAAATTTCGGATAAAAAAAAAGCTTTTTTACAATAAATTAAACAAATAAAAGAAAGCTTTCCACCTGCTAAGAAATGCACTTTCTACGATAACATGATAACAGATGATTTGCATTTATATTATTTTTAACAGATATAAAATGTTTTTACTAATTAATATAAGTAAATCAAAGTTATCATGTTATAACACATGTAGAAAAGTACATAATAAAAAAAAAACTTCTAGCAAATAGAAAATAGGTGAATGACCTGTGCGGGAAAGAAATTGGTTTGAAATTAGTTTAAGATAAACAAATTTTTCAATAAAGTTAAAAGAAAACTGAACGAAAATTTCTATTGGTCGTAACAAAAATAAAAAAAAAAACAATTTTAAGTTGTGGTAATTATAATGGTATATAAAAGACAAGAAAAGGAAGAAATCCTGCTCAGATTATTTTAAAAAAGTATTCAAGAGGTATTAACAACCTCTATTTAAATTATTAAGGATTTACTTATTAACAAAAATTATTCAAAAGTTATTAAATATATATATATATATATCAAATTCAAAAATAAAAAGCTTTAAGTTAATAACGAAAATGAGATTTATAGGTACCTATAGGGAATTGGAGGTCGTACTGTATTTACCAAAAATCCCACCGCTGCCACCAATTTGTGATGAATTGAAGGAGTTTAATAAAAAAACCAATTTGTAATATATTTGTAATATATATATATATATTGAATTATGTAAAAAATATTATTTTTTATTTATTTGATTTCACCAAATCACCAATATAGAATCAAAAACAGAACACAAAATTTATTCAGTATTCATCTTAGAACACTATTCAAACGTTTATTTGCATAGTTCTTCGAGATTTTAATACTTACAGTAATAAAGTCAATCGTTAAAGAAACTGATTCCTCATTTATAACTCATTTTCGTTATTAACTTAAAGCTTTTTATTTTTGAATTTGAAACTCTAAACGTATATATATATTATATAAGTGATCGATGATTAGATAAAAAAAAGGTTTTCAAAAAATATTCCAAAAAATAAATAAGAAAACTAAAATTAAAAATTTAAATTAATTTAGATTATATTTATAGAAATATAACATAAGAAAATTTAAAAAAAATGTTTACGTAAAATTCGAAATATTTGCTAAAAAATTTTTTAAATACTATTTTAATAATTAAATAAAACAAAAACAGAATGGTGGAATGATAACAATTTTTTTTTTAGTGAAATGTTGACAAAGTTTTTTTTTTTAAATAAAATTCAACAAACTAATGATCTAACTACTGTAAAATATTTTTGAGATACGATAAAATAGTGAGATGTTAACAAAAAATTTGAGCATATTTTTGATACAGCTAAGAAGGCTGCCAAATGTTTGGGTTTTCTTTCTCGATGTAAAGCTTTCTATTCTCCAAGAGATCTGGCCAATATCTATAAAGCATATATCCGACCTAAGATGGAGTACAATTCTCACATATGGGCAGGCGCCTTCCTAACTTCAATAGGTTTCCTGGACAAAATCCAAAATCGCGCCTTACGCCTATTTGGCGACCCTATCGTCCAGTAAACCTTTACTCCTCTTAACACTCGTCGAAATATTGGAGCTCTCTCCCTTTTTTATAGATATCTTGTTGAAAATGACACTTGTTCTAATGAAATAAAATCATTAATGCCTCCCCTCAAACTATTCCGGCGTAACACTAGGGAGGCTTCAAGTGCACATTTCTACACTGTGGAAATACCTAGGTGGTCTAAAACTGGTTTTGGAAATTCTTTTATTGTAAGAACTGCTAAAATGTGGAACATGCTCCCATCTTACGTGTTCCCTACCGACAAAAATGCTCCATTATACAATTTGCAACTTTTCAAAAAGAACCTCTTCAGGTTCGTCTCCTACTTACCTTTCAATTCTTCTCTATCAACCTTTTTCCCTCCAAATCCTTTTTTTCCTTACCCACACCTACAATAATTTTGTATAAAGGAATCCTTTCCGTAGCGTGTAAAAAAAAAAAAATTCTTTAAAAAATTTTTTAAAATTCGAAATTGAACAAATTAATAATCTAACTGCATCATTATTAATAATCATTAATAATTATAGAAACATTAAAATAAATCTAAGCAAATTTAAATACTATTTTAAAAATTAAATAAAATAAAAAAAAAACAGAATAGTGGAATGATAACAGTTTTTTTTTAATTTTAAAATTGAACTACATTATTAATAAACATTAAAATAAAATAAAAACCTAAACACATATAGATATAAACACAAAAATTTTACCTGGCATCAGCGATTTTATCATCAAAAGCAGCAACAACAACAGCAGCAACAATAATAGCAACAACAAATGCGGTGACAACAACACAGAACTAAAGAATTTTTTTTGTAAGTAGTTTAAATTATTCTTTTTACCAACAGTCACCGTCTGACATTCATAGTGTAAAGACCAATCGATCAGAGTGTTTTTTTCTTTAAGTGTTTTTACTCTACACACATAATAAGCAAACGGGTACGTTAATTTTTTTGTTTCGTTTCTTTTTTCATTCTTGTAATACTTTCTTTCTAAATACTAATAATAAAAACAAGTGGATTATTAATAACACACAATAATAATGCCGGTAGACAATCCGGGTCCACTGGGGAATAGGTTTGGCCCCTTAGCTTCTCTTAGTGAAGATAAGTGGTCAACCACCCCCAAAACTAAAAGGAAAAAACCCTGCTTAGGTGAAGCCTTTCCTTCTTTAAGCGACTCTCTCCTAAAAAAATCCAACAACCATCATCCTAAATTCATAACCATAGAATCTAACGACAAAAACAAACCACTGTCGTCCTTCAGTGTGTTTCCCTTGCAAAGTAAAATAAAAGGGATCAGTTCTGAAGTGGAAAAAATTAACATACTACGCGATGGCAGTTTATTGGTTTTAACAAATAATCAAACAATTGCTGATAAATTTATAAAAACAAAAAACGTCGGCGGAATCTGTTCTGTCACCGCCAAATACCACCAACATTTAAATAGCTGTAAAGGCTCAATTTATGACAGAAATCTAAGACAGATATCAGAAGCCAAAATTCGCGATGAACTAAAAAGTCAAGGAGTTACAAACGTATTCAAATTCAAGAAAACTGATAAAGACGGGAATTCATTTTACACGGGTTTAATCCTGTTGACTTTTGACGTAGGTATACAAAATTCCACAAAAAATTAACGTTGCTTGGTATACCAAGGAAGTACGAGAATACTTCCCCAATCCCATGAGATGTCAAACATGTCAATTATTGGGACATACGAAAAAACGCTGCAATAGAAACCCCATCTGTCAAAAATGCAACGTGCCACCACATAACAATAAGAATTGCACACGTTCGATGTGTGCAAATTGCTTTGAAGAGCATGCAGCCTCTTATAAATTATGTCCAAAATACGTACAACAAAATGAGATTCTAAAAATTAAAACGCAGAATAAATGCACAATGGGCGAAGCAAGGCAAACATTTAAACAACTCAACCCATTAACCTTAACTTATGGTCTGTACTCACGGGCTGTTTCAAACTCTACAGTATCCAAAAACAACACACCGACGACTAAAAACTCCGTCTTACCAAACAACAACTCATCTACAATAACTAATCAAAACACTACGACAAATCCCAAAAATAAAACTCAAATTTTAAACTCAAAAAACAATATAACTATACCTAAGGCAAACAATAATTATACAGTTAAAGCTCAAATCAACAAACCAAATGTACAAAACGACAATATCCACTTAATTAAAACAACTACAACTCAAATCTCAGAAAATAATAAAATCGAGTTATCTCTCGACAATTCAACAGAAGACAATAATTCAACCACTAACATAAATGATTACCCATCCACAAATCTTATTAATAACGTACATTTACCTAAAGAATCAACTTCTACACAAAATTATAGTGACCATACCATATTACAAAAAACTACAACTGAACTGAACCAAAATAATACAGTGGTCAATCTGACCCAAGATTCCATAATGGAATTATAAAATCTAGAATCTTACACTTGTATGTCTATACATAAAAATGATAATGATAGCTAGTTTTACTCCGTTTCACCTTCTGTCTTCTTTATTCAACTTAATATGATACTTAACATTCTTCAATGGAATATTAAAGGATATTTCAACAACTACACAGAAATAGAACTACTGTTAAAATCCCATAAACCACAAATAATTTCTTTATAAGAAACACATGTGAAATACAACGTATATCCCCACACACCTAAGCAGTACTCCGGATACTTTCATAACTTTCAAAACAACACTACAGCAAAACAAGGCACAGGTATACTAATACAAAAAGTATTCCACACAAAAACATACAAATAACCTCCAACCTGTCATTTATTGCATTAGAAATCAACACTAAAACCCCAATCACAATAATTTCAATATATATTCCTCCGGACCAAAAAATCACCGGTTCAGACCTAACCAATATCATATCCAATATTAAAACTCCAATTATTTTAGTAGGCGACTTTAACGGATGGAGTCCTCTTTGGAGCTCCTCTAGTACAAATCATAGAGGTAAGATTATAGAAGATTTTATTTTCAGTACGAACATCTCAATCTTAAACAAAGGCTGTCCCACACTCTTCTCCACCCATGGGACATTCACTAACATAGACCTATCTTTATGCAGCTCCCAATTACTTCCACAAGTCACATGGAATATTTGGGAAGATTTACACAATAGTGATCACTTCCCAATAATGATAGAAGCTAATCTTTCGACTTCAACTAATACTAAACTCTCTAAACCCGCCAAATTTAATTGTAATCGCGCAGATTGGACAAAATACCAAAACAAAATTAATGAATTAAGTGATCAGTCCCCCCCTTTTCAAATTATCAATAAAGAAGTAGCTCAAATTCAAAAAATAATACGAAGTTCCGCAAACATCTCCATTCCTATATCTTCTCCAAAATCGGCAAACCAAAATGTCCCTTGGACGCCCGAACTCAAAACCTTTAGAAAAACAAGCAGCCTGGAAAAATTACCGTAGAAACATTAATATTTGTAATTTAATAAATTACCGTAGGTTAAACGCTTTATTTAACAAAGAAAAGAAATCTGCAAAACAACTCAAATTTCAAGACTTCACTAAAACACTCAATCCTCATACTCCGGTTAACACATTATGGAAAAGAATTACCCTCTTAAGTGGAACAGATACCCCTTTTCAAATCAAATCTATAAAAACAGGCTCAATTACAACCGACGACAAGCTATCTATTGCAACACATTTTGGAAAATATTACTCTGAATGCTCTGTAATTAATTTACCACCTTCCGTAAATACAGAAATTACATACAGTCCTTTACTCTGCAATAAGCAAACCAAATTCCTAGAAATGGACTTAAACATAACAGAACTAGACAATAGTCTAAATACAGCCAGCGGCTTAACACCAGGTCAAGATAAAATAACGTACGAAATGTTAAGAAAAACATCACTAAAATTCAAATACAGAATTCTAGAACTTTTCAATATGATCTACAATAAAGGAACCATTCCTCAAGCCTATAAAACAGCAATAATAATACCGATTAAAAAACCAAATAAAAACTTAGACGAAATCTCAAGCTATAGACCAATTTCCTTATTACCGTGTATTAGCAAAATTTTAGATAAGATAATAGCCAAACGTTTAATGTGGTATCTTTCCTACAATAACTTATTGTCCCCGTACCAGGTGGGATTTAAAACAAACTCTAATACAACAGATGCTCTTATTTATATAGATCATATAATATCTAAAAATCTAGCCATAAAAATCACACATCCATTTTATCAATAGATTTCGAAAAAGCTTTTTGAAAAACCTTAAAATACGTTGCAGAGTGAACAATGTATTTTCGCCTACATTTTCACTTTTCAACGGCGTTCCGCAAGGATCACCGCTATCGGTCGCTCTATTTCTAATTGCATTCAATGATATTAGCAAACTCATAAATTGTAACAAAAATTTACAACACTGCCTATATGCAGATGATCTATACATACTTTCAAAAACACTAATGAAATATCAAACCAGTTTGCTGAGGCATTGAATGTAATTAATAATTAGTCTAATCAATCAGGGGCGAAAATTTCTGTTAACAAATGTATACAGATAAAATATACTTTAAAAATACAAAAAAATACTTTAAAAACGAATGGGAAAACTACAATCATAAATACAAGTCAGTTAATCCGGATAGAATACCTATTTCACTACCAACCACATCTTCATCCATCATGAACAAATGTTTTATTAGTATCCGTTTGGGACACACCAACTTATGCCATGCCTTCTTACTTAAAAAGGAACAGCAATCAACATGCAATTTTTGTAACATCTTCCCGTTAACTATGGATCATCTCCTTCTTCAATGCTCTGCAATAAACCAAATTAGATCCTCAACCTTTCAAAACGTTAACCCTTTAGAAATTCTTTCACACGCCACTGATGTAAATATTAATATAATTTTTAAATTTCTAAATAAATTAAAAATAAGTAATGTTATCTAAGTTCAAATCAATTAATAATTATTAACAATTTGAGTTTCATTCGACCATTAAATATCAAAATTAAAGTTTAGAACACTTATTAAAATAAAGAGAAGCAAAACAGACAATTACAAGTTATTATCATATAAAATATTACTAATTAAAGAATGACAAGAATAATAAAAGAAAATAAACTTAGTTATTTGTAATATCTCACTATTGGCAGGAATTTGTAATGCCGTTATAATAAATATACACGATCGAAACAAAATAAAAAGAAAAGAACAAAAACAAAAGATTACTGTTAGCAATACAAGTAGTTATTAACAACTAGCTTTGTAACCCGTCATAAATGACGGAAGCAAAATAAATCCTAGTTTCTTTTTTTCTTTCATTAGATTCTTTATTCCGAAATTACAGTACTTATGTTTATATCACTTTTTAATTTTCTAAAACACATAAAAGAAATATTTTTTTTGTAGTCAAAACTTTGCCAATTTTTTATTTTTTTTTATTTTTCGTAGGCTGGTGGGGATCTTCAGAAAGATACAATGAGCACAGCAGCTTGACACTGTATGTAGGATTCTTACCTACTAAACCACACCCTTCCTTAAAAAAATAATTTTTTTTGAGTGAAGTTAGTTACGCACACGATAATGACAAAAATAAAAGGTATAAGCAGGTATAAGTAGTATAATGTATAATATTATACAATTCAAATATGCTGATACACATGTATATTATTAATAGATGAATATATTCGTTCAATATATTTTCTCTCTTTTTAATGGAAATTATTTTGATTGCTAGTGTTAGTACTTTTTGAAAATTTCATATATTCATATATTACAAACTACTGCTACATTTTCAATATTTCAGAAACATGAATAATTATTGTGTTTTTTTTCAAATAATTTAACAACAATACTTTTCTGTGTAATAATAGAATACGGTAATAAAGTAAAAGAAAGTTTAAATTTAAAAAACATTATTATTTTTATTAAGATTGATTTTGATTCCTTTTATTTTATTCATACACAAAGATTTTACTAATTTTCTATTTAAGAAAACTATATTGGCCTAACACTAATCTTTTTTTTTTTTTATATAACAGAAAAAGAAGTACCATACCAACAAATTTGTATAAAATGTTTGTATTTTTGTATGGTATATTCGTACTCACTTCCATTTAGTTATAATTCGTTAGTTGGGTTCCATTTAGTATAAATTATACCGTATTAGCGTTATTGTGGCCTCTTGGAGAGCAAATTTAAAAATGGGATCTTATTTTCATATAAATTTTGTCTTTTGTATACTATATAGGGATCTTATTTTGCTATATGAATAAACTATTATTATGGTACTGTGTTATTTTTAAAAAAATATTCAAAATTTTGTATCTAAATTGGTAAAATTTACAAAAAATACAAAAACATTTTCATCAATAATTTTCAATTTAAAAAAAGCAATGTTTTACAAAATACAGATACAGCAAATAATAAAAAAAAAACAAAAAAAAAACAAAAATAATTTTTTTTGGGTGAAGTGAGTTACGCACACAATAATGACAAAAATAAAAGGTATAAGCAATAAAGTAGTATAATGTATAATATTATACAATACAAATATGCTGATACACATGTATATTATTGTGTATAATTTTAAGTAATAAGAATAACTTTTGAGTGAATTATGTTTTTTTTTGTGTTAAATGCTGTTTGCCTTTTGGTTATTATACCATATTAAACTATTGATTAAATTTCTATTAGTCCTTATTATTATATATCAAAAAAATTGTTTGTTTTATTTATATTATTATTATTATTATTTATTATTTTTCCTTATTATTTGCGAAGAGCACTAACATTAAATTAAAAACATATAGTTCATGCAATCAATTTTTCCTGCAAAGGTTCAGCATGGTAGACAGAGGTTAAAAAAAAGCACCAAAGCAATTTGTATATACATGCATTTGTACACATATGCAATTTGTGTATGTGTTGGAGCGTTCCGTCGAACTTACAAACATCCAGATAAATGCAGAATAATATATATATAATAAGAAATTAGAATAGGATTGTAATATAATTTTAATTTGTTTTAATGAAATGTTATTAATTTTAGTATTTTAAAAATTGAAATATAAAAAAAAAAAAAAAAAAAACAAAAAAAGCCGATAACCATGGTAGCTAGTGCTTATAAATTACTATTGTATATAATTTAAATTATATCCAATAAAAAATAATAATAATATCCTTTTTACACAAACAGGATAGGTAAATAAAAATTTTGTTAAATCACGATTTTGTATTTTGTTGTAAAAAAAAGGGAAAAGATCACCTTAAATTTTCAAAGAAAAAAAAAATTATATGTAATTATATATATGTATACATTTATATATATATATAAATTATATTCAAAGATCACTAAGTAAAAAAAAGGAAACAAAAATTTAAATTAATATTATAATATTAATATACAGGGTGGTCCGGTTTAGAGCAAAAAGTTTTTAAGGGGTGATTCCTTGGAGTATTTTAGGAAAAAAATTGTTCTAAAGAGGGGTCTATTTTTAAATTTACCTGGGCTACAGAGGGTTAAAGAAAATCGGATTAGAAAAATTATGTCTAAAGAATATCCACTACAGCTCAGAAGAAATTGAAACTAGAGCAACATCTTCTTCATAGCTTTTTTTGAGAATTAATACACCTAATTAACGGTATATGTTGAATGAGTATCAGACTTACCGTTTTTGAATAATAACTGCATAAACTTAAAATTTTGCTTTTAAAAACTGAAAATTTTGTAAAAAACGTTGATTACCTAAAAAAAATTCGCTAATTTTTTTTTTATTGTGTTGATGCGCTACATCATCCCTACAACTTTTTCATATACAACTTTCATATTAGACTTGCAGTTTTTCATAGAAAGTCATATAAAATTTCATTAACCCTAACTAATTTCAGTAATTTTAACGAATTTTGACTAAAAAATAAAATTGTTACAATATTCAACTCTCAGTTATTATTTTTCTTACTAAATAATACACATGTGTATCAGCATATTTGTATTGTATAATATTATACATTATACTACTTTATTGCTTCTACCTTTTATTTTTGGCATTATTGTGTGCGTAACTCACTTCACTCAAAAAAAATAATTTTTGTTTTTTTTTGTTTTTTTTTATTTTTTTTATTATTTGCTGTATCTGTATTCTGTATGTTCTATATGCTCCATTCCAAAAATATTATTTTATTTTCAGTGTTAAGTGTTCACATTTCACTTCACTGTTCAGGTTCACTGTTCAATCAATAGAACTTGATAGAAGTAGAGTAGGATAATTAACTCTACTTCTACGCCGGATAATAAAACATTGTTTTTTTTAAATTGAAAATTATTGATGAAAATGTTTTTGTATTTTTTGTAAATTTTACCAATTTAGATACAAAATTTTGAATATATAAATTATGAATATTTTTTAAAAATAACACAATACCATAATAACTGTTTATTCATATAGCAAAATAAGATCCCTATACATTATACAAAAGACAAAATTTATATGAAAATAAGATCCCATTTTTAAATTTGCTCTCCCGGAGGACTCAATAACGCTAATACGGTATAATTTATACTAAATGGAACCCAACTAACGAATTATAACTAAATGGAAGTGAGTACGAGTATACCATACAAAAATACAAACATTTTATACAAATTTGTTGGTATGGTACTTCTTTTTCTGTTATATAAAAAAAAGATTAGTGTTAGGCCAATATAAACATAAATAAAAATAAATAAAAAGTGATATAAACATAAGTACTGTAATTTCGGAATAAAGAATCTAATGAAAGAAAAAAAGAAACTAGGATTTATTTTGCTTCCGTCATTTATGACGGGTTACAAAGCTAGTTTATTTATATATGAGTGAAGTAGATTTATGTAGATACGTAATTTCATAAAAGTAAAAAAAAATAATTTTGGTCAAAATTGTAGGTATATAAATATGTATGGATTATGTATGAATGTAATTCTGAAACAGATTAAGCTCACAATTCTGCAAGAGAATTAATAGAATTTGGGTCTATATTTTCATTAACCAAAACCGTGTTTATTTATAAATTAAGAATATTTTTGGTAAATTGAAAAAAAAATATAAAGTTAAAATGCTTGTCAATTATAATTATAGATAGCTACTTTGACTCTATTATGTAAAGATGAAATTGCCCGTCATATGATTTTTTTTTGTTTTTGTATTTTTTGTTGTTTTTGTCTTTTTATATTTTTGTTTGTTTTTGTTTTTTTATTTTAATAAGAACTCACGAATAATGTATTTGGTAAATAATAAAACCATATGATTAAAAAATTTTCAACTGTGTGAGCATTATTGTTTTATATACAACTACTATATATTAGAAGTTCAATAAGGATAATTATATATACTCTAACTCTACTATATAAAAATGAATTTGCTAGTCATATGAACAATTAAACTGATTTTTTTTGTTTTTGCTTTTTTATATTTTTTATTTGAAATGAATTTATTTCTTTGTTTTTATTTGGCATATGTAAATAGATTCATTTGAAAGTATATAATATAAATTATATAATAACTGATTTGTTTGCTTTTGTTTATTACTTTCATAAGATCTCACTTATGCATAATGTATTTGCTGAATAATAAAATCATATGGTTACAAAATTTTCAACTGTGTGCGCATTTTTGTTTTATATACAATCTTATATATTATATATATTAGAAGTTCATTAAGGAGTAGGAGAATCGAAATAAAATAAAAAGGTGTCTACTGCGCAGGACCTTAAATGCTTGTCAATTATAATTATAGATCTTTCGATATTACAAATTAATAGAATTGAACTTGCAAAATATAAAAAAAAAAAAAACTTATTATTTTTAATCATTTAAATATGCCCCCATCGTCAAAAAAAAAAATTTAAAATTAATGACGATGCAAGTACTGAAGAATTTGCTCCAGTACTTGAAGCCATATATGAACAAAGGAGAAGGCTGTTAGTAAAAATAGCTAGAGACCTTCTGTGTTTTAAGGCAGGCATGCATTAATAAGAAATATATAAGTATATATACATATTAAAACTTAGATAAAATTAATAAATAAATAAATTAAATAAATATTTATCTTTCCTTTCATACTTTTCAGGAAAATCCCTTATAGTTTATTCACTGACCATTGCTTTGTATACTGTATCAGGCTTCCATATTAAATTTTTTTTCCAAACATTACATTTCGTATTATTTTCGTCTAAAATTACAATAACAATTGAACGTTAATTTTTTACGATTTATTTTTTATTCTTATATTTTCTCATATTATTTTTTGCTTGCTGTGTTCAATAAGTTTAATGTGGATTGTGTATTATGAGACATGGATCTATGATTGTGAAGTTCACTTTATTGTATTTCTGGGTACGATCAATATTTTTGCTGCAACAATTCATATGCTGCTGGTGGTATTTTTATTTTTGCAAAAAATAATATTAAGTGTAGTACAGATATTCTCTCATTTAGAAGTGCAGATGTTCTTAAAATCAATTGTGTAGTTGAAAATTGTAAATTTAGTTTTGTTTGTATTTATAGATTTAATAGTATTAAATTTGATGTTTTCTTGGATGAGTTATCAACTTTTTTAATCTCTGAGCGAGCTCATAATTTGATAATTTTAGGCGATATTAACTTGGATATCTTATCTGAATCGAATAATGCTATAGTCTATTTAAACTTAATGTCTAGCTTTGGTCTTGAGTCGTGTATTAACACGGATTTCCAATATATCTTCCACTTGTATTGACCACATTTTTGTTAGAATTATGTTATCCAGTGACATAGATTTACTTAGCTCTTGTATAGATCAAGGCAGTTCAGATCATTCAATGTGCTACCTATTTCTTCGGAATTTAAATTCTTCACCTAGGTATACAAGAAATCTGAACTCTGATATATCTTCTTACTCAAAAATAAATTTTGTGGAACTTAATTCTCAGCTCATATTTGAGACCTGGGATGATATTTTTGGTGAATTAAACCCCTCCATAGGCTTCGATTTATTTATAAGTAAGTTGAAATATTATCTCAACTCTTCCACTGTAGTTACGATGCGAAAAAGAAAAAAAAAACTTGCTGCCATGGATGAATTCGAGTTTACTTAAACTCATTGAAAAAAAAAAAAAATTACTTAATGCATGCAACAAGTTTCCCAATAAGTCTAGCCTAAAAAGAAAATATTTAAAATTTTCAAAACTTCTCAGGAAAAAAATTCAGGAAATTAAAGAAGAATTTTACATAAAACAATTGTCAAATGCCAAAGGTAACGCAAAAAATGAATGGAAAGTTGTAAACAATTTACTTAATCGAAATAAAAGTTCTAGTAATTCTATTACTTCTCTATCTATTGGTGATTTTCTTGTATGTGATAAAAAAAGTTATTGCAAACCATTTTAATGAAAAATTCACAGATATGAGTAGTCTTACTGCAGAATTTAGTTCTGAGATTTCTGACAGTAACCAGCTGTATATAGTTGAAGATGTTTGGCAGCAGCAAAGTTGTTATTGTGAAGAAATAAATTCACTTGAACTTCATAGACTGATAATGAAATTAAATAATTCTAATTTCGATACGCTAGGTATTTCTAATTTTGTTTTAAAAAAATTAGTCTTAATATAGTGGATGTTCTAGCTCATATTTTTAATTGCTGTGTTGAAATTGGAATTTTTCCTAATGCTCTAAAAACTGCTGAGGTAATTCCTTTATTCAAGAAAGGAGATAAAAATTGCTCAGATAACTATCGTCCCATTTCCATGTTAAGTTCTTTCTCCAAAATATTTGAAAGAGTGATAAAAAAAAGAATGATGCAATTTTTAGATCTTACTAACTTTTTAAGTTGTAAGCAATTTGGTTTTCGTAGTGGCAGATCTACTGAAGATGCACTTCTAACTTTTTGTTCGCGTATTTATGAAGCTCTTAATAATAAACTAAAAAGTGCTGGGTTATTTATTGATATTAAAAAAGCATTTGATACTGTGGATCACAAAATCCTATTAGGCAAATTGTATAAAGCTGACTTCCGGGGTAATTTTTTTGATTTACTTTCTTCGTATTTAACGGGTCGAACTCAGAAAGTTAAAATTGATGACACCATCAGTGATCTTGAAAATATTTCTTTGGGTGTACCTCAAGGATCTGCTCTGGGTCCTACATTGTTTTTAATCTTCTTTAATTCTGTTCTTCTTCAAAAATTTAAGGGTTGTTCAACTGCCTTTGTTGATGATGTTGGTCTATCCTACAATAATAAATCATTTTTGGAAAATGTGTGTAATATTAATTATGACTTGGACTTATTAAGTCCCTGGTTTTGCCATCACAAATTATTATTAAGTGATAAAACTAAAATTATGTTTTTCAGTTTAGGTAACTCTATTCCTACGTGTGATAATATTTTGTATCACTGTGCTAAATGTAGAAGATTTCCTCTTCCTCATAATAATTCTCTTCTTACTCAGAAATTATGTAATTTTAACGAAATGTATAACTGCTCCGCAGGTTGTTTTAAAGTGATTGTGTTGATTCCTTCAAATATTTAGGTGTTACAATAGACTCTAAGTTAGATTGGTCAATTCATACACGAATTTTGAGTAAGTATTTTCATTTAGTTGTTAGACAGTTTTATCACCTTAAGCAGTTCTGTTCTTCTAAACTGCTTACGTCTGTATACTATGGTTTATTTAATTCTAAATTACAATATGGAATTATTAATTGAGGTGGTACTTTTAATAATTATTTTAAACCTTTGTTAATACAACAAAAGTGTGTTATCAGACTAATTTTAAAAAAACGTCGTAGGGAAAGCAGCTTCCCTTTATTTCAATGTTTGAATATTTTACCTCTGAAGCATCTTTTTTACTTCCGAGTCCTCAAAGTATTCTTTAATAGAAGTGGTTACTTACGAAGTAGGTATTCTGAAATATATAATCTGAGAATCAACAACAGAAGATTAGCTATCATACACCCTCATAATGTACATAATTTTTTACGCTCATTTTTAGCAATTGCACCTCGGCTTTATAATTTATTACATCCACCTTTAACTAACAACTGTTATGGTTCTAAATTACTCAGTTTGATTAAACTCTGGCTTTTTAATTTCAATCATGATCAAGTAAATGACTTAGTACGCATAGTTACGTAAATTTTTTGTATTTAATTAAACTTAATTGTTTTTTTATAAGATATTTGTTTTTATTTTTAGTTATTTTTAATAGGGCTATAAGCTCTTATTATCGGTTTTTATTCGTTATTATTGTTCTATTTTTATTTTTGGGCAAATATTTTGTTGCAACTACACTCGCTACTGAATGCTTTTTGCATAGAGTTTTTTAACTTTTATTTTATATTGTTTGCTTAATTTAGTATATAATATTTTGCTTTTGTAGAACACTTTTCTTTTCGTTATTTTATAATTCTTAATATATAATTATAAGTTTAATTGATATTTTACTCTCTAACTTTATTTTTGAATACAATTTTATAAGTTTCTTTTTTTCTTTTGTTCTTATGATTATATTAAAATAATTACTTACTTCAATTTGTTAATTTTGTTAATTGTGTAAATTATAAATTATGTTAATTTGTATTTTTTTTTATTTATTCTCTTAAATTTTTTTAAATATCACCTTAATTATTTTGTGTATATTTTTTTTTTTTTTGTACATATATGAAAAACCACTTGTCTATAGAACAGGTATTATATATTAACTAGCTTTGTAACCCGTCATAAATGACGGAAGCAAAATAAATCCTAGTTTCTTTTTTTCTTTCATTAGATTCTTTATTCCGAAATTACAGTACTTATGTTTATATCACTTTTTATTTATTTTTATTTATGTTTATATTGGCCTTACACTAATCTTTTTTTTTTATATAACAGAAAAAGAAGTACCATACCAACAAATTTGTATAAAGTGTTTGTATTTTTGTATGGTATACTCGTACTCACTTCCATTTAGTTATAATTCGTTAGTTGGGTTCCATTTAGTATAAATTATACCGTATTAGCGTTATTGAGTCCTCCGGGAGAGCAAATTTAAAAATGGGATCTTATTTTCATATAAATTTTGTCTTTTGTATAATGTATAGGGATCTTATTTTGCTATATGAATAAACTGTTATTATGGTATTGTCTTATTTTTAAAAAAATATTCAAAATTTTGTATCTAAATTGGTAAAATTTACAAAAAATACAAAAACATTTTCATCAATAATTTTCAGTTTAAAAAAAACAATGTTTTATTATCCGGCGTAGAAGTAGAGTTAATTATCCTACTCTACTTCTATCAAGTTCTATTGATTGAACAGTGAACCTAAACAGTGAAGTGAAAAGTGAACACTTAACACTGAAAATAAAATAATATTTTTGGAATGGAGCATATAGAACATACAGAATACAGATACAGCAAATAATAAAAAACACAAAAAAAAACAGAAATAATTTTTTTTGAGTGAAGTGAGTTACGCACACAATAATGACAAAAATAAAAGGTAGAAGCAATAAAGTAGTATAATGTATAATATTATACAATTCAAATATGCTGATACACATGTATATTATTAATAGATGAACATATTCGTTCAATATATTTTCTCTCTTTTTAATGGAAATTATTTTGATTGCTAGTGTTAGTACTTTTTGAAAATTTCATATATTCATATATTACAAACTACTGCTACATTTTCAATATTTCAGAAACATGAATAATTATTGTTTTTTTTTCAAATAATTTAACAACAATACTTTTCTGTGTAATAATAGAATACGGTAATAAAGTAAAAGAAAGTTTAAATTGAAAAAACATTGTTATTTTTATTAAGATTGATTTTGATTCCTTTTATTTTATTCATACACAAAGATTTTACTAATTTTCTATTTAAAACAACTATATTGGCCTAACACTAATCTTTTTTTTTTTTTATATAACAGAAAAAGAAGTACCATACCAACAAATTTGTATAAAATGTTTGTATTTTTGTATGGTATACTCGTAGTCACTTCCATTTAGTTATAATTCGTTAGTTGGGTTCCATTTAGTATAAATTATACCGTATTAGCGTTATTGTGGCCTCTGGGAGAGCAAATTTAAAAATAGGATCTTATTTTCATATAAATTTTGTCTTTTGTATAATGTATAGGGATCTTATTTTGCTATATGAATAAACTGTTATTATGGTATTGTCTTATTTTTAAAAAAATATTCAAAATTTTGTATCTAAATTGGTAAAATTTACAAAAAATACAAAAACATTTTCATCAATAATTTTCAGTTTAAAAAAAACAATGTTTTATTATCCGGCGTAGAAGTAGAGTTAATTATCCTACTCTACTTCTATCAAGTTCTATTGATTGAACAGTGAACCTAAACAGTGAAGTGAAAAGTGAACACTTAACCCTGAAAATAAAATAATATTTTTGGAATGGAGCATATAGAACATACAGAATACAGATACAGCAAATAATAAAAAAAAAATAAAAAAAAAACAAAAAAAAAATCAAAATAAAGTAGTATAATGTATAATATTATACAATACAAATATGCTGATACACATGTGTATTATTATGTATAATTTTAAGTAATAAGAATAACCTTTGAGTGAATTATGTTTTTTTTTGTGTTAAATGCTGTTTGCCTTTTGGTTATTATACCATATTCAACTATTGATTAAATTTCTATTAGTCCTTATTATTATAAATCAAAAAAATTGTTTGTTTTATTTATATTATTATTATTATTTATTATTTTTCCTTATTATTTGCGAAGAAGACTAACATTAAATTAAAAAAATATAGTTCATGCAATCAATTTTTCCTGCAAAGGTTCAGCATGGTAGACAGGGGTTAAAAAAAGCACCAAAGCAAGTTGTATATATATGCATTTGTATACATATACAATTTGTATATGTGTTGGAGCGTTCCGTCGAACTTACAAACATCCAGATAAATGCAGAATAATATATATATAATTAAACAATGAAATAAAAATAAAATAATAAAAAAAAAAAAAAATTCAAAGATCTCATTTCTTAAAAATACATATAAACTTTACAACGATGTGAAATTTCATTCATTATTTCGTACTAAAAATATATATTAACTACCTACCTCTAAACTTATATAACAAAAAAAAAATAGATAAACAAACCATTAATACATAAAAATTATCAACAGTGGAGCTAAGTCTAAATATATTCCAAGTCATGACACTGCAGAGAGGATTCTTATTTTGGTTTCAATTTATACAGGCCAGCATAGGAAAAATAAGGACCAGATTTTTAAGTCTAATAACTGAAAAAATATATATTTTTTTGAGTTCTAAAAAGAAATGTTTTTTAGATCGAATAGTAAAAAAAAATATTATATACATTAGGCAGCGTTTACACTTCAATATACATATATTGACAATATTTATTGATGAGAGAGAATATTGAAGAAATACTGATGTGTAAACACATATTGATATCAATATATATTAATTTCTTCAATATTTATTGAGAAAGACAAAATTAAATATGGCGAATAAACTTAGCAACATTCATATGTCAATTTTTTTTTCGATTTGACATTTGCTTTATATTCACAGGGTACTTGATTAAAAAAGTTTTTATTCTTATATTAGTTTTGGTGAATATATAAGAAAAAACTGACAAATAGTTTGATTGTTTAAAAACTGATGTGTAAACACAAATGCCTCTCTCTTCAATCTAGAATCGTCAATATATATTGAAGAATATTGATGTGTAAACACTGCCTTAATGCTTGATTATAGAAAACATGATTGAAAAAAGACCTTGCCATTTGAAAAAAAATATTTACACCTTTCAAAAGAGAGTAAAACACAACAAATTATTTCTAATCATCACAAACTTTTTCACCATTTTTCTTTAACCAACAATTTTCTAAATTTTAAATATATTATGTAATATTTTTTTATATAATTAAAGTACAAATTCTAAGCTTTATTTTGATATTAAATTTATATTGTTTTTATTTATATTTAATGCTCTAAAACTTTGTTTAAACATAAAAATATCTGCCAAATTTATAAAATGCTTATGATTATATGAATGGGAATATATATTTTGAGTTTTTTCTCACAATAATAAAAAAAGAATAGTGGATGAAATACAAAATATCTCTCTCTCTCTTTACATGTATTACAAAATATCTCTCTCTCTCTTTTTACAATAAAATCATGGCAACACTTTTTAGATTTATGGAATTGTTGAAATTTGTTAAGTTGTAAATCAGCTAATAACAAAGAATATCCATTAATAAGAAGATGCACTGGAAGTCAAGATATTTTTACTACCTAACATTCATTAACAAAAAAAAACCGATTAGTTAAAGAAGCAAAGAACTATTGTAAATATTTTCTTATATAAGTTGTAGTGAGAAAGAAAAAGTGCGATACAAACCATTAAAAAAAACAGCTTAATTTTTGCAATGTAATTTTTAATAGCCCATGGGAGATTTTTGTTTATTTATTTAGCCCACTAGAGATTTTTCATGGGTACAGTCGTCTGAAAATTTGTGTCCGAATTTTCTTAAAAATGAACGTATTAAATTTATTAGGGTATAAGATTAAATAAATTTTGAATGATTGATTTTTTACAGGTACCTACATAAAATAATACTGGTTTCAAAAACATATGTTATTTCTTAAACATCATATTATTTTCTTTTCAGTATTCCCTTTGCTTGCATCGAGAAAACTTCTAAAGTTATTAAAAGAAATTATTTTGTTCATACAACATATTATAGAAAAATAATTGTAATTTACAACATTAAAATCAATTATTTGAATTCCAAATCTCAAAATTATTCGAAAAAGGAAAAGAATTTCAAATGAAATGAATGTGGCTTTTTTGCAAAAAGACACAAACATGGCGAAAAGTTTTAAAATAAATAATAACAGTGATTTTGACAATTCACAAAAAAAAAGAAAACTTCTGAGAGTAATTACTACTTACCTCTACAAACTATTGATGATGACAATGAAAGCACGTGTATGGAGGACGCATGCGAAAATAATGTTGAAAACACTGATTCTAAGAAAAATGGTCCACCACCAATAACTTTAATAAAACAAAAAATTTCAACAATTCACGAATTTATGAAAAAAATTGGTGTAAATGATTATTATGTCAGATCCATTTCAATTGGTATAAAACTGTATTGTAACACAAATGAATCTTACACAAAAGCACTTGACGAACTAAAAATAAACAATCTAGAGTTTTTTACATATGAATCGAAAAGCACTAAGCCACTAAAATTTGTATTATCTGGATTGGACAACTACAATTGCACTGATTTGAAGAATAACTTATTGGAAAAAGGTTTAAAATGTTTGGATATCAAATCAATAAATAAAAACACTAATTTATATAATGATTTACAACTATATATTGTATATTTAGAAAAAAATTCAATTAAGTTAAACGAATTACGTAATAAGTTTACTTATATATTCAACACTAAAGTTAGATGGGAACGTAAAACCACCAATAAAAAAATCACACAATGTTACAATTGCCAGATGTTTGGCCACGGATCACGTAACTGCAGCGTAAATACAAAATGTGCTTTCTGCGCCGGCAGTCATTCAACTACTGACTGTACAAACAAAGAAATTAAAAAATGAGCTAATTGTCACGGTGAACATCATTCCACTGATAGTATTTGTGATAATAAGAAAACATATATCTCTCTTTTGGGTCGCAACAATAAAGTAAGACAAAATACCTCAGTGTCAAACAACAACAACAATGCAACTATGAGTAAAAGTAATTACAATGTACTTTTTCCAAACACTCTTTACTACAAGACAAACAGCAATAGTAACAGCAATAGTAACAACAACAACAACAATAATAGAAGCACATATTCATTACCTTACAATGTTGTATGTAGATCAAACTCTATTTGGGAGAACAACAATAGTAACACTGCCGCAAGTATAAGCTGTCATAACAATAAAATTCCAGCAGGTAGTATTAGTAGTAATAGTAATAATAATTTCAATAGTAATAGTAGTAATAATATAAGAAATAATTCAGATCTTTTTTCTGTTGATGAAATATTAAATTTAACTAATGAATTATTAAATAAATTAAGTATTTGCAAAAATAAGGCTGAACAATTTTCGGTTATAACTGAACTTTCGGTTAAATACTTATATTCAAAATGAATGTTAGTAATGAACTAAATATTTTAACATGGAATGCTAGATCTATTCAGAACAAAAACTATGAATTGTTCAATTTTATGTTACAAAATGGTATTCATGTTGGCTTGATATGTGAAACATGGCTTAACAATAATATTATCCTAAAAAACTCGAACTTTAATATATATAGGAAAGATCGTCTTACAACAAGTGGTGGGGGTGTAGCAATAATTATTAGAAAAGATATTAAGCATAAACTAATTGAACCTTTAAAGTTGGATTTAATAGAAAATATTGGTATAGAGGTAACATTAAATGATAACAAGAAAATTAAACTTTTTTCTGTCTATTTTTCCGGCACTAAAAATTACATAAGTAGCCTGAACGTAAGAAATCTAAATAAAAATGACTTCAAAAAAGATCTACTAAAAATTTCGAACTACAGGTGACTTCATTATAGGAGGCGATATAAATTGCAGGCACAGAATGTGGAGATGTGCCCGGGCTAATAGTTGGGGAAATATTTTATATCAGTTATTACTAAGTGATAGGTTCACATTATTATATCCTTTTGACCATACCTATATTACTTATAATAGTAATTCACTACCTTCTACACTAGATATATTTTTAACTAACGTACCAGAATATTGCTCCCAACCTATTACAATTAATGATCTGTCATCTGACCACTTGCCGGTTACTTTAAACGTTAGCAAACAAACTATATCACATGATCGTACTTATTTGGATTTTAACAATGCAAATTGGTATCTGTATCAGAAGTTTCTGAAAAGGGAATTAAATACCAATAATAATGATTCTGTTGACTATTGTTACCAAATAGACAATATGATATCTAATTTAAACAACAAAATTAAAAGAGCAACTGAATTGGCTGTACCCATGAAAATAGTCAAGCAATACACCGAAAAATTACCTGACTATATAATAAGTATAATCAGGCATAGAAACACTGTTAGGAGAAAGTGGATGCGTAGTCGTAATGTAATTTTTTATGCTCAATTACAACACTTCAACAATTTTTTAAAACATAAAATAAGTGAGTTTCGAAATATGAAATGGTCTAATACTCTTAAGCACTTGAAAAAATCGTCAAAACCTTTTTGGAAAATTTCAAAAGTTTTAAAAAATAAAAATAAATTTATAGGAACTCTAAAGGATGACAGTAACACATTTTACACGAATATTGATAAAGCAAATGCATTAGCTAAAAAATTTTATAACAAACACGCCGTGAACAACAACACACGCGACCATGATACAAATCTTATGGTGGAGGAATCTGTAAGCAAAATTGATCAAGCTGAAATAGAATCCTTTGAACAAATTGAACTGAAATCTGTCAATGAAATATTTGCCCAATTAAAGACTAAAAAATCTGCAGGTTCAGATCACATATCCAATCTGTGTATCAAAAAATTACCATTAAACGCAAAAAGATATCTAATTTTGATTTACAATTCTTGTTTAAAACTAGGTTATTTCCCGAATATATGGAAAGAAGCTCATATTATTCCGATTCTTAAGCCTGGAAAACCGATGGAGGAATTAAGTAGTTTCGGCCTATCAGCTTACTATGCAGTTTCTCAAAAATATTTGAAAAACTCATAAAAATTAGACTGGAAAAGTTTATTTCAGCTAAAAAAATTCTTCCAAACGAACAGTTTGGATTTAGGGTAAAGCATAGTACCATTCACCCTCTTCTACGTGTCAAAAATTACATTAAATCCAAGTTAGAAGAACGCAAATCTATTGGCCTAGTAGCGCTTGACATAAATTCCGCCTTTGACACTGTGTGGCACGCTGGCTTGCTTCATAAATTAGAAGTGTATAAATTTCCCATATATTTAATTAAAATCATACAAAAATTTTTTCATCAAAGAGTATTTCGTGTGATATTGAATAATACATGCTCCAATTTGTATGAAATTAAAGCAGGAATTCCACAAGGCTCGGTACTTGGCCCAATTTTGTACAACACTTACACTGCAGATATCCCTAGGCTAGAGTTTACAAAAATATCAGTATTTGCTGATGACACTGCAATTTACTCTGCTGGCACTAATCCCAATGACATATTAACAAACCTACAAAATTCACTCAATAAGCTCTCTAGTTATTATGCAAAATGGAGAGTAAAAATTAATGCTTCCAAAACAGTATCAATTTATTTTACGAAAAAAAGGAAAGCCTCTCTTTTACCTTCTATACCATTAAAACTGCAAAATGACGAAATTAACTGGGCCGATACTATTAAATACCTAGGCCTTACCTTAGATAAAAGGCTAACCTTTCAAAAGCAAACTTCTAACACTATTGATAAAATTAACACAAAATGCACAAAATTGCACAAAATAAACTTTTGAAACTTGTATTCAATCTTCCCAGATGGTATTCAACCAAAAAGCTGCATGATAAAGCCAGCATGAATACAATTTTAGAAAAAATAAGTTATTTAACTGTAAAGTTCCACTCGGAACTGTTCATGTCAGAAAATCCTCTGATCAGAAATTTAAATTAAGTTAAAAAAATTAGGCTAGTTTAGTTCGTACGTATAGATTTTACTATAGATAGGTTTTACTGTTTAAGTTAGCGTTAAGTTTTACAAAACAAAAATTCAAAAAGGTTTTTCATCTCCAATTTTCCTTTAAATTTATAGTATTAAACTCGAAAACTTCTAAATAAAAATAAAAAAATACAAATCAACTGTAGTAAAGATAATTATATATCTGTATCTAAGTAAATAATTTTAAAAGAACTAATTGTACAATATATGGAGCATAATAAATAAATAAATAAATAAATAAATATTATTTTCTTTTATTGGCTTATAAGGGAAGTAAATTGTTTTTTTTTTATTTCAAACAGATTATCATTCATGAATTTTCAATATATAATTTTTTTCAGGTATTGAAACAGGTAATTGAAAAGAATACCAAGCGGTTTTTCTTATGAATAACTCAATGTCTTTTTAGTTTCAGAAAAACTATGTTCATCTCAACATATCAATGAACTAATAATACATATTATAAATAATATAATGCGTTTAGGTACCTGTTAATCATATAATTAGGTAACAAATTTGAATATTAATAACATTAACATTTCAAATTTAAATAAATAATATTTTTTATTGCTATGCATGTTTAAGTGTAAGGCATCTGTAAATTTTGATAACTAAGAATAAATGCAACAATATTTCTTTCATACAAAAAAATCGTTCGTTAATTTTTTTTCCACTTTGTATTTTGAATTTTTATCTCTCTCTAACAAATTAAATTCTTATTACTATCTATTTCTTACAATTTGGAAATCGATTGGAAAAATGGTAACCAACACATTGACAAATTATAAAATTTTATTCCAGTGCACCTTCTTATTAATAGATATTCTTTGGTATTTTAGAAATTTTTAGTAGGTATAATCAAATTCTTACGCACACATTCAAACTTCAACATTAAACAAGCTTTCACTGTCATAACAATAACATAGTGTACTTTCGAGCGACATTGGAACAACACGCAGTGAAACAACAAGTGTACATAAGGCCAAAGAAAGTTTCTTAAATTTAAGATAATACATAGCTACATATTAGGTTTGTATGTTAACTCGCAAATTTATATAAATTTAAATAAATTTATCCAAATCTTTGTATGTTAACTTTTTTATTTGCATGCTCTTTACAAATTTTTAAGAAATTTAAGAGAATCTTGCATTTAAAACGTGACGTCAGAGAAAAAAATTGGAAAAAATTTACTGTCAAATTTTTGTTGTTGGTTTAAATGTCAATAAAATATTTTTCATATAAAAAGTAGTATAACTAAAATAAATAAAAAGTTCTATACCTAACCTGAAAAATAATTTATATAACTTTTTACTGACAAGAAAGAACCAAGAAAAGACCAAAACCACGAAAAAAAATTTTTATTTTATTTTCTTCAACAAAAACACTCAATAATTTTACAAAAAATTTCAGAAAATTACTAAATTAATTCAAATTTATAAAAATTTCATAAATCGGTTATTTTTGAAAAAATTTGGAAAAATTTATGCAAATTTTTCGTATGTCTTCTTTTTGTTGTAAAAGAGAATGTTTTAACTATTCTCGCAGAATTTTATTATCACGTAATTTTTCCTCTCATTTGCAAATTGTTGCAAATAAAAGCTAACATACAGACCTATTATATCAATTTAAATTTTACATTTGGCAAACCAAACATTTCTCTTATCTTAACTCCAAGTTCCAACATATATAAAATAACTATTTTTCTTAAAATTCTATATGATGATTTCACTCAAATTATTCTCTTTTATTTAGTTTCTTTTTACAAAGAATATCCATTAATAAGAAGATGCACTGGAAGGCAAGATATTTTTACTACCCCATTTACAAAAAAACACCCAATTACCTAAAGAAGCAAAGAACTATTGTAAATATTTTCTTATGTAAGAAGTAGTGAGAAAGAAAGAATGCGATATAAACCATTTAAAAAACAACTTAATTTTGCAAAATAGCGGGTCTGGTTTGGGATCGACAGGGAAACATTTGATCGGTCGCTGACCGAGATGCGCAACTGTCGAGTTCCTATTTAAGTGCTTACATTACCTCCACGTGGTGATCCATGGGAACTGTTTACATAGCATCTGCTGGTAAGCAGGCCAAAATTGTAAGTGCAGCAAAATCCTCAAAATTTGAGGTTGGCGTAAGGCTGACTCCCTTACCCGGAAAAATTACATAGTTTTGAGAGACGTAATTAAAGTCTCGAATACGATCGAAATTATAGGAAACAGACCCGGCAAACGTTTAAAGGACTCCGATTTAAGAATTTGCAGTTGGAATGTAAGAACACTCTATTATCCAGCTGCATCTAACAAAATTGAAAATATTCTCTCGCAGTATAAAGCAGACGTTACTGCGATACAGGAAATCCAATGGAAAGGATCTGGCATGTTAAAAAAACGAAAATGCTATATATACTACAGCTGCCATGAAAAACATCACATATTTGGATGCGTGTTCGTAGTGGGAAATTAGTTTAGAGGAAACGTCATTGATTTTACACCTGTTAATGAACGTCTAGTGGTCATCCGTATCAAAGGCAAATTCTTCAACATCAGCCTAATATGTGTGCACGCACTAACCGACGAAGCGGAGGACTCCACGAAAGATGAATTCTACGACATCCTGGATAAAACATATGAGTCCTGTCCTGAGTACGATGCGAAAACTGTGCTTGGAGACTTCAATGCTAAAATCAGTAAAGAAGGAATTTTCGGCAAAACGGTTGGTAACCATAGTCTTCACTCCACCACAACAAATCATGGATACCGAACAATTGATGTTGTAGCAACTCGTAATATGGTTATAAGTAGCACAAATTTCCCCCATAAAAATATGCAAAAAGGAACCTGGCTATCTCTGGATGGACGTACCGCTAATCAAATTGACCACATTATGATGTCGGATGTACGTACCTACCTCACATAGACTCTGACCACTTTCTAGCTGTGGCCCTGCTCAGAACACGAATATTCAATGTCAAAAAAGGACGCACCAGCCAAAATTTTAAGATTGTTTAAGATTGGAAGACTTCAATCACCTGAGATAGCCATAGCATACAGGGAGCGAATAAGTGATATACTCAATACCACACCCCTACAACACAATCTCTTTGTCAACGAAAAATAGCGCAAAAAACGTTTATTCGAAAAGTTTCAACTTTTGGATGTTGAATCAAACCGAGACAGAAGCGAAGTACGGAACTTTTATAAAAGCTGGTTTCAAGCCCTGTACACACGCGCTGAGGAAAGATTCGGGAAATTTGGTAGCCGATACGCAAGAGATATTAGAGACATGAAACAGCACTTTAAGAACCTTCTGAATGGCGGAAACATAGAAAACACAGATACGCCTAGCCCTAACTCATTCAACTCCGAAGATACAGATACACCCAGTCCTGCAAAAATGAAAGCAGCCATTCGAAAATTAAAGAATAACAAAGCTGCTGGAGAAGATAGCCTGGTTTTATCGTTCTGTGGTTTATGTCTTTCAATAAAATTTTTCACACTATCGTAATTCGTAATAGTTCTAATAAAGTCTAATCTAGTTGAAAAAAGCTTTGTGTTGTAAAAGCTTTGTGAAAAGTTTAACAGACGTTCAAGCGTATTAATATATAAGATTATATATATAGGTTATTAAATAATAATAGTATGAATGTTTAGATTTTGCAACCGAAATACTTCATTAAATATTTACTAATTTTAAAATTAATTTGCAATCTACATTTGCATATTATAATAAAATATTTATTTATTTACTCTTACTTAGTTCAAATTCGGAAATTATTTTAAATAAGGATTTCTTTACAACATCATTACTCATATCAAAATTTATTGTTGTGTTGTATGGGTTTGTGTTTATCAGCATTCTGTTATTAGGCTCATATTTTCCGTAATTAGTCCTGTGAAAACTGAAATGTAATAAAAAATATGTTTTCATGCCTAAATCGTGCTCTGGTGTTAATTGTATTTCTTGAAATGTTATCAATATAACGTGAATCAATATGTTTTTTGAGTACTTTCTATTCTATAAATGTGTTGGCGATAAAAAGGGGACTAAACTTGGTTAGCATATTCAAGAATGGTCTGATCTGACTAATGTCGTAAATAACGATGTAGTAACATAAGGATCATCAATTTCCTTAGACCACCTTTTTATAAAACCAAGCATTGAGTTTGCTTTGTTAATGATCTTATTAATATGTATGTTAAATGTAAGTTTGGAATCAAAAGTCACGCTAAGATCAAAAGTATAATAATATTATTACACGTGTATTACACGTGTAGCGAATAAACGATATGATGGCGTATTTATCAACGTTTAAAAATAAACCATTATAATTAGACCATTTCATACAATTTTTTAAGTCTTTTTGAAGAGAAAAGGAGTCGTTATTTGAACTAACCTTTAAAAAATTTCATGTCGTCAGGGTAAATTTTTATACCACTGCTCGGATAATTTTAGTGACATCATTTATAGAAATAATAAATAACAGTGGTCCGAGGTCACTCCCTTGTGGCACTCCAGAGTTAGAAAAGAAAGACGTCGAAGTTGCTGTTCTGAAAAGAGCACTGTAGAATCTATTACTACGGTACGAGTCAATCCATTTAATTAGAAAATACGGAAAACCATATTTTTTAAGTTTGAAGAGAATCACACTATGTGGTAAGAGATCAAAAGCCTTACTAAGGTCAGTGTAAACCACGTCGTGCTTACCGGCTTCCATAGTTTTCAAAAAAGTTGAGGCTGATTAAGATTTGCTACAGTTGATCTTTTTTTACAAAGCCATGTTACTCATTTACTCTAAATAAAGAACAGTAATTATAGATCGTATCAAATCATAATTTTAAACACTTTAGGTAAACTCGATAGTTTGGCAATAGGTCTATAATTTGAAACATTAATCTTTAAATCCTTTTTGTGATTTGGTCTTATGAAGGACTTTTTCCAAAAATTTGGGAATACCCCAGAAGTTAAAGATTTATTGAATAGAAAAAAAATAGGGGAAGATAAAGAATCTGCACAGCTTTTTAATATGAACTGTATTATTAGCAAGTTTACTTTAGTAAATCTGAACATTGCTTCGTGTAAAGCATATTGATTCAAGTGGTATGTTTGGAAAGGTTTCTAAATGAGTGAAGTTTGCTTCATTAACTGTAAAGGTTGAAGAAGAATAATTACTTTCAAAAAATTCTCTAAAGTGGTTAGATATTTCATGTGCATCATTAGATGTTTGATTTTTAAATTTCATATAATTGGGATATTGATCTGTTTTTCTTTTAGAATTAACAAGTCGCCAGAAAGACTTAGACTTCGTCCGTATTTCGGAAGCTATTTTACTTATGTAGGCATTGTATTTAAAATTTAGTAAAGATTGAAAAACGTTTACAAATTTACGAAATTCAAATAAGAAATTTCATCTTTATTTTGTAAATGTACTTCATTTCAGGCTTTATTCTTTTTATTTCTGAGCTTTTTAAGTTCAATGTCATACCATGGAGGACTCGAATTAATATTTCTGTTAAGTTTTTTGGGAACAAACAAGTTAAACCCCTGATACACAACTTCATAGAATATATCTATGGCGTTATTAATGTCAATATTAAGTAGAGAGTCGAAATCAATTGAGAGAAAGTAATTATAAAAATAAAAAAATATAAAAAAAATAGCAAAATATTATATATAAAATTTATAATCAATAAAAAATAATTAATAATTAATACTTTATAACTAAAAATCTTATCTATTACAATATCTATACCAATACTCACATATCTCATACAACACAATAAAAATAACACAATAAATAAATATTGGACAAACACTAATTATAATTACACTATTGTCAACAACTGACTAAATAGGAGATCCAGTTGTTTATTAAGCAAGTTATTAATACTTGAAACTTGTTGTAGTGCGTTTAATAAAGGACTATCAATCACCAATGATTCAATATTTGAGTTAATATTAGTTGGAATGTAAAAGTATTCTCCGTCATTAGATATCCAATTAAGATTAGAAAAATTGAGATCACCACAGATTATGAGTTCGTTATTCACTAAAAGATTACTATTTAAAATATCAACCACCGTGGGGAAATCCTGGTACATATTTAAACTACTATTTGGAGGTATATAGCAAAATAGAATATATAAATTTGTTTTTAAATATATTTTAATTGCTACAACATCACAATTTGATATCTGAGGTAATTCTACCTCTGACGAGTTGAAACTATTCTTAATAGAAATAAGAACACCACCTCCTTTTGGAACTACTAAATTATTTATGATATCATTATCGGTTTGATATCTATCTTTCCTATAAACTAAGTAGGAGTTGTCAAATAATTCCAGTGAGTTAATAGATGGACATACCCAAGTTTCTGTAAGCATAAATATATGTGAATTAAGAACTTTAGAGTTTCTAAAGATATGTGTTGTTTTTGTGCGTAATCCTCTTACATTTTGATAATAAAACAAAAGGTTACTTGTAAATTTTTTATGCTTGTTGATATTTTTATTATATTGTAATTATTTATTGGCACGATAAAACTTCTTGTAACAGTCATTTGAATTCTGAAAATGATTATAATAGATACTTTTGCAGTAACTTTGAAAAGCTCTTAAATCTTCTTGCATAGGTTTTATAGGCATACCAATTGATTCATGGTATTTAGTGGTAAAGGTCTAAAAGTTCCTTATGTTTCATGGGTAAGCCCTCGTTATGTAGTAACACCAATATATTAGTTTTAGTTTTACCCTCAAATACGCAATTTTAGGAGTCATCATGCAGATAAGAGAGATATAATCTCATCAAATTATAAATTCTATCCTCTCTTAGACTTGAGAGGGCATAAGTAAAATCTTTTTCTTTCATAGAATTTTGTGTCATCCTAATTATTGGGGGTATAAGGGGTCTTACGAATGATTCATTTTGCGGTACACTTTGACACGGAAACTGTTCAGAAATTGGATTAATAATCTTTGAACTCTGCGTTTCTTCTTTACTGGAATTGTCAAGTGTAGCAGCACCTCGTCTTAGTATTTCACCTTTTTAAGAAATTGTCATACTTTTTATTTAATGAGGGAATATACTCTTTTAAGTTGGTTGTAGCATTCTTAGTGCTAATTGATTCTGTTTGACTAGAAATGTTTTTTCGAGAATTAGATGTTATTGAATCATTTCTTAAGACACTAGAATAGCTACAATTATTAGTTCTTACAGAAGGGTTAAACGGTAAAGTATTATGTTGATGTACAAACGGATTGTGTTGGTAGTGACTGAGTGAAATTTACTGTAAAATTTAATGGGGTCGTGTTAGTGTTGTCTGGTGTTTGTGGTTTAGTTTCATTGAACAAAGAGTGTTTTGACATATTACTTTTCTTTTATTAAGAAAATTATTTGAAATTTTTATTTGTTGTTCTATTATTATTAACCCTGGATATATTTTTCGGGTTTTTGTTAACATTATTACTGTTTTTAATATTGTCATTGATGTTATTCTTATTATGATTATTTTTGATTTATCTTTAATTTTTAATTTATCTTTACCTTTACTATTTTTTTTATAACTATTATTATTATCATTATTAATCTCAATTATTTGTTTACTTAAATTTATTTTACTTTTACTATTATTTTTTTTAATTTTTTTTTTGTCTGAATTATTGTTTTTGTTCCTAATTTTTATATTTTTCGTAATACGTGAATCCAAAATAATGTCAGATGCAATTTTTTTTCACAGTTTCAACTTTTAGTAGATTCTTTGACCCGGAGTACTTTAACAACATTTTTTAATTCTAATATATCAGTATTGACAGCCTTGTTGAGGTTATAACTATGTTGTACTGTTTCCTGGATAACTTCAATTTTGTTCTGTAGTGCTACGTCAAGATTTTTAACTTCTGCTGTTAAAGTTGCGTTGCTTTTTTTTAATAACCGCTCTACTGTTTTTGGAATTGTTTGCCTTAGCTCATCCGTGTGGTCTATGAGAAGATTGTGCATTTTTTGTTCCTTACTATAAAGCAAACTTGAAAAATTTCTAACTATACCGAAACAGTTAAAAATTACAGAATGCGAATTTTTAAAATTACTTTTTTCTATTAAAATAACCTCTTAGGTACAAATAAAAATGTTCAATTAATGGTCTTTTATTAATATCTTTCAGCCTTTCCTTTCATACAAAAGGGCTAATGATTAAAATAAAAAATAGTTATTGAAATGCGTATTAAAAGTATTATGTCTTAAAAATCATAAAGTTAATATATTATTTTATAATTAAATGAAAGGATCGATATAATTAGTATTGGTTTTGTACGTTACATATTCAATTATTATTAATAAAATTACTTATTTTACTTGTTTAATAAATTTATTAATATTTTTCTGATAGTAAATTGTTTTTATTTTACGTGCAAAAGTTAAAATAAAATTATGCTTAAAACACTATTTTTAAATTAATAACTGTGTTTATTAGTGATTGCAATAAAACCTATTTATTTACAAATTTTATAAATTCTAGCAAATTCATTTAATTCCTTTTTCGTACAAAAATTTTAGCTACCATTCTTTTATAAATAACTAACGGAGTTACCCGGCGTAGCCCGAGATATAGGGAAATTCTTAGGAGCTTTCTTTGTTTTTAATTTGAAACGGAAAATATTATTTGATGCTTCGTTTTTAGGAAGCATTGGTAATTGGTTGGCTGTTGTAGGTAGTTGCGTGAATAATTGAACTGATGAAATAGAAAATATTGCTCAATTTCAATCATTTCTTTTAAATGTTTTAATATTATGTAATTTTTTTGCCATAAAGACACAAACCGAGCGAATACGAATTGATACCGCTGAAAATTAAAATTCCTTTTTGGGTTGGAATTGTAATAAGAAATATTTTTGGCAACTACATAACTGTTTATTTCTATGTTAGTATGAAACTTGTTTTATAGGTATTAGTGAGTAATAAACATTTTTATTACTATAATATTGCAACATTAAATTCTTAATTTTGTCTGAGTATAGAACTTATGCTAGATGTAAATTTATATATTTTAATTTTTGGTACTATAAATTATTTAATTCATTATTAGTTATTCATAGGTTTTTCATTGTACAAAAAACAGCAGTACAAAATTTTATTGAAAGCAACAACAAATTTAGTAAGAAGTTAAAAGTGCGAAAGAAAACCTAAAAGGACAAAAAGCAGAAAGACAAAAAAACAAAACGATAAACCAATTAAATTAACGGACGATATATTTTGTTTTAATTGTATCTTAATATAAAATTTGATTATAAACAACATTTTTAGTTTCACCTTCAGGAGCAAGAATATTATTGGGTACAGGAAAAGAAAATTATTGAGTAAACCCACTCTTGAGCAAGAAACATAAAGTTGTCGATTGGGGAAAATTGGCGATCTTAAATCCACTCCACAGTACTTAATAGACTGTCCCTGTATCTTGTTGATCGTAATTGAGAACGTAAGTCTTACTCGAAATTGCAATAATATAAAGCGAAAAAGCAAATCTGTCGGAATGAGTGGTATTCGTGGAATAAAAACTATTTCATCTTATCCCAGTTAAAATGGCCCGCTTCAATTGCATTTACCAACATCTTCTTAATACAAAGCCTTGTGGAGTTGTAAAATTTTGGCGGGTCGAAGTTACGTAGTAAACTAATTGATGATCCGACTTTAAATAAAAAACGATGTGGTAGTAATCCAGCCGGATCAAGTGAATGGTGGAAAAATTTTGACTTCATCGACATCTGCTATATCGTAATGACAAGTTAATCAATATACTATCATTCATGCTGGTAACATGGTATGTACTTGATTATTTATTTTATTAGTGCTATTGCTGATTAATCTTTAAAAAGCGTAGAGTGTAGTTTTTTGCTCTTTGAAGTTAACATGAGTCTGATAACATAAGTCTGATAACAACATTCTTTAGCAAAATTTTAGTGGAACTGATTTTCGCAAAGCCCTAATTTGAATTGAAACCTGTTTCTCAGAAACTACATGGCCAATTTGGTTCAAATTGAACACGCATCTTGGGCTCCAATCAAAAAAACTTTTGGGTGTCAGAAAGTCTGAGAGAGCACATCTCTGTTATTTTTCTATTGTCATTATTTTCTATTTGTACCGATAATTAATTAACAGAATTGAATAAAATTTGGTTTTAAGCATTTTTAAATTATAGCATGAAAGTGACAAAGCGAAAAAAAATTATTAGACCGGCATGGCGAATCGGGTCATTGGAATTCAATACAAATTTGTTTTTCGGTTTTTTTAGGACAATAGAAGCTCCTCTTAAAATTGGACACAATTCTTTTTCATCAAATTTTTTTTTCAAGATTGACGTGTCGGAAAGAGTCAAAAACCAATGATCAACCAGTCAAAAACCAATTTATTTGATTTAATATATTAACCAATGAAAAACCATATTTGTTTTTTTTTTTTGATAGAGTACCTGTGCGCAAATGTTCCGCTCTGTAGCACCTTTGTTTTTTCAAATATTTTTGACGGGTACTCGGAGTAGTTTGACAGCTACACGAACAAGACAAAATTTCGGAAAAATGTTGAAGGTATATTTGTTTATTTTTGAAAGAGTACCCGTATTTTCACGCCTGTATTCACCTTTTGAAAAATGCTCGTTGAGTGTTAGGAATTGTATGGCAGTCAGAATTTTGGAAAACAACCTACCATGGATTCGATTCCAATTAATGAAATACCATTCTGTAAGATTTGGTTGAAATTGGTCCATGCGTCTCGGAGGAGTTCTGACGCAAACATGTATGTATGTTTATGTAACATCCTTCTTTATATATAAGATTATTGTGTAGAAATTGCATGTATTTATGCGAAATTTTAGTTTAAAAACTGGTTTCAATTAATCTACAATTTTATTTGACTAAACATTAAATTTAGCATAAATTAACTAACGTTATAATAAATTATCAAAATGTATATTGGTTTAATGGTAGTTAACCAATTAGAATAAGCACCTTCTTGATTGAGCTTCATTAACCTTTTTTAAGTTATTAATTGAAAAATTAAAATTTCCGTCCAAACTTCTTATTAATGTATTTTAAAAAGAAACATTTTCATTCTTATTTGAGTAGTGAATTATGATGTAATATTCTTCTAATATAAAATTTCGCATATAAATTGAACTCTGGTTCTAGGGCCATTTGAGGGTATATAAACTTGACATAAAGCCTTCTCATAAGCCATAAACCTTATATATAAATTTTTGTCAAAATTATTGCAGTAGTTCTTCCGGAAAATGGTTACATACATACAGCTTTCTTTTATTATATATAAGATTAATAAATTTGAAACATATGAATGTCAAAAATAAAAAAAAAATCCAATTTTAAAAATTATAAGGCCAAGCAGCGTATGCTACGGTCACACTTAAAACAAAATTTATAACACAAATATAAATACATTTATAGAATTAAGCATTAATACTCTGAGTTGTATATGAACTTTTAAATTACAAAAAATAGAAAGAAAAAATGTTATAGATATTAGTGTTAGTGTAAAATTGCTTAATTAAGCAAGAAAAAGTGATTCTGCACAATTTACTGCCTAGAACATAAAAAAAACCGCCATAATGAATTAATTAGATTAAAAAGCTTACACAAAAATTTAGTAAAAGAGAATATAGAAATAGAATATAGAAAATAATAAATGAAAAAAAGAAAGAAAATTTTTTTCTTATTTGTCTAGTTTTTACATAATAAATACAAAAATAAACTTTAGAATCGTGGTTTGATTTGAAATTTTCAAAGAAAGTGATGAATGTAATTACAGCAAAAGCAAATTAGCTGAAATTTTTTACCAAAACTCCTAACGGAACTTGATCAAGATTTCGAAAAATTTTGGCCAATTTGAATTTTTTGTAATTAAATTCATCACTTTCTTTGAAAATTTTAGACCATTTCCATACTTTATTGTAGAGGAGTCAGATTCATTAATTTGATATAATTTAATACATATAAATTGATGAAATTATTATATTTCTGTTCATAAATCGAAGTTATATCTCGTAAAGAAAAAAATACCTGCAGATATTTTAATAATAATTATATTTCTTTTCATAATAAAAATCTCATTATTTTGTTTTTTATAATCATTAATCTTATTATTTTAGGCAAAAAAAAAAAACCGAAAATAAATTATATGTTTTTTTTTGTTGTTTTTTTCAACTCATATTGGACTTTTTGACCAGAATTAGGGACCTCCAATATTGTACTCATTTCAATAAAACAACAGCTCCTTCCAATATAATCTTAATAGCTTTAAGCTATTTATGAAATGAATTTAATAGGAAATTTACGTTTTTCTTTTTAAAAAAACACATGGTTTATTTTTACGAAACTAGACGAAAAAAAATCAGATGAGTTAACAATTCTACCAAAAATTCTACAAAATAGCAATCAATCAAAATTTTATGGACTACCATTAATTTAATATAAGCATTTGGTATTGCCAAACAAAAATAAACACTGCGCTTAAGAACTTTATTAAAAATTCACATTATTCGTGGATATTATAAATATATACGTAATATGTATACTCGCGTCAATAATGTAGCTAAACTGTACATTGAACTAAGTAAAAAATTAATGTATTTAAGAAAAAGAAGAAAAATTTTGAATTAACTCTATGGTATTAGTAAAAAAAAAAAGTTAAGTTTAAAATTCTTTATTCTCAATAAGTACAATAAAACAAAAATCTTAAAATTTATAATCCAATATACAAAAAACTTACTACAATTAAATAATTCAATTATGCTTCAAACTACAGAAAACTAATTTAATGTTATTGTTAAATGTACAAAGAGAGAATTGTTAGAGGCATTTTTTATTAATAAAAATAGTGTTAAATGCCACACAACAAAAATTTATTTACAATAATTATAATAGAGCTCATTGTGGGGTAACAATATATTATTATAGTTAAAAATAAAGTAAGATAAAAATGTAACAATGAAATACTAAGTACATTATAAAAAAAGAAAAATAAAAAAATCAATTTATATTTAGTAATTAGCAAAAAATAAAAAAAGTTCAAAACTAAGACTAGGAAGTATAGAGAAGCATAACTCAAAAAAAATTTAAAAGTAAAAATAAATTATGAAAAAAACGAAACCACTTCAAACTATGATATCTAATAGAACTTCGATTTCTCTATGATTAACACCCAAAAGCCAAGCCAAGCCAAGCAAACAATGTATTAATCCTGTTTTAAAATATATTTTTATTGCGGAGAGTTCTAATAAATTCTGGGAGCTTAGTCTGCATGACAAGACGGTATAAAAATTAAGAAAGTTCGATAAACTGGAATAGTAACATAGAAGCTACTATTAACTCTTAAATTATAACAACTAATTTCTTGAATTTAAATAACCACTACGAATAAAGAAAATTTTTAATGTTTTAAAATAAAATAAGTGACGCACAGATAATATTTTTAGAGGGCTAAATAATTAAAACGTTGGATGCAAACGATTTGTTTTACAGATATTTCTAATAACATATATTTTGGAAGAGGTTTTATTTTGTTTTGGTATGCTCCACCTCAACAAGTAATACCATATTGAAATTTTGAATGAAAAATTCAATAGTATATTATCTCTAAAATAGGAGTAGAACAAAGTTGTCTAAGACGATAAAAGCAGCTTATAGTGTTGAACGTAAATAATGTTTTAATGCCAAAGAATGTTCAAACCAACTCATATTGTTATCAATTGTGATACCCAAGTATTTAAATTTCTTTACAACTTCAACTTTGAAACAATTAAAACTGCAAGCAATCTCATGACAAAAGGAATTTTGACACGATTGGGAAGAACAATCATTATTAATTAGTTTATGCCTACTACACTCAGATATGCATGGACAATCAAATCAATGTCCGGATATACCTGTTGAGATAGACTGAAATACATAACTCTTGTTTTATAACTAACAACTAGTTTATGTTCAGCAAATCTATTTCTTAACAAATTGAAGTCATGATTAATATCAGCAATCATATTAAGAGGACTTTCCGAAGTATAAGAACAACCGATGTCATCAGCAAAGGCAGTAAGATGTCCCTTAAAATTTTGACTGAAAATAGAGTTTATATAAATTAAAAAAAGGATCAGTCCTAAAACCGAACCTTGAGGTACTCCAAACTTGATACACAGTGGTAAAGTTTTTTTATCACCAACAATTACCCTCTGCTTTCTACAATTCAGATACGATTTAAACCAATTAAAAAAAGAACCAATCAAAACCCAAAAAATCAAAGTCAATAGGGAATAATAATGTAATGGTAATGATAATGATTTATGATAAAAATAGTATGGAAACAATATTGTTGTTGTAATTGTGTTAGCAGGGGTGAAAAAAAATTAAAGACTTATAATGTAATAATTAAAAAACAAAAAAAAAGAAAAAAAAAACAGGAACAAATTAAACTATTTAACTTGGCAATTATAAATTTATCTACAAATTTGTTTTTTTTTTATATATTATTTTTTTATTAATTTTATATTATTTTGAATTTTCGTCTTCTACAAAAAACAATAAGATCAGACAGCTTAAGCCCAAGCTATTATCAATAAAACTAAATTTAATTATCTATTAGGTATTTGATATACATGAATTATAAAACAAAATGTATTATTGAAAACAAAATAAAGAAAAAAAAAAAACCTCTGAAACCAACATTAAATATTTAGCATAATATTTAACATAATATAGATGCAGAACCTGGAATACAGTCTTCAGTTACTGTTGAGAAATAGTTATTAAATATATTAGTAACTTAAATTAAATTTAAAATAGAATTGAGGGTAGAGTTTTCAAAAATAAGATCATCATTATTTAAATTCATATGTAAAAAGTGAATGTATGCTTAAAAGAAAATATGACTTTAATAAATTTTATCTAAATCTTCTAATGATCTTATTATGACAACTTCACTCCCATCAATTTTTTTAAGAAAAATTTTGCAATCTCTATACCATAAATACTTGTAATTTTTCTCATTTTTTAGTTTGCTCGCATTCGAAAGCAATTCTCTGGTGTATCTAGTAAATGCTTCATTAATGTAAATAATTGCCTTAGAATTTTTGTAATTACTTCCAAGTAAATCAGTTGTTAATTTTTTCCTTTAATAGTCTTTTCTCTCATAATTAATGATTTTGTTTAAAAATCATTGAATTGTACGCATATTATTTCTTTTGTTGCTGTTTCATTTCCCTCTCCATTAGGTTGAATTTGACGTGAAAATTTTTTTTTAACATTACAATTCTCTATTTTATTATCAGAGATATTAATAGATAAGCCTCTCAGCGAACATTTTTGAAGTTACCTCTTTTACATTCTCATTGTTGACAACTTTAACACCGGTAATCTCAATAAATTTCCTTTTCTCTTTTTGTTCCGTCCAATTTAATGTGCTCTCAAGTTTGTTAACTTTAGATTTTAACAGAGAATTGTGCTTCTTGCAATTGTTTAATTGTGGAGAGAAATTCGCTGTTTATTTATACTAATTTACTAAGTTTATCATAAATTAACTGTACTCCAATTATTAAAATAAATTAACTGTAATAGAGAAATAGAGAAAGAATCTATTAAACAAATGCTCTGTGAATGCGAAGGACTCACCCGTAGCAGATTTCGCCACTTGGGAACAGCGTTCTCCGAACAATGGGAACCATCCACCATACCATTGAAGAATATCCTGAGTGTAATCACAAAATCAGGTATTCTTAATGACTCATAGACTTAAAACCCGAGTTATCACAATAAGCCCATTTGTGGCTGCGGTGATGTAGGGACTGGACCCCTCTCGGAATAAATTAAATCTAATCTAAATTTAATAGTTTATGAAACTGTTACCTCAAGTAAATCCGAAAGAAATAAAACCAAATTACATTTTCTTACTTTATTTAATATGAGTCTAATATAAAAATCAGTTTACACTTTTTCAATGTCACATTTGAAATAAAGCCGAAATCATGAACTTTTTACTATTTAAAATTAAATAAATGCAAAAATATTATTAACAGATGATAATGATAAATTTTAATTTTAATTATGTATTTTAGATTTGGATTAAAATCGGGAATTCTATTGTACATGCGATTACAGCGCACACGGCAGACTTCCGCCGTATGTCCATTCCGCCATTGCCCTTTAACTTTTTAATTAAAATAAATAACTTTTAATAATAATATTTACCAATATTATGCAGTATTAATTAAAAAAAAATGATTTAATAAAATTTGTCTTTTGGAGTTTCTTGAAGTTTTATAATTGAATGTAATCCAAGAACGATGCTTTCGCAATAATAATATGGTAACCTGAATAGTTATTAATATTATTCATATTGTCAGTTTTTTAATTTTCATTGTTAGTAACCAAACCTAAATTTGGAATGCACCTTTGTGCAATGTTCTTTTTCATATTGAATCAAGCGAAAAATGTTTGTCACTTAAAAGTAATAAGGGAATCCCCTACTAAATTTCCAATTCACAAATTTACATTTTTTCGCCCCTAATCTAAATAAATCAGAGTTGGAATTTTGAGTTAATGATTATTTGACATTATTATAAGCTGTATAAAAAGTACACCAATTCTTTAACACTCACTTCAAATATAACAACAAAAAGAATTATGAAAATAAACATCCTAATATATACCGCGTGTTCCAGACCATGCGTATCAGCTTTTTAAGAGGGGAAGGAGCCGTTATTTTAAAAAGTTTGTTAACTAAATCGAGGATGCTCTATCGATTGGTGGTATTTTCAACTTTCGGAAAGGACTGCAAATCGGTTTTTTAAAATCAAAAATCGCCGAAATTGGCCGAAATCGAGATTTTCAAATGGGTACTTTTTAATGCAAATTCGGATTCTACATAAAAAAATAAGAAACTTTTGTAAAGTAAATTTTAAAATAACGGCTCCTTCCCCTCTTAAAAAGCTGATACGCATGGTCTGCTACACCCGGTATACATACCTATAATTAAATTTTCTGTTGCTTATTTTGTTATTTTTTTTTATTTTATTTTTTTTATCTATGCATAATATTATATACTATTTATATTTTTAAAATATTTTGTTAGCTAAGCTATGAAGCTCCTTAATTTGATTCTCAAATATTTTAAGACCGCGTGGACAAAAATATAAGAAAAAAAAATAAATTCCCTACTGGGCTGGTGTTGGTTATTTTATTATTAATTTTACTCAAAGCAAAATATTAAGTGGAGAAAAATACAGTTTTTAGTATATACAGTAAGTAAATAGTGATTAGTTAATAGAACTATTATTGAGTGACAGTATTAACAGTTCTAACGGTATTTTAATAGCGTGGCGAGACGTCCATAATATTATGAATGAATGAAAGATTGAAAATTGAAAAAATAAACCAAACTTTATTAAATTTATAGAATATGCTGTAGGCTCTAGGTGAAACATTATTAAAATTGATGATGGTGTAATAACCGAAATCGATTAACAATATTTAATAAAATCGTGAAACAGACCTAGAGTTTTAATATTTATTTCATTTCAAATTTTATTTCATTGGATTATGAAAGTAGGTGTATGATATAGCATTATGATGACATATTCATTTTACATTATTATTGGTGTTTTGAACCAATTATTAAAGTACTATGAGACATATTGTGTAATTAAGAGATAACGTAAAGTTACTGTTAGATTAAAGAACTAACTTTTTGTTACATGATATAATAATATAATACCCTCTTTCTCGACATTACTTGAAGTTACGTTTTTTTTTGTTTTTTTTTGCGTGGATTGGTGGGAATCTTCGTAGACACAAGGAGCTCCGTAGCTTCCATTGTGTACCAGATTTTTACTGGCTTAGCTACATCCCTCCCATTAAAACTAGTCCGACGGACTAACCATTAATTTATTTCTATTGTTATTTTCTTAAAAAAAAAGTTTACGAAATTCCATTGTGTTAAATCTAGTGGCTTAGTTCTTTTGAGCCTTCTGATATCGTTTTGGTTACCTAGAAGTTGAGTGGTCTCAACGTTAACATGACCATGCAGACGAGCTATATGCTTTGTTGCATATCTTTTTATTTCATTTTCTATGCAAGGAATTTTTAGATCTCTGTGCAAGCCACTGCTGCGAACATACCAAGGGCATTTACCATGTTGCGCAAGACTTTATTTTGGAATTTTTGGATACAAAATACATGGGTTTGTTTGGAACATCCCCATATTTGTATGCCGTACAACCATATCGGTTTGAGTATCTGATTATATAACAAAATCTTGTTATGTATAGGTAATTTAGAATTACGACCTAAGAGCCAGTACATTTCTCTATATTTATTTTCAAGCTCAAATTTTTTCTTTTTGACGTGCTCTTTCCATCTAAGTTTGACATCTAATGTCATTCCTAGGTATTTAGCATTGTTTTCTTGTGGTATATTCACCCCATTCAGATTTACCAATGGTTGATTTTCTAATTTTTTATTTGTAAAATTTACATGTACTGATTTTAATTCATTGAGTTTAATTTTTTATTTCTTTGTCCAGAGGTATAGCTTGTCGCTTGCTCTTTGCAATTTAATTGTAGCCTCGTCAATATTTGATCCTACTGCCATCAACGCAGTATCGTCAGCGAATGTAGCTACAGTTATATTTTCCATTTCTGGTAAATCATTGGTGTAGCGCAAATACAATATGGGACCCAGAATACTACCTTGAGGCACACCCGTTTTAATATCTCTAATAGTAGAATACTCTTCGTCTTGTTTTATTCTGAATAGTCTGTTTTCTAGATATGATGAGAGTATATCTACGTATTGTTTAGGTAACATATTGTTTAGATGATTTATTAAGCCTCGATGCCATACTTTATCAAAAGCTTGGGCTACATCTAGAAATATGGTAGAACATACTTGCTTTTCTTCTAAAGCTTTTTCTATTATGTCTGTTATTCTATGTATTTGATCGATAGTCGAATGCTTAAATATAAAGCCAAATTGATAATTTGGATTCAGCTTACTATTTTCTATGATCGGACTCATTCGAATCAATAGTAGTTTTGCAAATAATTTTGATACTATTGGTAGTAGTGATATTGGTCTGTAGGATTGACCTCATTTATGGGCTTATCTGGCTTTGGTATCATAATTATCTCTGCAGTTTTCCACATATTTGGCACATACCTTATTCTTATAGCAGCGTTTATAATGCGTGTTAGCATTGTTACAGCTTTTTTCGGAAGTTTTTTCAGGACTGTCGATGTAATTACATCAAAACCGCTTTTTTATCTCTCAGTTTTTAAATTTGTTCAACTATTTCTCTCTGTGAGAATAGTGATGTGACATTTTCGTGCCAGTTACTATTTTCTTCAGTGAGATCATCCGAATCGGTCTCGTCTGGACAAAAAATTTCTTCAAAATGATCTGCGAATGTTTTAGCTTTATTTTTATTATCTCGTGCCCATTCACCATTGTTCATTCTGATTGTCGGGATTTGAAAGATCGAGTTTTTTGTACTCTTTGTTGCTTTCCACAACGATTAGTTTTCTCTTTTAGCTGATCAATTTTTTATCAAATTTTTAGACTAAGTTCCTCGTGGTGCTTAATATCTTTCTTTATTAAAATTGAGCTACCACCTCTGGGTGCTTTACTTGGATGGTTTGCGCTGTAGCATGTATAGTCATTTATTTTAAGCGATGACTTATCTGTCATATGTGTTTCTGTCAAGAGACATACATCAATATTTTGTGTTCTCAATTAAATTTCCAAATTATTTTTCTTGTTCAGAATGCCATTTGCATTCCACGTGACTATGCGAAGTGCTTTCTTCACCATGCCTTGCGGATTTATTTTTTGGTGTATTCATATATGTTTCATTATGTTTGTTTTCTAATGTGCATAGTCTTGTTGAGATTTCATTCATTGTTTTTATCTTATTTTGCATCATCTGCATAATGGTATTTTCAGTCAATTTTTGTGTGGAGGCTTTATTTTGTTCTTTCGGGTTTCTTTTTTGACTTAGGTTTTTTTGTATTACCTGTGAATATGACAAGCCCTCTACGACTTTTTTCGACCTAAAAGTTGTAGGTATCTCTGGAGTTTCAATGCAAAATTGTTTTTGTGTTCGTGGTTGCCTAGGTTTTGTCTTTTGTTTTTCTTGTCTACGCAACGTTTGTTTTGGGGCATTTTTTGTAGCTTCTTTCTTTTTTGCAACCCAACTCTCTAGCCACGTGGCAACCACGATAACTTTTTTCTTTCTTTACAAGAAATTGTTGAGTGGGGACCAGCACATTTAACACACTGAGCTAGCGCTAGCAAAACTTTTGTGTGTGGCCAAAAAAGAAAAAAAAGAAAAGAATTGCATCCAATTTTAAGAGTATCTTCTATGGTCTAAAAAAACGAAAAATTTTTATTTTATTTAATTCTGTTAACCCGTTTCGTCATGCCGGTCTAATAAGTTTTTCGTTTTTTATTGCCCTGTCTCAAGGCCTATATCAATGGTATTCAAACACGGTAGGAATATAACGTGAATCTTCGTTCAAATAATATCTCCGGCGGGAAGCAGTACAGCAGATTTCGTTGATAGGGCTGAAATCGGGACCTAAGGTGTGCTCAAAATTCCAAGTCCCTAGCTCAACAGGAAGTGGTTCTAAAATGCCTGAATAATTCTGCATATAGTGATATATGCCACGGTAAACTCATAAAAATAAAATAAAAACACTAACTTTATTAAATATATACAGTTGATATATACATTGAATATCAGATACATTGAAATATGATATACATTGTAAATGTCAGTATTTTGTGAGTTAAAAATATTTGTTGGTACATATTTCAAATTTTAAACAAAATTTTTGAAAAAATAAAAAAAATTTTAAAAACTTGCAAAAGAATGGTAGTTAAAGAAGGAGTGGGTTTTATAGCAAAAAAGAAATAAATAAACTTGCTAAGAATAAAAGCAAGGTGCGAAAATCTACACTCTATGCACACATACAAATACTTGCCACGCCACCAACAGTGCATGAATACAAGTCAACCGATATAGTATCAGTCAGTGTGATATAGTAGATGTCGCCGAAGTCGCCATTTTTCTACCAGAGTCCTTAAACTCATTTGGTCAGGCTGAATTGCATCATCTTTTACTTAAAGTTGGAAACAAATTATTTTACTACCTACCTTCAAGCCGCTAAAGCTTGGCAACTGCACAATGCTTTGTGTTAAAAAGATGTTTTACGACCATTTTAACAGGAAGGGGACGAGATGAAACAGTTTTATTCCACGAATACTACTCATTTCAACAGATTTGCCTTTCCTTTTAAATGACAGAAATTTCCAGTAAGACTTGCGTTAAGTTCAATTACGATCAACAAGATGCAGGGACAGTCTACTAAGTACTGTGGAGTGGATTTTAGATCACCATGCTTCCCCCATGGACAACTTTATATTTTTTGCTTAACCCAGATTATCCGGCGGGCGTGTTTGTGGGGCGATTTTAATAATTTTTGGTATTTTGTGTATTTTTGGGCTAATTTTTACAAAAAAAAAAAAAAAAAAAAAAAATTTTAATTTAAAGGTGGTTTTTGAGACCGTACTACCTGTAGTACGTTAGGATAATATACATCTGCTGCGAAGTGAAAAAATTATAAGTATTTTATTTTTAATAATATCAGTTCATTTATTATTTAAAACAATTTATATATAAAAAAATAACAAAAAATAATAAAAAAAAATACTTCATTATATTAAAAAACAATTCATTATAAAAAAATAACAAAAAATAATAAATACTATATAAGTAGGAACTTCAAGTACTAGGTACATTATTAGTCTTTTTTTAATTTTCATGTTTTGTGTGATATTCTACATTGCATTTTACATGAAGAGGTACATCACATTTTAAACAGCGCGTTGTTGTTCGATCATGGCAGTATCTACATCGTAACTGCTTCGCTTTTCCATCTGATTGACGAGGAATTTCAGTGAGCAAATGGTCTAATCGATCAAATCGCGTATCATGTGGCATCATTGCTCTTCCCGAAGGTGCTCCAGGTACTCCATAAGTTGTTAACAAAGCCGTTGCAATACGGCGACGGAATGTTAAATGGTCCATTTTCCCACCCATTTCTCGGTGTAATTGCCATGCATTATGCTCTGCCAAATCAATACAATGACAAAATATAGGGAAGTACCATTTTTTGCCGCGAATAGATACGCGATATAGACTTATATTTTCATCTGCACGATCAACGCCCCCCATATAAAGGTTATATTTGTGAATTAATTTTGGTTGTTTGACATTCACATTACATTTTTCTTTCTGGGATCTCCGTGCAATTAATCGTGCAGGTTCAACCGAATGTATATTTGAGGCAACATTTACAGCACTGCTGTCGTTCCAACCACACACAATTAAATTATAATCTTTGATTTTACGATAATCATACCAGCCTCTTTGTTTTTTTTTTCAGTTCCTTCTTCTTTGGTAAAGGACAGTTACCTAATCGGTTTTCACGTATTGTTCCTGTGCCTTTCAATTGGCGCTTTTCTAATTCAATTAATAAAGGTAATGTGGTGAATAAATTATCAAAATAAAGATGGTAATTTATGTCTGATTCTTGTTGAGAAAGAATATCAGCATAAGTTAACACCACGCTGGGACCAAGACCCATTTCCTTATAAGCGTTGTTCACAAATGTTCCTGCTCCTTGGTATGGTTCCAACCAAATAATATAGCCTTTAAAAGTTGCTCCAACCCAAAATTTATACCCCTATCTTATAGGCTTTCCATGAATATATTGTTTACATCCGTGTCGACCGAAATATGGAACCATTTGCTCATCAATGCTATGTTGTAATACCTTGGGAGCATTCTTTTGAAAATTTTCATTTAACTTTCGTAATAGAGGTCTAACTTTTGCGAACTTGTCTGTTTTGTCAAGCCTATCATTATCAACGAAATGGAGATATCTGAATATGAAATCAAATCGATCTCTTCTAATGGAATTTGACACCATATCGTTGTGAGAATCTTTTGATTTTTCCCAGTACATACGGCGTCGGGAAACAATATTATAACCACTAAGTAGTAAAACTCCTAAAAAACATCTAATTTCATCCGAAGTTATATTTCCACTTGCATTGTTTTTCTGGGCATACTTATTGGAATGATGAACAATATCATCAACAAATATGTCATCAATAAATTTAGAAAATAGTTTCATAGGATTTGGTAAATTTTCTTTTAAATGATCTTCTGGAACTAATGGCTCGTTCTCAACAAGATCCTCTTTTTTCCATTTTAGAGTAGCTTTATCAAATTTCCTTTTTTTATATTCGGGCAACAACGCAAGTGGAATATCATTTTCATCTTCAGAAGAGTCTTTGCGTTGTACTATCTCAACTTCAGCATTTAACAGTAATGGGGGCAAGTTTTCTAAATTTACTCTGTCTTCGTCACCAGAATCCTCATCAGTTAGATCATTATTAGCATCATAACCGGGAATAATATTTATATTGTAAGATGTGTTTTGTGATACGTCTTCATCATCTTGTTCTAAGATATCAATTATTTCGTTTAGTGTAATATCACTGAAAAAAATTATTAAAAAAAATCATAATATTATCATACCTTATTATCCTAATGTACTATATATAGTACACCTCTATATATATCAACAAAAAGCAAAGTAGAAATTATTTTTTATATTATTTTATATTATATATCAATTATAGCAACAATTTACTTTAAAAAAAACACTAATATATAAAAAAAATTATAATTTTGGAATTATATTTTCTTACCGATAACACGCCATGTTCACTGTTTTGCGAATTCTATAAAACTGATTAATTTGGCTTACAAAAAATCACTCAATTATTAATAATAGACAAAACATGTCAATGCACGTTTTGTTTGCTGTTAAATATTGTAATATAAACACACAACCGTATAAAAATAGGATGCACCGTTATTCCGCTATACTCAAAAATGTTGCTGTACTATACATAGTACATTCGGATAATCTGGGTTAAGTTAGTGTTTCGTTTACCCAAAAATTTATTATTTCTTGCTCCTAAAGGAAAACTAAAAATATTGTTTATAATCAAGTTTTATTTTAAGATATAATTAAAACAAAATATTTTTTATCGTCCGTTAATTTAATTGGTTTATCATTTTTTCTTTTTCGTCTTTCTGCTTTTTGTCCTTTTAAGTTTGCTTTTGCACTTGTATCTTCTTACTAAATTTGTTTTTGCTATTAATAAAATTTTGTACTGCTTTTTTTTGAACAATCAAAAACGTATGAATAAGAATTGATTAATTAAATAATTTAAAGTACCAAAAATTAAAATGTTACTACTTACATTTAGCATAAGCTTTATACTGAGATAAAATTAAGAATTTAATATTTGAATATTATAGAAATAAAATTGTTTATTAATAATACCTAAAACAAATATCATCCTAACAGTTATGTAGTTGCCAAAAATATTTTTTATTACAATTCCAAACCAAAAATCAATTTTTATCTTCAGCGATATCAATTCGTATTCCCTAGGTATGTATCTTTATCGCAAAAAAAAATTACATAATATTAATACATTTAAAAGAAATGCTTTATGTTCATGTTCCAAAAAACGCTGACCAAAAGTGGCTGAAAATTTGTAATCTAGCTGCCAATCTGTATTTTATATATTTATGGTTTAGATACATCAGTTCAGTGACATTTCCTTCTTAAATAGAATAATTCCATTTTATTTAATTTGTAACCAGATTATACTCTCAATTATTTTTTGTCATTTATTATATCCCAATGACTAAGAGTACTGGACCGGCTCGAAGAACCCATAAAGCATTTTTTGCTTAATTTTTTGTTGTTGGGAGTCGACCCTAGAACCTTTCGGTTGAAAAGCACGCCTTCTACTTAATACACTACCCAGTGTATAACGCAAATTATTTATTGATCTGGTTTATTTTATTTTTTTTTTTTTATTTCCCAATGAAACATTTCAATCTGTCTCTGAAGGAGACATTCAGTAATTTGTATGACATTTTTTTACGCAGGTAAATTACACTGACTAGCGGATGAGACAACCCAGTGGTCAATCATTTATGATGCCAACAATATACTATATATTCCCCATTTCATTGTTTGTACTGTGTAGCTGCAGGATGCTAGGACGCTTAAGGCAACTTACATAACTTGCAGCTAACAAGCTGCTTGTCAGTCTATTATCGGTATTATATCTCAGGGCTAATTTATTCAAATTTGGTATGATGTTAACATCTTTTGTAAGAATTTACAAAAAGGGGGCCTGGTCCCCACCAAAGTTAATAGTTATGTTTTTTTTATATTTAATAAACAAATTTCTAATTATTTTAATTTTTTTAATTTTTTTTTTTCAATAATTGTTTGTTCTATGTAACACAAAATAATGAAAAATGTGATCAACTTCGTTAATATTGCTTTGCTCTACGTGCAAAATGGAACTTGTTTTCCTTAATTTGTTCTAAGAATATATTCTGTAAAGTTACAAAAAACTAAATTCTAAATTCTAAAATTTATATTTCAAGTAATATCGTGTAAGGATTTCAAAATATTTGATCGGTTACTTTTCGAGTAATAGGATGCTAAACTTTAAGTTGCGATTATCTCGAAACAACAATTTGGCGTATGGGGCAAAACAATATTCAGACGACGATCTATAAAAACTTTTTTTTTCTTCTTGTATTTTTCAAAAGACGTATATTAATACCTAGAACAGAACCATAATTATAAAATAAAAATATTACTGAAGGAAATTTAATTTAAAATATTTTTATTTCGATTGCTTAGGTATACAAACAATATTTAAGTTATTTTTATTTGCCTTTAAAAGCATATAGCACAATTGTCTCCACATAAACATTTAGTTTGTGTAGAAGAATATCCATAAGACAAAATTACATATGGATAAAATTACATAGAGACAACATCACATATGGACAAAATAACATATGCACAAAATTTCATATTTAAAAAAACTACTGTGTGTCGGGACCGAAGACCTTGAAAATGGAAATTCCTTAAGTGTGATGAAGACAATAGGTCCGAGGTCCAAGGAATTGGTTCCGAAACTCTATATCGCATGTTTGAATTATATTTTCCTGGAAAAGGTTATTAATACTTATTATAATAATTTTTAAAAATTTTTCGAATGGGTTCACGGTTCAGAAGTCGAGACAAAACACCTTGAAAAAATTCAACGTCTTCGGTAGCGACACTTGCGACGCCGGACCTCTTGTTTTTGTAGTAAGCCCCCGCTACTCATTTATTGAAACCGTGTTTTTGCCGACGGCAGGTAAACGCATACGGCTTGTCTTGGGAAATTTTGTCCATATGTATTCTTTGTCTTGTGTAATTTTGTCCTATGGAATTTTGTCATGTAACCATTAATCCATCTATTGAATACCAGAAAAAGTAACATTATTAAATAATTTTATTTTCAACACATAAAGTTGTACAGTAAATCAGCTAATAACTTCCAAGCGGTTTTTTCTGTGAATAACTTTAAAGAAGACTTTTCTAGAGAACTAAATTTTCTTTATATTAAAAAAAAAAGAAAGAAATGTAGGTTGTCGCTATAAAAATTAAAATATTTCATTTCAAAGTTAAAAAAGTTTTTTTCAACATTTACTAATATAATAGAAATGATATGAGTATTGAGTATACCTAAATGGATGTGCTAATGCACAAAAACAGAATCATGTTGTTTTTTGTATTATATAATATATTAAGATGAATACTCAGAAATGGAATGCGTATTATCTAATATTAATTATTGCTTTGTTAAACAATTTATATAAATAGTATTAGATTTTAATTTTATTTATTAAATATTTACTTTACTGATTTGTTTATAATGTTTAAAAAATGTTCTCAATAATTGTATTACCAAAAAAAGTTCTCTGTAGTATAATATTTGATTTTCTTTTCTCGTTGATTCATTCAAAACTTGCGGATTCAATAGAATGTTTCCTAATGTTTCATACTTTTACTTTATTTTATTGTTATTTCTGGTTTAACATTATATTTTAATTATATAGATTTAAGTTGAACTCCTAGGTGCGTGTATCTATACATATCTTTTATTTTTATACCATTAATAATAAAATTTAAAAACAAAAAAAAAAATATTTAAAAATTTTTTTTTTGTAATTTCAAAAATTTTCTGCCACTTTTTAAACACCTGGGACTCATATTTTTTTGTTTATTGTTATTTTTAATAAATTCAATATACAATAACTGTTATTAAAATGGCTAAAACAAAAAAACTCATTTAAGTATATGGGATCCCTAAACGATTCAAAAAAACGACGCAAAAAAAAATAAACGAAAATTATTCTGGATAAGGCTAATAATATTTTTATGACATATCAGAGAAAATCGTCGGAATAACGTTCCGAGTTGTAAAGTTTTCATTTAATGTTACACAAAACAATTTTATTATTTAATAAAGATGACACCCATAGCCTTGTCTTGATATTATTTTTATTTATTTTATTTTTATTTTTATTTTTATTTAAGGCAGAGATCTTTTATCCATTTTTACTTAATCACTTTCCTTAAGAAAAGTGTGTATTTCCAAAAAAAAATTATTATTTTTCCAACAATTTCTCTCTTATAAAAAATTGCTATAATTCTTATTTCCGAAATGGGATGGGATTGCTCACTCTCGCTTTCACGTAAAATTTTTCACTGATCCTTGGAAATATTTTATATTCTGTATCTCTAAGTAATTTAGGGGAGAGTGAGTGGAAATGTGATTGGAAACAGATGTCCAAAAGGTTTGTTCAACATGCAAATGAATATTGATAAGTAAATATGTGTGTGTATTCAACGGTGTATTCAAATGTGTGTGACTGGTGGAATGTGCCAAGTTCAAGAAATTGAGCAGCCTCCAGCAAAAGCAGGTGCAGGCCTCGTCTCATAAAGCATTCGATAAAGCCCTCGGGACAAGTACCATAATCTGAAAACCATTTCCCGAATTTCTTCCTATTTTACATAGGATTTTTGTAGTGGACTGACTGGAAATGGTTCTTAGATTACATCTGTAACGAAATTCTTGACGTTCATCGCATTTACGATGAGCTTGTATACGCTAAACTTGAATAACTATGTATAACAATGCAAAAAAAAATTACACAATTTTAAGCTTAGCACTCTGTTATTATATCTCTAAAGAGTCAACATTTTAAGTTTAATTTTACTAATCTCATTTATTTTCAATTTGTGTTATGAAAAAAATTAAAAAAAAAATTTAGAGTATATTGACTTGTAGATTTAAATCCTTTGACTTTAAATTCTATATAATGTTTACATAAATTTTGCAAATAGTAGATAGGTGTAGGTACTCTTACATACATATTATAATAAAAATTTTAATATTTATTTCATAATAATTTTGTTAACTAGATTGCTAGAGTTGTTGGAATAATTCTCCGAAGTGGTGAGTTGTTCATTTAATATCATCAGTGGACCAGCTAGAACATTTTAAATTTAAATGATTATCTCTTTCATTGTATAGTTTTGAGTATTTCCTTTGACTTCTTCCTAGATGATATTTGTAAGTAATTTTACTTGCTCATCATAACAATTGCTGAAGATATCTAAACAAGATCAAATAATTTTGGCCAAACGAACTGCTCCTGCTTTGTTTACAGAGCCCGGCAAGAACAGTAGTGCCGGCCTTGTAACTCAAAAAGCTACTACAAACCCTTCCCCTTGTATGGCATCAAGCTCACGAAATGGAAATCTTCCGGACACTGCTACGCTAGCTCGATCCAGTGCAGCTCTGAGATCTCACAGTAAGTCTCAATCTAATAGGAACTTTCTTTAAAAGAAGAAGAAAAGCTTACAGAGTCCTTAAGCGACTCAGTAATATACCTGCTAAGAAGTTTACTGATACCGAAAAGGATTCTATCGAGTGGGCTAAGAACCTATTAAGAGAATTGAAACGCTGCCTAAACGGCAGAGATCTCAGGAGGAAATTTCGGGTAATTCCACACCCAAAAGGGTAAAGTCGAAATAGAGTTCGGATTCGAAGCTACAGACTAATTCTTTTGTCAAAAATATGAACAAACTCTCGGCAATACCACTTACGAAACCTTTTAACGAGGTAAGATCACCCAGTAGTAGCCGTGATCAATAGGAATGCGGATGATGGTGAAATCTCCTGTGACAATTGGAAAAAGGTCATACTTGCTTTGAGCGGGGTCTTCCTTCAGGTGTTGGAAGAGAATCTAGGTGATGCACCAGTTTGTTTGGAGGCGGGCTGGTATCACAAAAGAGTTAAGTTGATAGCGTGTGAGCCAAGAGCTAGAACTTGTATACCTGCTATACCGTCTGATCCAAAGAATGTCCTTGAAATGCTAAAACATAGTCACCACAAACTTCCAACTGCAAACTGGAAGATTGGTAGGTTTGACGAGGCCAAGGATGAGTCCATGCTGGTGTTAAATAAGGACTGTGGCACCCATAGCTCAATCTAATGAGGTTATTGGATTTGGCTTTGGAACGATTACTCCGAAAGTTTACAAGAGTAATGAAGCTATGGGCAGAGTGCTTCAACACAAACTTGTAGCGGAACTAACGTAACAAAGGCCGTTTGTTCTGCTCAACAAATAGCGGCCGATATCGAAATCCAGCCGGACAGGGCTCTTCGGATATCTCTTCAGGACGTGAAGGAAACTTCACAAGACCAAGAGATGGACGGTAATGGCGACGTCCCTACTCTCTGTGTGGACGACGATATCTAGTTATACTCAGAGTTTAGCGATGCCACCATCACTAATGAGGAGGAAGATCTGCTAATGTAGTGCCATGCTACGTTTCTTGCAGATGAATCTCCATCACTCAAAAACGGCATCAGCCTGTCTTATTATCCGCGTGATGTTAATGCTCATCACGAATTCTGGGGAAGTGGAAGTACTGACACTAATTATAGAGGTGAGTTATTTTTTTATTATTTATTAATTGGTAACCTCATTATATGCAGCATCGGTAGAGAACCCACCTTTTTTTATAGTATCAGGCAGGAATTTCTGGATATCACCCTTGCGTCAGACCGGGATGATAGCATCCATAAAGTCAATGACTGGAGGATGGCCAACGAACACTCCTTCTCTGATCATCGCTACATTGAATTTCACTTACAGGAATGTTTATCCAGACCGCCGGACTTCCGTAATCTGAGAAAAACAGACTGGTCTAAGTAAAATTTGTCTATCTCTGATACACTTTCCTCAAAGACTCTCAGACCTCCTAATGGCTTACCGGAATTGAACGATCTGGCAGTCGTTTTAAAAAACTCCTACAATAAGACTCTTTCCATCTCCTGCCCCACAGGGAAGTCTAAAGGTAAAACTAGACCACTGTGGTGGAGCGAGGAAATAAAAATCATTCGGCAAAATAGCAGAAAGAGGTTTAATATAGCAAAAAGTACTAGAGACGCTCGAAGAATGGAACCTATATAAAGATTCCCTTAAAGCGTACAAAACTGTACTAAAAAGGCCAAAAAGAATTCATCAAACGAGAATCTTCTGTGGCAACATAGAAGAAACCTCCGAAGCTTCAAGGCTGCGTAAAATACTATCCACTAATTCGGCGATCTCCACCTACCTTTTAAAGGCAGATGGCACATGGACCACTTCTAGTGAAGAATCATTGAAGCTGCTGTTAGAAACTCATTTCCCTGGCGCACTAAACTATTTATCTACGATAAATCAAAGTGCTGAATACCACTTTCAAGCACTGGTATTCAAGCAGTGGTATTCAGCACTTTGATTTATCGGAGAGAGTGGTAACAAACTAAAAACTGCAATGGGATATAAATAGTTTTAAACCATTCAAGTCACCAGGACCGGATGGTATCTATCCACCTGAATTGCAGCACTCCTTTACTACTGCTACTTGAAAGACTGATTGATATCTATATACGATGTAATACGCATAATAATCGACCCTAACCGTCACAGCATCCGTACAACAAGGGAAAGTCGGTGGATACTGACAGCACTCTCTAGCTAGTACTATTGAAAAATCATTGGCTTGTAAGGAGTACACTCTAGGTGCATTTATGGACATAGAAGGAGGTTTTAACAATGTCAACGTTGAGACAATCACACGTGCACTGTCGAACCTTGAAGTAGATTCCGCACTAGTACCACTTTTTAACAAAATGCCTACAAGTTTATCAATGCTAAGCTCGGTGCTGCTTACGAAAGAAGGTTTGTCAGAAGAGGCACCCCTCAGGAAGGTGTTTTGTCTCCTCTTCTATGGAACTTAGTGGTAAATGAATTTTTACTAATATGTACTAGAAGGGACAGGCTGCAGAGTGATTGCTTATGCGGATGACATTGCTATCGCTGTCTCTGGAAAGTATTTAAGCACACTAAGATACCTCATGCAAAACGCTTTAAATCAGTTAGCTAAATGAACTACAAACTGTGGACTATAAATCTACAAAAGACTGACGTAGGCCTCTTCACTAGAAAATATAAGTTTTCGACAGTAGACCACAGTATTGATGTTAACCGCACCCAACTAATTCTCAAAGATAGTACATGGGTCTTATCTTAGACAATAAACTAAGTTGGAAACCGAATATAATTGAAAGAGTAAAGCTAAAACAGCACGGTACTCTTGCAAACGAGCTATTGGCAAAAAATGGGAAATTAATCCACACATTGTCCACTGGCTATATACAGCAGTTGTCAGGCCTGTACTAATGTATGGTGTCGTGGAGTGGTGGACGGCACTCAAGATTTGTACAAACCTAAACCTCCTTGCAAAAGTTCAAAGATCAGCCTCCATCTGCATAAGCGGAGCACTGAGAACAACTCCTTCCGCGGGACTGAATACGCTATTTAATTTCTTACCATTAGATATCCATGGCAAAGAAATGCCATCCAGATCTGCCATCAGGCTAAAAGCCAATTCCCAGTTAAAACCACAATTAATTTGCCACTCTTCTATTATGGAATACAAGAAATTTATTCTGCAGAACATGTAAAGAGGAGGAGAAGAATGAAACTGTCCAACACCTACTCTGTTCTTGCCCTGGTCTCTACCATAAAAGGAAAACCCATTTAGGAGCCTTCTTTCTGGACTCGCTGGGTGATCTTGAAAACACTGGTATCAAAAACCTCCGCCGCTTCGTCAAAAGCTCAAATTGGTTCAACGAGTAGGGAACTACGCGAGGAAAGTTCTCGTGGTATCACAATGAACCTTACCGGTCTAAGTATGTCGGCGTACTGTCGGCAGCCACTACTACCTACCTACCTACCATAATAGCATGTTTTTTGTTTTTTTATTTCTGAAAAAATTTAACATAAAATTAAAAATATTTCTTAAGTGGTAATTATGAATATCTCCCCCATAAACTAATATACTGCATAAATAGTTGGGATACATTTTGTGTTTCATCGTAAAAACTATTATTAACGCATTAACGCATTCATAACGTAAAAACTATTATAAACGCATAACAATACGTTAGTTAACTGATGCATTAATGCTTCAAATATAAAATTTATGGGAATATATCTTCCCACTTTCAAAAAAATTCACATTGCTCGATTTTGCAATTTTTATAATTTATTCATCATTTACTGTGAAAACATAAAAATAATAGACGAACAGTACTAAAAATGTGGTTTAATCATAACATTGAAGATTCTTATTGCACTAGATAGCGAAAGTCGTTGCATTTTTGAAAAAAGTAAACTTTTTTAAAGATCTTTTTCTTTATATATTCATGATGACTTTTCAAATTAAATTTATTATCTAGAATTACACCTAAATATTTCATTTCATTAACTATTTCAATTCTTTAATTGCTAATCCTTACATCTAGCTATATATTATGACCAAATATCATACCCCTTGTTTTCTTAACACTCAATTTCAACTGATTAATTATAAACCATTCGTTTAAGTTCTGTAAGCTGTCATTCATAATATCTAAGCAATGGTCAAAGTTGTCATACCATGTGTAAATTAATGAATCATCTGCAAATAAAGCCAATTTTGCACGCAATATGATTTTTCCCATATCGTTGATATAGAGCAAAAATAGTAGAACACCCAAAATACTACCCTGTGGCTACAGGACTAAATCTACTAAGAACTACATCTACTTCATTGGAAAGAATTTCGTCAATTTTTGCTTTTTGTTTTCTGTTTTTCAGATATGACTCCATTAATACCATAACATTTTAATTTATCTAGGAGTATGTTTCGTCGACTGTTTCAAAAGCTCTTTGTAAATCTAGGAAAATAGCAAATATAACTTTTTTATCATGTATTTCCATTTTCCAGTTACAAACAATCAAGTTAATCAAAGATTCACTAGTGTGATTTTTTGTGAAACCTGATTGATTTTCAGATATTAAATTATATTGCTCCAAATATTTTTCAAGTTGCTTATTTACCGTTCCATTATTATAGCTTCTACTGCAATACTATTAATTGGACGAAATTCCTCAGCTTTTTGTGCTTGTGTTTTTAACCTTCCTAATTAATAATACAGTTATCTGCTTCCAGATGTCTGGAAAATAGCCAGTCTCCATTGATTTGTTTATAATACTTAATAAATTAGCACGTATTAGATCAAATGAATCAATTAACATTTGCAGGTTTACGAAATTATTATCCTTCTTATTATTCATGTCTTTTAAAGTATTTTTCAGGTCCATGAGAGAAATATTACTAAAATTTAATGAATGATTGCTAAATTCAATTACATTATTATAGGTTAAATTATGTATTGTTTTATGCATTTCATCAATACTGTTCACAAAATATTCATTAAATTTGTTAGCTATTACAACTTCAGTATTGATCAGTTCATTTTCACTAAATTTTATTTCCGTTTCTTGTTCAAAACAAATTCTTTAATGTTATACCATATAAACTTTTGGTCCAGAGAGCTTTCTACTTTTCTTCGAATAAAACAATTTTTTGCATAATTAATTTTATTTTTGTATGAATTTCTTAATACTTTATATTTTCCCCATTCTTCATGCATATTAGACTACACAGCTAATTTATGTTGATAGTTTTTTTTATTTTTCAAGTCAACAAGTTCTTTAGTATACCATTCACCCCCAATATTTTTAACAGATTTTTCAATAAGAAATTCATTCACAATTGCGTATAGACACGTACTGAATGTATTCGCTTTCATGTTGCAATCACCACAATAAATTGTTAAAATATCGCTACAATTGATCTGATATCTAAATTTTTTTTTTCGTATTTCAATATTTTTATGCAGTTTTTTTTCACTGTTATCCGCTTCAATATATGTATTTAAATTTTAAACTTATTGTAATAGTTTATGATCACTAATTTTTGGCATTATAATCAACTTTCGCTTCTACTTTTTCATGACAATTAGTTACAACCCATCAATCTATTAATGCATTTGTATTTGGTGTAAATACGCGTATATTCCTTAACTCTCTGTTTAAACATATTATCTTCAAAAATATCATTTACTTTTTCTTTTGTATTATGATTAGCCAATTAATATTAAAATCTCCCATTAGTAATATTATCTCAATTATTTGATTTAAGTGCTCTATATAACTATTTCAATTTTCAAAAAATTCATCATTCGCACTCAGATATTTAGGTGATCTATATAATCCTACAATATGAAATATTTTATTACCATAACTTAACCATGTAAATAGAATTGACATTTGAAGTAATCATAGTCAATCAAAGCCGTATGACAAATTTAAATTTTTTTTAATTTTGAAAATGTACGAAAAACTTGTGAATATAGGTAATGACTGTTTTCTGTTCACTGTATTTTAAACTATAATGTGTGATAATACTAAGTTCTTACCAGTGTCATTTTTATCGTGTTCTTTCATGTTCAAAATCAATTTTTGTAACATCAACGAATTTCCATGATGTCGAAGATCATTTACATACTGAAAATTCATCAATTTTAGCATTAAGTGAAACCCAAGTAAACAGTGAAAATAATTTCAACACAATTATTCACTAGTTCCACATTTTGTTCCCCATCGAGGGGTCGCCCTATATATACGAACTGATCTTGCTTACAATAGTTTTCACAACTTCTAGAGCTCCAATCTACTGTTCCATTACATGTGGGCAAAAATCCATATTGGAAAGCACATCATTCACTTCTGTTTTCTATACAGATCACCACAATGAAGTGGGCCCGACACTATTGTGGAATTAGATAACCTATCTTACAATTTTCAAATACCATCCAGAATCTGAAATTGTGTTAGCCGGGGATTTTAACATTCATAATATCAACTGGCCCAAACATTCTTGTCACAATACGCCGAAGGCATGCAAGTTTTTTCATTTTTCTAATTTCCACAACCTTTCTGAACTTCTAAAAAGTCCAACAAGAACCCCGGATCGGACTGGTGATAAAATGAATATCTTAGGCCTATTTCTAACCTCTAATCCCCCGAGAAATATTTCATCTTCGTTAATTCTGTACTTGGAAAATCAGGCCATTATCTTTTAAATTTCACTTTCTTAACAAGCACATTGTGCAACCAAAATATACATCCCAAAAGATTGATCTGACATTATAATCGAGCCAACTGGGATGGTCTAAACAATTTTTAAACAAGCTTTTAATGGTCCTTGTGTTTCCAACATAAAAATATCGACTTTGCTACAGACGTTGTTAACAAAACGATTCAGTTAGGTATGAAATTTTCGATCCCTAACTCGTTAAAAAGTGTAAAAAAATCATCCTAGTCGTGAATCAACGACTTGTAGGAAAGCTATTAAAGAAAAAGATGTGGCATTTAGAAATTTCACAGCAAAAGAGTCAGATGAATCAAGGAAGAACTCCAACATCGTCAGGAATCATTGTAATAAAGTCATTAACCAGCAGAAGTTTTTACATACTCAAAGGTTGAGGCAAGAAATCTTATATTCAATTTCAATTCAATTAAATTTAATTCGTTCATTTTCTTCTAATATTTCATTATAAAGTACTTAAAGCTACTCATATCTACAAAATTAAAAGAAAACAGTGACATTTTTTATTTTTATAAAAAAAAAAATAGTTTCAAACATCACTTCTTACAAAAAATAAAAGCTTAAAAAATAGTTGTAGGGTAATAAATAGAACATCCTTTCATACAAAATTCAATCAAAACTAAAATTTAAGAGAGAAACATTTTTAAAAGTAAAAAAGAAATAAAATTAAAATTTCAAAATCAACTCCAAAAGATATTAAATTAAATTCAAAAGATTTAAAGACAAACATAAATCAGGCTAATATCTAAATAATAACACTAAGTAAACCACTAAGTCCATCAAAATCAAAATTAAGAAGCCATTGTTTCATGTTTTTTTTAAATACATTACAATTTCCGATAACTGATTATATAGCCAACACGATGTAACAGTATAGAAATTACGAAAAGTTGTACTACGGAAATTAGGAAAAACACAAGAAATCTACAGTTGGCACGAAGATGGCGAGAGTTCCAAAATTCTGTGATTTAAGTGCCCTGATTTATAATAAAATGTTTTAAGAATTTTAAAACAGTACAAATGACGCACAGGAAGAATATTCAAATTGACAAATAACGGAAAACTATGACGAAAACGATCTTTATTACAAATTTACCTTATAAAATATTTTTGCAGGATAAGCAACATTTGAAGTTTGTTAGAATGTGTACCCCCGCAACAGGCTAACTGTAACGCTATTAACATTTTTCAAGCGAAAGAATCTTCTTAGAACCGAACGAAAATAATGAAATAATGTATTAGTATGATCTATCCAACTTAATCTGCTATCTATAGTTAAGCCTAAATATTTATAGTCTTTAACAATCTCAACATTAAAACAATTCATACTACAAACCTTGTCACTACAATATAAACGCTCGTCATTACACACAGAACCAAATTTATTTCTAATCTTAAATTTATCGCATTCAGGTGCATGAAACCAGACATCAGCCTGAACTTCATTTATACTTGAAAATGCGAAATACATAATTTTAGTTTGTTTGCTAATCACCAGTCTATGTACAAAAAAACAGTTTCTTAATAAATCTAAGTTGTGATTAATATCCGAAATTAAATTGAGCGGACTCTCTGACTCAAACTCAAAACCAATATCGTCAACAAATGAACTTATCTTCCCTTTAAAATTTTGTTTTAGTAAGGAGTTAATATATATCAATAATTAAATTGGGCTCAACACCGATCCTTGTGGAACACAAATGTTTACAAATTTTTTATCACTTATGCCATCACTTACAATTACTCTTTGTGATCTAAAATTAAGATAAGAGGCAAACCACTTGGTACATAGATGCCCTAAATCCAGCGCTTTCAAGTTTTTTAAGTAATGTATCATGCCTTACCATATCGAACGCTTCTATGATATCAATAAATAAACCGGCTGTGTTTCTTTTTTTATCAAGATTACCATAAAGTTTTGTACAAAATACCAGGAGAGCCTCTTCTGTTGATTCCCTTTTTCGAAATCCAAATTGTACAGGACTAAAGAAATTAATATTAGTTAGAAACTTAAGAATTTTGTTTTTTATAATTTTTCCAAACTATAATTGTTTACTTCTTCAGAGTTGCCTTTTTTAAAGAGTTGTGAGACATTAGCACATTTGAGTCCATCCGGAAAAATACCATCGCAAATACTCTTATTAAAAATATACACCAGAATATCTACAATATTAAAAGAAATTGATTTAAGAGCATAAATAGAAATGCCATCAAGTCCACATGAATTCGAGTTCTTTAAGTGTTTTATCTCAAACAACAGTTCTGACGGAGTAATTGGCTCAAAGAAGAAACTATTGAAAAGTTTCACCGTATAAATTTTCAATGTAACAAACCTGGAAATTAGAAATATTCGTACTCACATTAACAAAATATTCATTGAAAGTATCAGCTATAAGTTTTTTTTATCTGTAATGACATTATCACAATTTTTTTAGTATAATTTGTTTACCAGTATCCCATGCTTTATTCACAATTGAATTCACCAATTTCCATACTATTATAATTATTACTAAATATAAATATATAAATATAGTCCAAGCACTTACCAGAATTTAGCCTAGTGGGCTCATTATTGATGGGCATTAAACCATTCGATACTAATAATGATAAGTAAATAGACATCATCACTTTAAAAAAAACTAACAAATTTATTCTAGCTTAGCTAAGTCGTCTAAATAAGTAATAGTTATTGCCTTCATGCCTTCATTTTTTCTTAAGAGAATGGTAGAGTTTCTCACCCACAAATATTTATATTTGTTATTCTGCTTGAACTCCAACGCCTTCTTGAAGAGTGACCTAATAAAACTATTCAAAGTGTCATTAATAAAAATACTCTTATTTCCATATTCAGCATCAAAGATGTTTGAATTTAATTTATTTTTATGAGTGGCTTTCTTATCCATAATTCTCTTTTTGACCTCGAAAGAAGAGAATTTAACACAAACAATAGCTGAATTACCTATGCTGGTACTGCTACCGCTCGTTGGTGGAAGTGTGGAATTAGCATAAAACAATTTAGCAAATTAATTAATGCTTTCCAACCGAATCTGGTATTATTTTGTCCTTGTCTATTAGTGGCGGAAATAAAAATTCGCAAAAATTATGCATGACGTTTTCAAAGGATCAAAAGGTTCTGCTAGTGTTAGGGATATATCAGTTACTCTAGGGAGATCAGCTTACTAGTTTGTGTTGTGGGGTACACACATATTAAAATAAACTCATAAAAAAAATATATATATCAATTAGATTCTTTTTTTAAATAATAATTATTTTTTTGCAATAATAATTGTATATTGAAAAAACAAAAAAAAACAAAAAGAAAAAAAATATGAAAGATTAAAAAAAATATAATTTTTAAATAATACAGAAAGTAAAAGAGAAAAAATAATAAAAAAAAAAATTTTTTAAAATTTAAAATTTGAAAAATAAAAAGAAAATAATTTAAAATGAAGTGTAATGTATGCAATCTAAAAGTGGAGAGGAATGATTTAAAAATTTCTTGTATTATCTGCAAATAATTTATTTCATACTAAATATGCAAGGATTGAAGAAAGAGATCTTGAATACTTAGAAAAAAGTAAACAAGGATATAAGTGCAGTAATTGTGGTAATCCAAGAAGAAATTCTAAACCAATTACTAAAAACACAAATTCTACCACCTTAAATTCTAGTACTTGCTTATCCACTTTTGAAATTGAAAATGGTGTTACATTACAGATTTTATATAATGAGATTAAAAAGCTTCAAAACATCAATGTTGATGCATTATCTAGAATTAAATCTCTTGAAGACGATACTTTTCAATTTAACAAAAAAATCGTCTCTTTAGAAACTAAGGTTAATGTATTGGAGCAGAGAGAATATCGAAATAACGTCGATATTGTCGGAGTACCTTCTATGTAATGTAAAAGAGAAAGTAATTGGTTTTATAAATAACGGCTTAGATGAGAATATTTGTGCTGACATCTCACATTGCTATGTAAAGCAAAAAACTTTATCAGAGATATTCTATATAATAATATCGAATCGATATTAATATCAGATTCGGTTGGAATGCAAATTTATTTGCTAAATTGTTTTATGCTAATTCCACATTTCCACCAACGACCCAAAATCCACCTTCAGTTCCTATAAGTAACTCATCCTTCGAAATAGTCTACTTCAGAACTCGTGCCGTTATTAAGGTACTCAAGAATCTGAATATCAGAAAATCTACCGGTCCCGATGGCATCTCTGCTATGGTTCTAAGACAAATAGCTTTGGCTATTTCAAAACCATTGCGCAACTTATTCCATTTATCCTACTCTACAGGAGTATACCCAACACAATGGAAGACTTCGCATGTTAATCCAATTCCCAAAAAAGGCGACAAAAGCCCAAAAAAGGCGATCCTTCCTATAGTCTATAGCTATAATATCGATCTTCTCCAAAAAATATACTTTAATAAGTTTAATAAACAAAAAGCTGACCAAATATCTAGACAGCCAAGGTATCGTCCACGATAGGCAATATGGATTTAGATCACAGCGGCTCACCGGTGATTTAATGACATTCCTTAACGAAAATATCTTCTTGCACAATTTGGGTGCAAATATTGTGGCTCTGGATATTTCTAAAGCTTTCGATCGAGGGTGGCATAGTGCATTATTAACCAAATGTCAAGCTATAACACTGGGTCCCTCTTCTCTTAAATAGGTTAAAAGTTTCCTTTCAAATCGTACGATTCAAGTCCCAGTTGATGGATTTAAGTCCGATCAATTCCAAATAAACGCTGGTGTTCCCCAAGGATCATATATAAATGATTTACTCCAAACCAGTTTCAATCCAATCCACAGCTTTGGAGACGACAGCACTCTAATAGTCTCATACGATTTTCATAAAAAATTTGAAGCTACAGCTATCTCTGTGTCAACAAAGAGAGACATCATGGCCAGTTCCCTCAGCCATGATTTGTTCGCAATAGCCAAATGAGGCTTACAAAACAGAGTCGAGTTTCACCCTTCTAAAACTATCTCCAGGAAAATTTCCATTTTTGATCCTATTCTTTTGTTTCCGGAAGATAAACTTCAGCGGTTTGAAAGCTTGTGTATATTAGGTATGCACCTAAATTGAAAAATTATCTGAAATGATCATATATTTGATATTGCAAAAAACGCAGCCAAATGTTGAGGTTTTTTAGCCACTGCAGGGCGTACTTCTCCCCCTGTGACCTATTGAAAATTTATGAAGCTCTCATACGACCCAAAATGGAGTACAATTCTCACATATGGCGTTTCTAATATTGCGTCAAAACATTTGGATAAAGTCTAAAAATGGGCTATTCGTCTAATCAATGACCCATACTTCACAGCTCATCTTGCACCTCTTGGATATCGTTGTATAGTTTGAGCTCTCTTACTTTTTTATAGATATCTCGTAGGCATCGGCACACGCTCAATGGAAATTCAATCTATAACCTCCACTTAAGCGCTTCCCCCGAAAAATACGAAGGGCAGCATGTGCTCATCCCTACACCATTGAAATCCCTAGATGGCAAAAGAGAAGTTATGGAAATTGATTTATAATCTCAACATCCCGAATGTGGAGCGAAATTCCATCTTATATGTTCCCCAAACATGATAAATTATATATTTATGACATGAAAAAATTCAAGACGAACATTTGCACCATCGTTCGTAATTGTCCTCTTCCCTTTTACCGTCTTCCTTTCCTAATTCTTCTTTCCCACCCTAGCCAAATGTACCAATCGGTATAAAAGGTCCCAATCTAAGAATTTGGCTATGTATAAAAAATAACATAAAAACATATGGACAAAATTTCATATTTAAAAAAATTATTTTTAAATTATTATAAAAGCTACTAATAATTATTATAAATAATTTTTGAAAAAAAAAAGGTATATAGAAATAATTGTGATTGTGTTATTGAAAGCTTAATTAACATTAACTTAACAGATAATAAAAACTATTCATTATTAAATAGGGTAGACCAATGTCTGCTCTACTAATAACAACAACAGTAAAAGGCTGTAATCTGGAGTGGTATTCTGTATTGTGATAATCACGCCGCGACTGTCGCATATCTATAATTGGTATTCTATATGGTGATTGTCACAGTGATAGTCGCTTTTTTTTGTGATTTTAGGGTGACAGCTAATTTGGTGTCATTCATGATAAAAATAAATAAAAGTTTGGTTGTTTTTTAAGATTTAAGCCTTTTAGATTTTTTATGTTTTGGTTTTTTAAGATTTATGTTAAGTTTTTTATGTTTCAGGTTTTGTTTAAGTTGTAATAATTTTAATTTGTGTAATAAAATTATTAGTTTTTAAGTTTACGAATAAGAAATAAGTTTATTGATAGGATTTTCACTTCAAAATGAAGTCGCGAAAAATGCAAATGATTTAAAAAGAATGGAATTGAATAAAAAATGCTGTATTTATGTGTTAATATTTTTTTTTAATAAGTTTGAATTTTATTTTGGTTTTCAATTACATGTATAGATATTTATATTAATTAGTTATAAGTTTGCAAATGAATTTTAATCAAATTTGAACACAATTTTTTTTTTTCTTTTTCTTAACTTCACTTTAAGTTTTTTTTTAGTATTTGAAAATTTAGTTTATGAAATTTACTTTTAAGTTATTTTTTTTAATAATTTTTTTTATTTTTATAATTTTAGTTTATGATTACACTTGTTGCACTAATCAAATTAAAAACTTTAGTTTTGTTTTCTATTGTTTTGACACTTTGACATTTAATAAATTACTTGTGCTGCCATTTCCGGATTGTATTTTTCAAAATGCTGCCGTTTTCTTAAATTATTCAAGTGATCGCAATACAGAATACCAAAAAATTTTAGTGTCATCGTTGACTGTCACAATGGTGACTATCGTTTATCACAATACAGAATGCCACTCCTGCATTTTTCAATTAAATCTTATAATTTTATGTAAATCGTGCACGTAGTATTTTCCAACATTATTATAGAAAATTCATATCCACATTTTTTTGAGTCCACGCTTTCTTAAAGCCAGAGCTTAAATTAAAGTTATATTTCTGATGAATATTTTACTAACGAAAACAGTATTTGAAAATATTAACATTTTCGAATTGAAACAGAATTAAACAACTTTTTTAATGAATATTTCAAACTTTGCAAATTGATAATAAGACTTCCTATAACAATAACTACCTTAGTTGAGCGATGGTTTTTCTGTCTAAACAGAATTAAAATTACTTTTAGGAATATATGTGAACATTGAACAATTTTAATTGTCAACATTTAGCAAAAATGTCAATAGAAAAAGAAAGCCAAAGCAAACTGATGTTTGTTTTTGTAGTGCTTCCCCAATTGAAAATTCCACGCCTCGTCAATGATATATTTTTTTTTTTTCTTCTACGGAGGTGGCCCTAATATGTCAGAGCCGGCATGTAGGCTTTTTAGCCCTTTATGCCGTCCTCCACCCCTCAACTTAGTCGACCCTTTTGATAAAGGCCAATAGGTTTGGGGGATTTATCCTGCAGAAATTTTCTGAGGCTATGTAGTGTGTTTCCAGCAGCCTGAGTCTCAGCCTTGAAAGAGCTAAGCACTCTCCTACAAGGTGTGGAGAGGTTTCTTCCTCTTCCAAACAGTGTCTACAGGTTGGGTCGTCACTTAGTGCTAGTTTACACATGTGTTTATTCATGTGGTTATGACCAGTAAGTATGCCCACCATCTTCCTACAATCTCCTCTATTGAGAGTTAGCAGGAAATTGGTTATTTTGGTGTTTATTCTTGGTGCATATATTTTGGAGACCCTGTGGCCTTCCATACGCTCCCAAAGAATATTTGATTCCCTTTTCAGGGTGCTTTCTATTGATAGTTTAATATTACCAATAGATATACCAACTGCTGGTTCCGGACCATAAATGTTTCCCGCCGATGATCTGGCTAGTTCATCAGCCTTCTCATTTCCAGTCAGGCCACTATGACCCGGTATCCAGATCAGTTGTACCTTGTTTCGGAGCCCTATGAGGTTTAGGGCTTCCGAACATTCTCTCACCAATCTAGATTTGATGATGTTACTTTCAAGAGCTTTTAAGGCAGCCTGACTGTTACTAAATATTCTAATGACTTTGTTAGACCATCTTTGCTCTTTTATTATATTCACTGCTGCGTTTATGGCAAAGACTTCAACCTGGAAGACTGTGCAGTGTTTTCCAAGAGGAAACTGGAGTTCAAGTTGCTCTTTTTCAAAGAACACTCCAGCTCCCGCGCCTAGAGCCGTAAGGGATCCGTCACTGAAAATGTCCGAGGTATTTGAGGACCTGGCCTGCTCTTCTGAACCACGCAAGGTCTCTCTTGTCTGGATTTTTACTTCATATCTCTTCTTCAAAGATACGTATGTAGTGATGTCATCTGTTGGCATGAAGAACTCTTTTTGCTCCTCTTCTAAGTCCTTCCATAGCCTCTGATGTTTGTGCCTACATCCTCTAGTATTCCCTAGAGTTTGCAACCTTCTTGCAACTTTGAGGGCCTCCATTCTTCCATAAAGATGTAAGGGCGGAAGCCCAAGAAGTATTTGCATAGCCGCTGTAGGTGTGGTTCTAAAAGCACTTGTTGCACAGAGACACGCAAGTCTTTGTACTGCTTCTAGTTTTTTTATGGCATTTGCTGTGAATGTTCTCGGAACCCATGCAATGGGCCTGATACACACTTTGTATAGTCTTAAGGCTTTTTCGGTGTTAGACCCCAATTGTTGCCAAAGGCCCTTCTGCACTGCCATAGGACTTTCACGTCATTAGCACATTTCGTCTCGATATGTTTTGCCCAATTGAGCTTCTTATCAAGTACGATCCCTAGATATTTTACTTCATCTCGAAGTTCTAGGTTATTTCCTCCAATGGAACTTAGTTGGTCAGTCGCCTTCTATTGGTAAAGGCCACTAAATGTGTCTTGCTGGGATTTATGGTTAATCCATTCGCCTGACATCATTCGGTGGTTAAGTCAATGGCATTTTGCATTTGTGTGCATAGACGCCTCATATAACCTCCTCTTAGAAGAATACTAACATCATCGGCAAAGCCGTGTGTGTTGAATCCTTCCTCGTTCAGTATACTTAGGAGTTCGTCTACCAACATGTTCCATAGTAAAGGCAATAGAACACCTCCCTGGGGGGCATCCTCTAACCGCCTTCACCGAACTTTAGTAGTTTCATCTACCTGAATGAACAGATGACGTTGTTCCAACATCTTTTCTATCCATCTCAGTATTGTGTTGTTTACTCCGTGCTTTCCTGCTCCGTTTAGAATTGACTTAAAAGTTGCCTTGTCAAAAGCCCCTTCAATGTCCAAGAATGCACAGAGTGTTATATCTTTCTTCACGATAGCCTCCTCTATATGGGAGACCACTTCTTGAAGAACTGAGTCAGTAGACTTACTTGCCTGATAGGCATGTTGTTTACGGTTCAGGGGTACTCTGATCAAACATATATCCCTAATATACCTGTCCACCAGTTTCTCTAGGCATTTTAACAAACACGAAGAGAGACTGATAGGTCTGAAGCTAGTAGGGAGTGCATAGTTTGTTTTCCCTGGTTTAGGGATGAAAGCGACCCCCACTTATCTCCATTCTTTTGGAATATATCCAAAGGCTATACAGGTTGTGAAGATTCTTGAGAGCCATTTGCTTATGCTTTTCCTGCATTTTTGAAGCATAATAGGCCAAATTCCATCCGGACCCGGAGCTTTGTATGGTTCGAAAGAGTTGATAGCCCAGTCTAAGACCTCAGGCCATACTATCTTTCTTGCCATAGACCAATCCGAACGGTTTGGTATGGTAACTTCCTGGATAGTATCTTCTAGAGGCAAATCTTCGAGTCTACTCACCGGAAAGTGTGTTCGAAAGAGGACTCTATATGTTTCTTCTTTCGATACTGTGTAGGATCCTTCTGATGTTTGCAGATTGTGTAACTTTGCTACTGGATCCCTTTTCAGGGCCTTAAGCAAAGCCGCTCCATCTGCAATATCTTTGATTCCTTCACAGAACTTTTGAAAGGACTGTTTCTTTGATTTCCGAATCAGTCCTTTGTATTCTCTTCTAGATTCACTATAGGATTTCCAATCATCTTCTTCATGAGTTTTTAAGGCTCTATTCAGAAGTTTTTTGGCCTTCCTTTTTAGCTGCTCCAGATCTTTCTTCCACCAAGCAGTTTTTGTGTCTTTCGGTTTTCTGGTGACCGGACAAGATGCTTCGAAAGCCTCCGTTAACAGATTTGTCAGTTTTTCAACTGATTTAGAGTTATGTCTATGGTTTCTTGTCGCCTGGAGTTTACAAATGCATGTATCCTTCCAGTGTTTACGTTTATCTGACCAAATTTGACACTTAGTTAGCGTTTCGATCTTTTATAGCTTTAGCGCTATCGAGATCGATATACACGTATAAAAGAGAGCCTGACTAATATTAGTAGCCCCAGTTGCTCTTTTATACGACTGGATCGCTGCCTTCAACGGGACCCCTACAAAGCTGGGAGATATCCCATTCCAAGTGAGCATGAGTTGGAACAACTTTTACTGAATCAATTCACCTTGCTCGTTAGTAATGCTACCATCGACTACCTGAACGATTGTATCGAACTCTCTTCTAGGTGCCTGCGCGTAGCTGACAGCCTGTCGAGAGGACGTTTTCGTCTCTCTAGCCTTTGATAGTCCCTTTGGCTTCTGAGCACCCTTTTTGGGACCCTTCCACCTACAGGATTCGACAACGTTTTTTGGCCTTTCGGTTTCTGGGTAACAGTTTTTGGGACCCTTCTACCTTCAGGATTCGAAGTTGATGATGTCGCAGCATGGAGACCAACCTTTAGGTTAGCCTTCCCAAGACCGTCTTTGTGGACAGTCTTCTCTACATCATCTTTCTCTTCCTAAGTTAGACCGTTTGAGGGACCAGCTTCTTGAGAGCTTTGCGGGGGAGGATTCATAGCCGCATTACGCTTAGCCATTTTCCGCCTTTTCTTTTCAGAACCGCAGATGTTCTTTTTCTTCCTCTTACCTCTTTCCTGAATGGTCGAACCATAACCAGTAGTCTGTAATTCTACAGACACGCCAGCAATTGGTTCGATGTCCTCAAGAAGAAGGTTTTCCACAGAGACACTTAGTAAATCACTTGCCATGTCACCTGATTTACCAACTGTCCCCGGGGTCAAGGCTACGAAGACCTGTGTTGCCGCAGGAGAGGTATGCAATAACTGGCTCTCCCCAGAATCCGTAGAACCTGCCTCCGTAGAGGGCGGATTTGTCAGATTAACTGACTTACCACCTGGGGTATAACTGCTTGTTTTGTTCATTGCATGTTTTTGTGATTTTTTGGTCTGCCCCGGAAATCCGGTATTTGTCATATCTGACAAACGTCCCCCTATCCGCCACCTGGGGAGGCACCCGATGGAGGAAATCACAGAAAACCGCACACGGGCAATGATATATTAGTTTTTCATTTCCAAATCGGTAAAAATGTGAATGCTCCGTGCTTCACCTTGCAAAAACAGCTAAAAAACACAAAAATTAAGGACCCAATGGATTTTTTTTGGCCTCGTAACTTAGTTACCTCGGTATCGCAATATAGAATTTATATCCAAAGCTTTATTAAAATAGAACAACAAATGTGGAATCCCCATACTTCAGTTTGCTAGAAAAATTTTTTTTTCAACCAAGCCTTAAGAAGCTGAAGGTTTTTTAAACAGCAATCAAAATAAAATGTGAAACCTTCTATTGTATTCGGTTACACTATGTAGTTACATAGTTAAAACACCAACCGATGATCCAGTTTTGTTAAATAGATAACTTTTAGTAGATTATTAAAAACAACAACAAAATGAAACTCACAATTTATCTAAGTATTTTTGTTAATTTAAATGTTTCTTTCTGAGTTGAAATATTTATATTTGATTAATGTACCATTTAAAATGATACAACAATTTTAAATTAAAATTTTGATTAAAAGTTCTTAAAATTGGAATTAGACTTCTGTTTTAATATATATATAAGTACATGACATCATGAATATGAATTAATTGAATATAGTCTGTAAACTAAAAAAAATATTAACGTATAATCACCAAAATAAAAAAATAAAAACAAAAAACGAATGAATCTCAAAAAGGATTTTGAATCAATTTTATCTTAAGATAGAATAAGATATCCTGGGAATAAAAAGCAAAAGAAAATAACTTCGTCAATTTATTTAATCAAGCATGTACACCTGGGAAAATTTGTGTGCTATACTTAGGTGAATTTCTTCAGTTAAAACCAAATAAAGCAGTTTTATCCCGTATAATCCTCCAGATATATACATACTATAGTTTTTTTCTAAAATTTGTTCATAAGTCTTTTAAGACTTCGGTTTTTTTTTTCAATTTGAAGTAAACGTTTTATATATACGCATAACCGTTTTACTGGACAATAACAAAAATTTAATAAAATAATAAAAGTGGATTTATAAAGATTAAATTGAAACAATCAAATCTAAATGACTTAGAATTTATTTTATAGGTATACGTGAATTACTCCATAAGTTTGAGATTATTTTTCTTTTCGAAATTTTACCATTTTTTTATAATTTATTTTTTCTGTACCTAAATTTTGTATCGACTCAATTTGCAAGTATATAGATATTTTTTTTTATTTAATATGTATGCAATGAATAATTTAGCTAACACGTCCCCCATGCCAGTTAAATATTTGGGTATCGCCGTAGTTATAGCGTGAAGAATGTTGTTTACAATTTTACTGCAGCGATAAACATACATTTTTAATTTGAAGTTATAGGAATGCTAAAAATTGTTTAAGAAAAAAATTTATTCCCAATTTTAAACGATTTACTTCTATATTTCATATAAAATCTATTTTTTTTTTCTATTGCTATGCATTTTTACTCTTCTTGTGAAATAATAACGTAGATTTCTTATAACACTCTTAGCTTGAAATGTTAAAATTTAAATCAAAATTTTTAGAACATTTTTTACAATCACATAACTTTATATGAAAACTATAAGAAACCCCCGCAGTCTGGTTTAGAATCGACAGGGAAACATTTTCTGAACAAGTCGCTGACCCAGACGCGCAACTGTCGACTTCCTATTCAAGTGCTTACATTATCTTCATGTGGTGACTCCTGGGAACTGTCTTACATAGCATCCGCTGGTAACCAGGCCAAAAGTCCGTCAAGATCCTCAAACTTTTGAGGTTGGCATAAGGCTGACTCCCGATTTAAGAATTTGCAGTTGGAATGTAAGAACATTCTGTCATCCAGCTGCATCTAATAAGATTGAAAATATTCTCTCGTAGTATAAAGCAACATTACTGCGATACAGGAAATCCGATGGAAAGGATCTTGCATGTTAAAAAAACGAACATGCGATATATTTTACAGCTTCCACGAAAAGCATCATATAATTGGATTCGAATTCGTAGTGGGAAAACGGTTTAGAAGAAACGACATTGACTTTACACCTGTTAATGAACATCCGTTATCCGTATCAAAGGCAAATTCTTCAACATTAGCCTGACGCACCAAACACGAATATCCAATGTTAAAAAATTGTCACAATAAAATTATTTTTAATAAATCTAAACCTTTGTCCTGTTGAAAGTATATGACCACAATGTACAATAGTAAAATTAATAGCAAACTACAACAAAATAAAAAAAAGAAAGTCCAGTCATGGGACTGGCGGTAGTAAGTGAAGCAACATTTAAATGCAGATGATTGAGATTAAGGGCTGAGGGTCGATTAAATTAGACAATTTTCATTATATTCTAAAAAAGATACAATAGGATTTTGATAACTGAAGAAGCAAACAAATATTTTTGATTGGAATTTATGTAAATATCGTGTAAAAACCGTATCGATCGTTGTTTTATAAACAATATAAAAATTCTTTAAATATAATGTATAATATGCATATAATATAACAATGCAATATAAAAATTTAAAATATGTAATTTTTAATTGAATTTTTTAAGTAGTACCGAGTTAACTCTTGAAAAATTAAGAAAAAACTCTAAAAACTTTATATATTAAAAGACTAAAAACAAAATTAAAAGTATTTTTTATGTTAACATCAATCACTTCTTCATGTATTATTTTTAATTTAAGATTAGTAATTTTTAATTTTAAAATTTTTCATCTTATAAAATAAAGAAAAGACAAAAAAAGAAAAATTTAAAATATGTAATACCTATAACAATACAATATACAGGGTGGTCCGGTTTAGAGCAAAAAGTTTTTAAGGGGTGATTCCTTGGAGTATTTTAGGAAAAAAATTGTTCTAGAAGAGGGGTCTATCTTTAAATTTACCTGGGCTACAGAGGGTTAAAGAAAATCTGATTAGAAAAATTATGTCTAAAGAATATCAACTACAACTCAGAAGAAATTGAAACTAGAGCAACATTTTCTTCATAGCTTTTTTTTAGAATTAATACACCTAATTAACTGTATATGTTGAATGAGTATCAGACTTACCGATTTTGAATAATAACTGCATAAACTTAAAATTTTGCTTTTAAAAACTGAAAATTTTGTAAAAAACGTTGATTATCTCGAAAAAATTCGCTATTTTTTTTTGTTTATTGTGTTGATGCGCTACATCATCCCCTACAACTTTTTCATAAGCAACTTTCATATCAAACTTGACATTTTTCATGTAAAGTGAAAGATATAATACGTCGAGATAATCAACGTTTTTTACAAAATTTTCAGGTTTTAAAAGCAAAATTTTAAGTTTATGCAGTTATTATTCAAAAACGGTAAGTCTGATACTCATTCAACATATACCGCTAATTAGGTGTATTAATTCTAAATAAAAGCTATGCAGAAAATGTTGCTCTAGTTTCAATTTCTTCTGAGCTGGAGTTGATATTCTTTAGACATAATTTTTCTAATCCGATTTTCCTTAACCCTCTGTAGCCCAGGTAAATTTAAAGATAGATCCCTCTTCTAGAACAATTTTTTTCTTAAAATACTACAAGGAATCACCCCTTAAAAACTTTTTGCTCTAAACCAGACGATCCTGTATAAATTTAACACAAGTAATTTTTAATTCAATTTTTTAATTAAAGCTTTAATTATTTACTAAAAAGAAAATTAAAAGTATTTTAAAAATAAAATATTAATAATCAATCACTTTTTTATTTCCAAAAATTATAACCTTTGCTAAATAGGTATGCATATATATATGTATGTAGGTACCAATAATTTTTTTTTTATATATGTAGACCAATTGTTTTTTTTATATAGCATACCATACACAAACTTAAATTAAAACAATAATTTTTCAAATGCCTTAGCTCAATAACCAAACCAAGCAAAATATCATTAGTTAAAAGAGGTAAAACTTACATTAATTTATCGTATACAAAATTTATTATGAGAGAGAAAAGGTACAAGACAAATGTTAGCCTTTTGCTTTATGCTGTAAAAAAATTTTGCGTTCCCATTACATACTTCTTTGTAATTGTTTGCGGTTCCATTATTTATATGAGGCAAGGTGGCAAAAAATGTTTGTTCTAATTTAGTTTGTTCCCTCATACGATGATGAATTCTCATGTTTTATTATTTTAATATTTTCGTATTAAACATTATTATTTTCTTATATACCTATTAAAAATCTTAATTTATAATTACATTACAATAATATAAAATATTATTAAATATTTATTATATTGTATACGATTATAAAATAATACTGAGGACAACATCTATTTACAAATCACAGAATTTAAAGAATATGATAACGCTGTTTTAGTTAGGTCACCTAAAAATCTTATGCATAGTTGATATAATTTAGAAAATAATATTGTTAAATATTTCAACGAAATTTTTGTTCAAGATTTTTTTTCGAAATCAATATATTAATCAACAAATTTTTTTAAAAATTATTAACTTCTTTTTTTATTTAATTTCAGCCAACTTTTTTTGTTACTCTCTTTTGTTTATATATTTATTCTTTTTCTTGCACGTTAAATTCTTATTATCGTTTATTTCTTACAATTTTCATCAAATTTGCATATGGGTTTGTTTTTTTTTTTTTTGTTTGTTTTTTTATTCACAATCTGTATGTTAATTAAAAATAATACAATAAGTGAATATGTTTTTGACTGACTTAGTTAATAATAGACATGTGAAATTACAATCCAATAAAAGTAATTTCTTAATTTATAATAAAAAATATATTGATAATAATGTCAAGAAATTTCTACAGATCTCCTGGTGTATTTCGTTGTAATCTTGTATGTTGTGTAATATTCATAAGTGTACTTGCTATTACATTGGGATGACTATTTAATCTAGCACGATATCTCTGGCTGTGTCGGTGAATTTCGTCTTGGACCGTCGACACTTGCAAATCATTGTGTATTATGTAATTTGGCACAAACCAAGGTGCATCAACTAAGGCTCGCAGTACCTTATTTTGGAAGCGTTGTAATATTTCAATATTAGTTTTTTTGGCTGTTCCCCATAATTGTATACCATAAGTCCATATTGGTTGGAGTATCATCCTATATATCAGCAATTTGTTTCCCAGTGTCATTTGAGACCTTCTACCGACAAGCCAATACAATTTCCTGAAATTTGTGCTTAGTTGGATTCTTTTTGTGTAGATGTGCTTTTTCCAGGTCAGACGGCGATCCAGATGCATTCCAAGATACTTGACACTTTCTGTTTGAGGAACAGCATTACTATTTAAAAATACTGTAGGACATGTATCCCTCCTTAATGTGAACGTAACGTGATTAGACTTAGTTTCATTGGCTTTAATCTTCCATTTGTTCAACCATAATTCGATATTGTTTAAGCTCTCTTGCACGAGCCCAGAAGCCACATTCTTATCCTTGTGCGATGCAAGTATGGCTGTATCATCGGCAAATGTAGCTATCATTGTGTTTGTTGTTTGCGGTAAATCGGCAGTGTATAGCAAGTAAAGCACTGGACCTAGAACGCTACCTTGTGGAACTCCCGAATGAATTTCTTTGAGGCTGGTAAAATATTCATTTTGTTTGACAAAATAATAGCGATTTTCCAGATAGCTTTTTAACAATTCATAGTAGTGATATGGCAAATTTTGTTTTAATTTATAGAGAATTCCTTTGTGCCAGACTTTGTCGAATGCCTGGCTTATGTCGAGAAAAACTGCAGAGCAATAATTTTTGTTTTCAAAATCTTCATTTATTTTATTTACAATTCTATGTATTTGTTCCACTGTGGAATGTTTATGCCTGAAGCCAAATTGGTGTGCCGGGACTAATTTTTTTTGCTCAACTATTGGTTGAAGTCGTCGTAGGATTAGTTTTTCCATCACTTTAGATAACACTGGAAGAATACTGATTGGCCGATATGATTTGACGTCTTCAGATATTTTGCCTGGTTTAAGTATCATTAGGATTTGCGAAATCTTCCATTGGTTCGGGAAAAATTTGAGCCTTACGACCGCATTGAAGATTTGTGTCAGTTGAATAAGGCCCCGTGGTGAAATTTGCCGTAATATGTTTCCAGTGATCAAATCATATCCTGGTGACTTTTTCCCGTTGATTTCCTGCATTATTACTTGGTTTACCTCTTTTTTATTAAATTTTTTTATTGGTAACTCCATCTGATAAGCAGCTTCCATATGTTCTTGTATCTCTTTTTCGACTTCCGAGTTTGTTGGTAGAGGCCAAGGTGTGAATACGCTAGCAAGGTGTTCTGCGAATGCATTGGCTTTTTCTTCATCATTTCTTGCCCATTTGCCATTTAGCTGTCGAATTGGTGGGTTTGACTTTTGAGGCTGTTTGACTTTTTTTGTTGCCTTCCACAGATCATAGTCAGTTGTTTTGGTTGCCGTCGGTTTAGACAGATATTGTTGAACTGCTTCATTGCTTTCTTTTTTTAGCTCATATTTTAGTTCCTTAATTATACGATTTAGCTGTCTTTTGATGTTCCTTTTTTGTTCTGGGATTCTTGTGTTTTTCCATTGTTGCCTTAGACTGCGCTTATTTTCAATCATTTCCCTTATTTTACGCGAAGTTCGATTTGTAATAAGCATGTCAAAGGAATCGGGTGTAGCTGCCCAAGATGCTTGTTGTATGTTGTTGGTGAAGTTGTTGACAGCAATTTCAATGTCTTCCTTTGTTTTCAACGCAATGTGTAGATTGAGTTTACAATCTAGATGTTCCCGGAACTGAACCCAATTTGTTTTTCGGCTGCATAACGTCGGAAGTTTCTCCTTTTTTATTACCGAATAATGTAGAGTCATAATTATTGGCGAGTGATCTGATGATAATTCTAACAAAGATTCTATCTTTAATTTTTTAAGATCAATTCTTTTTGCAATAAAGAAGTCTAGTAAATCTGGAATTTTATTTGTATCAGATGGCCAGTATGTTGGAGTATCAGGTGATATAAATTGCAAATTTCTGCTTTCCATTGACATTAGAAGCTCTCTACCCTTGTACGTGATTAATCTGGATCCCCAATGGGTATGTTTCGCGTTGAAATCTCCACCACATATAAATTTGTCTCCAAGTGTATCGAGAAATTTGGTAAACTGGTGTCTATTTATAGTATGTCGTGGAGGGCAGTACACTGATGAGAATATATATTTTCCCTGACTTAGTGAAACCTCAATGTTGGTTGCTTGTAGGTAATCAAACGAATATTTTGAAGTTTCGGCATGTTTAATGTTTGTTTTGATTAATATTGCTGCCCCTCCGCGAGCTCTTCCACTTGGGTGATTAGTAGTATATATTTCGTAGCCTTTCATTTTTAAATAAGATTTTTTTGTGAAGTGTGTCTCTGAAATTAGCATTATATCAATGTCATGGGTTCTTAGAAAATATTTTAGTTCCTGTGCATTTTGACACAGACCATTGGCATTCCAGAGAGCAATCTTAGTATTGTTTTGAGACATTTATGCGAGCTTAGACACGATAGTAGTCAAGAGTGTTAACATTCCTGACATTTGTGACATGAGTGTTTTCATCATAGTTTTTAATTCAGACATATCATTATTTTCCGTTGTAACATTTTCATATGGGTTTGTTGCAAACAAATGAATTCGTACATGAGTGCATAGGCATACTGCATATTCTAATTGTGATGGATATTCTTTGATGAGAACTATGAGAAGAGATTAGATTATGACAAATCATAAATTAGAAGATATGGAACCAATTACATGTAATTCTGCACGCAGAAAATTTGATGCATGATATCTCTATTTCTAATTTTTGCTGCGCAGCGGCAGAGCTACCAACACGAAAGATTGTAAAAATTATCATTTTACTCATACTAATGAAAAAATAATGACAAACGTCATAAAATTTGTTTAATATTTACATATTTATTATTGTTTTTTGTGGAAAATAGGTTATAATCAATTTTGTAAAAATTTATTTTAAATTAAGTAATTGAATAAAAACTAATTAATTTGAAATGAACGAAAATTTCCATAGTCTAGATTTTCTTTCTTTTTTGTTGCAATATTCATCATAAATTTTTAAAATATTTAGATATAACAAAATATATGCACAACAAACTAGCATTATATAATTATATTTTGTTACATTCATGATAGTGATAGAGAACAAAATATGTGATTAAATTTTTTTCAAAAATTATTAAATTAAAACTTTTATTAAACACTTTTAATAACATTTAACTTTAAAAATTTTCAAAAATTATTTTATTTTGTAATTTATTACTACACAAACAAATTGCATGTGTATCAATGGCGGCAATTATCTACATTATTTCAAAACAAAACAATTTTTGACAAATAAAAAATATGCATATGTGTCTGGCACGCAGATATGTGATGCATGAGAATTCTGCACATGTATGTCCCACATTAAAGAAATGTTTTTGATATTTTATCTTACAGTTGTAAAAGAAAAATATTTGATTAACTTTTATTTTCATTCAAAAAATAAAGTTTCAAAAAAACATTCATCATAAAAAGTAACACAATATACCTTTATTGAAGTGCTGAAGCACACTAACACAAAAATAAAATAAATTTCATAAATATATAATTTTTTGAATAAATTTGAAATAGGGTAAGACGAGTTACCAAGTGTAGGGTGGCTATTACACATCAATCATTCATCCATATATTGTCAATATATGGATGAAAAGAATGATGACCGATTACACATCAATCATGCACTCATCAATCTTTTTACCTATATTTTGACATTTTGCAATGACATATTGTGGAAGTGTTCTGAATTTATTGATAATTTCGAAACATATATGCATATTGAAAATATAATTTCTGGGCGAATGTTTTTTTTGAGTGCAGTTTAAATTGAATTAAAGTAAATGTTGCGTATAAAAAGCAACAAATTATTTTTTTGCACATTTCAATAATATATCAATTATGTTTTTACAATAATAACTGTACTTATCAAAATTAATATAAAATTGTTCTTTTTAGAACTACATATATGTTTAAATATGAATAAAGAAGCGGCTGCTGGTGTCGCATTACTATTATGTATTGCAGCGAAGATGCGCGAAGATGAGGAGAAAAAATATGAAAACCTGAAACGGAAATATTGGGTTAAGCCATCTTTACAGCATAGGCCCTACTTCGACTTAGAAAATAAATTGTTGACACACTTGTTAAGTGATGGCGAGGACAATTTCAAAAATTTCTGTCGTCTTAACATAGAAATTTTTGAAAATTTGCATTCGATGGTAAGTTATTAATAAGAAAATCAAAAGTTCATTAAAACACTAAATAAATCTCATGTCAATATAGGTGCGAACTAAAATCCAAAAAAACAGAATCACATGAGGGAAACGATTTCCAGCAGGGTGAGGCTTGCTACGACTCTACGATTTATAGCAAGTGGCTGTTCGCAAAAAAGTCTAGAGTTCCTCACAAGAATATCACAACCTACCATATCAAAATTTATTCCGGAGGTTGTGAAAGCAATTTATGATAGCTTAAAAGGAGAATATTTAAAAGTAAGTACTTAGTATTTAGTAAATAAATTATACAAATTCAAATAAGTAACAATACAAATAATATTGTATTAAATTATAATATACAAAAATAAAATAAGTAACAAGTTAAATAAAATAAGGCTATTCTATTTAAGAATGCTTATTCTTTAGTGCTAAGCTCCTGACAATAGTAGTAGTTTTCCACATTTCTAAGTTGATAAATCAGTATAATTTGATAAATAAATACTCGAAAAACATTGCAGATATTGTAGTATAAACTTGCACTACCGTACTTAATTAAGCGATGAAATTTCGATGAAATTTTGCTACATAAACAGGACGAATTACATAGGTAATTTCTTTAGATTTCCATAAATATACCCATAGCGATTCCACCCATTTAAAGGACATTCATCTAAATCAACATTTGCTTCAAATATAATAAATTAAATACATATTTTTAATATCATTTTCTAAGTTTTCATATGGGTCTTCTTTTATTTGATTTTCTTTTTTGATGAAAAATATTTTTAAATCTAAAATAAAGAAACGAAATTTAAATATAAAAGTTATTTTATACACACAGACAAATGACAATATTTTTTCCATAACGATATAAAAGTACTATTTTATTTCCTTTTTCCACACCACCTTTGAGGGAAAGAAATAGGAGCGTTTTTTTTTATGTGGTTTCCCCAAGAGGCCTACTCCACACTTATTTATTTACAGTTCAAAAAAAAAAAATTCAATTCTTCAAAAATTATAACAATAAAATAAAAAATTTGAAAAAAAAACAATTCATTTAAAATAAACAAAAAAATTTTAAATAAAAAAAATCCAATTCTTGAAAACTAAATTTCAGTAAATACTTAATATCTGCATAACGAATTTCAAACTTAAAAATAAAACACTATAAAAAACAATAATAATTAAATAATTTAATTCGATCAATAAATTCAAAATGCCTGAAATACTAAATTAAAGTATTTTCCACTGAAAGTTGACAGCACCCTCATGCTGACTCCCTTACCCGTAAAAATTACATAGTTTTGAGAGACGCAATTGAAGCCTCGGATACGATCGAAATTATTGAAAATAGACCCGGCAAACGTTTAAACGACTCCGATTAAAGAATTTGCAGTTGGAATGTAAGAACATTCTATCATCCAGCTGCATCTAACAAAATTGAAAATATTCTCTCGCAGTATAAATCAGACATTACTGCGATACAGGAAATCCGATGAAAAGGATCTGGCATGTTAAAAGAATGAACATGCGATATATATTACAGCTGCCACGAAAAACATCACATATTTGGATGCGGATTCGTAGTGGGAAATTGGTTTAGAGGAAACGTCATTGATTTTACACCTGTTAATGAACGTCTAGTGGTCATCCGTATCAAAGACAAATTCTTCAACATCAGCCTAATATGTGTGCACGCACTAACCGACGAAGCGGAGGACTTCACGAAAGATGAATTCTACGACATCCTAGATAAAACATAGGTGTCCTGTCCTGAGTGCGATGCGAAAATCGTGCTTGGAGACTTCAATGCTAAAATCGGTAAGGAAGGAATTTTCGGCAAAACGGTTGGTAACCATAGTCTTCACCCCACCACCACAGATAATGGATACCGAACAATCGATTTGCAGAAGACGTAATATGGTTATAAGTAGCACAAATTTCCCCCATAAAAATATCTACAAATCTACCTGGCTATCTTCGGATGGACGTACAGCGAATCAAATTGACCACATTATGGTTGACGCCCGACATGCTACCAGTGTGTCGGATGCACGTACCTATCGAGGAGCTAACATCGACTCTGACCACTTCCTAGTTGTGGCCCAGTTCAGAGCACGAATATCCAATGTTAAAAAAGGGCGCACCAGCCAAAATATGAAGTTTAACATTGGTAGACTTCAAACACCTGAGGTAGCCTTAGTATACAAGGAGCGAGTAAGCGATATAATCAATAACACACCTCTACAAGATAATTCCGTCAACGAAAAATGGAAACAATGCGCAAACATCATCACGATGGCTGCTACACATACCGTGGGTTTTGAAACACCTCGCGTGAGAAACCCATGGTACGACGATGAATACTTAGCAAAGGCGGTAGAGAAAAATGATGCCTACAGGTAAGCGCTGCAACGTAAAACAAGAGCAGCTCAAGAAGAGACGAGAAGAAAATTTTAAGGCGCAAAAAACGTTTATTCAAAAGTCACAACTTTTGGATATAGAGTCAAACCGAGACAGAGGCAAGGTACGTAGATTTTATAAAAAAGCCAAGCAGCTTGCACCTGGTTTCAAGTCCCGTACACACGCGCTGAAGGATGATTCGGGAAATTTGGTAATCGATACGCAAGGGATATAAGAGATATGGAAACAGCATTTTAAGAACCTGCTGAATGGCGCAAACATAGAAAACACAGATACGCCTCGCCCTAACCCAGTCAACTCCGAAGATTCAGATACACCCAGTCCTGCAGAAGTGGAAGCAGCTATCCGAAAATTAAAAAACAACAAAGCTGCTGGACAAATAACCTGCCAGCTGAACTTTATAAGGCAGGAGGTGAAGTGATGATTGAATTCATGCACCAAATCATCAAACAAATCTGGATCGAGAAGAGCATATATGATGACTGAAGTTTAAGTTCAATACCTCCAATATTCACAAAGGGCGATTCCATGTCCTGCGCCAACTATAGAGGAATATCCCTATTAAACGTTGCGTATCCTTTCCAATATTCTGTGCGAGCGATTGGAGCTCCATTGTAACGCTGTGATAGGAAACTATCAGTGCGGCTTCCGTTCTGGTAAATCAACCACCGACCAGGTGTTCGCATTTAGGCAGATCCTGGAGAAGGCCCTCGAATTTCAAATCGATATGCACCATCTTTTTATCGATTTTAAATCTGCCTACGACAGCATACATCGTACAGTGCTTTACGAATCAATGTCGGAATTTGGTTTCCTAGCCAAACTTATCCGTTTGTCAAAAATGACCCTGGAAAACACCCGGTGTGCTGTGGTGATTGGGAGGCACATTTCTGATTCATTTCGAACGTGCTGCGGATTTCGACAAGGCGATGCGCTGTCATGTAATTTCTTTAATCTAGTGTTGGAGCATATAGTGCGATATTCCGGTGAAGGAATGTTATGTGAATGTGAACACACAGGGCACTATATTTTACAATTCGGTGCAGTTCCTGGGTTTCGCTGATGACGTCGATATTATCGGAACCTCACGACGAGCAGTCATCGAAGTCTTTACACAGACTGAAGAGGAAGCAGGTAAAGCGGGTCTTCTCATAAATGAGAATAAAACAAAATATATGCTGTCAACAAATAAAATGTCCTCACAACATCATATAGGACACAACATCACTGTCGGCTCATATAATTTTGAGGTATTTCAGGAGTTTAACTACCTTGGAACCAACATCAACTCCACCAATAACATCGATGTTGAAGTAAGGCGAAGAATTACCCTTGCAAACCATTGCTACTTCGGTTTGTCGAAGCAACTGGGTTCAAAGCTCCTATCCCAAAATACCTAGGCAAAATTATACAAAACGCCCATTCTTCCGGTGCTGCTATATGGTTCTGAATCGTGGACATTACCAAAAGCAAGCGAGCATGCACTTGGTATCTTTGAGAGAAAAATTCTTCGTCACATTTATGGTCCTGTGTCTGACGAAGGGGTTTCAAGAAGATGTCGAACTATACCAGCTGTTCAACGACATGGACCTAGCTAAAAAAAAAGTCAGAATAAGACGGCTTCATTGGCTAGGCCATGTAGAGCGTATGTGAAACTGTTCGAATCCAAGCCCCAGGGAACCCGTCGTCGAGGGAGGCCACACCTTCGTTGGAGAGATTAAGTATCGGCAGATATAAAAAAACTCCAAATCACCAACTGGAGAGATTGCGCTCGTGACCGAAATCAGTGGAGGACAATTTTGCGCCAGACCCAGGACCTTCAAAGTCTGTAGCGCTCAGCAACTAAGTAAAGTAATTTTATTACATTTACAACTTTTATTGCAATTATATCAAATTTTATTTCAAAAATTTTAATAACATATCTCAAAGATAAACAAATATAGTTGCAAAGTATACTATATTTCTTCACACAAAAACCACTTTCTAAACTTGCAAAATACGAAGATACGAATATGCGTGACGAGTACTAATAATAAATACTTATAAATATTCAGAGTAATTTCAGAACATTTATAAAATATAAATATTTAAATATTAATCAATTATTCTAAGTATTTGTAAATTATAATTTTATTAATTTTTTTATTCATTTTATTATTATTATTTAAATAACAATAATAATTACAATAATAATAATTTATAATACCGTACGTATTATAATACCTACCTAACTGTTGTGAAAATAAAATTTTAATATATGCATTGAAAAGTGCTTTCCAAATAAAACAAAAAAATATAAACCTGAAGGAGGCCTGCGGTTTTATCTACAGGTCCACTGTTTAATAAATAAATAAATACCTAAATAAAAAATATAAAAAAATAGTTATAGATAGATCAAACAATATTGTAAATTACTAGCTATTCCTGGCGTAACATTCGCCGGTCTAGCATTAGCATTATAAGTGAAACAATTTATTTTATTTATTTTTTTTAAAAAAATTAATGTTTTACATATTTTGTGAGTGAAACTTACTTATAAGACGTTTGGTACATAAAATGTTTTAAACTCGCGTCACGCTAAATTGTGAGTCACTAATGTTATTCATATAATATACATTCATATACATTCTAAATGTAGGTACAAAAAATATTTATTTTGCTGTGTTTCTTTTGTTTTTTAGATACATACAGAGACAGACAGTATTCACGTAGTAATAATAAGAATAATAAGTAAATTAAAATGTGGATTTTGTTGTTGTAGATTATACGAATACGTTACGTAATTATTTATTGCTCTGATCAGAAATAAAAAAAAAAAAACAATTTGTTTTTTTCTCCATTAAATACAAACAACAAAACAAGAAACAAAATTTGAAGTTCTCTTCTCATAGTTCTCATCAAACAATATCCATCTCCATCACAATTAGAATATGCAGTTGTATGCCTAATGCCTATGCGCTCATGATTGATTCATTTGTTTACACACAAGTCCATATACAAATTTGGTAAAAATTGTAAGAAATAGACGATAATGAGAATTTAACGTGCAAGAAAAAGGAAAAATTTATTAAACAAAAGAGAGTAACAAAAAAAGTTGGCTGAAATTAAATATAAAAAAGTTAATAATTTTTAAAAAAAATTGTTGATTAATATATTGATTTGGAAAAAAAGTTTTCGACAAAAACTTTATTAAATTCTGTGATTTGTAAATAGATTGTCCTCAGAATTATTTTATAATCGTATACCAATATAATAAATATTTAGGTTTACTAAAATTTATAAATTTTAAAAAATAATAATGTTTATAACTCCAAAATTATTACTGACAAAAATGTTAATAATATTTTATATTATTGTAATGTAATTATAATTTAATATTTTTAATAGGTATACATATAAGAAAATAATAATGTTTAAAACGAAAATATTGAAATAATAAAAGATCAGAATTAATCATCGTATAAGGGAACAAACTAAATTTGAACAAACATTTTTTGCCACCTTGCCCAATATAAATAATGTAAACAAATCGAAAGAAGTATATATTCGAATTATTGTAGATATTGTAGTATAAAATTGCAGTACCGTACTTAATTACGCACAAAAAGGTGATTCTACCTAAGTTACTGTCAAGATCATAAAAAAAAAGAAGAATAATGAGAAAGCAACATTTTTTTACAGTATAAAGCAAAAGACAAATATCTATTTTGTACCTTTTCTCTCTCATTAAAAATTTGGTATTCGTTAAGTAAAGGTAAATTTTAACTCTTTTAACTTGATATTCTGCGTGTTTTGGTGTTTGATAAAAATTGTGTTAGATTTTAGATTTACGTAAACTAAGAGGGCATATTTTTGTTAATAGAAATAGATAATAAACTATTTAGTAAAAGTTATAATTTGTGATTAATAGAAGTGATTTATAAAAGTGATTGATTATTAAAATCATACTTTTAATTTTGTTTTTAGTGTTTTAAAATTTAAAAAATTGAATTAAAAATGCCTTATTTTAAATTATATATTGTATTGTTATATTAACATATTTTAAATTTTTTTGTTTTTTTATCTTTTCTTTATTTTTTAAATTGAAAAAATTTAAATTATAAATAATATTTAAAAAAAATTTAAATTAAAATATAAATAAATTAAAACTTAAAAATTAAAAATTACATACATAACGTATCCTAAATTTTTAAAAATAACTAGTAGGAACGGCCCCTGCTCACGCACGGTATAATCATTTAAATAAACTTTATCACAAAATTATATCTTAATTTATCTAAACCAACTCTCTTTCATAAAAAGAGAATAACAGACTTATCATAGAGAAAAAAGATATAATAGATCGCGCGGTAATTGGATGTGTTCACATTGAATTTGCATTGAACAAAATCTGTTGCAAAAGCTAGCTCTTAGCGTTTATATTATGTCATCAATTTCAATTGCATCTTCATATGCGCGCGTAAATGTTATCATTCCAATTTTTTTATCAGTTATTCAGCTCATCAACATTTTGAATTTTCTATTCTGTAATTTTGATAATTTCTATTTTGACAATTTAAAAAATTTATTTGTAAGGAAATATTTATTTATATTAAAGTGTACCAAAAAAAAATTATTAATTTTCATAAAGCATTTTGACAATTTTGTGAATTTTGAAAAAACTATTCACTGTTTTATTTAATCCTACATTCCTACGTTTATTTGAAATAACTTAGTTACCCTTCAATTTTATATACAAAAAAATTCACATTGGTAACACTCGCTCTCTTTATGTAAGTGCTCAACTTAAATAACTATTTATTTAGACGGTGTTGTATATTTATGTTGACAAATGATAGCACAACAATTCAGTGATTGATGCGTCCAGTAGTTAAAGTTAACACTTTAAATGTTTTCTATGCATTAGTGTAAGAGTTTGATTCTGAACTTGGTAACATCGAACATTATATAAATTAGCCATATTTTATTTAAATATGATTTTTAAATTTTTTATTTTTATTTTATTTTTAGTTTTTATTAAAACTGTACCATAAAAACTAAAAAACACATACTAATTTGCAATATGTATTTTGATGATTTCGCCGAGAAAAAAATAATATGCGTTTATACTGTAGTTATAATAATATATAATCAATAAAAAATCTGTTTTGAAAGAAAAAAAAAACAAAAACAATTTGAACTCATCCATTCATCTAAGTATTTCATTTTTGTTTTACATTACAGGCCAGAAGATTGGTTCAATGGTTGATATATGAATAATATATCATATTATATTATATACCTACATATAATTGGCTTAATTTTAATTGTTGAATATAATATTTAATAGTTTTGATGTAGGAATGGATAGGTAAAAACTTTTTTTTTAATTCATTTTTGTTTACCTATGCCTATATCATTTATTATCAATTATTATTATATTATAAATGCATTCATGTACTTATATGGGTGGATATTTCTAATTCATCTACATTTTACAATATCAATATCAATTTTAGTTAGACGTGTATTAAAAAAAATTAATATAAAAAGGAGGTTTCCTTTTACTTCTTTCCTTTTATTTCTTGTCTAAATAAAAAAAATATCAATAAACAAAAAAACTGAAAAAAAATTTGCTAACCCATTCTCGGTCTGGTATACGGTTGCAAAAAAAACAAAAACGTAAGCAAAAAAGAGAAAGATACATACATATATAAATATTCCTATTTTCAAATTTTTCTGATTTTGTGAATTAGTTTGCTTGTTTTCTGTTGCTCTCCTATTACTATTGTTTTATGAACCAACGACGCAATCTCATATTTATCAAGAAAAAAATCAATTAAAAATAAACAATATAGATTGTTCTTTTTTTTATTTTATTCTTTTTATTTTTTCATTATTATTATTATTTTTCCATTAGCCAAAAAAAGCAAAAACAAAATAATTATTATGACCATATATGTAGGTATGTATGTACATTAAACATTAGAAGTAAATAAAAAAAAGAACAACAAAAATTATGTTTGGAAAGAAAAAAAAAATCTGCGTTCAATACCTATAATCAATTCCGATTTTAATTTTACACATTAGTCTATGGAAATGAAGATTGCTTATATGTATCATATCATAATTGTTTCAAGTTATGGCTATGAGTAGGTATTATATGTATGCATAGGTAAACACTTTTTTTTTAATTCATTTTGGTCTATGCCTACTCTTCCTTTTATTATTTCAATTATTATATTATAATTTATTATAGGGTTGCCACTTAGGTCCAATAATATCGAATACACTTTTTTTTATACAGCGATATACTTTTTTTTAAATTTAATATTGAAATCAATGTTTTTTCAATATTCTAAAAAAATTTAATAATAATTTTTGTTCAAAAAATATTCTAAAGTTGACATTTTTTTTATATCTAAGTAGTGAAACTAAACTTGAAAAGATAAAAAAAATTTCAAAAAATATTGCCAATTTGACATTTTTTGTTATATTTAAGTAATGAAACTGAATTTGAAAGGGGTTAAAAAATCTGTTGAATTCAAAAAATTAGATCCGAAGATATTCAAATATTAATATTCAAATATTTCATTTTCTTCAAGTTACATTTTTTCAGAAATTTATATGAAGTTTTTGTTAAGTGACAACTCTAAATCGATACACGATAAATAATCAAAAGAGTTTAATTTTATTTCTTTCAAAACATATGTGTGTGCAGTACCCAGTCCTAGTGTATAGAACCCACGCCTCAATTTAATATTTGCTGCAAGTGTGGATTGTGGAATGAGAATTTCAAATTTTGTTTGGTGTTGTTGTTGTTTTATTTTGCAAGATTCTTTTATTATATGTTGTATTTATTTTGTTATAATTGCATTCAAAAAAATAAATGTTTTCTTTTTCTTCTTTTCTGAGAGCCTACTAATTCATCGTTTCACCAACGAACTACACAACCCTATTTGTTTTATGATGATAAAAAAGTGTTGGATGTTAACATAAAAAATACTTTTAATTTTGCTTTTAGTCTTTTAATATATAAAACTTTTACAGTGTTTTTTTAAATTATTCTAGAATTACCTACATATTTAAAAAATTCAATTAAAAATTACATATTTTAAATTTTTATATTGCATTGTTATATTACACACATATTATATATTATATTTAAATATTTTTTATATTGTTTATAAAACAACGATCGATGCGGTTTTTACACGATATTTACATAAATTCCAATCAAAAATATTTGTTTCCTACTTCAGTTCCCATAAGCCTATTGTATATTTTTTAGAATATAAAAAAAATTGTCTAATTTAATCGACCCTCAGACCTCAATCTCAATATCAATCATCTGCATTTAAATGTTGTTTCACTTACTACCTCCAGTCCCATGACTGGATTTTCTTTTTCTTATTACATAATAAATAAGTTACAAATTCAAAAACTTAAAACTAAAATTCACTTTATTTAATATCTTAAAAATAGTTTAACATTTTAATACTTTTTCGAATATTTCACTAAAAACACAATTCTCTATTTTACAGTTATGTTGCTTTGCCTAGAGTACGATCTATTGATAGTGCTAGTGTAGTATAAAATAATGTGAAATGTTTGAATAAGTATTAAAATGTTAAACTATTTTTAAGATATTAAATAAAGTGAATTTAAGTTTTAAATTTTTCAATTTAACTTTATTATGTAATAAAAAAATATGTAAAACATTGATTTTTTTTAAGAAAATAAATAAATAAAATAAATTGTTTCATTTATAATGCTAATGCTAGACCGGCGAATGTTACGGGAATAGCTAGTATTTTATTAAAATCATTAAACTGTGTAAAATAGCATTCATATGAAATAGTATATTTTGTACATATATAGAAGATACTACTAAACAACCACGCTACTATACTTAAGTAACTGTTTCAATTTTTTTGGCTTTACATAATTAATAGCTTACAAACATTTACAAGGAATGGGGTAATATTTGAATCACAGTGATATTTTCACTACTCACAATCACAAACTGCTACTCAATATCAAAAATCACAGTGATTGCTACTTTGTATTTTAATATTTTAAATTTCAAATAAAACTCAAAATAATTTCAATAACGCTATCCTTTCCTTAATATCTCAGTACCATACACTAAAAAATTCATACAATACATCATTGAAATAACTGTAAGCAAAATCAAAACATTTAGAAACAGGTATAGGTATACAAATTCAGTCAAAAATAAATATTTGTGTTGTAATAAATCGACTCCCAATTAGAGATGAAAAAAAATAGTGATTTCTAGCAAACTGCGATTGCTACTTTTAATTTTTTAAATTATGAGATAAAATCACAATGATTCAAATCACAGTGATGTTTTCAAAATATTTGTGTTTTAATATGATTCGTACTTCAAATAAATCTTCTATACTATTGAATAATTTTTTTTTTGTCAACTTTTTCATAAATTCACTATCTTGCTATTTTATATATAACCTTAATGTTTTTAATTTTTTAATAAATAAAAATTTTATTTTAATAAGTAAAAATTAAAAAAATCACCAAAATCACTTACTCTCTAAAAATCATTTTCCTAAACGAAAATTATTTAAATCATATCACTGTGATTTTGTTCCGTAATTTAAAAACTTAAAAGTAGCAATCGCAGTTTGCTAGAAAATCACTCTTTTTTCATCTCTAATTGTGAATCATATTAAAATACAAATATTTTGAAAAAAATCACTGTGATTTGAAAGTAGCAATCACAGTTAGTAGCAGTGATTGCAAAATCACTTATTTGCTCATCTCTACAAACATTGCAATTTATTTTTTTCGCTATTCAAAAAGCTGTGTAACCGATTTTCCAGATAGCTTTTTAACAACTCATAGTAGTGATATGGCAAATTTTGTTTTAATTTGTAGAGAATTCCTTTGTGCCAGACTTTGTCGAATGCCTGGTTTATGTCGAGAAAAGCTGTAGAGCTATAATTTTTGCTTTCAAAATCTTCATTTATTTTATTTACAATTCTATGCATTTGTTCCACTGTGGAATGCTTATGTAAAAAATATACTGATGAAAACCTACTGACACACTAATTAGAAATTCAACAAAATAAAACAGAAATAAATAGAAAAATTGGAAATATCTTCGTTGAAATGAGAGAATAAAACAAACGAATTGGACCCGAATAAAATTTCCGTCAAAAATCAAATTATGATAGTGCTTGTAAATAACCAGCAGTGGTATATGACATGTTAAAAGTATTATTCGTTTTAACTGTTATGTAAGATTAAAATGCATACAAATTTTTTAATTATTTAACGAAGATTCAATTTTATATTTTGAATCTGAGAATAGTATGTAAATGCAATCGCAGTGTGCTGTGCAATAACATAGCATAACAGGTTGCCGTTGCGTAGGAACAGCTAAACAAAAATAAAAATAAGAAGAGAAAAAGAAAAGGAAAGAATAAAAAATGAGAATAGCCCGAAAAAAATTCAATTAATTATTCATAGATTCAATTTGTTAAATTGAATAAAATGGGGTACCTATATAAAAATTTTTTTGTGTATATGAATGAAAAATTAACATTATTATTCTTATAAGGTAAGAAATAACAGAAAACTAGAAGATTCAATTTTTAATATTGAATCTAAAGAAATTTTTTTAATGCGTATATATGAAAATATCAAACAAAAAAAAAGGATTAAGGCCGGTTTTCATGAGAAATTTTTAGCTGATAAATTGAAGTTTAGAAAGAGAGGAGTATAGTATACCGCTAATGTGTATGATGGATTAAAATTATATTATTTTTATGGTAACTTTTATAGATGATTTGACATCTAAAATCTACATAACCTTAAAATATTCAAAATGTAAACAAAATAAAGTTTAGCTTTAAATTTAAAATTTTATTTAATTTAATATTCATTCAACAAAAGGTTATTTAATTTAAGCAGACTTCCTTAAAGTTGTTTAAAATTTCGTGAAAATATACAAATAAAGTAAATAAAGTGAAGAAAAGTGAAAAATGAAGATTTTATGAGAAGTTAATGAATTTATCTGTGGAGAATTTCGTTATATTTATATCAAACAGTTTTTTTAAATTTCCAATTCACTTGAATTTATTATGTTTTTCATTTTTACATAAGAATTTATTATACTAAAAATGAATTAAGAAAAAAAATGTATACACTACATTCAAAATTTAAAAATTCATTCACATAAAAAAAATTAAAGTTAAAATTGTAATTAAAAGTAAATTTTTTAAATGTGTTAAATAGTTTAGTAGTTAGTTTATGTATAAGATAAATAGAATATATATAATTTTAGTTAAATAGATAGTTAAATATATTATACCTAAAAGTTAAAATATTATTTTTTATTTACACACATTCAAATATTCAATGCAAAAAATTAATTTTTGTCATTGTTTTTACCCAAATTCAAAAATTGAAATGTCGTTCCATATCGGAACCTTCGATAGTGTGTGTGTAACAAGTCGTAAACAACTTTTTTTTACCACCACATAAATACCAAAGGTAGTCCCGTGAAAATGGTACTTCGTTAATGTTGTGTTGTGTTTAGTGCTAAATAAATAAAAATTACTCTAAAATAAAAATAAAATGTTAAAAATTATATAACAATTTATAATTTTAAAATTTAATAATTTAATTAAAGCGGTTTGTTACTATTTGATATTAAATTTAATTTCTTTTAAGTTATTAACAAACGCATTTAAACCTTTTTTTTCAAAATTCAAGTAGGTAAACCAGCACATAATTTTTTTTATTTAATTGTGCTGTCAACTGTGTTGGTTATATTTTAAAAGCATGTGAAAAAATTAAACGAAATAGTGAAGAATAATAAATTATTTATTATGAAACAATTTTCATAATAAATAATTTATTTAATTAATTTTAATATTAGAATTTCAACAAGAAAACTGTTCAAAATGGTATTATGTATCATTGTTGTGTTACAGCTGTTATGTTAGGCAATTATAAGTTCATGAAGCAAAATTAAGAAGAAAACCAAACGAACGAATGAGAATATATTATTTTTATTTCATTCAAAAATAATAGAAGAACAATCTTATCTTACTAGTTTAAGAAGATATTAAAAATAAAGGTTTACATCAAAATAAATTTACGCGTAGGCGTAGGTATGTATATATTTTATATACTTTAATATCTATAATTATAATTGACAAGTATTTAGGGACCTGTGCAATAGACACCTTTTCATTTTATTTCGATTGTCCTACTCCTTAATGAACTTCTAATATATGTAATATATAAGTTGTATATAAAACAATAATGCGCACACAGTTGAAAATTTTTTAATCATATGGTCTTATTATTCACCAAATACATTATTCGTGAGTTCTTATTAAAATAAAAAACAAAAACAAACAAAAACAAAAAAAATTCAGTTGAATTCTTCATATGACGGGCAATTTCATCTTTACATAATAGAGTTAAAGTAGCTATCTATAATTATAATAGACAAGCATTTAAGGACCTGCGCAGTAGACACTTTATCTGGCTTCTCCTTAATGAACTCTTAATATATAAATGAGTTGTATATAAAACAATAATGCCCACACAGTGTTGAAAAAATGTTTAATCATATTATGGTTTTATTATTCACCAAATATATTATGCATATGTGAGTTCTTATTAAAATAAAAAACAAAAACAAGCAAATCAGTTATTATTATTACACGCATTGAACCTATGTACATATGCCAAATAAAAACAAAAAAAAAATTAATCTGAAATAAAAAATATAAAAACAACAAAAACAAGAACAAAAAAGAAATCAGGCGAATTCTTCATATGACCGGCAATTTCGTCTTCACATAGTAGAGTTAGAGTATCTATTATTATAATAGACAAGCATTGAAGGACCTGCGCAGTAGTCATCTTTTCATTTTATCTCGCTTCTCCTTAATGAACTCCTAATAAATAAGTTGTATCTATGTTACTAAAATAAAGAATTGGTTATTATTAATAATAGTCGGACAAACTACGACGATGTTATTAATAATTACTGGTTATTATTAATAATATCCGGATTTTATCCATTAAATGCCACTTACTATAGGGAATATGTCGAAACGAAATAGTATATGAGGAAGTAGTATTTTTATTTCCTAAATAAGACTTGATAACCTCCAAATTTTTATAAAAACAATCAAACTTTATCGTGAGAAGTCTATGTCAGTACGAAAATTACTGTTAAAATTACTTTTAAACCTTTAAATTTGTCTTCAACTTGAATTATAATTATTCAACAGGGGCCCCTAGTTTTTGTATTAATTTAGACACTGCTTGTTCCTGAATATCAAGATGGTAAGACTGATGAAGTTATTGACATATTAAAACCTATAGATTATGATAAACTTGATGTTTGGAGAACAAAACAGAAAGGTCGAAAAGTTTGTCGATAAGAAGCAAATGAAGTAAAAACAATCTTACATCCAAAAATTATTGTAGGTATGAAAAAATTTCGTTCAGATTTACCTTATTTAATACATCGTCGTGGTCTTCAAGTTATACCATTAACTATTACAGTAATTGTTTTAATAGAAACAATATAGAAAATATATTAAAGAAATTTATATAATTATAAATTGGAAATTTCATTTTAACACCAGACATATGTATGTGTTGACAGGAAATCAATATTAGATTTAATTGGTTTATTAAATTGTAGTCGTTTTTTACAATCAGTGTATTCAAATCCAAAGGTTGTATGCAAAACCAATTCTCTTAATTGAATTTGATCAAAATAAACCATTTCATTTACAGGTATTTATAATTCTTGTCATATAAGTTAATATCATAAATTATTAACTTACAAATTTATTTTTTTTTTAAATTAATTTTAGAATAAATTTATATTATTTGGTGTCTCAACATTTTCATCAAATGCAGATGTTGTACAAATATTACAACTTTTCACTTTCCTAAATTATGTTTAATATGGTCACAAAGCCTCTATGCTATGATACAACTTTTTGAAGAATTAAAACATGAAAAAAATGAACCATATAGTAATGCTGCATCTTTACTTGGTGGTGATGAATCTACACAATTTGAAATTGATAAACTCAATTCAAATACATATATATGATTTTACGTTACGTTTACCTGTAATAAATTCAAAATATATTCATAAAGTAATGCAAAATTGTGGTAGTTTAAAAGAACTCTTTAAAAAAATCACAGATAAATTAACAGATCTTTGTGATTCTGAAATAGATGGTAATATTTTATTACAATTATATTACAAATGTATTTGTAATAATACATTTGTAATATAATTCTGTGAATTTACAACAAAAGATGATAACTACATTTTTGGCATTTCTTGTAAATCGCAATTGAATAAAATTTAGTATAGAATTTGCTATACTTTTCTAGTTATTTTTGCAAGATTTGCAATATTTTTAATGAAAATCTTTTGAAAATCTTTAAAAAGATATGATTTTTGAAATCATTTCAATAATTTTTTAAATTTCGTAAAATTTTTACCTTTTTTTTTAATTTTTAAATAACTTATTCATTTTTGTTACATAAAAGTTATTGCTCAAGAACATGTTAACTTCAGTTATTCAGTTTATACAAAAAAAAAATGTATAATACGCAGTAAAATTTTTTAAGATACATGGAAAAATATCTTAACATATCATTTTTTTTTGTTTTGTACTTTTCGGTAAGTGTTGCCTCCATAACTGCATAAGTGAAGTTATATGCTTATGTTAGAAATATTTTCAACGGCAGTTGTTAGTTATTCAGTTTTGAATTCATAAATTACCTAATATTATTCAATTTTTTTTTTATTTGAAAGAGCTTAAAATTTTATATAAAATGGCATTCATAACTAAAATTCGACAAAATTGCAGTTATCATCTTTCGTTGTAAAACCACAGAATTATAATTTGTATTTTGTAAAGTACTTATAAATTTATTCTGAAAATAAGATAAATTAAAATTATTTAATAAAATATAAAGTTTTTTAATTAATTTTTATGAGCTAATTTTTTATCGTAAAATTTCTTTTATAATTGATTTTGTATAAACAGAAAAGTAATAAATTTATTCTAAAAAAATTTAGAAACAGGTATAGGATTAATCTAGATTTATGCAATGCCATCAGAGATGTTTGATAATTATTATTAATAATAATAACTTCATTATTTAAAATTTGTATCCAAATATAAATTTCACTTTCACAAGAACTATAAATAAACAAAAATAATTTTAATTGTTGCGAATGTCGCATGGAAAAAGTTGTTCACGGCTTGTTACACACACACTCGACTCTCTCAATATTCCTCCCGATATTATTGTCATTCTCACGATATTTTATCATTGGGTTCGTTCAGTAGCATTAACCGGTAGATCTGGAATCCATTTAGGATCCATGTACCATATATCTGGCCACTGAACGCATTTCACCACAAAAATTTACCGCAATACTAGCGCCATCACCGGGAAATATAATGAGTACTTGTAAAAATAAATTAAATTTGAATGGAATAATATTTATTATCTATAATTATAATTGACAAGCATTTAAGGTCCTGCGCAGTAGACACCTTTTTATTTTATTTCGATTCTCCTACTCCTTAATGAACTTCTGATATATATAATATATAAGATTGTATATATAACAAAAATGCGCACACAGTTGAAAATTTTTTACTCATATGATTTTATTATTCAGCAAATACATTATGCATAAGTGAGATCTTATGAAAGTAATAAACAAAAGCAAACAAATCAGTTATTATAATTTTGATTATATACTTGCAAATGAATCTATCTACATATGCCAAAAAAAAAACAAAAAAACAAGTTCATCTAAAATAAAAAACAACAAAAAAAAAAATCACTTGAATTCTTCATTTTTATCTTTTTAAGTAACTGTTTCTAAATTTTGGTTATTTGTAGTAATAATATAGTTTTTATTAAAATTATGTATTAAGTAGGTATATATATACATACCTCTTTAATGACAAAACTTTTTATTTTTAGTAATTTTATCAGTAAATGCCACTTACTATAGGGAATATATCGGAAACGAAGCAGTATATGAGGGATGTGTATTTATGTGTCCTAAATAAAACTTACTAACCACAAAACTTTTATTAAACATGAGTGGTTTCTGCTATATCGTGCGAAGTCTATGTCAGTACGTAAATTACTGTTTTTTTAAAAACATTAATTTGACTTCAACTTGTAATATAATTACCCAACCGGGGCCCCTAGTCATACATATAATTTATTTTTATAACTCTTAATTTAAGTTTTATGTACATAAATCTTCCTTAAGAATTTAAATTTTCACACTAATTCAAAAAATAATGGCGATTTAAATTTAAAACTTTCATAAAAAATATAAACATTTAATTTTTCTTACGGTAGATGTCACAACACTCAACATAAAAATTGTTGTTGTTGTTTTTACATATATAAAAAGTCAGATCCATGAAATGTATATAGAATTTTTTCAGATCCATTTTCATTAGCCGCGATACATTAACTGGTACATTTACCACACCGTTCAGTAAACAGATCCATGGATCTGTGGATTTCAGATCCAATGGTTAATTTCACTGAACGCTACCATTATTTCTCTATCGTACTTATGACATTTTTGTATCTTCTGCCTATGCTCTAACCATTCGCCGATATATCGGCTAAATGAATACCGGACATTAAACAAAACTGAAACCTAACATGTATATGTATGCTAGCTATGTACAAGTAATTTAGGCATTTTATTTTTATTTCAATCTCTATACGTTTTGTATATTATATGTGTTATGTGTATCAAAAGCAATTTCTGAAGATTTAAAATTTCTGAAGATTATATTAAAACTAAATTTTACCAAATTGTACAACTCAATAAAACTAAAATTAATTTAAAATATCTCTATACCATAATTCATTCCATGAAAGTTGAAAAAAAAGTAATTTAGTAAAGATAAAAATCTGATAAAAATGCATTTAAAGAACAAATCAAAACGCCTATAGTATTTTGCGGTATATGAAAATCTATTCAAAAGCATCTGATTCCAGCCATTCAAACCGTTGTGGATAATCAGATTATTATTATGAATTAATAATCAGATTTTAGATGAAAGTACTGATAATTCATTTAGATCACAGCTGTGATATTAAGATATTTTGACTCTAATATTGGAGGTATAGAAAGATTTGTAAAATTTCTGGATGTATCGGCAGACAGATAAGCTAATGGATTTTATAAAACTGTTTTAAATACTTTCTGATTACAAACTTGAACAGAAACTAATTTGTCGAACATATGATGGTACGGCGGTCATGTCAGGAAATTCAAGCGGACTACAATCTAAAATAAGACAGTACTTCCCAAATGTAATTTTTAATCAACATTTTACACATAAATTCAACTTAGTTGTAGCACAATCCGTTAAAAAAACTCCAGAAAAGAGTCGATTTTTTAAAGATTTAACTGGTTTGGCTAGTTTTTTCTGTCTAAGCGAACAGAAGCATTCGGTAAAATTTGTAAAAAAACGTCTGCCTACTGTTTTTACCACAAGATGGCAATTTAAGAGAAGAATAGTAGTTATTAACAGCTTCTTCACAACTAAAAGAATTATGAAAAATTTTTCTTACAATAGTTGAAACAGAAGACGTAAAGTGGAATTCAGATGATATAAATCAGGCTAGAGGATATTTGAATTTATTTGAAGATGGAATCTTTCTATTGTTACTTCATTTCTACGCAGAATTTTTCCCTGAATCTGGCATTGTTTTCCAAATATGAAAAAAAAATCAAACGATGTTATTTTTTGCAAGAAAACGGTCGTAAATTTTAAAAAAAAATCAAATAGTATCAAAACAAATTTCGAAGAATTTTGGCTTAAATTAAATGAAAAGGAAAATTTAGAAAAGAAATTCGCATGCCAATGTGAAGATATAGAATCACTAATAGAAAAAATTATTGATAATGTAACTGATGAACTAATATTTTGTTTTGACTCTTTGACTAATTTCAACTTTTTAAATTTATTTGACTTTAAAAAATTTGATAACGTTCAAAAATGTTTCCCGAATAGTTATTTTAATTCTTTAAGAGATAATTTATCTACAATTTTTGATTTTAATTCTTGAAAAAATTATTTGATTTTAATTTATAGAATACCAAATATTCGTAAATTTAAAAAAATCGGAGATTTTTTAATTTATTGTAAAGAATGATTTGGTTAGTACTTATAAAAGAAGCATTCAAATTTCAAACTAGCATTGTTGATAGAAACTATACCATCTTCTTCTTCATCAGCAGAGAGATCTTTTTCGTGCTTAAAGAATACAAAAACTTGTATAAGAAACTCATTGAGCCAAAACAGAATGGCTATAGTCTATAGAATGTCTATCACTAATTTATATTGAAAAAAAATTATTAGGTACTAGAGTTAATGTTAAAATCAACTTTTGTTGATAAAGTTATAGATATTTTTGCAACTAAAGAAAGAGAATAGCACTCAAATATAACTAAGTCTTAAAATATTAGTTTTTCTTTTATTTCAAATTTGTTTTGAATCAGTAGGTTGATAGTCCACGAGCCGCCACTGGTTCATAGTATGTTTTATTTGATTTACTATCATTAAGCCTAGACAACTTATACGTAATAATTTATTTAAAAAAAATTAAAATTTTTGTACATATCTTAAAATGTCTTATGCATGTGTTGAAATTTTAAATTGAAACTTATAATTGAAAATTCAAAAAAATTTAAAAATTTTTTATTTTGCTTAGTCTCTTTATAAAGATCATTTAAAAGAATAATAAAGAAAATCGAATGTTTGGTTCAGATATTTGTACCGTACTTTTTTAATTAACAAATTAAATATAATCAATACCCTGTTGAGAATCGTGATTCACGTTAGCACCAAATTTAAAGTTTTTAAAAGAACAGTAATTTATGCACTAACATACATATAGAGTTCTCACGATAAAGCAGAAAGCACTCATGTTTTCATAAAAAGTTTAGCGGTTTGTCAATTTTATTTAGGAGACATAATACTGCTCCTTCATATACTGTTTCGTTTCGACATATTTATTTAATTTTTATTTTTTATTTATTTAATTCATTTATCTAAAAAGAGCTGAAAGCTCGGGTATTTTTCATAATTTTAGACAAAGTAGTTTAAAACTAAGTGTAATGTAATGTAAGTGTAATAAAAAGAAACCTTTATAATAAAAAAAGTAAAGAATAGCAAAATGTATCAAAAGTTATTATAAATTTAAAATTTAAAGCCAGAAAAAAAGATTGTATTTATTTAATTTTTTTTTTTTTTTTAGTTAATCTTTATATAGTTCGGTATATTAATGTTTTAATAGACCTTTCAATTTGCGCATGTCATATCTTTATACAAAATCAGTGAATTATTAAATAAAGCAACGCTAGTACTCATAATTGAATCAATGCCGTTTAGGTTAAGAAATAAGATATATATATATACAATTTTCTTTTTACGAGTACTCTGATTGTGTGCGTTTGTAATTGTCCATATCAGCCATATCCCATATATATACTCATTTTATTTTATGGATCATCCATTTTATGGATTTTGTGTGAATCGAAATAAATTTTTATTTTATGTTTGCATTTTGATGAAACAAATTAAACCGGTTATTAGCTCATTTGGTTAAGGCGTCATTTTAATATAGAAAATTTTGTGTAAATTTAATTTTCTGTTGAATCAAATTTTTGTTTTCGTTATTAAAAAAATATTTTTTTTTCTTTATTAAAACAATATTAAACAATATTTTGTTATTATATTATAAAACCAGTTTTTAGCCCGTCAAAAGACGGTGTTGTAATTAAAAAAAAAATTTCTTGAAACTGCACAAAACGTCTCTGACGCAAAAAACCGTTGCCATAGGCAGCATTTTACCATTTTTTCACTAAGGATTAGATGTCAAAACCTCTTTATAAACAAAATTTTTTGTGTATAGTTTATTGGAATGCGAAATTAATTTGCCTTGCTTCCTTCCCTCAGTAAGTTTTAATTGAATATCACCAGACCATCGTACTGTAGAAATGCAAAATGCAGTTGCCCATGTGTAAATACAGTTTTAAGTAAATAAACTGCTTCTTTTTCCGATGTTTGATCTTGCGACTTATTTATGGTAATAGAAAATGCCTATTTAACAGGGAATTGTCAACGTCTAAGAATAAATGGCAGTTCTGTGGCCTATTCAAGGAATAAATACAGTTTCACCTATAGCTATGCCAAGAACTTCCGTGGTTATTAAATTTAATTTTACAGCTAATCGAATCCCATTGCAGAGGCCGCGTTTAATATTTAGGTTTCTCAGTAGTATTATTATACTACCAACTTTCAAATTAAGTTTATGTGGAGGCATTCCATTTGGACAGCAGTCGTTTAAAAACTCTACAGGAATTCACTGCACCATTCTCACCGCAATCGTCAATGGAATCGGTAATAAGATAAGTTATTACATTTCCCTCCAAAATGTTTAAACTTCGTTCGTTAATTGTAACATTAGAATTTTTTGGGCAAAAAATTGCCTTTTTTGAATAGTTAGTAAAATTATCTATATTTAAATCTCCAAAAATTTCTTGTACGATACAATTACTGCAAATCATATTCGAAGGAACTTGATTTGGATTTTTGGAGTTTAGATTTTTTGGACTTTGGGTATTCGTTAGATCACCATCACCAGTTAAATGCTGGATCTATAGATCTAATATTTTTTATGGGGTAAGATGGGTAATGTTGGGTGGAAATCTCCACCTAGAATTATGAGCTTTCCACCAAAAGGCATAGATTGAGGCAAAAAGTTCATGGCAAAAAATTAAGTTCTTAGTAAAGAAAAATTTCAAATATAGTTTATTCTATTGCCAATTAATTATATTAGCCATTTTTTATACCAGAATGAATTATAAACAAAACGAAGTTTCATAACATAATTATTTTGATTGAAAACCTTTAAAAAACTTAAATTAAAATACAAAATTATATTATATCTACACTATTCATAACTTCATACAGCACTTACAATAACAACCACTTATTCATATGAAATAAATAAAATATAACTAATTTTTATTAATATGTACATGTGCTCATAGTTTACAATATTCATATTAATCATCATTTGCAATATTTTGACTTGACTGAAAACTAAAAAAGAATAAAACAGGTACCTACATATCACTTAAATTTTATTTACAACTAGCCGAGTTACCCGTCATTGCCCGAGATATTAAAGCTATAATTTGATTTAAAACATGTATCTCAGAAACTACATGGCCAATTTAGGTCAAATTCAATACACGTATCTTGGGCTCCGATCAAAAAAATTTTTGGATGTCAGAAAATCTGAGAGAATACGTCCGGCCGAAGCTCTTACTTTCTCTTTTATTTTTATATTGCCATTTTTCTCTATTTGTACAGAAAATGAATTAACAGAATTGAACAAAATTTGATTTTAAGTTTTTTTATTTTAAATTATAGCACCCTCCTTTGAAAGTGAAAAAACAAAAAAAAGTTATTAGACCGGCATGGTTTTTCGCCTTTTTTAAGACCATAGAAGCTCTTCTTAATTTTAAACAAAATTTTTTTTCAAGATTGACGTGTCGGAAAGGGCACAAACCAGTGATCAGCCAGTGAAAAACCAAACAAACCAGTGATCTTCTATGCCAAAAAACAATATTTTTACAAAGTTTCCAGTCAATCAGTCAAAGGTCTTAGACGGCATAACGAAACGAAAAATCTATAGACCGACGTGCCGAAACGGTTTAACAAAATTTAACAACAGTGGTACAATAATACTCTGTGTATTGCTATATGCCTAATTAAAAAGTTATTCACATCAACAAATTAGTTCAGAATAAATATCTGTATTTACTCCCGTTTCAAATATATATGAAGTGGGCTAGGAGTTATATGACAGCTACCCGAACCAGTCAAAATTTCGAAAAAATGTGAAAGGCATATTAGTTTATTTTTGAGAGAGTATCTGTGTTCAAATTTTCAGCTATGGACCACCTTTGGTTTTTGAAATATTTATGTCAGGTGCTCGGAGTCAGGTAATTGTTGCCATCTTCGTTTAACTTTTTTTTTTATTTTTATCATATTTAATATTTCTCTAGGGTAGTTAAATCCTACAAATTTTTTTTCCACGCCATTGGCATTCCACGTGACTATACGAAGTGTGTTGTTAACCATGCCTTGCGGATTTATTTTTTGGTGTATACATATATGTTTCATTATGTTTGTTTTCTAATGTGCATAGTCTTGATGAGATTTCATTCATTGTTTTTATCATATTTTGCATCATCTGCATAATGGCATTTTTAGCCAACTTTTGTGTAGAACCTTTATTTTGTTCTACCGTGTTTTTTTTTTACTTAGGTTGTTTTGTATTACCTGTGAATATGATAAGCCTTCTACTACTTTCTTCGACGTAAAAGTTTTAGGTATCTCTGAAGTTTCAATGCAAATCTGTCTCTGTGTTCGAGATTGCCTAGGTTTTGTCTTTTGTTTTTCTTGTCTATGTTGCGTTTGTTTTGGAGCATGTCTTTGTAGTTCCTTTCTTTTTTGAAACTCTCTAGCCACCTGGCAACCACGATAACTCGCTGGGTGTGCCTCAAGGTAGTTAGCACATTTAGGCTTAATATTTTTTCTTTCTGTGGTTTTTCTTTCTAAATTTTTAAGTGGGGACCAGCGCATTTAACACACTGAGCTAGACGCTAGCAATACTTTTGCGTATGGCCAAATCTTTGGCATCTCTTACATTGAGGAATGGTAGTCGCTTTACGAATAGCCTCCATTTTAACCCTCATATGCTGGATAAACTCAATTTTGAATATTTTGTTTATATCTTCAGAGTTTTCGAATGTTAGCATAAAGAGAGGAAGACGTACCGTAGATTCTTTGTTGTTTTCCTTTTTCTTTATTATTTTATTTGTGACTTCTAGAATCTTGAAGCCTCTATCTTTTAATTCGTTTTTTATATTTTCAGGTTGGCATGACGAATGTAAATACCTAACCATTACTTTAATAGGCCTGGTTCTCTTACTTTCATAAGTGTGCCATTCAATATTGGCTTCATTTATTGCCTTATTCAACTCTCTATATTCTTTTTCTTCTTCAACATTAATTTTTAGTTGCTTATTTTTAATCATATTAACTTTATATTTCGAGGGTATTCCACTACATTACTAAGTACAACTGGAGAAGGTTTACCTTTTCTTTTACTTTTGGCAGCTTCATGTATTTGCACATTGTTCTCTACTTTGTCCGCAACATTTTCTGGGCTTAAAGTAGGTGATTTTTCTGATTTTCTTTTTTTTACAGATTCTTTTTGTTTTAAAGATCTAGTAGGTTTCTCGAGCTAGTTCTTCCTCATCTGTATAAAATTCTTCAGCAGTTTTCAGTACTACTCCTTTAGTAAACATATTGTGTGAATTTTTCAGTTTCTAATTTTATTCTTTAATTATGCAGAGTTCATTTTTCAATTCCATGCATAAGATTTCTAATTCGGTAGCTCTGGAATTAACTTGATTATATTTTGCCTCAAATACCTTTTCGTTATGATTACCCTCGTCAAGTTTTCTATAGCTGTTTTTTTTTTGTGGAAATGTTTTCATAAATCTTTTGAGACCTCGCTGTATGTGCTCTCTGAACCCCAGATTTACTTCTGAACGCGTCAATTAAAGCAGCTCTGCTTTCGTGGTTTTGCAATAAGTGGTCTCCCCCAAAATCCGTGAGACCTGCCTCGAAAGAGGGTGGATTTTCCAGAAGATCTGGACTACCACCTGGTGTATACAATCCTTGAGTTTTATTCATTGCATACTTGTGTTTTTTTGTTTTAATTCGGAGTTACATCTCCTAGCCTGAGGATAATATTTCCCTTGTACAATGCGGTACCGTTTATTTCTACCGTCCCTCTGGGATCAGTCGCATACTAGAAAGCCGCCCATTCTGGGTCAGTCGCATCTGAATTTTTCAAGAATATTAGTGGACTTTTACCACAAGCATGCCTTACTGCTGATCTTTCATACCCCAACCCGCCGGGGAAAAAATTAAAAATATAATAATAATAATGTTAATGTTTAATTAATGAAAGCCCATTGAAGTGTATGCTCGTCACGATATTACATACTGAATACTTTTATTTATTAAAATATTTCTGTAACATAGAGATCTTTTTGTTTTTTTTTTGTTTTTACAATCTATCAAATAAATAAACTACTTTTAATAAGAAGGTTCTTATTCTTCCAAGCACTGTGATGACCTTGTATATGACACTCCTAGTCATATGCTAAAAAGTAATAATAATGAGAATTGCGACCCCCCCGGGTGTGCGCACGGGAGGGGTAATTGGTCTTTGGGATATTATAAAAATCTTGCCAAAGACATATCAAATGCACCATATTACACATTTGGTCATCATGAAAATTGTTACAAGTATTTTTGTGAGCGGCGGTAAGAAGAAAACTTTGTAACTTTGGTGATTTCCAATGATCCAATAGTCCAAAACTCAGACAGTTTGTTACTTAATATGAACTAAAATTTGTAAAGTTCGAAGTGGTTCTAGTTATCATAATATAATCAAATACAAGCTCTATTCAGTTATGGAATGGTTTATGGAATGCAAAATGAAAAAAATGCAATATCAGAACTTGAAAAGCTGACTAATTTAAGCATTCCAAGCTGCGGGAAAAAAAAATAAGGTACATATAACATTTTTTGTGTATCCCTATTGAGTTTTATGAATTTTTTTGTTTATGAATGAGAGTGTTAACTGTTCACATACATACGCTCTTCTAATATTTTCAATAAGAATATTTGGTAGTATTGTACAGTTATTGAACAACAGAATCATTATATGTGTGTACATAGTGAATTTGTATTATTCATAAAAATTGTTCATTAGCTGCTCAGCAAGTGACATAATAAGAATATATAGTAGTACAGTTATTGTTTTGGTATATGAATTTAAAAGCCAAATTGATATTTTTTTCCAACTTTCAATAATTTGCTTCTATTGGTTTTGAAACTTTAGAAAAAAAGCTGTAAAGAAATTTGGGTTTATAATGATTTAAAAAATAAAGAGGATTGTAGCTGCGTAACTCATAGAATTTATTATATTATTTGTATTTGAGATTAAAATCTATTTTATTATTGGTTAATTAGAACTTTATTTTTATTGTTTAATGTAGGTAGGTATTAATGTTTAATATAGAGATCAGTATTTACTTTATCATTATTATATAATTAATTAAAATAATAAACATCAAGTAATTTCAAATTAAAATTTGAGAAATCATTCGAGAAAAGTTTAAAAACTAAATAATATAAATATATATGCATATTACATATATATCTATATTTTTTTTCTCTCAGGGTAGGTGGAAATCCCCAAAGGATGAACCATGAGGTCTAACCGCACGTACATCATAATAGTGAGGGATTTGAACCCACTAAAATCACCTTCCTTTATTTAATCATAATCAATCGGAAAACTTGGATTGATGACTAGTTATGTTATAATTCGTTTACGTATGGAATAATAATATAACATAGAAATATAATAGAAAAATCATCGTATTAATTTGCGAGTAAGAAAAGTTTTATTGTAATAATTTCCGTGTAGGAAAATAGTTATCCTAATAATTCCGATTGAAATGTATATATTTAATAATAATAAAGCTTGTAGCTCATTTGTTCTTTTACATGCTTGAACAACTTTTGGTCCAAATGAAAACAGTTATAAAACCACTTTAATATTTTTTAATTATTAAATAAGTAAATTATAGAAATTATAGAAAATAAAATAAACCTTATACCACTGAGTTTTGCGTTAAATTGTCAAGTCTAATTTTTTGGTTCTTCACTGACTTGGTAGTAGCCCAACTACAATGTCTTCAGAGCAAGACAGTTAATAAAATTTTAAAATATATTTTCTGTGTTCGAAGAACGGGTTACTTTCATTAAACCAATCTTTAAGACTTACATCTGCTTCTGTAATACAGGTAGATTTTTCCACCATAACTGCACGAATGCTTTTAATATATTTTTTATTTTTGAAAACGTTTTCAAAAACAGCGCAGTAAATTTGGCATGCTTTAAAAAATGCATCCGATAGTCCATATAATTTACCAAAATCAGTTAATTTAGCATAACTTTTTGCAAAAATCAAAAATTCAGATGGACATGTAGGAACTTCATCCGCTTCTATAAACTACACTGGAAGCTGTTCAATCAATGCAATCATCAACACAAGCTGTACAGAAATCAAAAGATTTATATACAAATGAATTACAAGAATTAGAAAAATTACGAAAAGAAAATGGTATACCAAAAGATGTGGAAAAGTAGAAACAAAGTTAAAAAAATTACAAGATGATTATAAAAATTTAATGGATAAACATGCCTATTAAGTTAGAATTTGAAAATAAAATGACAGCTACTTGTAGAAGATTTCAAGAAATGGAAGAAGCTCACTTGCGTCAAATGAGAGAGTTTTTATCAACATATCTGGAACTTGTACAAACAAATCACGATATGGTTGGCGAGGTTCATAGCGAGTTTAAGCGTCAGTTTTTAGATATGAGTGTTGATAAATTATTGGAACAATTTGTTTTGAATAAATATACTGGATCAGAAAAACCAGAAATAACTGAACTTGAATTAATTAATTTATCATGGGCGCCATCATCAAGCACAACTCCAGTAGTTTCAACTTTGCATACTTCAAATCAAACACATAGTAATACATCATTTGTTAATCAACTAAGTCAAGTTAATCAATTGCATCAACAACAACTTCAACAGAATCAACAAACACATTCTACTGGTGTAGCTGGTTCTGTACCAGCATCAGCAGGTGCTTTAGTAAGTCCTGTGCCATCAATAACATCTCAACAAAAAGTTACAGGTAGTATCGGTGGAGGGGGGCAGGTAGCAGAGGTGTATCACTTGAACCAAATTCGGTGACAAGTACAGTAAGAGCAAATTTAAGAAATTGGTTTACATCAAATATACAATCTGGTCATATACACTCCGATAAACCAAATCAAGTTAATTCCAATTTGAATCAAGATAGTTTTAATGTCAGTGGTAATGGAAATTTTAATTCAGAAGGCAGTCCTCAACAACAACAACAACAACAATCGCAGCAGGAACTAACAAATCAACAGTTAAATCAGGATACTATATAGAAAGTTCGTATATTTCACCAGCTTTAAGTCAATTATCTGAACACAATATTTCATTCTCATCAACAAATACTGCTCCAAGAATTTTACTTAGTCGAAGAGATAAAGCTAAAACAAAAAAATCGAAAAAAAAGAAAGATAGTGAAACTTCAAGCAACAAAGATGAAAATGCTATAATAGATGAAAACTCCGATCAAAAAAAGAATGAAAATAGTCCTATACAAACGCCAGTTACTACAACAGCAAATGCTAATTTATCAAATTCTACAACTGTAACGCGTGGTGTGGCACCAACAGCAACACCTGAAGTTGATGAAGATAGTTATAGTATTAAACCGCGAAATAAAGAATCAGGATGAAGTGATGAACGAGAGAAGGGGGGAAATTTCTACTCAAGTTCCGATTCAGATTCTGATAACGATAAACCCGAACGAAAAATTCATGTTGAAATTAAACCTTTAAATAATAGTACAGCTCCGATTTTAGCAAGTGTTGATGAGTTGGGCAACTGTAGGAAATATTTCGTTATCTCCTATTGGAGTTCTTTCGCATAGTCAACATTTACAATGAAGCCATTCGAATAATTCATATCAACAGCAGAGTCCTGGTCGATCAAATGCATCTACACCCACAACATTACATCCATATGCACCATTACAAAGGCTAACTTTATCAGTGTCAAATAATTCTTTTTCAATGCTTCAGCTACATTATCAAAAACTAGTAGCAGACAAATACCAACACCTACTTCCGCAAGCAGTATAGCAATTCCTCGACCACTTTCACGAAGGTCTGAAGCGGCTATTCGCGGCCGTATTAGTTCTTCTTCAATGTAAAGAGCTGGCAGTGTTGGTAGCATGGAATTTCGTACTGCTGTAGGTATTGGATCATCACGTGGACCTTCACCTTTAACAATTGGAATGACTAATACAATTCCATTGGCAGTTGCCTTCCATGAAATTATTCATGCTTATTTTAAGGGTAGTGATGAATCTCGATGTCAAGTTAAAATGTCCGGTGATATGATGTTATCATTTCCAGCTGGAATTGTTGGTATACTAGCGAATAATCCTAATCCAGCCAAATTAGGTTTTCGAATCAAACATACGCAAAATCTTGAAAATTTAATTCCTAATAAGCAATTAGTTCAAATAGATAAATTGCAATCAACTAGTTTTAGTACTTTGTTAGAATTTGATATTAACGCCTTAACAGCATTGTTAAGACGTCAATCTGAACAAAATCCAAATGCATCATATTTTAATGTTGATATATTAGTAGTTATTATTTGTGCCTTCTGTGTAAAAAGCTCGTAAAGGTTGGTGTATTGGAGAAAGGAAAAAAAAAGGAAATTATATTATGAAAAGCTATATCTCTACTTAGAAAAACATTTTTAAGGTTTGTGCATTGAGTAAAGCGCAAATAGGAAATTATTTTTTTTAATTGGAAATTTTCCCGTTAATTAATCAAAGTTTTTCTTTTTAAAAAAAGGTTTTCTATAAAAATTGACCGTTTATAAAATTTAATAACGCCATAATAATTTAAAAAATTTGCTGTTAAAAAACTTTAATATAAAAAATTTTCGGTTAAAAAAAGTGTCCGTTAAAAAAATTTGAATTTAAAAAACTTTATCTCTACGTAGAAGAGCATAAGAGATAATAAGAAATTATTATTTTTTAATTGAAAACTTTTCCGTTATTAATCAAAGTTTATTTTTTTTAAAATTTATAATAAACTTTATATAAAGTTTTTAAGGTTGTTGCATTGGATAAAGCGAACATAGGAAATTATTGTTTTTAATTAAAACTTCTTTTTGCATAATTAATGAAAGTTTTAAAAAATTTTCGGTTAAAAACACTTTAATTAAAAAAAATGTCCGCTAAAAAAAAATTGAATTTATAAAACTTTATCTCTACATAGAAAAGCATACAAGATAATAAGAAACTAATAATTTTAATTGAAAACTTTTCCGTTATTAATCAAAGTTTATTTATTTTTTAATTTATAAAAAACTTTATATAAAGTTTTTAAGGTTGGTGCATTGGATAAAGCGAACATAGGAAATTATTGTTTTTAATTAAAACTTTTTTTGCAGAATTAATGAAAGTTTATTTATTTTTTAAAAAATGTGTATAAACCTTATATATATAGTTTTTAAGGTTGATGCATTGGGTAAAGCGAAAGTATGCAATTATTGTTTTTAATTAAAACTTTTCAGTAATTAATCAAAGCTTTTATTTTTTTAAATTAAAATTATCCGTTAAAAACTTTAATTTAAAAATTTAAAATACATATGTTAGAAAAAAAAATTAAAACGGAAACATTATAAATTATAAAGTACAAAATGTAAAGTATAAATTCGTCCGTCTATTTGTCGGTCTATAAGCGTTAATATCATATAAAACTATATAAGTTAATATTATATTCTAAGATGGTGAAAAAGTGAATTTGTACCTTTATTGAAAAATTAATGGGATTTTGCGGCATAACCAGAACCGGCATAACATTTAACATCTAACAACAATGGTGTTAGGAAATATTAAAAGTTTTATACTTAAACATTTTTTTTTAAAGAAGTGTTGAATTACAATATCAATTTAAATTTAAATTATTAGTAATTCATAAAAAAAAAAATTTTTTGCAAATATAGCAAAAAAGTTTGAATTGAAATTATTTGTAACGTAATGATAATTATGCAATGAAAAAATGATTTCGTAAATGGAACAACAGTATAAAGTATATAATATGTAGTATAAATTCGTCCGTCCATTTGTCGGTCTGTCACCGTTTAAGTTAATACTATATTCCAAGATGGCGAAAAAGTGAATTTGTACCTTCATATAAAAAGTACATGGGATTTTGCGCTAAAACCGGCATAACTTTTAACCTGGTATTAGATGGTGTTGTAAAATTGTGAAATGGCATTAAAAGGTGCTATAAATTTTATACTTAAACAAAGAATTAAGGCACGTTGTGCAATATTTAAAGATTTTGCAGGAAATTTTTTTTTTTTTTTAAAAAGTGTCGAATTACAATTTTAAGTTAAATTTTAAATTATTAGTAATATTATTAGTAATTCATAAAAAATAGTTTTTGCAAATATTGCAATTTGAATTCAAATTATTTGTAACGTGACAATTATGCAATGCGTTTAAGTAACAAAAAAATAGCATGCATTTTACATACATAAAATTCTTATATTAACACTAGTGGCCCCTGTTAAGTAATTATATTTCAAGTTGAAGTCAAATTTAAAGTTTTTAAAAAAACAATAATTTACGTACTGACATAGACTTCGCACGATATAGCAGAAACCACTCGTGTTTAATAAAAAGTTTTGTGGTTAGTAAGTTTTATTTAGGACACATAAATACACGTCCCTCATATACTGCTTCGTTTCCGATATATTCCCTATAGTAAGTGGCATTTAGTGGATAAAATTACTAAAAATAAAAAATTTTGTCATTAAAGAGGAAAAGGTGTCTACTGCGCAGGACCTTAAATGCTTGTCAATTATAATTATAGATTTTGGCTGCGCGTGTAAATTTAAATTTGAGTGTTAAATTACAAATCAAATATATAAATACCTTTGTATTTTTGATCATGCTATTATTAAGTTTTCATAACTTCTGAATTAACTACTTCTGAAACAACAACAAATTAAAAAAAAATAACAATAACAACATGCATATTATTGAAAATACAAGTGATGCTGTTCAGTCTCCAGAGGAGTTCTTCGAAACATTTGGAGGCAAAATTGTAAAAATTTTAAAACAAGAAATATCAAGACCCACATTCATATTTCATCTTGATTTAAAGGTGTCATATATTAATCTTCAAATGTTGGAAGATGGAGAATTTGAAAACTTTTTTGACGTTATGTCATTCAAGTCCGAATTCCATATGATTCAAAGTACGGAAATTGAAGACATATTAGACAGCAGTATTGACGAAGTTTTAACCAAAGTGGAAACATTCCAACAACAAAACTCATCTTGGGAGTTAAGCAAAGTGCTTCAAGTTGAAATAATAATAAAGAAATCAGAAAATCAACAGAAAACAAGAAGCAAATAGGGAAGAGCTAAATATAAAATATTGCTCTGATTGTAAAACATCAATCGAAAGTAAATATTGGAATTATCACTTGCGAACAAATGAACATAAAAAAAATGCAACTGAGGAATATGAAGGAAACATTAAATGTTTGAGACAAGGCTTTGGAGGAAGAATTATAACTTATATCGTGGAGAATACAAATGAAGATATTTTAAATCCACAAACTTTTTTTTCAAATATTCAAAAAGACGTATTTAAGCTCTTAAGAAAAGAGTTGATGGACCATCAAGGTATTAAATTTAACATGGAGTTATATGGAGAATATGTGAAACCGCACAAACTGGATGAGGATAACGAACTTGAAAATATATTTTGCGTAAAAAGTTTCAATTCAAAAATGGAAGCAATGTTGAATGAAAAGGAGATTGAATCAGCTTTCGAAAATATAAAGGAAAAAATCCAATGTCAGAGAGATGAATTCCAAGAAAAAGATTCAGGGTGGAGTTTAATAAAATTGTTATACATTGAAATCAATGTGAATGAAAGGCTCGCAATATATTAAACTCCCAAAAGAAATTGAAACGAAAAAGGTATGTATTAATATAAAAAATAAGGATGTATACTGCTTTAAATGCTGTATAATAGCGGCCTTGCAGAAAACCAGAATATCAAATGAATTCAATACACATAAATATAGAATAAATGATATAACTTCATCACGGATACCTCAAAAAAGAAATAAAGTTGTAAACTTTAACAACTATAAGAAAAAAATTAAGTTACCATTTGTTATTTATGCTGACGCTGAAAGTATACTAAAACCGATATCAACATGTGAACCCAATCCAGAGGACTCATCAACAACAGGTATGAAAAAGCACGTTCCAATAGGTTTTTCATTTTATATTAGCTGTTCATTCGATGAAACTGTAAGTAAATACAGAGTTTTCACAGGTATGTAAAATTATACATAAATTAAACTTTATATAGAAAACTAAATTTATTCTCTATCTATTTCATTGCAGGACTTGATTGCGGAAAAGAATTTATAGAATCTTTAGAAAACGAATGCAAATTTATTTTTCAAAATTATTTAAAAAAGAATATACCAAAGAACACACTACCCGTGCAGGAGAAAATCTTACATAACACGCATCCATGCTGTCATATATGTGAAGAAAAATTTCGTGCCGGAGAACTTCGTGTCAGAGATCATTGTGAATTAACTGGTAAGTACAGAGGACCAGCCCACAATAAATGTAATTTAGCATACCGTACCCCAAATTATTTTCCAATATTTTTTCACAATTTTTCAAATTACATTTAATTTTTAAAGAATTAAATTGTACAAAAGGTCACATTTCAGTTTTACCTTTAAACGACGAAAAGTACATTTCGGTGACCAAAACTATTTATATAAACAAAACCAATATTTTTCAGTTGCGTTTTCTAGATTCCTTTAGATTTATGCAATCTAGCCTTGATTCGTTGGTTGTAGGGTTAGGAAAAGATGATTTAAAAATAGTCAAAAAAACATTTTAGTAATGAAAATCAATTTAACTTATTAACTCGGAAAGGTGTATTTCCATATGAGTACATAACTTCTATAGACAAACTTGATGAAACAGAATTGCCTTCTCAAAATAATTTGAAAAATCAATTCAATAATACTGTTTGTTTTGATGCAGATTATACTCATGCAAAAAATGTTTGGGAATCCTTTCATTGTAAAACTTTGAAAGATTATTTGTGTTTATATTTAAAAACCGATGTCCTGCTACTTGCAGATGTTTTCGAGAACTTTAGAAAAATTTGTTTAAACATATATAATTGAGAACCTGCGCATTTTCTAACAGCTCCAGGACTCTCATGGGAAGCTATGCTTAAGTATACAAAAATTAATTTGGAATTATTAGTAGATATTAATATGTATAATTTTTTTAAAAAAGGGATTCGCGGAGGTATCAGCCAATGATCGAAAAGATATTCTAAAGCCAATAATAAATATATGGGGGAAGAATATAATGATTTGAAGGAATCAGAATATATAGTATATTTAGATGCCAATAATTTATATGGGTGGGCAATGTTCAACTTTTTACCTTACGGGGGCTTTAAGTGGGTAGAAAATCCAACAAACATCAGTGTTAATGAAATTGATGATGAGGGAGAAATTGGATATGTATTGGAAGTCGATCTAGGCTATCCACAAAATTTACATGATTGGCACAATGATTTACCATTTTATTATGATAATATTGTGAAATGTTGTGTGGAACAAGAAAAATAAGGCATGGTCAAAATATTTAAAAAACAAAAATGAAAATACATATCATCAATTCGTAATTCTCTTTAATTCTTATAAATCCCTTTTAACCACTAATTATACAAATTACCTCAACGACATGGCATTAGAATTTAAAAAAATCCTAAGTTATTCTGGAAGTTTGTCAATTCAAAACGTAAATCAGATCAATTTCCAAATATTATGGCTTACGAAAATATAACTTCTAATAATTCAGAAGTAATCGCGAACCTTTTTAAAGATTTTTTTTCAAGCTCCTACATAAATAACTCTTATGTATTAAATATGAACAATTTTCATGATTTAGAAAATTTTCCTAGAATCCCGCTCACGACGATAGACTTTGAACCGAGTAAACTAAAAAAATATTTGGAAAAACTTAACGATGATTCATTTCCTGGACCAGATAATGTACCAGAAATTATCTTAAAAAAGTGTTCTGAATCCCTCTGCACTCCTTTATCAATTTTATTTAAACTTTCACATTCTCAAGAAATCTTTCCTGATTTTTGGAAAAAATCGTTTATTAGACCAGTTCATAAAAAAGATTCTAAGAATGATATAAAAAACTATCGCCCAATTGCAAAACTTTCAAGTATTCCGAAACTATTTGAATTAATAGTATTTGATTCTATTTATGATCATTGTTCAAACTTACTGTCCCCTAACCAGCATGGTTTTATGAAAAAAAGATCCACAGTAACCAATTTAATAGAATGTTGTTCTAAATTCAAAAACTATATGGAAGCTGGGTTTCAGACAGATGTCTTATACACTGATTTAAGTAAGGCTTTTGATCTTCTTCCTCATTCCATTATTATACTAAAATTTAAAAAAATAGGATTCCCTCCTTCTTTTACCAATTGGATTAATTCCTACTTAATTAATAGTACGATGTATTAGAACAATGTATTATTTAGATCCGGTACTTCTGAACCTTTTGAAACACACTTTAAAGATCTTGGTGTACTCTTTGACAATAAATTATGTTTTAAACATAATAAATAAACATCATAATAAATAAATCTAACTCCATGCTAGGCTTCGTCAAAAGATTTTCTATCCATACGTCCTTAAATCACTTTTTACGTCTCTTGTTCAACCTAATCTTGAATATGCCAGTCAAGTGTGGTCGCCTCATTACCTCAATCATATCCAAAGAATTGAAGTACACAAAAAAATTGTTTGAGATTCGCACTGCGTAATTTACACTGGTCAAATCCAGTTATTCTGCCACCTTATAGGAACCGGTTGAAGTTATTGGATCTTAAATCATCGACCTCCGTTCTGGGGTTGCTGATATCATATTCATTATTAAAGTTTTAAATAATGAAATTGATTCTCCTTATGTTAGAGATATGATCCACTTACATATTAACAACAGAAACCGCTTTAGATTGGAAAATATTTTTCGTCCAATATTTCATCGTACCAATTATGGTAAATATGAGCCTGTTAATAGAATGTTTACGTTAATAAATAAACAAAAACACCACATCAATTTCACATTAAACGCAACCCAACTAAAAAAAAAAAGCTGCACTTACATATATCTTAGAGCTGCTTAGAGTTAATATTATATATATATTATTCTGCATTTATCTGGATGTTTGTAAGTTCGACGGAATACTCCAACACATATATAAATTGCAATATGTATAAAATTACTTTGGTACTTTTTTTTTAACCCCTGTCTACCATGTTGAACCTTTGCAGGAAAAAATACCACTGCATGAAATATATTTTTTTAATTTAATGTTAGTCTTCTTCGCAAATAATAAGGAAAAATAAAAAATAATAATAATAATATAAATAAAACAAACATTTTTTTTGATTTATAATAAGAAGGACTAATAGAAATTTTATCAATAGTTTAATATGGTATAATAACCAAAAGGCAAACAGCATTTAACACAAAAAAAAACATAATGCACTTAAAGGTTATTCTTATTATTTAAAATTACATATACACAATATGCATATGTGTCTACATATTTTTTTTTTTTGGTTTTTTTGTTGTTATGATAATGATCATAGTTTTACTACCGTATGCATAGCCTGTATTATATAGTACTATAGGTATACCTATATATATACTCTAGCCAGAAATGTGATGCGATGAAGAGTTAAAATTGTTATTTATTTTGATTTTTTTTTGTTTATTGTTTTTGTTTTAATATATATATATATATATATATATTTATATGATATATGTATAAATTTATGATCGTATATAATATTTAGTATATATTATGGGGTTAGATTTTAGTTCTGCTGATTTACACATAAAAACAATAACAACCTATACATTTTTAAAGAAATTAAATGAAATTTTGTACTATTATTTTTTATTTCTTATCTTTGTAAATTTATAATTTTAAGGTATATTTGTTTTCTTCAAGTGTGTAGAAATGTATGTTGTAGAGACTTAGAGAGTGATGATTTTAGTATAATTTAATATAGTAAGTAGTTAACATATTGATTGTTTTTCTTCTTTTTAATGTATGTTATAAATAATAATTATGTATGAATTTTAACATTAGCAGTTCGATAATGAATATTTTGAAATGAAATGAAATTTTAAATAACCGATCAATGGTTCACAAGTTATGAACAGTTTTGTAAATACCTATTTATTTGTAGTAAATTTTTTTATTTTAATTTTTTCTCCAAAACGAGTTTTTATTTTATTCATCAAAATAAATATTATGTGTACCTACAATATTATTGTTTTTTTATATTTACAATTTTATTTATTTTTGTTTTAAAATTGTTTTCGTTCAAAGTTGTGGCTCATTTTTTTTTTTTTTTTTTTTTTTTTATATTGTGCTTTATTTTTTATTAGTTACATATTTTAATTATTTTTTTGACAAAAACACTTAAACAAAAATTATAATTATTTCATCTTCTTATCTTACTGACCCTTCATTAGGGCGCTCTAAGTTATTTAATTTTTTTGCACTTATATGCATCATTTTCTTAGTTTTTAATTTATTTCTTTTACATGTTATTTGATTATGTTTAATCATTTATTTTTATTCTAATATTAATTGGAAAAATTTTAATTCTAAAAAAAACCAATTTTTCTTTAGACTTTTTTTTTAAAAAACCCTAATCCTACTTAACACTAATACTAAAAATTACTTAATCTAACTTACAACTAAATTTATTGATACTATCAATATTTGATTTTATTCTTGCCACCAATATTTTTTTGTATCTTTTGAGTCTATTTTTGTTATGTACCTATCGTATCTAAATATTTCCGGATCATTTTCGTATTTTTTGTTTGATTCATATTCTATTTTTTTGTTAGTTGATCTCCTAAATACATGGTATATTATGGGTAGTTTGTCATCGTTTTGTATAAATTTATTTTTATCTAGGTATATCCACGATTCAGGTGGTATATAACCCGTGCTCATTGTTTTTATTATGTACCTATTATCAGGGTAAATTGCGTGAGCAATCAAACTATTTTCTGTTACTAAATCTACTCTAGAGTAATGTTGTCTTGTTAATTTTACTATAAATTGGTCTATTTTGCTTATTTTGCTATATTCATACAGGGATTTGTTAGATATGTAGTGTTTATATTCTGTTTCAGGTTTTCTAAATTTGCTTGTACAATGCCTTATGCACCTCCTTTCAAACTTTCTTAATAATTCCATACATGACGGACTAACATTGTACCATATTGGGCAGGCATATGTAAGAATTGGTCTTATCAATGCCTGGTACCCTATGATTTTTACTCTATTTGTAATTCCTTTAGCATAAAATAACTGTTTTGATGCCATAAAGGCTTTACGTGCATTTTCTAGTCGTTTTATTATGTGGAATCTATAATTTAAATTATTTGTTAAATATACTCCTAAATATTTTACCGATTTTTGATTTGTCAGTTTTATGTTGTCTCTTGTTTTAATGTGGAACTTTCTCCAATTTTTTCTAACATCTTTGTTAGCTTTATCTAGAGATGTTCTAAATAAAATAACTTCACATTTGCTATAGTTTATTCTTAGCTTCCAAGAATCAACATAACTTTGTATAACGTTAAATTTTTTTTGAAGTTTATTTTGAATTTCTGATACATATTTATTTACATTGTAAATAATAAGATCATCTGCAAAAGCTAAACTTGTTGTACGAGACTGATTTTGATTTATCTTTTGTAATAGCTCACTGATATAAATATTAAATAACAGTGGTGCGTTTACAGTTCCTTGTTGTAAACCATTTATTACTTTAAAGACTTTTTTAGTGCTTAAATTTCTATCTTCTACTATAAATTGTTTTCCACATAACATTTCTTTAATCATTTTTACTAAGTGTGTAGGGAAATTATATTTTAATAGTTTATATAGTAAACCACTAATCCAAACAGAATTAAAGGCTTCTTTTAAATCTATGAGGCATGCCCCAACAGATTCCTTTTCATTCATCGCCCAACATATGTCCGAAGTTAATTTATTAATCGCGTGTATTGCTGAGTGTTTTGCCCTGAACCCAAATTGGTTTTCTGGGATAACATCATTTTGTTTTACAATTATCAATACATTCTTATTAACTATTGTTTCGAATATTTTGCTTATGTTGGGCAATAAGTTTATAGGTCTGAAGCTTTTTGGGTCTGTTTTATCCTTTCCCGGTTTTAATATTGGAATGACTTTAGCTATTTTCCACATTTCTGGAAAATAGCAATTGTTTAACAGGTTATTAAATATTGTACAATAACCCTGAATTATACTGTCTGGCAAATTTTTTAACACGATGTTTGGAATTCCATCTATTCCCGTTGATGTTTTACTTTTCAAATTTGTGAAGACTTCTTTTAGGTCCTCAAATTTGACCAAGTAACTATTAACGGTTTGGTTACCTACCAGTTGGTTTGCCTTACATAATTCATTGAATTTTATTAACCTAATATTGTTTCTCTTATCTATATTTATTTGTCTACTAAACTCTAAATATTTTTCTTCGACTTCTATAGAGTGATCATCTAGACTACCTGAGACTATCTGATTGTGCGATTGTTCAACATAGTGTCCTATGATGTTTAGTGTATCTTCATGGTTCCTAATTATGTATCTGCCCTGCTCATCTCTTTGTAATTGGTTAATGTTTATCATAGCGTTTGTTAGCAAGTTTTTGTCACTTTCTTTTACTCTCAGTTCGTTAATATTTATGTTATTTTTTTTTCTAAATATTTTGTTAATAGTGGGAAACATGTTTCTAGAATTTGACGGATGCATATTTTTTAACGTTTTTTCCCATTGCTTATTTCGTTCTATATTTATATTTTGTGTAATGAGTGAGTTTATATTATTTAATAATGATTTTAATCTATTTATCTTATTAACGTTATGTTGGACATTTCTTTTGTATGCGTTTTTTATTGCAGTTAGTATTGTGGATTTATATTTTTGTAATGTTTTTATTTTATAGTTCATATATTTGTCAATAGAATTTCCCAATCTGATTTTGGGTACACATGTCTCTCTTGTCTGTTTAATTAAATTTTCTATTTGATTCAAATAACTAATTATCTCTTGATTTTCGAGATTACGATTGTTGGGTATTAGCATTCCAACATTAGCTTCTATCCCTATTACCTTATCCTCTAATTTTTTTTTGAATATTTCCCAGTTAGCCGCCTTATAATTGAATTTTATGTTAATATTATTTGGTTCTTCTCTTAAATAAACATTATTCTCTAGTTCTAAATTGATAACGATAGCATTGTGGTCACTGTCGTATGGTATTGTTTCTAGTTTGTTTTGTACGCCCATACTAAGGCTGATTCTAATATCTATAATTCCTAAATCTAAAAATGAGTTGGTTCGTGGATATGTAGGATTTTTGGAGCTATAAAGTTTGGCTTTGTATAATATCTCATTGTTGTTTAACCATTTTTTTAAAATATTTCCTCTAGTATTGCCCGTAGTGTTTGACCAGTCTGAATGTTTGGCGTTGAAGTCGCCTGCCATTACATAGTAATTATCCAATTTGTTTAGTTTTAGTACCCTAAAAGTATTATTTAATTCGTTTTCAAATTCTTCGCTATATTTGTGACCTGCGTAAAGTGCTATTATTTTTAAATTTTTATTTTGATTCAACTTGATTTCTATTATACTCATTTCTAGGCACTTAAAACTTTCTATTATATTATTATTAACTTTTAAATATTTTAAATTTTTTCTTATTAAAATTGCTGTACCCCCCCCTTGTACGGCAAGTTGTCTGTCATTTCTAATAAAGTTATAATTTTTAAATTCCAGTTTATGTTTCGGATTTAGTTTTGTTTCTGTCAATAATACTATATCTGGGCTAACTTTTTCAAGAAAATAAACTAGGTATGCTCTTTTATTGAGTGATATAATTGAATTTACGTTAATAGCAATTATTTTTAATTTAGTTAACCTATTATTTATACTAGTCATAGTAAGAATTTGTTGGAAGCATTTCGAATAAAAAGTCTATTTTTTTGGCGTGGTCATTTAATTTACTTTCTATGTTATTTACCTGATTACTAATGATTTCTAGTGTTTTGTTTAGTTGTGATAGAATGTTGTAATTTTCATTATTTTGCCCTGTCTTTGATGAATTATTATGTGGCCTATTATTATTGTTGATATTGTTATGGTTAGTATTATTACTAAATAAGTTAGCGTAAGATAATTGCGGTTGTACATAGTTGTTGATCATTTCAAATTTTTCTTAGAATTTCCTATTGTTTGCTTTTCTTCTGTTTTCGATTATCTTCAGTTTATTTAAATATTCGGGGCATCCTCTGTAATTTGCAGGATGCCCATTGCTGTTACATAATGCACAGTATAATAAATTTTTGTCCTCTTGATATGTTAAGTTGCATTTTCCAATTTCATGGTTTTCATTGCACTTCACACATCTGTAGTTCATGTTGCAGTTGCTGGCTGCATGTCCCAATCGTTGACAACGTTTACATTGTGCAATTTCCTTTTTTATCAATTTTTCCCATTGGATACATTGGTGATTTAATCTTTGGATTTTATATATATTTGAAATATCGCTATCGGGGGTTAGTTGTACCAGAAATAGTGGAAGTTTAAACTTTTCTTTTATAGATTTCTTTGTAACTAATCTGACCACTTTTACTATTTTTATATCCTTTATATTCAGGGCTTCCAGCTCCTCCTTTATTTGGTCCGGCTCGTCTTGTGTATTTAAACCCTTCAATATTAGGGTTTTGTTTTTTAATTCCCTAGGAGTGTATGAGAAGTAGTTTGAATTTATTTCCTGTAATACTTCTTTAACTTTGGTGTAGTCATTGATGGATTCTAGTAATATTAGATGTTTATTATTATTTATTTTTTTAAACACAAAGTCTTTAATTTTTAGTTTTTCTTTGAATATTTTTTTTAAATCATGGATATCTTGGTCCTGTATGGTAATAGGAGGTATTTTATATTTCCTTCCTTCTTTTCTTATATTATTATTGTTAATATTATTATCATTATTAATAATATTGTTGTTGTTATTATTATTTTGATTATTATTATTATTTTTTTTATTATTGTTATTATTATTGTTTTTATTGATTTCTTTCTCCAAAAAAACCACATTTTTGTTTTGTAAATCTTTTTGCATATTTTTTTTGTTATTATTTTTATTTCTCGCCACTTCAATAAAGTCGTCAAGTACATTATTATTATCTATTGTTGTATCTTCTTCATCCATTTCCACGTGGTGTGTCGTATTTGCAGTTTCGTCATAATTTAATATTTCAAACTGGTTTTGATTTTTATTTTCGACCATCTGGCTTGTAAACTTTGATAATTGTTGCTTTAGAGTTTTATTTTCTTTTTTCAATTTTTCTAATTCTTTTAGAATATTATTATTTTTTCTATTGCTATTCATTTTTAATTTTTTTTGTTTTTGTTTTTTGAACACTATAGAGGTATCATTATTTTTAATTATGTCATATTGGACCTTCGTATCAACGACAGAGTTTAATTAAGTCATAAATCACTAAGATTTTTTTTTTTTTTTTGTTTTTGTTTTTCACTCTTGAGTAATAATTATTTTTAATTAAATTTATTTATTAATATAATATGCTAACTATAATTTTATTATTCTATTTTTAAGTTTTATTAATTATCAATCAATATTACTTTTAAAATCAGTATAACACGTCCGATCGCTATGCCGGTTGTATCAAAAAAAAAAAAAAAAAAAAAAGTTGTGGCTCATTATAAAATATTATTTGTTCGCTATTAACTTTGACGCTAAGCTTACGCAGCGAATGTTATTTCAATGTTACCAGGATTAACTTGATTCTGAATTATATGGTAAATTTTCAATGTTGGCAAAAAGGATGTGGCTAAAATGATCGAGTAAATGACCCTTAGGGAATAGAAAATTTTGCACCTTACTAAAAATATTCTATTTATATGGTAATTAAAAGCGTTATAATACAAAAATAAAGGTACGATAAATTAGTAAGCAAACACGTATATTTTTCTTAAACTTGAAATGAAAACTCTAATGAAGGAAACAAATGCTAGAATTTATTTTGCTTCCGTCATTTATGGCGGGTTACCAAGCTAGTAAATTTATAATTTTCTAACATTCTTTGGTAATAAATTACAAAATGTATAAATATCAATATTTTAATATTAAGATCTAGAATAAGATTAAGCTTAAAATTATATTTTGTTTGTTTAAATTTGTACATTTATGTATATTGTAATATGTTTGTATTAAGCATAAATAAATAAATAAATAAATAATAAAATACCTCCGAACAGTAAATTAAATAAATTATTATTAGATTTAAATGATAAAAAAATTATATAATTCATTATAAAAATTTAAAACAATTTTAAAGAAAATTCATAGAGCAATAGCGTTTAATCAAGCCGATTGGCTGAACAGGTATATTGATTTAAACACATATCACCGAACATTGGCAAAAAATACTTTTGAGAAGAACTTTTTTAAATTACTTTTTGAACAATTCGGTATATGGAAAAACAATGGAAAACGTAGATAAAAGGAGAACTGTTAAAATAGCTGATTGTTGGGAAAGTAGAAGAAAATATATTGGGATGAGATCCATGATTTCGAAACCTAACTTATTTAGGTTTCTCTGTTTTAGAACTCTCAAAACTTCACATATATAATTTTCATTATGACTACATGAAAGTGAAATATAATTCAAAAATTAGTTTAAATTATATGGATACTGATAGTTTTTTTTATAGTATACAAACTAATGATTTTTATATAAATATTGAAATAGACGTAAGAGAAACTGAAAAATCAAAATTCATTTTTGATACATCTGATTATGAAGTTAATAATCCATATGGATTACCCCTTATGAATAAAAAAATGTTAGGATTATTTAAAGATGAGTGTAATGGAAAAATTGTGAAAGAATTTATTGGACTTAGATCGAAAATGTATTTGGTAGATGTATTAAAAGGAAAAACTATAAAAAAAAGCAAAGGTGTTAAAAGTAATGTTGTTAGAAATTTGTCTGTAGAAGATTATAAGAAATGTTTATTTGATAATGCGATTTTGAAAGGAAATATGAATGTTTTTAAATCAAAATTACACACAATTTATACTAAAGCTATAAACAAAATAGTTTTAAGTTCATTAGATAATAAGATATGTTTTTCAGAAAATAAGATAAATACATTAGCTTGGGGACATTATAAAATAATAAATTAAATAATTAATAAACAAGTAGCTTTAAGATTTAGAAACTAGAATTTTATTATTGTTTTACTGTTACTACTACGTTATTTTTTAATTTTAAGTTAATTTTTACTATTCTTTGAATGTACAACATGTGTTATGTTTCTGTAAAATAAAAAAACAAATAAATTTTAAATAATATCTGTTTTATTTATCCATGAATTATGTGAATTATCAAATCCCAACAATTTCACGTAGGCTTGGCCCCCTTTTCTTTTTAAAACTTTTTCTACAAGGTATGCATTTGAATATTTGACAGGAATAATTTCATCTTCATAAAACCCTCCAAGTATTAGATTATTTTTATAGTCCTCCAAAACATATGTTACTGGATTTGTTATATTAACCTTTATAATTTTAAAAATCTCAGTTGACAAATTTGGTTCATAGCCTTTACTAAAAGTTCCTTTGTGCTTGCTAATACGTACAAAATTACCTTTTTTAAATATTTTAGGTCTATTGTAGACCGTTTTCAACAAAAATTTCTCATTTTCTTTTGTTAGATCTATTGGAGCCATTTTAATCGGCCGATGAACATTTTCATTATATATTGTGAGTAATTTTCTATAATCTCTCGCATATTGAAGCTTTTAAATTAGAGTAAGTATGATAATGATTGATCCCTTTTTGTTGCATTAATTGTTGAATTTTTTGGTTGAAAAACTCTTTCCCTTGATCAGAATAAATGTTCTTAGTAATTTTTGAAGATCCAGCTTGTATGAAAATTTTTTTCATTACTTTAATTACATCATCAGAAGTTTTTGATTTTAAAGGTTGAGCATATGCATATTTAGAAAATATATCAATTACAGTTAACATGTATTTATTTCCTTGATTTATTTTATGATAAGGTAACATTGCAATCAATTTAAATCAATCTGCCACGTATCATTTATTCCCTTTTGAACTACTCTTCTACGAGGAAATTTCTTTTTCACAGTCCTATGTATTTCGTTAACAATTTGCTCTCTCTCAGCTTGGTTTTTGCGAGTAAGCGACATCTTTCTCTTATTATAATGAAATTAAATTTGATTCAAGAATGGCCTTATATAAGGCTGTAGCATAGATTTATATGATTAGATTAAATAACACACTCAATATGGCTTATTCTCGTAATTCAACTTACATTGTTGCTTTTCAATACCTTTTTGGAAATGATAAACAAATATTTATAAAAGAATTATGTTTCATGAGGGCCGATACAGTCAAACCAAAACAAATATTTTTCAAATCACCATATTCATATGATGAATTAAATGAAAAATATAAAAATCAGTCCGATTATTGCTTTAAAAATATAAATGGCCTAAAATGGACAGATGGTGTAACTGATTATCTTATGCTTGCATCAATTTTAAGGAAACTTGATGGGAACACGATAATTGTTGTAGGGAGGAAAAAAAAATTGTTTTTGGAAATTTAATTCTTCATAGATAATTGATATCAACAATAATTTTAGCTTGAGGCGAACTGACATTTACGAAACTAAAAGATTTTTAATTCATTTATTCATATTATAGTAAAATACAATACTTAAAAATATACATTTACTAAATAAAAATAATAAGAATAAATATAGGATCATTCGGATATTCATTAGAATATGTGATGAATGAAACTGCAAGCAAAAATACAAGCATTAAAAATATAAAATATTGTTGGGTACATACATAGTAAAGTAGAAAATTAAAGCTAAATATGAAAAAACTAAAATATCTTAAAATTAAAATTATTAATTTAATGAAAAAAATAAAATTTAAAATAAAATTTCATAAAATTTAAAGCAAAATTTAAATAATAAACGAGAGTAAGCAGAATTAAATACAAAATTATAACAAGAATAAAAAGTAAATTAATAGCTAGAAGACTGAAAGAAAATTAAAAAAATTATAGTTAGAAAAAAAACTAAATTAAAGTTAAAACTAAATAGTATTAAAAACAGATTCAATTTGAAGGTGATCCAGTTCAAAAAGCCAAAATCGAAGATTTTTGCAAAATGAAACAGGTGATCTGTCCGATCTTAAAGAATAAGGTAACATATTAAAAAATTTTGGAGCTATATAATCATAAAAGTGGCAAAAATGAGAGGTACGGGCTCTTGGAACATTTACAAGGTATAAATTATTAATTCTAAGATGATATCTAGTAACAAATCGGTGAGCGAGATAGCCCGACCTATTGAAAAAAATTTTCAATGTTTTAAACAGATATAAATGTCTAAGTGATAGAATATCCAACTTTTTAAATAAAGGAAAACTAGGCGATAGTCTATTTTTTTTTAAAATTATCCTTATACAGTGTTTTTGAGCGATGAGAAGAGGTTGAATTTTATTAAAATAAGAAACACCCCAGCAACTAATTCCATATTGCAGCTTAGAACTGAATAGAGCAAAATACACCATTAGCATAACTTTTAAAGAACAATACAGATTTAAGTGGTAAATGTTTCGCAAAACATTCTTAAAATAATTATTTAAATAGGAAGTATGTGCAGACCAATTCAGTGTATTATCAAGTAAAACACCCAAGTACCTAAACGTATCTACACTTTCAATGTTAAAACAAGAAATACTACAAGGCGAAGAGAAGACAAAAGAGTTTAGAGACTGTATAGGAAATAAAGGAAATTTAGGACAATCAGGAGAATGATACCAAATACTAAGATTCTCGAGGAGACAATTATTAAGCCTAAATTGCATAATTTTAGTTTTATTACTTATAACTAATTTATGAACATAAAACCATTTTCGAATTAGGTCCAAGTCAAAATTTAAATCGCAAAATAAGTCAAGTAGATTATTATTGTTGTATGAAAAAGCAGTGTCATCCGCAAAAGCTGTAGGTATACCCTTGAACTGTTGTTGCAATAATGAATTAATAAAAATAAGAAACAGAACAGGACCTAATACTGAACCTTGGGGTACACCAACCTTGATACTAAGAAGGTCACTGAACTTTCCATTCAATTTGACTCGTTGCTTCCTATTATTAAGATATGACTCGAACCAATTAAAAATAAAACCTCTAAACCCCGCATTATAAATTTTAGTTAATAGTAAATCATGACTTACTGTATCAAACGCTTTAGTGATATCTATAAATAAACCACTACAGAAATTACCATTGTTAATACCACCATAAATTTCACTGCAGAACTTTATAAGTGCATCCTCGGTACTTCGTTTTTTCCTAAAACCAAATTGTGCGTCACTAAAAAATTTACTTTTATCAAGAAACTGTAATATTCTGGACTTAATAGCTTTCTCAAAAATTTTTGAAATAGCAGGCAGTATAGAAATAGGTCTGTAGTTATTAGATTCCAATACATTTCCTTTTTTAAAAAGGGGAATTACTTCAGCTACTTTTAACTCATCAGGAAAGATTCCTTGATAAACGCTGAGATTAAAAACATAACTTAAAACATCAACAATAAGTAGCGAAATCTTCTTCAAAAAATTATTGGAAAAAGAATCGTTAGGTGCAGAATTAGATATTTTAAGACTCATAATGAGTCTATGAATTTCCAAAGACGTTATAGGTTCAAAAAAGAAGCTATGTCTCTGAAAAGGTTCCTCACATAAATTAGATACAAAATTCTCAGATTGTGCGTTCAAAGAAATTACATTATTTACTAGTTGTTCAGAAGTATTCACAAAAAAATTATTAAAGTGATTAGCTAAGATTGATGGATCAGATACTATTTGAGAATTAATTACCAAAGAGGAAACAGATGTAGAACAATTCTTATTTAAAATTGAGTTTATAATTTTCCACTCAGCTTTACTTTTCCCTCTATTTTCGCCAAACTGTCTGGAATAATAATTGTCTTTGCACTGACGTATTTTAACTTTAACTTCTTTACAGAGTTTCTTATAATATAACATTAAGTTAGTGTTACTTGGATGTTTTTTAACAGATAGGCATATTTTATTTCTTTTACGAATAAGTTTCAAAAGAACATTAGACATCCAAGGTTTTATCTTGTGCGTATTATTAGTAAAAGTACGAGTAGATATACAAGATTTAACATGCTTACTAAGCGTTTTAGAGAAAATAGAATAGGCTGCTGAGGGGTCATCAGAGTTATAAACATCTTCCCAAAGCTCAAAACCTAAAATATTATTTAATTTGGAATAATCAATATTATAGGAGAAATTAATAGAAGAAGAATAATGTGAATCAAGTACAGGAGAAGAATTTAAAAATTTTAGGAACAACATACAGTGATCGGATAAGCCAAGATCATAGACATCACTACCAAATAGTTGTTGATTATTTTTATGTAACCTAATAAAGATATGATCAAGGCAAGTACCAGAAACGAGCCGTGTTGGTTCAGAAACCAAGGAGGTGAACCCAAAAGAAGAAAGAAGTAATAAATAATCTATTGAACTTTGTTTCTGAGAAAGTATATCAATGTTGAAGTCACCTATCAAAATTATGTTTTTAGAATTTTCCTCAGATAAAAAGCTGGATAATTCACTTAGAAATTCACCAATAGAAAATCTATGCAATCTATAAATACAGATAAGACAATAATCTACACCCGAAATATTAAAAAATAATTTAACAATATCTGCACTAAATAAATTAAAAGTATAGCTCCTACAATTTAAACCACTTTTATGATAAAGTGCCACTCCACCGGCAGCGTAAGAAGAATTACAAGATGCCAATAAACTATAATTCGGAATACCATAATCCACCTTCTCATAATCAAAAATCCAAATTTCAATTACAACTGTTATATCTGGCCACGTCTGTAAAGAATTTAAATAGCGTAATAAACTTAAATAATTTTCTCTCAGACTTCTAATATTCTGATGCAAAATATGAAAATTAGAAATATTGTTAATACTTTCAAGTGAAGAAAAATTACAATCATTAAAATTAGACGATAGTTCATTAATGTTATTTAGAGGAATATTCATAATTATTTAATAAAAAATGTAATCAAATTAAAAAGACAATAAATAGATCAATTTAAAAACTAAATTTTATCAAGATCCTCTAAGCTACTAATAATAATAAATCTATCACCTTCTTTTTTCCTTAAAAAGATTGTTGAATTTCTAATCCAAAGAAATTTGTATCCTTTCTCATTTTTTAGTTGACGAGCTTTCTTCAGTACGAGCTGGTAATATGATGTTAAACTCTCGTTAATAAAGATACTTTTTCCTTTATACTGCTCACCAAAGACATCTGCTGAATATTTCTTCTTATTTTTATACTTATTTTGCATCACAATATTTTTCATCTCCATACTTTTAAATTTAACACAAACAATGCTTTTGCTGTTAAATAAATTATTTTCATTTTGTTTTATATTCCGCTTATTTATTTTTTTAATGAAACAGCTCTCTATATCGTCATTACTAAGATCATCGGAGAGAAGAGACACCACTTTGTTTTTGACATTATCATTGCTGACATCCGGAATACCAATAATATCAACACACTTTCTCTTTTTTTGTTGCTCTAAATTGTTAACTTTTTTTTCAAGAGAGAATACTCTATTCAGCAAAATATCTCTCTCATCAAGAAGAGATTTAATTTGAATATTATTTTCAGCAATCATTTGCTTCATCTCTAGATTAAGCGAAAAGAGAGATTGCAAAGTAATGTTGTTCGTGTTTGTGTTTTCCGAAGAATCTGTTTGTTGACTCAATTGAGAGCTTACAGGTGTAATTTTATTAATACTACTAATATTTCCAATAGGCCGTAGGAGTAGTTAGTTGTAGGAGTAGTTAATTGTGGGCTGAGGAAATTATGCTGAGAAACATGCTGAGATGATTTTCTCCTCATTCCAACACAGCATACACATCTATAGTTCTGCTTACTCTTTTCAAAGTATTCTATATCTTTCTTTTCCAAATTGGCGCATTTTGCATGGAAAAAGTTTTTGCAATCTATACAGATGATTTTTAAATCAAATCTATCAACCTTTTGGTTACAAATATTGCACTTCATAATTATTTATTGTAAAGTTTTTTTTTTTTATATTTAAACAAGAAAAAAAATTGATTATGAAATTACTTAAGAGGTTAAAATAATAAAATTTAAAAGTAAGAAACTTTCTCTACACTTGTATACCCAACAATAGTTTGTGTGAGAATGAGATTACTTATTGATTACTTATTGTAATATTCATCAATTGATTACAAATGGTCGATGTGCTGTAAATAATGTATTTAAAATATTTTTATTTTTAGTAAAAAATAATTTTGTAATAAATAACAACTAATCAATATATGATACAATAAATTGAACGCATATATTAATTTTAATTTAAATAGTGCTTTTATTTTCGTTACAATTTACATCAAAATTTAAAACATTTGTTTGTATTTCTTTTTGTAAAAATATAGGAATTTCATAAAAAAGACGTGAATAACTACATTGTGCTGGATACAAGTCCATAGGAATGTAAAAATCATTCTGACCCAATTTATTGACTCCTTTTGTTAAACATTTATGCATATATTTCGAAACATAGTCTTTTACATTCACCTTTGCCTTGTTATTATAACACATAACTGCTTGAATAAATTCTATAACATTAAAAAACTTATCCATCTCTTGATATGATAACCATATTCTTTTTTTAATTTCCTTGTTTCCAAATGTTAATAGAGTTCTTCCACCTTTGTTTACATTGAATGGTGATGAGAAATTCTTTCCATTTTCATTAGAATTTACGAAAATGCTGTAAAATTGCTGCCACTCTTCATAAGTAATCTCCAATGAATTTCTTCTAAAATGATGAAACTTAACTTTCGGTTCAAATTGATTTAAATCATAGCCAGTGCTTATATAACTGGAATGATTAGAATCCAAAAAATAAGTGCACGTTAGTAGTAACTCTTCTGATAAACTTTTCTCAACATTGGATTTTAAAATTTTTGGGGAAATTTTTTTATTTATTCTACTCATAATTTTGATATCTTTACCCATCGTTATTTTGAAAGAAACTGAATAAACTTTTCCTAAAAAGTAGTTTAATTACTTATATTTAAGTATTTATACGTTTTTTATAAATTTGATATAATTAAAATTTATAGTAAATATCTTCTTTCAATATCTTGTAAGTTATATATATTATTAAATAGCTTTTGTATTATTATATCATCTTTTTTAAAGTTTGTTCTATCAGACATTTTCAAAAACCTTTTTATATTGATATTTTTTGCACGATACCATAAAAAACGCAACAATAATGACCACAAACTGATGAAAAAACATCTTGTAACCGCTTATTATTACACAAAAATTGTATTCCATTGAATTACGTTGCAAAAAAGTTATTATTTCCTTGTTAATAGGTGGTAAGCCATATGAATCAAAATATTCTATGCATCCGTTTTGAGGTAAAAATCAAGCTAACCAATGTTTACCTGGCTTGTCAGAAGTATCTGTGTTAATAATCAATAAACCAAAACAATTTTTGGTGTATTGGTTATGTGTTAGGATCGTTTAAATTTTAAATGTGTTCATTGTTCAAGTTCAGTTGATGATAAAATATTAATATTATTAAAATGTTAACTATTTATATGTTTGTATGTACATTACGATTTTTATCAATTTGTAAGCTTGCATCAAATTCTCCATAAACAATACATGTTATTGTTGTTGGAAATTTAGCTTCAATTCTTAATGATCCTTGATTTATCAAGCTCTGGCAAATATCACTCCCCAATCCATCAGGGGAAAGATCAAAAGCAAGAAAAAGGAAGCCTTTGCTGAACATTGACTTGGTTACTTGATGTCCTTTGTCTGCATGATGTATTCCAGTTCCACTGAACAACGTGTGATATGCCCTTGTATAACAAGAGTTCTTTTCTGTAAAATTTGTTTCTATAGCTAAATTTGGTACTTGAATACCATTGATATATAACATAAATTGCTTTAAATTAAAAATTCTAAAGTTAAAGGGATTCTTCGAGCGTTTTCCTATAAATCCATCATTTTCAGTCATACAAAAGATTATTGCATTTGGTAGCTGTCCAATAAAGACATTGCCTAAGGTTATATTAGGAGTATTAGCAGAAATTGTAAAAGTCTTAACCTCAACGCGTTTGCTAATACAGTATTATGTGCCAATAGAATGCACATAATACTGTATTAGCTTTGGCTTTGGCTAATACAGTATTATGTGCCAATAGAATGCTAGGGTTGATTGTTACATGTTTCATAAATAATGTAGCTTCTAACATTTTTAATTGACTCTCATCATTGTCTTCAGCAAAGAAAATAAAATTCTGGCTTTTCTAAGGTTAATACAACTCGTACATCTACGTTGTTGATTAACAAAACTGGTTGATTAAACATATCTATATGCAGTGTTCCTATTAATTCCACTTCGGCACTATTATGAATATTTTTTTGTCATTCCAATGCACCACTATTATTGGTTTTAAATATATTATCTTTATATAACATCCAGCCAGCGCATTCTAAATGTGTTTCAGCCCGCATTTGTTCCATAATTCAGTAATGTTTCGATATACGCTCTATAATTATAGTTTGAGTCTGATAGTGTTATATTCTTACCATTTAGTTGAACATTACACTGCTTTATCAGACAGTGAAGCAAATTATTTACAACACCAGGTTGAACAAGAGGTTTACCATCACTTTGCTTATCATCATTCCAAACTGTTCCATCTTTTTTCAAAATTTGAACTTTAAGTCTTAAATATGTGCCAGATAAGTCTCTATAAGTATCCCCATGCCCCAATGATATTAATTCTATTGTTGAATTTAAAGAAGCAATAGGATTTAAAACAATTTCTTCAGTTTTTAAAATACGTGGTGTAAAAATATCTAATTCAGATTTCATACACTCCATAATTTTTATTTGAATATCTATATCTACAAAATAATTATACTTTAATGTTTTTTTTATTTGAATATGTCTACAAAACAATTTTTTTTTTATTTTGTTTTTTTTTTTTCTATATCTCGAAGTTAAGCTAGGCTTCTTCTTGTGTTTTAAATGATTAATTTCAGAGTTTGAACACCTTTTTATAGCTTGTCGTTTAACTCCCATACCATACATATCATTTAATTTGTTGAAAACAACTCTCCTTATATTTGTTAAAGCTTCCTTTCCTCGGTCTTGTAGGACTTCTTTTGGGTTTGCTCCCGTGCTTATGTCTGATAATGAATTAATACCAGTTGATAAAGCTTCCCTTTTCAAAATATCTAAACCTGAGAAAATATCGGTTTTAAATATTTCAGCAATCCACCAAAAAAATCCCCAATCCCTCGCCCTTTTTGATAATGATATACCGTTTGTAATAGAGGTCCTATTTCTTGCATGCTACCCCCACTTTGATTGTGGTAATATTTAATATATGATTGTTGCATAATGAATAAAAGGCAATATTTTTTTCTACCTATTTATATAATTTTTTATTCATGAATAAAATGTAATACAATTTTTGTTGGATATAGATTTGATATAAAATTAATATTTTCCCCATATTGATCAGAAATTCTTATTGAAATACTTTCAAAAAAATTATTTTCTATTGGAATATATTGAACATTTTTAAATTCAAAGTTAAAAGGGTTTCTGCAATTTTTAATATTGATAGCTTTTAAAGCTCTTATTTCAGCACCTCCATATATCGTAGGATGAATAATATCTGCGTAAACAATCACAATACCTTGTAGCTGATCATTATACAATGTAAACACTTGTTTGAATAAATCTATTAAAGTTGTTTTTAAATTTACAACTTTTTTTTTTGTGAAAAAAGTTCCTGTATTATTTCTGTCACTGTGTATGAATGATTTTTTTGCAGATAAAAATATTCTTTTTCAATAGAGCTTGATATTGTCATATACTTTTCTTTTTCTACAATTGATACTGGCTTATACGCAATTTTATAAAAACTTTCATTTAATAATGATTGCAAGATTTCCAAATAAAATTGATCTAAAAGCTCCTTTCTTGTAAATCCAGGTTCAAGCGTAAGATTTTTAATTAAAACTGGTAAAAAATTTGCTCTCCATTCAATGTTTCGATATCTATATTTTTTAAGATCAGGGTAAAATGTATAACCCATTCTGTTCTTAACAGTAACACCTGATTTAGTTAAATGTGAAGTTCCTATATTAATTGAAATGCAATTTTGAGTTAAATATTTATCTGTCTGAAGAAAATCATTAAAAAAAATTTCTGTTAAGCCAACCTTCCAATTTCCATTTCTTAGATCAATATACCTTGGTATTTTATTCGTAAACTGCGAAAGAGAATTTTCTGTAAATATTTCTTCTGAAGAATTACTTAATACGGTAATATAAAATTCTTTCATTTTTATTTTACAATAATATTTAATCTTTATTTCTACGGAGTCCAATTTAGAAATCTTTTCGATTCAGGTTGTTTAAAACTGCTATCCGGTGCTTGAAGTTTTTTCCGTTTCTTGGGAATAGGAAAACTTAATTCGGTTTGTTTTGGTTTATTGGTGCTTGAAGTTGTAGATGATGATCGAAGAGTGTAGTTTGTTTTTGGTTTTTCAAATAATGGAACTGATATAACGTCTTATTTAAACATTCGAACTGCGCTATTTATAGATTTTCGTGGCTTTAAACGAGTTGCTGTTGAAGCAACAGCTAATGCTCTTTTCTCAATCTTCTCTTCGCTATTATCAAAAATATCATCATTTGAATTCGACTCTTCATAATCCTCATCAATTTCTATTGGATCTGATTCATAGATATCTTCATAAGGATCCGTTTGCATTGCACCATCTATCAGTTCTTTTTGTTTTGTTTGTGTGTTTTTGTGCTTTCTTATAATACTCGATGTCTGAAAACCTATGTTCCTCACATATTTCATTGAATTAGGTATTTCTTTTATTTTATTATTTTTGATAATATCATCAGTAATCGTTACCGGATTTACTGGATTTTTTAGCAAATCTTTACTCTTCTTAATATTTAATTTCATCAATTCATTACGGTATAAATACCATTTTTTCGTATCATTTGAGTTTTTATCCATTAAAATTTTTTTCATAGCTTTATCAATTTCACTAAGTTTATTGTCATCTAATAAAGTTTCTTTTAATCTTTTATATTGTTCAGGATGTAAAATAATCATTCGTTGTAAACTATTCATCTCTATTCATTTCTATTCATCATTCGTGTTTATGATAATTTCGCAAATGGTTTTGATAACTTCAGAATCACAATTTTGAAGTATGGTTCTTCTTAATTTTTGTTTACTACTTTTTAATACATGTAATATATGTTGGTTTACCTTTGATCGTTTCATTTTTTCACATAAGTCCTCACTTGCTAATTGTTTTGGGAAACAGTAACATTCAGAAAAATCTTTTTTAAAATCTTGCGTTCTAATACGAAATATATCATTGATCACTTGAGTAAAATCAAGAATAATATGGCCATAGGGATGTGAAGTCACTTCATTAAATACTTTTTGGAATTCTCTAATGTTCTCAGGAAAAATCTGTCGTGCTAACTGTAAAATTTGAGACTTATCCCTTGGGTTTCTAAAAAGAACCAAATATTTACAATTTATAGAAATATCTCTGCAAAATTTTCCTTGATGAAATATATTTTGTGTAACTAATATAATCGAAATATTACGGTGATGTGAGCCCCTTCTAAACAGCTCACAAATTTTTTCGTCATAGCCATCAAATATTAGATCATCTAAAATAATTAAAGTAGGTTCACCGCTTTCAAAATTTTCTGGAATATTATTTTGATATTCTATGTTTGGAAATTTTAAATCTTTGGGAATGGCATTTTGTTCAGGGTTATACCAAATTACCTTTGGGATAGAAAGAAGAAACCCTTTGCTTGAATTATTTACTAAATTAATTATAAGAGTTGTTTTTCCACAACCAGATGGACCCGCTACCATCATTGTAAAAGGATGTACAAGTTTAATCATATTTTAACGAACTATTTTGGGCAGAAGTTTCTATCTAAATAAAAATAAATAGGATATTTTTCCTTTTTATAAGCTGAAATAAAGGGAAGAGAAAGTTATTATCTTTTGGTAATGAACACATTTTTTAAAGTTTTTAATTTTTATTTTCTAAATTATTACACATTTTTCTTAAATTTTATATTTTTTAATTTTTTTTTTTATATATTTTAAAATTTTACATTTGGTTTTAAATTTTATTTTTTTAAAAAATTAAAAACTAAATTTTACATTTTTATTTATTTTCTTTTAAATTTTAGAGTTTGTTTCAATTTTTCTTTTTAATTTACGCCTGATTGATGGCTATTTCCTCATCTTCTTCACGCTGCACAAATTCGAAGACCGCCATACTTTGACGGTCTTTAATTCGTCCTTTATAAATTATTTTGCTGAATGGTTTCTGGACCTCCTCCAGCTCCTTTTCATCAGCTATGGTGTCAACTAATATTTTCGTTAAGTACACCGAAAACATTTGTTTTCCACAGCCCAGGGTCGCTAATAACTGCTTCCCGAATTTAGTTTCTATAAGCTTCAGTTTAATTAGATCATACACTAAGTTTTCTTCCAATTCGTCCACCTTTTTTAATGTGAGGTTGGCTCCTCCAGTTGCTGAGTTTAAAAATTTTTCGAATTTGCTGGCCATTTTACTTTGTTGTTTTTGTTGTTGTTTCAGAAGTAGTTAATTCAGAAGTTATGAAAACTTAATAATAGCATGATCAAAAATACAAAGCTATTTATATATTTGATTTGTAATTTAACACTTAAATTTAAATTTACACGCGCAGCCAAAATGTTAATATAAGAATTTTATGTGTGTAAACTGCATGCTATTTTTTTTAATTAAACGCATTGCATAATTGTCACGTTACAAATAATTTGAATTCAAATTGCAATATTTGCAAAAATTATTTTTTAATGCATTACTAATAATATTACTAATAATTTAAAATTTAAATTAAAATTGTAATTCGACACTTTTTTAAAAAAAATAAAAAAATTTTCCTGCAAAATCATGATTAATTCTTTAACTTTAAATATTGCACAACGTGCCTTAATTCTTTGTTTAAGTATAAAATTTATAGCACCATTTAATGCCATTTCACAATTTCACAATACCATCTAATACCAGGTTAAAAGTTATGCCGGTTTTAGCGCAAAATCCCATGTATTTTTTATATGAAGGTGCAAATTCACTTTTTCGCCATCTGGGAATATAATATTAACTTAAACTGTGACAGGCCCACCAATGGACGGACGAATTTATACTACATATTATATACTTTATACTGTTATTCCATTTACGAAATCATGTTTTCATTGCATAATTATCATTACGTTACAAATAATTTCAATTCAAATGTTTTTGCTATATTTGCAAAAAAAAATTTTTTTCATGAATTACTAATAGTTTAAATTTAAATTGATATTGTAATTCAACACTTCTTTAAAAAAAATGTTTAAGTATAAAAGTTTTAATATTTCCTAACACCATTTTATGCCAGGTTAAATGTTATGCCGGTTCTGGTTATGCCGCAAAATCCCATTAATTTTTAAATAAGCGTACAAATTCACTTTTTCAACATCTTAGAATATAATATTAACTTATATAGTTTTACATAGTATTAACGCTTATAGACCGACAAATAGACGGACGAATTTATACTTTACATTTTGTACTTTATAATTTATAATGTTTCCGTTTTAATTTTTTTTTTTTCTAACATATGTATTTTAAATTTTTAAATTAAAGTTTTTAACGGATAATTTTAATTTAAAAAAATAAAAACTTTGATTAATTACTGAAAAGTTTTAATTAAAAACAATAATTGCCTACTTTCGCTTTACCCAATGCATCAACGTTAAAAACTATATATATAAGGTTTATACACATTTTTGAAAAAATAAATAAACTTTCATTTATTATGCAAAAAAAAGTTTTAATTAAAAACATCAAGCAAAATCATCAAGCAAATCATCGAGCAAAAAGAATATTTCACGGATGAAGATGAATTGAGCAGAGAAACTGACTGGCTGCTAAAAAAAAACAAAAGATCAAATAAAAAAAGAAAAGCTACTTCTTCACCTGAAGTTGAATCCTCACCATCTGGTTTAACAAAAACCTGTGAGGAAAAAAACTCCAAAACAACTAAATTTGTGAGTAAAAGGAAAACCAAAATTCCACCTGTAATCATAAGTAATATAAAAGCAAAATAAATAGACCAATAAAAGTCATGGCACCCGGCTTGCACCAATCTTGCATGCAAGAAGATATAATAAGTGAGCTTCATAATAGGCAATTCAATATCATCAATGCAGTAAATATGATAAAGAAAGTCAAGGAAAAGGATAAACAGGTAACTGCTAAACTCCCAATTTTCATGCTTACCCTTGATAGTAAGGAAGACATGAAAAAAATTTACGAAATCAATCATATTCAAAACATGATAGTTTATATTGAACCTTTGAGAAAAAGCAAAGATATTCCTCAGTGCAAAAGATGTCAGCGTTATAATCATACGCAGAAATTTTGTAATAGGGAGCCTATATGTGTGAAATGTGCTGATAAACATTTAACAGCAGAATGCGATAAGCTGAAAGCTTCACAGCCAAAATGCTCCAACTGCCAAGAGTCTCTACTAGCAAATTACAGAGGATGTTTTATTGCCAAAGAACTTCAGAAAAGGAGAAACTCTGTTTACCCAAAATTAGTTCAAAGGCAACAACCAAGAAAATTTATATCAAAGAAAGTAATAAAGGGAGTAACTTATTCTGCCATAGCAAAAGGCAAAAACAATGAGGATGTCTACCAAAGCAATAAAAATATGAAAAAAAATCGAGATTTCACTGCTGATGAAACACCTCGAATAGCTTATTCATCAAATGCAAATAATCAAACGCCGAGAAGAACTCGTTCGTCAAACAATAAAAATGCCGAGAAGAGCTCGTTCAACAAATACGAAATTGATTTCAGAAAAAGAACAGCACGGAACTATATGAAAAACAATGGAAAAACTAATGAGTCTGGTAGATAGAATCTCACTAAGATTAAATAACAAAAAGGAGGTAGTGCGGTCATAGTAAATGATCTTATTACCCATCATGAACATTGTAACATACAAAGTACAGAAATGCAACTCACTTATCATTTCAAGAGCTCATTAATGAAATTAGGTGAAAGATTTATTCTTGGAGGTGACTACAATGCCAAACATCTAGAATGGGGCTCCAGGATGACCCTTACTCGAGGTAAAGAACTGAGAGAGGCGCTGAGAGAAACAGTTTGTTTATTTCTTTCAACAGGAAAACCAATATATTGGCCTGCAGATATAAACAAAACTCCTGATCTGTTAGACTTTTTTATATTGAAAAAAGTATCAACTAATTTCACATCTATAGAAGATAATTATGACCTCAATTCCGAACATTCTGCTGTCATCCTAAAATTAAATACAACAACAGTGAAAAAATCTAGTAAACCATTTTTAACCAACTCATCTACAGATTGGTTAAGCTTCAAAAAGATTTTGCTAGAAAAAATTAACTTAAGAGTAACATTAGACAATGAGGAACAACTAGAAACTGCTACTGAAAAACTTATGCAAGCTGTCCAGTTTGCAGCTTGGAATAGTACTAAAACAAAAAAATCAAAAAAAATCAGCCCTATATATCCGGTGTATATCCTTAACATGTTAAAAGAGAAACGAAAAGCGAGAAGGAGGTGGCAACAAACGCGTGACCCATCCAGCAAAACGGATCTTAATAATAAAAGTCAGGAGCTAAAGAGAGAAATAAAGAAATTGAATGATAGATCTCTGAATTATTACCTAGAAAATTTAACAGCAACTAAAGAAACAAATTATTCTTTAAGGAAAGCTACGAGTAAAATGAAGAAGTCTATTGTGCATTCTGCACTACTGAGGAAAAATGATGGCTCATGGGCAAGGAGCGATAAAGAAAAAGCTGACACTTTTGCAGATCATCTCACTGAAATTTTTAAGCCCAATGAAATGAACACTGTTATTGATCTTAATGAAATAAATAACCATGAAGACATAAATATTCCCTAATAAGTCGAAAAGAAGTAATTAAGGAAATAAAAAACCTAAAATTAAATAAAGCCCCAGGTTTTGATTTAATAACTTCAAATGTGCTGAAAAATATAGCCAAAAAAGCTCTCACACTCTTGGTATATATAATGAAAACCTGATTAAGCTTAAACACTTACCTAGTATATGGAAACTTGCCGAGATAATAATGATCCAAAAACCAGGAAAGCCTGCTAACGACACCAAATCTTACAGGCAGATATCTTTGCTCCCTACATTATCGAAGTTGTTTCAAAAATTACTATTGAGAACGATTCAACCCCTCATAGAAAACAGGAATATAACACCTAATCACCAATTTGAGTTTAGGCAAAAACACTCAACAATAGATCAAGTACATCGAATAACAAACATTATAGAAAGGGCACTGGAAAATAAACAAATTTGTTCTTCAGTATTTCTAGATGTAGCCCAAGCTTTTGATAAAGTTTGGCATGAACGACTCATCAAAAAGCTAAGTTGTTTGCTCCCTAAAAATTATGTTGAATTATTTTCATCATATCTCTCAAATAGAGTTTTTCGAGTTAAAAATGAGAATGAATACTCCTCTCTAAGAGATATAAAAGCTGGAGTACCGCAAGGTAGTATACTGGGTCCAATTTTATATTTGTTATACACCTGTGATATACCCGAAGTAGAAAATATAAAAATAGCAACCTTTGCAGATGACACAGCGTTGATGGCAGTTGGTTCTACTATAGAAGAAGCTACAAACATACTGCAAAAAGCTAATGACGAAATTTCAAACTGGTGAAAAAAATGGAAAATTAAATTAAATGAAGCCAAATCTGGTCATGTAAACTTCACCTATAAAAACATAGTAACTCCTCTCTCAGTTAAAATTAATGATGTCGTGATTCCATACGAGAATAAAGCTAAATATCTTGGCATGACCTTGGATGCAAAACTGAGATGGAAAGAGCATGTGAAAATCAAAAAACAAGAACTCCAGTTCAAATATAGAGAAATATACTGGCTGATTGGGCGGAATTCTACGGTCTCGACTAGTTTTGATGTATAATCAAATATTGAAGCCAGTCTGGGCATACGGTATTCAAATATGGGGATGTGCTAAACAAATCCATATTCAAACTATCCAAACGTTCCAAAATAAGGTACTGCGCACCATATCAATGCTCCATGGTATGTTCGCAATGCCGATATTCATCGAGATCTGAAGATCTCATCTATAAAAGACGAAATAATGAAATGCGCTGCACGGCATAAAACTCGTCTGATCCAACATGTCAATACCGAAGCTTCTAGCTTAATTGACAATCAAAACTTTGTGAAGCGACTAAAACGAACAAGACCACTTGAGTTAGGTTAAAACCTTTTATCTATTAAAACCTTATTGGATTTTGGTAGATCAAAGGTATCTTAGTTTCTTTGAGTTAAATGTAAATTAATGGTTTATGGAATATTCCATAAATCTAAACATATCACTAAAAACAAATCTGATTATCAAAAACAAGTAAATTAATGGTTAGTCTATAAGACTAGTTTTAATGTTGCAATAATGTTCGCTTTATCCAATGCACCAACCTTAAAAACTTTATATAAAGTTTATTATAAATTAAAAAAAAAAAAATTTTGATTAATAACGGAAAAGTTTTCAATTAAAAAATATTAATTTCTTATTATCTCGTATGCTTTTCTACGTAGAGATAAAGTTTTTTAAATTCAAATTTTTTTAACGGACATTTTTTTTAATTAAAGTTTTTTTAACCGAAAATTTTTTATATTCAAGTTTTTTAACATCAAATTTTTTAAATTAAAGTTTTTAACGGTCAATTTTTATAGAAAACTTTTTTTAAAAAGAAAAACTTTGATTAATTAACGGGAAAATTTTCAATTAAAAAAAATAATTTCCTATTTGCGCTTTGCTCAATGCACAAACCTTAAAAATGTTTTTCTAAGTAGAGGTTATAGCTTTTCACAATATAATTTCCTTTTTGTTTTTGCTTTATCCAATACACCAACCTTTACGAGCTTTTTACACAGAAGGCACAAATAATAACTACTTATATTAAAATATATGATTAAATCAAAATTAGGTGCATCATCATGTCCATTTCAATTAGTTAGTCATTGGAAATGTGAACCAACTCATACAGCATTAAAAATTGATTACAAATGCAATAGTCATGCTATGGCATCTCCATCTTCATTATTAAATTTAATTATATCAGTGCCGGTTGATGGAGATGTCAAAAATGTCCAATCAAAACCACATTCAGTTTGGATTGGTGAATTAAATCGTTTGGTTTGGAATTTCACAGATATTTCTCAACATTCAGAAGGTAATGGAACATTAAGAGCACGATTAGAAGTTCTTAATGGTCCTTCAACTCCATAGACTTTACCTGTTCAATTTAACTGCGAAGGGACAACATTATCTGGTGTTGAATTTGAACTTGTAGGAACCGGTTATAGGGTATCGTTAGTTAAAAGAAAATTTGTAGCGGGTAAATATATATGCGAAGGTGATGGAATTAGAAACATTACAACACCTACACCACCGACATCTATTGGAAGTCCGTATTCAGCTAAATCTAATTAAATAAATACAATAAAATATTAAAAATATGAACATTTGTATCTAAATGTTTATACATACATATATTATTTAAAATAACTTAACTTTTCTCTTAATATTTGTTCACATAACTCACAAGGATTTTTTATTTATAAAAGGATTTAAAAATTTTAAGATTCGGAAAGAGTTTCCTAGATTTTTGCAATGAACCAAACTGCAAGCTTTCCATATTTACATATATTATTTAAAATAACTTAACTTTTCTCTTAATATTTGTTCACATAACTCACAAGGATTTTTTAATTATAAAAGGATTTAAAAATTTTAAGATTCGGAAAGAGTTTCCTAGATTTTTGCAATGAACCAAACTGCAAGCTTTCCATTTTCTTTTATTCGTTTTATTGAATCAATTTTATTTAAAAAAAAAAGAAAAATAGACAAATTTCTCACAAGTAAATACAACATATAAATATAAATAGATTTATAAAAAGTATTTATTAAAGTTTACTTATTTTTTTTTATTTTTTTTCCTTTTTATTACCAATTTATTATAGGTATTATTTTGATTTTTTTTTATTTGTTTTGGTACATTGAATTTTTAATATTTTATTGTTTTTTTTTTTTTGCGTGGATTGGTAGGAATCTTCATAGACACAATGAGCCCCGTAGCTTCCATTGTGTGCCAGATTTTTAATGACTAAAGCACACCCCTCCCATTAATACTAGTCCAACGGACTAACCATTAATTTATTGCTATTTTGATTTTCTTAAAGAAAAAGTTTACGAAATTCTATCGTATTAAATCTAGTGGCTTAGTCCTTTTAAGCCTTCTGACATCATTTTGATTATCTAGCAGTTGAGTGGCCTCAACGTTAACATGACCCTCCAGACGAGCTATATGCTTTGTTGCATATCTTTCTATTTCATTTTCTATGCAAGGAATTTTTAGATCTCTGTGCAAATCACTGTTGCGAACATACCAGGGGGCATTTACCATGTTGCGCAAGACTTTATTTTGGAATTTTTGTATACAAAGTACATGTGTTTGTTTGGCACATCCCCATATTTGTATGCCGTACAACCATATCGGTTTGAGTATCTGATTATATAACAAAATCTTGTTATGTATAGGTAATTTAGAATTACGACCTAAGAGCCAGTACATTTCTCTATATTTATTTTCAAGCTCAAATTTTTTCTTTTTAACGTGCTCTTTCTATCTAAGTTTGACATCTAATGTCATTCCTATGTATTTAGCCTTGTTTTCTTGGGGTATATTGACCCCATTCAGATTTACCAATGGTGGTTGATTTTCAAATTTTTTATTTGTAACATTTACATGTACTGATTCTAACTCATTGAGTTTAATTTTCCATTTCTTTGTCCAGAGGTGTAGCTTGTCGCTTGCTCTTTGTAATTTAATTGTAGCCTCGTCAATATTTGATCCTACTGGCATCAACGCAGTATCGTCAGCGAATGTAGCTACAGTTCTATTTTCCATTTCTGGTAAATCATTGGTGTAGAGCAAATACAGTATGGGACCCAGAATACTACCTTGAGGCACACTCGTTTTAATATCTCTAATAGTAGAATACTCTTCGTCTTGTTTTATTCTGAATAGTCTGTTTTCTAGATATGATGAGAGTAAATCTACGTATTGTTTAGGTAACATATTGTTTAGTTTATTTATTAAGCCTCGATGCCATACTTTATCATTTATGGGCTTACCTGGCTTTGGTATCATAATTATCTCTGCTATTTTCCACATATTCGGCACATACCTTATTCTTTTTGCAGCGTTTATAATGCGTGTTAGCATTGATATAGCTTTTTTCGGAAGTTCTTTCAGGACTTCCGATGTAATTAGATCAAAACCTGGAGCTTTTTTATCTCTGAGTTTTTTAATTTGTTCAACTATTTCACTCTCTGAAAATGGTGATATAACATTTTCTTGCCAATTATTATTTTCTTCAGTGAGATCATCCGAATCTGTCTCGTCTGGACAAAAAATTTCTTCAAGATGATCTTTGAATGTTTCAGCTATATTTTTATTATCTCTCGCCCATTCACCGCTTTTCATTCTGATTGGCGGGATTTGAGAGATCGAGTTTTTTGTACTCTTTGTTGCTTTCCACAACGAGTAGTTATTTTCTCTTTTAGCTGATAAATTTTTTATATATTTTTCAAAATTTTCATTTTTAAGATCTTTAATTTTTCTTTTAAGATTCTGAGTTAACCTATTTAGTACAGTTTTGTCTGCCGGATCACGCGATTGTTGCCATTTGCGTCTAGCTCTTCTTTTTATTTTTATCATATTTAATATTTCTCTAGGGTAGTTGAATCCTACCGATTTATATTCACAATTTTTTGTATTATTCCATCCAGCATTTTGAATAATTTTAATAAAATTTTCTACTTCAGAATCTATATCACATTTGGATCTTAGTTTTGTTTTTATGTTTATTTTGTTTTCTATTTCTTGTTTAAAGCTAGCCCAGTCAGTTGTCTTGTTCGTTAGCAGAGGTTTCGACTGTTTCTTAATAACCTTTTCATATAGATTTAGTATGACTGCAGATTGATCTGAGTCCAAATCATGGTTATCTTCTAGTTTAATATAATTGGGTGAAATTTTTTTTGTTATATAAAAATCAAGCAGATCAGGAGTCTTATTTCTATCAGTTGGCTAATAGGTTGGCTTACCGGTAGATTGGTAAATGCAGCCTTTTTCTTTTATAGCTTTTCTTAGCTCTCTTCCTCTCGTAGAGGTTACTCTAGACCCCCAATCTATGTGCTTGGCGTTGTAGTCACCTCCCAGGATAAATCTTTCTCCAAGTAATTTAAGAATTTCTTCAAACATCTTATTCTTTATGTTGTATTTGGGTGGACAGTATAATGCACCGACACAAAGGCTTTGTTTAACAGACATAATTCGTAGCACGATTAGTTGGAATTCATCTATTTCTAGACTAAGTTCCTCGTGGTGCTTAATATCTTTCTTTATTAAAATTGAGCTACCACCTCTGGGTGTATTACTCGGATGGCTTGCGCTGTAGCATGTATAGTCATTTATTTTAAGCGATGACTTATCTGTCATATGTGTTTCTGTTAAGAGACATACATCAATACTTTGTGTTCTCAATAGAATTTCCAAATTATTTTTCTTGTTCAGAATACCATTGGCATTCCACGTGACTATACGAAGTGCGTTCTTAACCATGCCTTGCGGATTTATTTTTTGGTGTATACATATATATTTCATTATGTTTGTTTTCTAATGTGCATAGTCTTGTTGAGATTTCATTCATTGTTTTTATCATATTTTGCATCATCTGCATAATGGTATTTTCAGTCAACTTTTGTGTAGAAACTTTATTTTGTTCTTTCGGGTTTCTTTTTTGACTTAGGTTATTTTGTGTTACCTGTGAATATGATCAGCCTTCTACGACTTTTTTCGACGTAAAAGTTTTAGGTATCTCTGGAGTTTCAATGCAATTCTGTTTCTGTGCACTAGGTTGCCTAGGTTTTGTCTTTTGTTTTTCTTGTCTATGTTGCATTTGTTTTGGGGCATTTTGTTGTAGCTTCTTTCTTTTTTGCAACTCTCTAGCGACCTGGCAACCACGATAACTCGCTGGGTGTGCCTCAAGGCAATTAGCACATTTAGGCTTAATAATTTTTTTTTCTTTACAAGAAATTGTTAAGTGGGGACCAGCACATTTAACACACTGAGCTAGACGCTGGCAAAACTTTTGTGTATGGCCAAATCCTTGGCATCTCTTACATTGAGGAATGGTAGTCGTTTTACGAATAGCCTCCATTTTAACCCTCATGTGCTGGATAAATTCAATTTTGAATATTTTGTTTATATCTTCGGAGTTTTCGAATGTTAGCATAAAGAGAGGAAGACGTACCGTAGATTCTTTGTTATTTTCCTTTTTCTTTATTATTTTATTTGTGACTTCTAGAATTTTGAAGCCTCTATCTTTCAATTTATTTTTTATATCTTCAGGTTGGCATGACGGATGTAAATACCTAACCATTACTTTAATAGGCCTGGTGCTCTTATTTTCATAAGTGTGCCATTCAATATTGGCTTCATTTATTGCCTTAGTCAACTCTCTATATTCTTTTTCTTCTTCAACATTAATTTTTAGTTGCTTATTGTTAAGCATATTAACTTTATATTTAATATTGCTTTCTTTTAATTTTTTGTTTATTTGAGGGTATTCCACTACATTACTAAGTATAACTGGAGGAGGTTTACCTTTTCTTTTACTTTTCGCAACTTCATTTATTTGCACATTTTTCTCTACTTTGTCCGCAATATTTTCTGGGCTTAAAGTAGGTGATTTTTCTGCTTTTCTTTTTTTACAGATTCTTTTTGTTTTAAAGATCCAGTCGGTTTCTCGAGCTAGTTCTTCATCATCTGTATGAAATTCTTCAGCAGTTTTTAGTACTACTCTTTTAGTAGACATGTTTTGTGAATTTTTTAGTTTCACATTTTTTTCTTTAATTATGCAGAGCTCATTTTTCAATTCCCTGCATAAGATTTCTAATTCTGTAACTCTGGCATTGAGTTGATTATTTTTTGCCTCAAGTGCCTTTTCGTTATTATTACCCTCGTCGCGTTTTCTATAGCTGTCTTTTTGGGACATGTTTTCGTAGATATTTTGAGACCCTGCTGGAGGTGTTCTCTGGACCCCAGATTTTCTTCTGAATGGGTCAATTAAAGCAGCTCTGTTTTCGTGGTTTTGCAATAAGTGGTCTCCCCCAGAATCCGTGAGACCTGCCTCGAAAGAGGGTGGATTTTCCAGAAGACCTGGGGTATACAATCTTTGAGTTTTATTCATTGCATACTTTTTTTTTTTTGTTTTAATTCGGAGTTCCATCTCCTACCCTACGGATCATATTTCCCTTGTACAAGGCGGTACCTTTTATTCCTGCCGTCCCTCTGGGATCAGTCGCAGACCAGAAACTTTTATTCCTGCCGCCCATTCTGGGTCAGTCGCTTCTGGATTTTTCTAGGATTTTAGTGGACTTTTACCACAAGCATGCCTTACTGCGGATATTCATCGTACCCCAACCCGCCGGGGTAATTTTATTGTTATCCCACTATTTTTTCACTATTGTGGGGCTTAAAAAAATTGTTGAAATAAACTATAACTATTCTCTTAATTGTTGATTAAGTAAATTTATATATAAAAATCGTTTTATATGTGTAATATTACAAAACATTTTAATTGTAAATTTGATTATAGGGGATATCAGGGATTTCAAAACTAAACTAACTATTACCATTGATTAATAATACTATACTGATAGACATTTTCATACAACAGAAAATTGTCAGCTCACTTTTTCAAAATTCTCTTCATTATATATATTTTCCCGCGTATATTCAATGTGTTAGTGCATTCTTTATTTTCAATTTGAATTTTTAAATTTTTGAACGTTTTATACGACTTTATATTCTCTAAATAATTTGTATGTGTTCAGTTTCTCTATACTGTATATTTCTTGAATGTATATTATTCTTTTTAACTTTTTGTTATTTGAATTTGTATAATTTGAATTTTTTTGAATTGATAGGTACAAAAATTTCAAATTGGATAGCATTTTTATCGAGTAGTCTTGTAAGAAAAATTTTTTTTTGTTTTTCTCTCAATACATTGTAATAAAAGGATTTTTATAATTGTTGATATTGTGCATGTATATTATTTGTAATAACATAAAAAAGTAGTATAATAGAAGTCCAGCGTAGAACAAATTTTTCTGGCAATTTTTTTCAATAGCCTGCCTCGCCACTCTCTTGCTTTTTATTTATTCTCTCGATAAGTACTGTAATCTATAATTATAATCGACAAGCATTTCAAGTCCTGCGCAGTAGACACCTTTTTATTTTATTTTGATTCTCCTACTCCTTAATGAACTTCTAATATATATAATATATAAGATTATATATAAAACAAAAATGCGCACATAGTTGAACATTTTGTACACATACGATTTTATTATTCAGCAAATACATTATGCATAAGTGAGATCTTATGAAAATAATAAACAAAAGTAAACAAATCAGTTATTATATTTTATATTATGTACTTGCGAATGAATCTATGTACATATGCCAAAAAAAACAAAGAAACAAATTCATCTCAAATAAAAAATATAAAAAAGCAAAAACAAAAAAAATCAGTTGAATTGTTCATATGACGAGCAAATTTATTTTTATATAGTAGAGTTAGAGTACTTCATTTTGATATAGTAGGTCACTTGAATTCTTCATTTTTATCTTTTTAAGTAACTATTTCTAAATTTTTGTTATTTGTAGTAATAATATAGTTTTTATTAAAATTATGTATTATGTAGGTATATATATACGTACCTCTTTAATAACAAAACTTTTTATTTTTAGTAATTTTATCACTAAATGCTTCTTACTATAGGGAATATATCGGAAACGAAGCAGTATATGAGGGACGTGTATTTATGTGTCTTAAATAAAACTTGCTAACCATAAAACTTTTTATTAAACACGAGTGGTTTCTGCTATATCGTGCGAAGTCTATGTCAGTACGTAAATTACTGTTTTTTTAAAAACTTTAAATTTGACTTCAACTTGAAATATAATTACTCAACAGGGGCCCCTAGTTATAATTTATTAAACAAAATTTCTGACTGTAAACTGTTATTTTATTATAAAAGCAAAAACAAAAAATAATATTTTTTATTAGAAATCAAATAACAATCCTTTTAATTTTGCATTTTTTGTTATTATTGTGTTTGTGTAATTTGAAATTTTTTTCAATTAATATCTACCAAAATTTCAAATATGGTTATCATTTTTATCGAGTAGCCTAAACCTTTTAAGAAAACAAATATTTCATTTTTCTCAATCCATGTAATGTTATAAAATAATTTTATAAATGTTGAAATGTTGAATTGTACATATGTATGTATATTTATAATTATAATATATTTTTATAATGTTTGAAAATCAAAAATACATTTTTTTACTTATTTTCTTTTTTGATTGAATAATTTTAAAAAATATAAAATTTAAAAAAATTCAAATAATAGTGCACATTCATTCACGTGATGATGTCCAATATATGGATATATGTACATACATATTACATATAGCGATGTATGTATAATTTACAAATAGAATCAAATTTTTATTTTTAAAAGGCTTTCTATTTGGCTATTTCAATACATATGTGGATATGTATGTACGCATGGGTTTTAAAATTATAACAGAACTAGTGGATCCCCTGTGCAATTGCACAAAAGTAGTTCTTTCAAACAAAATTTTATGTAAAAACAAATATTTGTTTTGGTATAATTGTAGTTGTTTTCTGAATCGCTTGATTATTGAATATATATAAAATGAAATTAAAGTATAATACCTAATACTTTATGGCAAAATTAATACTAATTTCAATATAACTTAACACAATAAAATCTCATTACTCTCAAAGTAGTAGATCGATATATTTTAATTCGTTTATATTCAAAAACGTTTGTAGTCACAATTTTGTTATAGCAATAGGTCAACAGTGAATTATTTTATTAAAACACTGATTTACATATATATTTTTTCTGTGCTTTATTACAAATATGTATATTTTGTGATTACATAACAGAATTGCTATTTATGAATAAAATAAAGTTTAAAATTGTTATACGAAAGATATTTTATTGAATTTGATTTTGTTTCTATAGACGCCTATAGTCACAAAACGGTTATTGTCAGAAATATTACTGAAATTTAGCGAAATGCTTTAAGTATCCAGCACCAAGAACTTGCTAAAATTTTAATAGTTTTGGGGTTTAAATAATTTACTATTCAATTATTTTTGCTTTTTTACTCATCCCGTCGTTCATCTTGTGTATTATAATATAAGATATTCCCCACATGGCCTTCCTTGTGTAATATATATAAGATAAAAACAATATTTTTTTAATATAAAAAAAAATTGAAATAATAGAGAATCGAACTCACTAAAATTTGTGATATTAAAACCTATATTAATAATATTATCTATCCTACTAATTAATTTTTTTTCCTACTAAAAGTGCAAAAAAACCAAATACGATAAATAAAAAAATAAATAAAAAGAATTTGACTCAAAAGAGAATCGACAAAAATTACTGATATTAAATGATGCTTTAACCAACTCAGCTATTATCTTATAAAAATTGCTTAACCAAAATATACACATAAAAAAAAATTGATTTTGATTGCCACGACCTACATCATCACTGATTGATTGAATGAAAAAAAACGAAGCATACGAAAAACCACGAAAGGTGTGTCTTCAAGATAGTGCTCTTGTATATTATAATATAGATAAAATAAAAATTGATTTTTATCGCCACAGCCTGCATTATCGCCGATTGATTGAATGAAAAAAAAACGAAGCACACGAAAAACCACGAAAAATGTGCCTTTTGTGCCGTAATTTTTGTAAAATTTATAAAAAATCTTAACGGTAGAGTAACTTGAAAAGTATATTTAATACGTTTTTTTGTTGCAGTAAGCATACAATTTATTTGTAAGATAATTAAAGCTTGCAACGCATAATTTTACAATGGTATTTTTCAAATTCAGAATTTTCTACTTTGTCATTATTTTCATAACAAGAGCATTAAATCCAAATATCCAAAGGCTTTTCATGATTTACTCCAGATAAAATTCATAAAATTCGTAATATATTTGTAAAAATATTTGCAACTTATTGTGCAGGTGGATTTGTTTAGAACTTTTAATTTTTTAAGATAATCTAACATTTTCTCTACGAACAAATATGGACAATTTTTAATAGTTGTTTGTACGTATTTTTAGTATAAATATTTGAAGAATTTAAAGAAAGACCAGCAGTTTACATATTATTCACTACAGCAGGTTTACTTTATTACTCATTATTATATGGAAAAAATTAAAATTAGAATTATTTTGTTTACGTATCTGCATATTTGCATATGTAATTAATTGAAAAGCTAAAACAGCTAAGTATTTTTGCAAAGTACTGGGACTGAATTAGTATTTCCAGTTTTAGACAATATTTTTGATGAGCATTTTTCTCTTCGGAAACAATTTTCTTAATTATATCTCAGTTAATAATTTCATAAAATGTACCAGTTACCAAAATCATTTTTTATATAAATCAATTTCTAAAGGGAAAAATTTTTTTCTTTCGTCGGTAGGTGGAAATTCTCGAAAGATACCATGTGGCTTGAGCTGCGAACCAACCATGATAGTTTGTGGCCCTAGAACCACCTCCGTTGTTTTTTTTTTTTATGATATTGACAGTAACTTAGGTAGAATCACCTGCAATTTGACACTACAATATCTACAATAATTTGAGTATTTATTTTAACAAATTACTGGCTAGACTCATTAAACGTGGAAAACTACTACTATTGTCAGGAACTAAGCCTTCTTAAATAGAATAGTTTCATTTTATTTAATTTGTTACCAGATTATATTATATACTCTCAATTATTTATTATATCTCAATGACAAAGGTTTGCTAGACTAGCTCGAAAAACCAATGAAGCATTTTTTTTTTGTTTGCTTCATCGGGAATCGAACCCGGAACCCTTTGGTTGAAAGGCAGGCGCTCTACCTACTGCGCCACCCAGCGTTTGTCTGTCATAACTGACTTATGATAGATTAACTTACTTTGATCATTTCTTTGTGTGTACTGGGAGAATATAATTTCTGTGAAAGATATCATTATAATATAAATACCCGCTGAAGGAGATTTTTATCTCAATATTTTTTCTCTAAGGAAAATTATTGTCTTAATAATTTTCGTGGAGGAAAATTATTTTTACTTTTCACACATTAAATAACAATGTATATATAATTTTTGGCAAAAAATTTCTAAAATACTTTCATAAAAAGATTCTGACTGAAGCTGACTTAGAAATTCTTCTTCTATCCGAAAAATTACCAGTTCTACAATCTATTCTGCTCCATTGTATTGCTAGAGTAGGCTTTAATTCTTTTTAAAGTGGAGAATGATCTTTCTACTGACGATGTTGAAAAAGTTTTTGCTAAAACCAGCTCACGTACCTAATTTGCCAGTTTCCGAAAAAACAGAAACTACATCATCTAATAAAATTTTGCTGTAAATTTTCTGTATAGATTTGTCGTAAAAATGACTTTGCTTATAAAAATAGTCAATTCATTTTTAAGACCAATAAGATCAAAATATTCAAAATAAGAATTTTTTAACCCATTCAACAAATTTATTGGGAAAGTTTTTGAATATTCCTTAAAATTTTTGAAATTTAACAAACCAACATTTTTTATTTCCAACAAAATTTATTTTTAATAAATTGTTTCTGTTGCACATCCATAACAGAGTAAAAAATAAAATTAAAACTTACTAAAAGTTCTCCTTTTAATATACCTACAAAACAATTAACATATGTATGATTGGGTGTGTCTACCAAATAAAATAATATTTTGCTATACCTACTTTTTTTGTTTTCTTCAACAGCAACAAAAAAAATAACATTAGTATAAGCGTATGTGCTTTAATAAAATTGTAAGAATTTTTTTTTCTTGTATTTCTTCTCCTTATTCTCATTATTCTCATATTGTCATTCTCAAAGCAAAGGAAAGGCTATCGTTCATAACCAATTTGAACGAAATGGCTGGTTAAATTGTTGTTGGATTTTTTTTTTTTTTCCAATCATAAGGGAGATTTCGTTCAAATTTAAGGTGAACGCGACTGTTTATTTTGCATGTGGTTTTATATAAAAGTGTACAGACAGTATAGAATATGTTATGTGTGCATGTATACATTTCTCTATTTTCTTTCTTTACAATGCAAAAGGATATTTCGTGCATATAGAAGAAGAACGCGTCCCTTATTATTTTGCATGTGCATTTGTGTTGTTGTCTTTCATAAAAGGAAGTATGCAAAATAGAATATCTATGCATGTATTAATTTTTTTTTTCATACCATAGGAGGATTTCGTTAAAATCGAAAGTGAACGCAGTTGATTTTGCATTTAATTTTATATATCTAAGAGTATGTATTATGGCTATTTCTATTAATAATAATAATCTGTAAATTAGTATCATAACAGTAAGAAAATAAATAAATGAAGTTGTAAAAATATAGAAATATATATTAAATGTATATTCATTCTTTGCATCTATTATTGTTTATGGAAAAATAAAACATATCATAATTTTTTTATTAGATTTTTTTTACATTTTTTTAGAGGTTTTTCGAGTCGTTCATGAACGAAATGAATACTTTGAGGAACCGCGCTTGGTATAGATGTTTTGGAAGATTTAGATGGGGGGGTAGAAAACAAAAACTAGCAATAGATGCACATTTCTTTATGATTCAAGGTTTACATGAAAATTATAAGTGCGCATAGGGTTACAATTTATCCAAAAATAATTTGAAAAGAGAAACTTTAAAACCCTTCATTTTTTTTATCAATTTACTACTAAAATATCTTAAAGAGCTAACACAGATTAGTTCTAAAACTGTTGCACCTGCTTGTGACTAATGCAGTACAAATCGAAATACTTATGAATTACTTGGTGTCAATAAGGTAGACCCTTTATGATTGGAACGGAAATAAAATTTATGCTTTGTTTGATATGGCATCTTATAAAATCTGTCAGAAATTCTTTTATAAAACCCGATTTTGAAAACTGAAATATGACATTATTAGCTTTCAACAATTTTACCTAAAGTTCGTAGCACCCATATTAATTCTAACACATTTGAAAAAATGTCAGTAAAATCAGCTTTTCAATTATTTAGTCATAGTACATATGCAGCCATAAAAGCAATAAATGACACTAATCGAATTTTTTTTAATTTATTGAGTAATAAAGCTAATCTGACTGTTGATTTTGTTTTAAGAGTTAACTAGTTACTAGATTACTCAAATTCTTCAAATTTTAACACAAAAAATTAAAAATTTTGAATTCACAACCGTTAAAAATTCTCCGTTTTTATTCTTAGAGGAATTGCTAGAATATCTTAAAAAATCAAAAATTAAAAGTACCAAAAAAAATTTTGAATGCCCCAAACAATAACTGCTGTATTATCTTTATCGAAAGATCAAATTGATAGAATATTAATTTCTTGATGACGCGCAGACTGAATCAAGATCCGTTAGAAAATATGTTTTCTCATATAAGATCTGCTGGTGATTATTGCAGAAATCCATCTGCACAACAAATTGGGAATATTTTTGCTAAGACGAGGCGAGTATTTATAACGAAAATACATCCTCAAATTGTGAAACAGATCACAACAATTATTTGGACATTGATGCCAATGATTTGGCTGATGAAGATTTTATTATTGAAAATTGTCCTGAAGAAATGAGAAGGAAAATGTTTTAGCTTCAACTCCAAATACAGTTCAATCACATAGTAAATCAGTTAGTAATTTTGAAGAGTTAGCAATTAGATATTTTGCTGGATTTTGCAAAGTGTCAAATTGCCATACATGTGCATTATACTATTTTTGAAAAATGAACACAAAATTTGAAAACGAAATTTATATAGTTATTCATAATGAATTATTAGAGATGAAATAATTGAACGTAGGTATGTAAGTACGTACATATGTACCTAAAAACCGATTTGAATTGAATTTAAAATTTAGAATTGTATTTAAAACATCTTTAACAAAAATTTGATTCTATTTGTAAATTTATACATATATGTATATGTATGTATGAATATATATTAGAAATCATAACGTGAATGAATTCACTATTATTTGAATTTTTTGAAATTGTTTTCTTTTTGAAAATTATTCAATTAAAAAAAGAAAAATATTTTTGTTTTCTAAACATTATAAAATTATATTATCGAGTCGAGTACAAAACACTGAAGAAGTCTGCAAGTAGTAGACGAAATACGCGTATCTGTATGATAAGCATATCAGTAAAATTAAAAGGAAAATATTCGACTACTTTCACTGTTATATTATAATTTTATAATTTATTATTACAAATAATATACATGCACAATATTAACAAATATAAAAATCCTTTTATTACAATGTATATTGAGAGAAAAATAAAAAGAAAAATTTTCTTCACACCGAAAATTTTATTGTCAATTTAGACGTGTTTTTTCTTCCTACTGAAAATATAATTAAAATTAAATAAAATTTGAATAAAATTTATTGAATTTAATATATAATATAATTCTTTTTGTTTAATATATAATTACAGTGTAAATAATAATTGATAAAATTAGATTTATTAAAATTAAAATAATAAATATATAAAACTTTAATATAAAATTTGAAAATTAACATTAATTTTAAAATAAATAAAAAATAAGTGAAAAAAATAATCAAAAGGCATACTGAAATTAAAAATTCAGTATTTGCTCTAACTTTTTATTTTCTTTCTACCTAGTTTAATTTAAATTAGGTTAGTTAAATTCTTAGATATTTATTTATTTATTTATACTATTTAGCTCAAACAGTTTACAATTTAGTATTACATTTCATATATTAATTAAAAATACAATTAAATTTACTTGGTATACATTCAAAACTAACAAAATTCAATATACAACAATAGTAATATTATTTTTTTAATATAAATTAAAAAGTCAAGTTAACAAAATATTCAATTAATTTCATATAATTTTCGTCTTAAAGTATCTTTAGATACTGAAAAATTTATACTATTCTTATATTTATTACTAATTATTAACATTCTATTAATAGGTTCATATTTACCATAATTTGTTCTGTGTAATGTTAATGTAAAGAGATTTGAGTGGCGTAAACGAGTATTTGTGTTAATGATAATTTTATTTAAAGTTGAAGGGGAAATAATACCGCCTTTAATAATTTCGAAAATAAATAAAACATCAGCTACTTCCCGCCTTTTCCACAGAGACTTAAGATGGAGAAGGTTTAGCCTATGCTCATATGGAGGGAGTCTTATATGATCATCCCAAGGCAAACTACGTAGTGCAAACCTTAAAATTTTTTTTTGCACAGCTTCTATTCTTTGTATATGTGAATTATAAAATGTAGACCAGACACGACATGCATATTCAAGATGGGGTCTAACGAGGCATGTATACAATGATTTAAAAATGTAAGGATCGTTAAACTCCTTTGACCAACCTCTTATGAAGCCCAACATTGAACTAGCTTTATTAACGATGTTCTCGTAGTGGAGTTTAAATGATAGTTTATCATCGAAGTAAACTCCTAGGTCCTTAATTGAATGAACCTTTTCTAAGGTTTCGTTGTTTAGAGTATATCTAAAGCTAAATGGTTGGGTTCGACGTGTGTAACACATGAGTGCACATTTACTAATGTTTAGTAAAAGATTGTTATTAATGCACCAAGTATAAAATTTATCTAGATCATCTTGAAGCATATAAACGTCTTGCATCGACGTTATTTTTTTGAAAATCTTCATATCATCAGCGTAAATTTTCAAATCGCTCTTACAAATTATAGAAGCCACATCATTGATAGCAATAATAAATAACAGTGGTCCTAAATGACTCCCCTGGGGAACTCCAGAATTTGATATGAATGGTGATGAAAATGAAGAGCGGAATAAAACAGTATAGCTCCTATTAGTAAGATATGAGTTAACCCATTGTAGAAATTTTGCAGGAAATCCTAGTTTTTTGAGTTTTAGTAAAATAATACTATGGGGTAAAACATCAAATGCTTTACTCAAATCGGTGTAAATTACATCCGTTTGGAATCCCGCTTCTATATTGACTAAGAAGGTTGATGTCGATTCTACAAGGTTGGTCACTGTAGACTTCTTTTTCAAAAAACCGTGTTGATGAGTCGTTAAAAAGTTAGTGCAATGATTGTAAATAGAATCAAAAATCATCAACTCAAAGACTTTAGGATTAGTGGAAAGTTTGGAAATTGGTCTATAATTATTTATCTCATTTTTTGCATTTTTTTATGTGTAGGTTTAATATGCTTTTTTCCAAATAGATGGGAACAGGCCACAGGTGTAAGAAGTATTAAATATGATAGAAAGTGGAGCAGCCAAGGCATCTGAGCATTTCTTTAGAACGACTTCAAGAACGCCATCAGGTCCAGGAAATATATTGTTCCCCAGGTTATTCAGATATTTCTTCACAAGACTATCGTCAATAATAAGATCTCTAAAAGTAGTTTTCGGATAGGCATCCACGTGGGAGAACTTTGTTTCATCAGCCATGAAAACTGTTTTAGGGTAAGAGGCAGAGAAAAATTCACAAAAGAATTGAGAAATGGTTTTAGCGTTATTACTTTGTTTCCCATTGAATGTCATGAAAACTGGGTACTCATCGCTTTTCCTTTTTGAGTTAATAAATTTCCAGAAGGCTTTAGGATTGCTAATGAGTGCCAAAGAAATGTTGTGAACATAGTTATTATAGCTTTGTTTAACAGATTGTTTGAACAGAAAGAAAAAATAGTTGAATGAATGGTAATCTGTTAGATTCTTGGTTTTCATGTATCTCTGCCATGCCTTGGTTTTTTTATTTCTTAACTTTCTAATATCCTTAGTGAACCAAGGCGGGCTTGAATTTGGGTCTTTAATTTTAATAATAGGAATATAGAGTCGAAATGCCTCAAACATTAAATCGTAAAACTTTTTAGTCATATCTTCTATTTCATTATTTCCAAATAAAGAAATGAAATCATAATTAATAAAAAAGTTATTGACATCATTAAAATTAGCCCTATTAAAGTCAAAACGAAAAGTGTCTGCTTCCTCGGGATCAGGAGGAGCATTAGTACATAGAGAGAAACATATATGAGGATGATAAGAATCAATTTTGACTAGTGGAAAAGGATAATCTAACATCGTTACGTTATTCCAATCTGAGCTGAAGATCAGGTCGAGTTGTCTTTCTTGCAAATTACATATAGGAGAAACTTGTTGTACACAATTAATATTGAGAGAGTCAATAAATGTACATTCAAGTTCACTAACCAGATTAGTTGGAATCAAAAATGATTCTTCGTCGTGGGAAATCCATCTTATATTGGGTAGATTAAAATCACCTAAAATAAGTATTTCATCATCAGAATTATAACTGTTGGACACAGCATCAAAAGCCTTATTGAATCTGTTATATACATCAATATTGGAGTTAGGAGGAATGTAACAATTAATTATATAGATATTTTTGAATTGAAACACTACTTTAACCACGACAATTTCAAGATCATCAAACTCTAAAAAAGAAATTTTACTTGCGCAGATATGTTTTTTTATTACTGTAGTTATATATGGGCTATAATCCCGTAATTATTACTGTACTATAATATATGGGCCATTTTGGTAGCTAGCTAGCGGTCACCTAGAAGATGTTTGAACTGCCAGTCATTCAAACACATTGCCAAGTACTGCAAGGAAAACAAAGGGATATGTTCTAAATGTGCTGTCCCTGTCACAAATGAAAAAGACGAAGAACACATCACAATTTGCGTTACTGTAAAATGTGTAAATTGTGAGGAGGAAAAGTTACCCGCAGAACATGCTTCTAGTGACAGAAATTGTCCAACATTTCAAAAAGAGAAAGAAATATTGAAAATCAAAACGGACCGAAGATGCACTGACATTGAAACCAACAAAACAGGACGTTATACAAAAAAATCAACACCACAAAGTTAGAAGATGGTGAAATGGAGATAGTAGACCAAGCTATCTAAAGATAAGTATATGCATCCCAGAACACTTAATCCACAATCCACCAATTACACTAATTCTAACATATATACAAACACCCCCCACATTCCATTCTTCAGTGGAATATCCAAGGATTCCACACAAACAAACATTACATACACTTGCTAATAAATAAATACAATCCACTCATAATAGCCATACAAGAAACCAATATACACAATCCACATCAACAAACAAGATTCCGCCAATATGATTGCCTGCTACCACCCATCCTGAATAGAATAGGTGGTGTAGGTTTTCTTATTGACAGAGGTTTGAAATATACGGAGATCAGTTTGAATACGTCACTCCAGGCGGTTGCCATTGCGGTTGGGCTCCCTGGGATCAGGGAACAAGTCACGCTTGTGAACGTATACCTTGAACATAACTTGGTATTGCGTAGAAGTCTCTTGGATGACCTTAAAAATCAACTGACAGCGCCATATGTCATTCTGGGTGACTTCAATGCGAGGAGTGAGACCTAGGGAGATCATCTAACAACCGTACGGGGGTAACTGCTGGACGATTGGACGGATGATAACCCTGATCTCTGTATACTCAATAATCCGGTATCCACACACTTTAGTACCAGAGGCACACACACAGCACCTAACCTTACAATATCACACACCACAATAGCCTATAAATTCGATTGGGAGGTAGGTTATAACCCAAAAGGTTATGACCACCACCCAATTTTAATAACATTACCTACTACACTCACACAATCTTACACAAAAACTAAACCTAGATATAACGAGACAAAGGCAGATTGGACCGTTTTCCAATTAACCATGACCAATTTCCTTAATGCAAAACCAATATCACAAAATATCAACAAAGAAGTAGCAATACTGACCAAGTCGGTAAGAATAGCAGCCTTCAGGGCCATTCCTATTAAATTTCAATATAATAATAGAAGAAAACCGGCATGGTATAATTCAGAGATCCAGAAGCTGTCTAAGGACAGAGATAGTCTCTGGAGATCTTACAAAACATTCCCCACGACGGACAAACTGGGGTGGAATTTGCCAACAGCCTGAACGGCGAAAATATCAATGAAACTTGGCGTAAAGCCAATTTTATACTTAAAGGAAGAAGGAATTGAAGTAACATCATCATCCAGCAAGGGGATGACCTAGTGGCAGACCCTGCGCTGAATGCGGAATTTCTTGCCTCTAAATATAATACAAACAGGACAGCGCTCCCTCAAGAGTTTGACCTCCCTGCTTCAATAAACAAAAACTCAAGACTAGATGCCAAAATTACCACAGATGAAATCCTTGAGACTCTTGTTCACTTTTCTGGTACTTCACCGGGCTTGGATGGAGTCACATATGCCATGATTAAACATGCCTCGGTGAACTTCATTTCAAGACTAAGAGGGCTTTATAACAACGTTTTCAGTTTGGGCCAACTTCCGCAAGTCTGGAAGATGGCAGAGCTGATACCGTTGAGAAAGCCTCAAAAGGATCCACAAAACTGGGAGAGTCACAGGTTCATCTCTTTGCTCCCTGTACTATCTAAAATCCTTGAAAAGATTGTAGCCAAAAGGCTCTACTGGAATATTGAAAACAAACTTACGCCGGAAGTTCAAGGTTTTAGAAAACAACATAGTACGACCTCACTCCTTCATAAGCCAGATTTCGATGTTGGAAAAGCATTGGACAATAAGCAGCATTGTGATCTTCTTTCTTGTGACCTAGAGAAAGCTTTCGACAGAGTACCAAGAGAGACGGTCATTAAACAGCTGATTGATTGGCAATCAGGCCAATCTGTCACTCGTTATATTAATAATTTTCTCAAAGACAGAAAATACCTAGTGCAAGTCAGTGGTCAACACTCGGCTTGTAAACCTCTTACACTAGGTATACCTCAAGGATCACCACAATCAGTACACATATTCAACATATACATAAATAGCCTCAGTACTAAATTATCCACAATCACTAACCTAAAACACCTTATATATGCAGACAACATCATACTTTACACTACAAGAATCTCAGACACTCCGTCAAACACTTTGGAATATTCCTTACAGTGTATTGACCGTTAGACTGAGGCCAATGGTGGTAACTTGGCTCCGGATAAAACCGAAACGGTACATTTCTGCAGAAAACATATTTGTTCCAAATTTTCAATTTCCTACAATAATTTAACCATAGTCCCATTAAATAATATTAAAATCCTTGGGATCCACTTCAGCCGAAATTTGAAATTCAGTTTACATGTTAAAAACTTAACTTCCCAAATTAAACGTTCAAACCACTTACTTAAGTTTATCTGCAGAAAAAAGGTGGGTGTAGCTATAAGAATAGCGAAAGCTATTCAATTTGGTAAAGTCGATTACGGACTCACCTTGTACGGCTACACTACACAGGGGAATATCCGGAGACTACAGGCTGCCATTAACCAGGCGGTTAGGATTGCTTTGGGAGCTTTACCAAATACAGCCTTGGAAGTTTTGAGAATAGAGGCAAATTTCCCCTCCTTAGACGAGAGAAGAAATGTTCTATCGGCAAGGCTAATAGCCAGGGAAAACTTTGATCCGAAACACCCCCTTCACAAAATATATTCTAACTTTTTACAAAATAAAACCATCACGAATAAAACTTCTTCAATAGATAAAATGAGCCCTCTGGTTGAACCTTTGGAGCTTGACCTGTATGCCTCCCCAGAGTCATATAGTCAAGCACATCTTTGGAACAACTGGAAATCATACATACATGATCATTTGTCTCTACATCCTAAAAACATAACACTTTCTGAAAAGTACATGCAATTGTACATTCAATTCAAACAAACACTGTCATCACACTCAGAAATATATACAGATGGATCGAAAGGACCCCACGGCGTAGCCTGGGCGATAGTCAGGAATGGCTCTCTTTGGAAGGCGGAAATCATGCCGGAGAATGCTCTATTCTGATAGCTGAGCTTATTGCCATATACAGAACAATTCAAGCTGCTGAAACCCTGCATGAGAATTCCATTATATTTACGGATAGCCTCAGCTCAATTATGTCAATCAAAAACCATTTCAACAGTGAGTACATGTCTTCATACATTAGAAACACCATAGCACATAACAATGGCAAGTTACGATTGGCATGGATTCCAGGCCACGTTGGCATAGATGGCAACACCAGAGCTGACCTTGAAGCAAACCCAAAAGCACAATCCCAATGCTAACATTCCAGGACCAATTAAAACTAGAACACGAGCCCTAGGTGTCAAACTTACTAGAGTACGCCTAGGGTATACTCTTCCTACACATAAACACTTATTTGACAGGTTCCTCACACCTCCGCCATGTATTCACTGTTCAGAATCCCTAACCATAAAACACATCCTAACAGAATCAAATTACATCTGAATTCAAATAACACAATTACATCTCAATTCACATTCACCCCACTACAAGCTCTGCTATTCCATGCAATAGCTCTGCAATACACATTTAACACTTATAAAAAACCTTCTGCTACATCACAACATCTGGGATGAAATATAATTTATCAATGCCATTTTCATTGTTATACTACTAGCATAACAATATTACTTGGTAGGAATAAGTCCTATCAACCTTTTATCTTTTCTTATAATTTTGTTTATCTACTATTTGCTAAAATCACTTTTTATTCTAGCGAATCGTAATATTTACACTTTTTTTATTTAAGATTTTACACTTAAATATACTTTATTTTTTATAAATTTACACTTTGACTACCTACTTTTTACACCTGTATATACACCTCCTTTTTACATTACTTTACAATTTATACAAAATTATTGTAAGTGTGGGTAAGGAAAAAAAGGATTTGGAAGGAAAAAGGATGATATAGGAGAATTGCAAGGTAAGTTGAAGACGAACCTGAAGAGGTTCTTTTTGAAAAGTTGCAATTTGTAAAATGGAGCATTTTTGTCGGTGGGATTTATTTAGAGAATATAAAGTTGCATAAAACGTTCAAAAATTTAAAAATTCAAATTGAAAATAAAGAATGCACTAACACACTAAGCGGGAAAATGTGGAGAATTTTGAAAATGTGAACTGAATATTTTCTGTTGTATGAAAATGTTTATCTTTATAGTATTATTAATCAATGCTATTATTTAAATGTTTTTTTTTATATTAATATTTTTAATATTTTTGAATTTTCCAATGAAACAAAAATGCAAAACAAATTACATCATAAAAAAGGTAGAAAATAATTGCGTGGTATAAAAGCAAAAGGCCATCTTTGTCATTTTGCAAATTTTTTTAACTGAATACATTATTTTGTTCCTTATAAAATTTGCTACCTTCTAATAAAATAATAAATAGCTAAAAGCTTCTTATTCCCTGATATTTTAAGGCTGAAGTAATCGATTTTAATGCAAACTGTTCACATTTCTAGAAAAAATTACTGACAAACTGTAATCATTTCCTTATAATATTTCATTAATAAAATAGTTTGTTTTCCTTCTTATTTTTTATTGCGTTTGTTGCAAAATAGAATCTTTTCTATTGCTTTAATTTTCTCATCTGTTTCTCCGCTGTCACTTTTTGGCGGTTAAAGAGGCATTGTAATTAAAATATATATATATATATTATTTTAGTTGAATTTCTGTGTTTCTAAAGCAAAGAAGTGATTTAAAATATAAATATTGCTAGTTAGTAAGTGATTTAATTTGAAAAATGAATAAGATTGAGGAATATGCACGATTACTAACTGTAAATGAAAAATCAAGAAAAATAACAACTAGAAGAGATAATTGGAAAAGAGAAGTTCAGAAAAAGCGGAGGTATTTTTATAATAATAATTTATATTAAACATCTAAATTTTCAGTACGAAATTTTACTAGCCAGTAGAAAATAGAAGCGGAGATAGGGTATCTATAAAAATTTGAAAACAAACGAAAGGCTGTAATAAATTACATCAAAAAATACAAAGTTGTAGATCTACAATACTGTAGATCTAAAGTAGGAAATCGACAATATTTGAAAAAGAAAATAAAATTATCTTTTTTTCGAAATGTATTTAATAAATATTTTAATATCGGATTCAAAATGCCTTCTGTGGACAAATGTTCCAGTTGTATAAGAATCACTGAGGAACTTAAAATAGAACCAGATCAAAATAAAAAAAATTAGCTTATGACTGAATTAAGAATTCATAAACTTAAGACAAAATCATTTTTCACATCTGCAAAGGAAGAAAAGTTTAATTTAATAACATTTTCCTTCGATTGGCAGAAAAATCTGGTTTGACCTAAAGTGGCAGATCAGTCTGCGTATTACAAGAGGCAGTTGTATTTTTTTAATTTTACCATTGTAAAAGGTTCTTCTCAAGCAGAGCTGTCGAAAGATAACGTTTTCATGTATATATGGACAGAAAATATACAGCAGTGCATAATCAACTTCGACAAACAATTTTCGACAGTAGTATAGTGAACGTTCGTTTTATATGTGATGGTTGCGGAGGCCAAAACAAAAATCAAGCGATGATTGCTATGTTATCTTACTGGCTACACAATGAAGCACCTTCTAACATTAAACAAATAGAAATTGTATATCCGATACTAGACCATTCTTTCATCGCATCTGATAGAGTTTTTGGTCAGTTGGAAAAACATGTGGAGACTATTTTGTTACCGGTGGATTACATTAATATGTATGAAGAGCATGGTACGATTCGCAAATTATATTGTTCAGAATGTCGAGTTAGGAACTGGAAGCAAGCGAGTATTCGAAATTTCAAATCAATTGCCAATTGGCATTTTAAATTTAATATGTCCAAACGCTTCTTTATTAAAATAACTAAGGTTAATTCTATTGTAATTAGCGCCTCTAAAGTAATTAGCGGTTCGGCTCGCCTAGCCAAATTATAAAGTTGATGTCGGTTCGTTTAAATCGATTTTTTAGAAAGGTAAACATATCAAATCAATGCTTCTTCTTGAAGTTTTGAGGAAAGACATTAATTCCAACCTAAAAAAAAAGAAAAATTGGACGACATTGACTTTCTGTTAAAAAAACATTATGGTGAAAAGTGGCGTGAAAACGAAAATCTTTTATTTTATAAAAACATTGTAGATGTAGGGCCACAAAATGTCGTAAACTTAGAAAATGACTCATTTTGTGAACAAAATTTGGAAGATAATATTGATATGCATATTTAAACTATATTTTATTTATATTATATTATATTGATTTGTTAAAAAAAAGCAGGAGCTGTGTTAATTTATATTTTTAATGATTTTTGTTAATTTTTTTTTTTTTAAAAGTTAAATTAGCTTTTCATAATTTAGAAATGCAAAAAGATTTTAAATATTAACTCAAACTAATGTTTTAAGTTTTTTAGACAAAATTGTTTAGCATGACAAAGATGAGCATTTTTTATTCTTAGAGAAACACAGCTACCTGTCTATTCCATACTCATTACAGTCATACGAAAAAACAAAATAGATTTTGCACGTGTTTTGCTTGGATAGATACTTATCCATTTAGATCATTCTCGTTGAGATAATACATTTGAGAGAGTAACGTTATCCAAAAAGTAAAAAAATATTAGCCAAATTTTCTATAATTGAAAAATTGTTGAATAGTTGAATTGTAAATCGGCTAAAAACTTCTAAATGGGTTTTTGGCGTATACCTTTCAAGCTGACTTTTTTGTAGAAAATTAAACTTTCTTTATATTAATGAAAAAAAATTAGAAATGATATTTTGTACATGAATGATTACTCAAATTCATGTACAAAAATAGTAACAATAATTATCAAAATAACTCGGTATACACTATCACTGCTATCAGTCAAGTACCTATAAACTTAAATAACAAAAAAAGTAGATAAAAGAACAATGCATACATAAAAATTATAAACAGTGAGCGAATGAAAAAAAAATTAAATCCACGAATTATCATAATGTATCCATAATCCATACATTTATGAAATGGAAATATGTTTTGAATTTTATAAACTACCCATACATACATTCCTTTTGATGCTGATGAGCACTGAAAAATGTTGACAACATAATATTTTAAACTAATTGTTCAACAAATGTTTGCAAACAAATAACTCAGCAACAGAAATTTTTTGCCAAAATTGATTTCACTGTGACAATTTCTGATATGGCGTGAGACATCTTATAGTGTTAATTAATCTATGGTATAATAATATATTATATTATATGCAAACATCTACATGATACATCATAGTGTCAAAACTGTCAACTGTGAATATATTCCATAATATATTATAAAAATATATATATTATAATACACAAGAGCACGATTTTGAAGGCACACTTTTCGTGGTTTTTCGTGTGCTTCGTTTTTTTTTTTTATTCAACAATCGGCGATGATGCAGGCTGTGGCGATCGAAATCAATTTTTATTTTATGTGAATGAATCAATGATGTACGCCATGGCGATCAAAATCAATTTTTAATAATTTTCAATATTTACACATAAAATGTATATTTTAAGTAAACAATTTTTATAAGATATTAGCTGAGTTGGTTAAAGTCATTTAGTTGGTTGTTTAATATCAGAAATTTTTGTCGATTCTCTTTTGAGTCAAATTCTTTTCATTTTTTGTTTTATTTATTGCTTTTTATTCTTGCACTTTTAGTAGGAAAAAAAAATTAATTAGTAGGATAATATTATTAATATAGGTTTTAGTATCACAATGTTTGTAAGTTCGATTCTCTATTAATTCAATTTTTTTTTTTGATTATTAAAAAAAAATATTGTTTTTTGTTATTAATAATTATATTATATTATAAAAATTAATAATATAATACATAATAATAAAAAATATATTTTTTAAATAAAAAACAAAAATTTGAATTAATAGAGAAACGAACTTACAAAAACTGTGCCTTCAAAATCGTGCTCTTGTGTATCATAATATAGATGTACTGTTAAAATATATACATACAAATATATTTCTTTATTTGCAAACCCTACTAAATTGTATTTTGAATATAAAATATCATAAAACATAAGTATTTGAATATTTCTTTAGTAAAATAATAAATACAACGATAATACATTTGAATTAGTATGGTATATACAACCATATACATTCACTCAGTGGGAAATCGAGAAGTGATTGGTTACCCAAAATTAGTTCTCGAACAAGATACAGATTGGAAGTTGTTGTATATTTTGTCTATAAAGAATTCGTTCCTTCCACGATTACATTTTGTGTAAAAGTAATGCTGAAGCTTTTTGTTTTTGTTTAAGAGTAAAGAGATTCTTTCGGCGGAAGAATTCTTTAGTTGGCGGTTTTATTCACGTTCATATTCAAATTCAAATTATCTAGTTGAACAAGACTTTTATTATGCGAAGTCATGTTTTGTTTTGCGGTTTAATTGATAAATATCAAAATATTTTTTCAAAAATTAAATTAAAAAATTTTTTCAAAGTACTTCAAGGTAACTAAAACTTTATTTAATATCTAAATAAAATAACTATAATTCAAAAAAAGAAAAAATCTATCTATTTGTGTTGTCTTTAAATGATTTTTCTTCTTACAAAAACAAAATTAAATCTTAAAAAGTTTTTAACTTACCTATTTCTAGATTTTTTTATTGGAGTCAGATTCAGGAGTTCCTGGAATCTGCTAATTTTTTTTTTTTTGATATTTTAATACCAAATGTATTTTATTTAATTTTAGATATACAGTGGTAGGTAGAATTAATTACACACTCAATAAATTTTTACATTTTTTTTTTGTTTTTCTTTTCTAAGGACGGAATTTACAAATGTATTAAAAAAAACTTTGGGAATCAATTTCACAAAGTGTTCTTAATTTAAATTTAAATTTTCGGCTGAAAAAAATTTCAAATGACACAGGTAGAAACAGGTTTCTTTTGTTATGTCACCCGGCAAAAGTAATTACACATTTAGTTTCATCCGGCGTAATTAATTACACATCGGGTAAAGCTAAAGAAATATTGCTAATTTTTGAATAAAAAAGCTGTTTACAGTTAAATAGTTTTATTTTAGTATTTAGACATTATTAATGTTTAGTTATTCCACCTTATGCATCAACAACAGCTTGCAATTACTTTCATATTGAAGTTCTTAAATTTTAATTAATTCGACAGGTATTTTTATTTAAATTAAATATTTATAAGAAAAGAAAAACAAACAAAAAATGTTAAAATTGAAACACAAAATGAAATGATTGCTAGCATGATGACCACAAAAAATGCTTGCTGCAAAAATTAATCAAACAAGAAAGGATAGAAAATTTGCAATGTTTTTCTACCACATCAGAAAATGATTTACGTGAATTGAAAAACCAAATTCAAGAAGAAAATATGCAACAATATTTAATAAAAATAAATGAAAATTATTTTTTTTTTAAACTAGAATGAATTGCTTTTTTTCTATAATCGGTTCAATAACTCATTACTCGTAATGAGTTTGATAACTAGTTCCTTTACAACATTTTTCACTAGTTCAGTAAAGTAATGAGTTTCGGAACTAGTTTATAGTAATGTGTTTGGTAAACAGTTCCTTTTCACTAGTTCAATAACTAATTCTCAATAATGAGTTCAGTAACTAGTTCGCAATAATGAGTTTCGTAACTAGTTCCTGTTTACTAGTTCAGTAACTAGTTCTTAATAATGCAGGAGGAACTTACTGCTTGACTCGAAAGACATCGTGTGCAAATTGTGGTGCTGGGCTTACATTAAGGTAACCTAAAATGTAATACGTTATCTGATTACCGGTAATTAGTTTCGGATTTAGTCCGTAACTAGTCAGATTTCTTACTGGGCAGTAATTAGTATTGAAATTAATGCGTAACGGATTTCCTACTGAAATTTCCTAATTGCATTTATCAGAAAAAATTTGTGTTGTAGTAGAACTCATTGTAAAAAGAAGAATCTACCTACGTAACTGCCAAAGCTCTGTAGCGAAATTTCTTAAAACTAAATTTTGTGTGCGTAAACTGCATATTTTAAAAATTTTTATAATTTTAAGGATTTTAAAAAATATTTTATGATTATTATATTTTAAAATTAAATTATTTTTACTAAATATAATAAAGAAAATACATATAGAACTATTTCAATCCATTATCCACTGTTGCAATCCATTTTATAAAACAACTAAAAAATTAAAAAAATATTAACTAAAACATTCTCAAAATCAACAATTTTTTTTAGGACGATTTTCAAAAATCCGGCCACTTAGCTACCTCGGTATATATTTTAAGAACTTACCTTCAAAATTTCATCCAAATCGGTTAAAATGCGATGTGAATGCCTCATGTTTCAGTTTGCAAAAACAGCTAAAAAAACACAATAATTAAGGACTTAATAATTAAGGCTCATTTTTTAAGCCCTTCAAATTCCAAAATTTGAAAATCAAACCTCGTTATCGCAATAGAGAACTAAAAAATCTAGGACAATTTTCAAAAATCCAACCACGTAGTTACCTTGGTATATATTTTAAGAATTTACCCAGTTTCATCCAAATCGGACAAAAAATGTGGAATCGCCATACTGCTAAAAAAAACACTCTTTAACCCACCCACAAAATAACAAATTGCATTTCGGAACAAATATTTTAAAAAATCAATTTTTGATATATAGAAATATATATATCTATATATATAGACTGCCAAGATATTTGGCAGTATTTTTAGGGTATTTCTTGACCATTTATATATACTGGTTTATTGTCATTTATTATTTGTGAAATTCCCATGTACTGACTCTGCTTCATTTAATTTTAGCCTCCATCTTTTTTTATAATCTTGGATTTTTTATTATAGCTCTCTAGAGCTTTTCTGTGGTTTCTTCATTATTTTCTCCAACAGCCAGAACCGCTGTATCATCTGCAAACGTTGCAATTATATTATTTTCTAGTGCAGGAAAGTCACAAGTGTACAGCAGGTACAGTATCGGATCAAGTACGTTTCTTTGAGGAGCCCCGGCATTAATTTCTTTAAGATCGGAATCAGAGCATTCCTTCTTGTTTTATGTAGAAGTATCTCTCTGATAGGTAGGTTGCTGTGATTTCCGAATTTTCTTATGGAAAGATTGTTTTCATTTTACAATTCAACCCCTTGTGCCACACCTTATCGAATGCCTGAGCCACATCCAAAAAAATTGGTGAACAGACCTTCTTCTCCTCTAGAGCTTTTTTCATTCAATAGTGTTTGTTATTCTGCGTACCTGGTCCATTGTAGCATATTTTTCTCTAAAACCGAATTGATGATCCGGAATTATATTCTTTCTTTCAATAATAGGTTTCAGTTTTCTTGGACAAATTTTTTCATTATAGACAGCAGTGAAATTGGTCTATAGGATGATACTTCATTCGGTGGTTTTCCAGCTTTAGGTATCATGATGCCCAGCATTTATAAAATTCGTTATCTTAACTATTTCCTTTTCTGGTGGTTGCTTTAGAATCTGCCCTGTTATCAAATCATATCCCGGAGCTTTTTTAGAATTAGGGTTTTATAGTTGAAAACTAGTTTTATCTTGTGGAGCTCTAGTTTGATGCCATTTTTTCCTTGCTCTTCGTTTTGTTGCAATTAGTTCTAAGATTTCTGGTGGATATTTATTTCCTTTTACTCTTTGTTTGAATACTGGAGTATTTTCCCTCACTGTTAGTTGTATATCTGTAATGTATTTCTCCACCTCTGCATCCAATTGTTCTTTTTATTGTAACTTAGGATTTTTCCTTCCAGATATACTTTGAAGATTTCCCAGTCAGTGTATTTATTGGTCAGAACCTGATTCCTCTTCTTTTGAATAGCGTCTTCACTAGGTCCTATGGTATGGTTCTATGCTAGGTCCTACATGATAACACCAACTACAATATAATCCAACAAGCGACGGAAGCTAAAAAATTTAAGTCCACTACTATAGAGTGGCTACTAAGCATGCCCCAAAGTAGAAGAATAACAACAAGACTAAATAACGAGTACCTAATAATAGCACCATCAAGGTGAGTCTCCAAGGAAGTGTAATTTCGCTACTGCTGTGGCTAATAGTCATGGACCAACTACTGGCCATTCTAAACAAGGAAGGTATCTCCTGTATCAGTTATGCTGACGATCTATTCTTACTAGTCAGAGGCAAATCTGAAAACACAATTGGGGAACGAATGCAATTTGCTATAAGCATAGTCCATAAATGGTGCAAAAACGTGGGTCTGAGTATTAATCCACACAAAATAAAGAACATCGTTTTAAACATATCGAAGAAAAGTAAACTACCAACCGCCTTCATTGGACGGAGTTGCTATCGAAATGGTAAAGGAAACAAAACACCTAGGAATAATACTTGACAGTAAACTGTCATGGAATCCTCACTTTAAAAGCTCTGGCTTCCCCAATTTTTAAATCAAAGCTTATCTATAGCTGCTACAGAAGCTTAATAAAGCTAGCCGAACGAAACTGAGTTATTCTTATGTGGACTCCTGGACATGAAGGAATACAGGGCAATGAAGACGCAGATGTCCTTGCAAAAGCATGTGTGAAAAGTCAATTCTTGGGACCAGAGCCAAGTATTGCTGGTTCAAACGCCTGCCTAAAAGGAATTATTTCCAAGTGGGAATCCACAGAGACCCAGAACATATGGGATAGCTGGGAAATATTCATGGATTGAATCAGATAATCGGGGAAACTAGACTCAATGTCAGAATGCTGACATGGTTTATCACAGACCCATGACCCATTCAACAAACATCTCTTCAAGATTGGTAGATCGAGCACAGACAGATGCAGATTCTGCTTAGAAGAGGATTATATTCTATTTGATTGCGACGCTGTACCTCGCAAAAGATACAAATATTTCCAGGGATACAAATCGCCTGATTCTGACTTTGACATTAAGGAAGTAATAGTGTTTATCAAGGACAATGACCTGAAATTCTGAAATGGACGGGAAAGTACAATAGATCTTAAGAGGTCGCGGTTACTTAGAACTCCCTAATTTAAAATAAACACAAAAAGAGTATACTATTTTCTTACTGTTTTCGGAATTTGATAAGTATGGAGTTTGTGTAACTTGTGCTTTCTGCATCTTTATATTGGTTATTTCACTTTTAAGATCCTGTATTTGTTTTTTCATATTACTTATCAACTGCTTTTGTTGTGTTGTTTCATTGACAGCTTTTCTGTGATTTGTTATACAGGGCACTTTCATTCATGTGTTCTCCAAGTGGTGGTGATCTATTCATTTATCCTCTTAAACGGATCCACTATATTATTTTTTATGAACTGCCGTCCCTCAAGAATCAGACGCAGACCAGAGAGCATCTCGTTCCGAGTTAGTCGCTTCGGGATTTTTAATTGAACTTTTATTCGCCTTTTACGACAAGCAGTTAATACTGCGGAAATTTTGTAAAATTTTTGGTAAATATTACAGAAATTTTTGATATAGTCAGGCATACATTTTTTCCGACAAAACATACGTGTATATACATATTATTAATTAAGCACTTTTTTGTTAGACTGGATTAAAAAGACTAGATTATTTTCTTTCTCAATATATAGATAGAGTCGATAGAGAATCTCTTTCAGATATTACAAACACTAAAACACGTTGAATACAATTATATTTATATATATATATCAATGCGTCTATATCTTCTAGCCTGACATCTGGGACAGCAACTTTAAAAAGGGGATCTTATTTTCATATAAAGTTTGTCTTTTGTATAGGGATCTTATTGTACTATATGAATAACCCATAATTATGATATAGTGTTTTTTTTTTTAAAAAAGCTTTGATCGTGTTTGTATAGGATGGTGTCATAATTCCAAAAAATAATTCCAAAGTTAAAAAATTCCAAACAATGAAAAAAAAATTTCAACCATGTATGAATCTTTTAGAATTGGCTTCAAAATCAGAGGCTTAAGTTGCATTCTTATGCGTAGCCGCTGTTAAATACAAAAAAAGGGATATCTCCTTTTTCCAGAGTATTTACTTTCCTTATTTTTATGCGTAGCCGCTGTTGGAATGCAAAAAAGGGGATATATCCCTTTTACAGAATATTTACCTTAATTATTTTTTTATATCTAAAAAGTTTTTAAAATTTTGTAACTTTGGAATTTTTTTTTTTGGAATTGTGTAAATGGTATTATGGAAATGGATTTTTTTTTGGAACGTGAACCCGTTTGGAACGTGACCAACCCGTTTGTATTTAATTTTTTGTATTAAATTTTTCAGAATATTCTTGTTTGTGTTAGTTGTGTTTTTCTCAAATTTTATTTTTATTAAAAACAATTTATACACAAAACAAACCCAAAATTTAAAAAAAAAATCGTAATTCGATATATTCCGGAAAAATCATCGTGTAAATTGGCTATATATCATAATATATTATACATTGTAGATATATATAGGTACTCTTAACAATGTAACATTTTTAATGCAATAAGATTCAAATTTCTACTGCTTAGAATTTTTGAGCCTGATTATGAAAATATGTAATTCAATTTCAGCTAAAAAATAAGTAATAAAATAATATATTCATAATTTTATTGAAAGATTTAAATATATTGAATATAGTATTCCTTATACACAACCATATTTATGTATAAAAAAACACGTACAATACAAATCACAAAAAATCATAAAAAAGATATTTAATAATGTTATATGACAAATTCTATAAAATTTTCCCAATTTTATTTTGCGCAAACTTGCAAAATTGAAAGGAAAATATTTTATAACCACATAGATACCTACTATAAAAAAAATTTTAGTTAAGTTTACAAAACATATTTAGAATGACAAGGTTTCTAACATATTATTATTTTTTAACTTATGACAGTACATAATATCCGTAATATATTGTTGTAATATTCATTTATATCCTTAACTACATATGCATAGATAATTATGTATATTTATTTATATTGATTTTCTCCCCCAACCCCTTATTTTCAAATAAAGAAAGACCATACTTTTAGTGGCCATATTATTAATACAAAACAAAACAAAAGAAAACCAAAACCAAAACCAAAACCAAAACACATTATGATAAATGGACGGTCTTTTGCGTTTACAAAAACAAATAAAAAAAAAATATAAGAAAAAATCGGAAAAAAAACTTGGATATGAATTCGTATATCTTGCAAATTGCTAATAAAAACTGTTACATATACATACACATACTTAGATGTTTGTTGTAAAAACAAAACAATAAAAAAAATGGAGAACAAACTTATATGATATAAAAAAGTAAGAGGGGAAAATTTAAGCAGGTCTATCTATTCCAGTGGTCATTCTATTGTAAATATAATATGGATATAATTTGATCATTTCTATTCAGGATGTCGGATCCAATAACCAAAGAATTCAAAATTTAAAAAAATTGTAAAAGTTGCAAGATAACAAATATGTAATAAAGTTTTGAGGTTTAGAATAGTTAGGTACCTATATGATTTTTTTTATTATAATTTTGTTTTTGTTAGATAGCATCTGTTTATAGTAATTTTAATATGTATTATATTTTGTTTCAATATATACCAACATACATATTACATAATTCTATACACATAGATTAAAAAAAAAGTAAACTTTAATTTTATATTGTCTTTAAATATTTTATTTGATCAAGATAAGATATGAAAAATAATTTAATATTATGAATGTAAATCGTTTTCTGTTGTAATACATAATATGTATGTACATATATTATGCATGCATACCTATATCCGATGCGTATGGAGATGATGACTTTACTTTTGCTTTATTTTATTAAAATGAATTGGAAGAAAATATAGGTATACCTATTTTTAATTAAATTATTTAAACTTCAAATAATGAAAATATGTAAAACATGTGAGTACATACCTATATATTTCTCACAAGAAGAAACGGTTTATGTTGGATTCTTGAAAATAGTCTTGATGGAAACCTAACACAATATGTACATATATTTTCCAAATAAAGTACTAGATAGTATTACTAATAAATTTTTTACAGCTTTTTTGTTTTGGTGCTATTTGAGCCCAAAATGTATTAAAAATTTATTATTATTATTTATAACGCCAAAACTTACGAAATTAAGTAAAATGCAAGTTGATTCCTTGGAGTATTGTATTCAAGCACAAACATTGTTTTAAACATTGTGTATATTTTTAGGATAATCGTATTAGGTAGCTTATTTTTAAAAAATTCCAAATATTTATCTCTATCTTATCCGTTTGAAAGAAAAATGGTCCTACATACAATTCAAAATCACTCGCCAAACCATAACTTTACGCTGAGTACATGTTGAAATGATGTCAGGTGTAGTGTACGAATTTCCAGATACCTATATATGTATGCATACTGATACCTATAAATTTTCAGATACCTATATTATATGATGGTATGACACGCTGGATGGCACAGTAGGTAGAGCGCCTTCCTTTCAACCGAAACGTCCCAGGTTCGATTCCCGATGAAGCAAAAAAATGCTTTATTGGTTTTGCGACCTGGTCTAGTACCCTTTGTCATTGATATAATAAATGACAAAAAATAATTGAGAGCATATATTATCTGGTAAAAAATTAAATAAAATGAGACTATTTTATTTAAGAAGGCTTAATTCCTGACAATAGCCGTAATTTTCCACATTTAATGAGTATATAAGCCAATAAATGTTGTAGATATTGTAGTACAAAATTGCAGTACCGTACTCAATTACGCACGAAACGGTGATTCTACCTAAGTTACTGTCAAGTGTGTGAAAAAAAAATTCTGGTTATGGAAGTTAATATAATAAGTTAATATCATAATCTCATAAAATCTATATTATAATACACAAGAGCACGATTAGTGAATGCACACTATTCGTGGTTCTTCGTGTGGTTTTTCGTGTGCATTTCGTATTCTTTTTATCTATTTTTTATTTATCGCATTCGGTTTTTTGCACTTTTAGTAGTAAAAAAATTAATTAGTAGGCTAATATTATTAATATAGGTTTTAATATCACAAATTTTTGTGAGTTCGATTCTCTATTAATTCAATTTTTTTTTTTTTATTATGTATTATAATATTAATTTTTATAGTATAACATAATTAATAACAAAAAACAATATTTTTTTAAATTATTAAATTTTAAATTCAAATAATGCTTCTCTAATACACTTTTTTCTGTATGCTGTATATTTTGAAATGTATTTTGGTTAGGAAGTCTTATTAGTATATTGGTGAAATGTTATGTTTATCGAACATATGTTAACATTTTATTGTTCAAATTTATTTTATAAATTTTATATTTAATTTAAATAAAAAACAAACATCTATTAATTTATGACTAAAAAGTAAATAATAAAAAAATTTTTTTTTAAAAAGGTAACTTTTTCATTTAAATAAACAATATAAACTTTTTATTTCGCATACATTGTATTACTGTATGATAAATCTGACAATTTATTTTAAAAGAAAACTAAGAATAAAATTATATATTTATTAAAATCTACATAAAAAACCATCTGACGGTCAATAACCAAACTAAAATTTAAAGTATGTACATACTTCAGTTGAAAAATAGTAAAATAATGCGTACTTCCACACTGGTCAACTTTCATCACTTTTTTCCTTTCGTTTCATTCCCCCCTTTCTAATAGCAAAATTAGTTTAATTTTTAAATAGGTACCTTTTTCATTTAAATAAACAATATAAACTTTTTATTTCGCATCGCATACATTGTATATGTATATTATTATAATTTTATGATAAAACTGACAATTTATTAAAAAAATATTTGTGTACCTACCTAAGTATATGAATATAGAAAATTAGTGATTCAGCAAATTTTTTTGAATGTAGTGCCTACATACATTAAGATGTAATTAAATTTATATTCATACCTAAATTTCTTTAATTTAATATTAAATAAATAAATAAAAAAATAAAAAGAAAATACAAAAAAAATATTAAAAAAATAAATGAAAAATATTATAGAAAAAAGTTTCTTGGCAGCAGATTGATTGTAGGTAAATAGAAAAGATTGTTTGTAACAAAAATTGTAGGTAAAATTTACTGAGTAAGTAAAACTATATAAAATTTTCTGGAAAAAAAGAAAACGATAAAAGTAAAAATTTTTAGGTTTTATTTATTTTTAAATTTAATAAATTAAAAATGGACTATAGGCGAGAATATTTTATGACTTATAACAGGAAAAGACGAAGGGAAAAATTGAAACAACAACGTTTTCGGCGTTCTGAACAACGAAATAATTTAATTAGTCAAAATCGAAATATAATTCACCTTGAATTACGTAAACCTGGTTATAAGTCCGCTATTTTAGAATCTAGAAATTTTATCCTCAAACACATGATCTTGGACCGTTTTCGTTCTTATGTATTTATTGTACTGCAGTTTATTTTACAAGTGAATTAAAATCGAATTGTTGCCATCAAGGAAAATTGTCCAATCTGTTGACTTTTAAATCGAATTTTCCAATCGAAATTGAAAAGTTGTATATTGGTACTGATCGAATAAGTCAAAATTTTCGGGAATTTATTAGACAATATAACAATTCTAATGCTTTTGCTTCAATGGGAGCCAATATACATAACATGCCTGGTGGTGTTTATTGTTTTAAGATTTCTGGTGAAGTTTATGAAACTGCAGAAAAAATTCCAATCGACTTAAATTTGAATGTGGAAAGAGCCCATGTTGATACCGGTATTTCATATGCGGAATTATATCTTTATGGTACAGATATCGCTGTCAATATGCGCATGAATAATTCGTATAACTCAGGTTGTCTAAGATAAATTATGACAACAATCGGTAATGTTTTCCATAACATTTCTCAAAATAATTGTCCAATAAACCAAATATCCTTAATTTTTTCAAGAAATTTAGGTGATGGCCAAAGAGTGTATAATGCACCTAGAAATACGGATGAGGTTGCGTTAACTTATGTACCCGTTAATTTATGTAATCGTGATGGTAATATTCCTGCTCAAATCGATTTCGCAGTTTATCCTACTAATAGTAGAAGCATTAAACGAATTAATTTCCTATCTAAGCATTTAGACCCAATGATTTTTCCTCTTTTTTTTCCTAATGGAGATTTCGGATGGACTACAAATATGTGCCATAATAGAACTGTGTCTACAGCTGTAAGAAATAATATAACTACTCTCCAATTTTACTCATTTAAAATAGCAGTCAGACCAAATATTTTTAACCTCCTTCACTATAGAGGAAAACTATTTCAGCTGTATATTGTATACGCTTATGCACGTGTAGAAGCCAATCGTTTAATGTATATTCGTTCTAATCAAAAATCTTTTCGTGTAGATTCTTATAAAGGACTTTTAGACCATATGACTAGCTTTAGTAGTGACAACAATATAAGGGTCGGAAATTTATTTATACTTCCATCGTCATTTGTTGGTGGGCCGCGTTGCATGTCAAAACTTTATCAAGACAATATAGCTATGGTTAGAAAATTTGGTCGTCCCGATCTTTTCATCACGTTTACATGTAATCCAGCTTGGCCAGAAATCAACTACATTCATTTCAAAACTCTCCAGATCGCCCTGATTTAGTAACACGAGTATTCAATCTGAAATTAAAGGAGTTTTTAAATGATATTACCAAATCGTATGTGTTTGGAAAAATAAGCAATTACGTTTATGCTATCGTGCACCAAAAAATCAACTTGTTGTGCCGTTTCACAGAAAAATTCCTTTCTTTTGCTCGGTCGGGTATGTACCCGGGGGTTTCTTCTAGTATAATTATATTATTTTGACTCGAGCAAATTACAAATTATTATACACCCAAATTTAAATATAATCAGATTCGATAACTTTTTTTTAAAGTTTTTTCAAGATCACGTTTCTATTATTATGGATGTGGGTCTAATAATTGCCTATTAACATCCTATATCCTATATCTACATATAAATATATAATATCCTATATACACACAAGAGCACGAGTTTGAAGGGACAGTTTTCGGTTGTTTTCGTGGGCTTCCGTTCTATTCTTCTATTAAAACAATGGGTATATATAAGTATATGTATCAAATAAAACAATTTTTAAATACCTTTCTTTCGTCCAAAAAAAAACAGCTTAAACATTTTATTTGGTTTAAATTATATCTAATTAATTATTATTATATTATTATATATATTTTCTGCATTTATCTGGATGAATGGATGTTCGACGGAACGGTCAGATGACAGATGACAGATAAAATAAAATTAGAGAAAAACACAACTAACACAAACAAGAATATTCAGAAAAATGTAATGCCAAAAATTAAATACAAACACCATCATAGGTTTTGCTCAGATAAAAAAAATAAACAACAACAATTTACATGCTATCTTAATTTCGTCTCAAAAATTTTACTGTATCCACCAGTTTTATTTTCAGTTCAGTGTACATTAGAACTTGATAGAGGTAAATTCTATGTCGGATAATAAAAAAAAATTTTTTTTAAATTGAAAATTATGAATGAAAATGTTTTTGTATTTTTTATAAATTATGCCTTACATGAATGTATTAAATTAAATTAAATTATAAATTATATTAAGATGATAAAATCATTGAAAATGTGTTTTTCGTGGCAGCTGTAGTATATATAGCATTTTCGTTTTTTTAACATGCCATATGATAGAGTGTTCTTGCATTCCAACTGCAAATTCTTAAATCGGAGTCCTTTAAACGTTTGCCGGGTCTGTTTCCAATAATTTCTATTCGTATCCGAGGCTTCAATTGCGTCTCTCAAAACTATGTAATTTTTACGGGTAAGGGAGTCAGCCTTACGCCAACCTCAAAATTTGAGGATTTTGGCGCAATTACAATTTTGGCCTGTTTGCCAGCCGATGCTATGTAAAACAGTTCCCAGGAGTCACCAGGTGGAGGTCCCGTAAGCACTTAAATAGGAACTCGACATTTGCGCATATGGGTCAGCCACCGATCAAATGTTTCCCTGTCAATCCCAAACCAGACCCCCAAATAACCCAAAACGAGCTAAATAGTATAGTGGGTCTTCTCATAAATCAGAACAAAACAAAATATATGCTGTCGACAAACAAAATGTCCTCACAACACCATATAGGGCACAACCTCACCGTCGGCTAATATAATTTAGAGGTAGTTCAAGAGATTATCTACCTCAGAAACAACATCAACTCCACCAATAACATCGATGTCGAAGTAAGGCGAAGAATTACCCTAGCAAACCGTTGCTACTTCAGTTTGTCCAAACGACTGGGTTCAAAGCTCCTATCCCAAAATTATTACAATACCGAACTATACCGGCTGTTGATGGACCTAGCCAAAAAAAGTTAGAATAAATCGTCTTCATTTTTTTTTTTTTTTTTTTTATGCATAGCCAAAACACTAGGTGGGGACCTTTTATACCGATTGGTACGTTTGGCTAGGGAGGGAAAGGAAAATTTGGAAAGGAGGATGGTAAAAGGGAAGGGGACAAATACGAACGAAGGTGTTAATGTTCGTCTTGAATTTGTTTAGGTCATAAATATAAAATTTGTCATGTTTTGGTAACACATAAGATGGAATTTGGTTCCACATTCGGGATGTGGAAGTTATGAACGAATTTCCATAACTTGTCTTTTGCCATCTAGGGATTTCAATGGTGTAGGGATGAGCACATGCTGCCCTTCATTTTTCGCGGGGGAAACGCTTAAGTGGAGGTAATATAGATTTAATTTCCACTGAGCATGTGCCGATGCCTACGAGATATCAAAAAAAAAGTGAGAGAGCTCCGACTATACGACGATGTCCAAGAGGAGCAAGATGAGCTGTCACATTTCGGTCATTGATTAGACGAATAGCCCATTTTGGGTCGTATGAAAGCTTTATCCATTTTCAAGAGGACACAGGGGGAGAAGTAAGCCTTGCAGCGGCTAAGAAAACCTAAACATTTGGCTGCGTTTTTTGCAACATCAAATATATAATCATTCCAGATCATTTTTCGATTAAGGTGCATACCTAATATGCTTAAGCTTTCAAACCGCTGAAGTTTACCTTCCTGAAACAAAAGAGATAAAAAATGGAAATTTTTCGGGAGATTGTACAGCTCTGAGTTTTAGAAGTGTTAAACTCGACTCTGTTTTTTAAACCCCAATAAGCTATTGCGACCAAATCATGGCTGAGGGAACTGGCCATGATGTCTCTTTTGGTTGACACGGCAGTGGATGTAGCTTCAGATTTTTTATGAAAATCGTAGGAGGCTACTAGAGTGCTGTCGTCTGCAAAGCTGTGGATTGGATTGGAAGTGGTTTGGAGCAAATCATTTATAAATATAAGGAATAGGGTAGTTGAGAGAACTGATTCTTGGGGAATACCAGCGTTTATTTGGAATTGATCGGACTTAAATCCGTCAACTAAGACTTGAATCGTACAATTCGAAAGGAAACTTTCAATCCATTTGAGAGAAGAGAGACCCAGGCCTACTGCTTGACATTTTACTAATAATGCGCTATGCCATACTCGATCGAAAGCTTTAGAAATATCTAGAGCTACAATATTTGCTTCACCCGAATTGTGCAAGCAAATATTTAGCTTCTCGTTAAGGTATGTCATTAAATCACCGATGGACCGGTGGGATCTAAATACATACTGTGTATCGTGGACAATACCTTGGCTGTCTAGATATTTGCTCAGCTTTTTGTTTATTAAGATCTCCATCACTTTGGATAGGATCAATATTATAGCTATAGGCCTGTAGTTGGAGGGATCGCTTTTAACGCACGCCTTTTTTGGGAGTTGGGTTAACATGCGCAATCTTCCATTGAGTTGGGTATACTCCTGTAGAGTGGGATAAATGGAATAAGTTGCGCAATGGCTTGGAAATATCGAAGGCTATATGTCTTAGAACCACAGCAGGGATGCCATCGGGACCGGTAGACGTTCTGATATTCAGATTCTTAAGTACCTCAACAACGGCACGAGTTCTGAAGTAGACTCTTCCAAAGGATGAGTTACTTATAGGAACTGAAGGTGGACAATTTGGCAAATAAATTTGCTTTTCCAACCGAATCTGATATTATTTTGTCATGGTCTATTAGTGGCGGAAATGAAGATTCGCAAAAGTTATGCATGACGTTTTTAGCAAAGGACCAAAAGAGAGATAAACAATTTCTTGTCTCAACCTTTGAGTATGTAAAAACTTCTGATGGATAATGACCTTTTTACAATTATTTCTGACGATGTTGTAATTCTTCCTTGATTCCTCTGACTTATTGGTCATGAAATTTCTAAATGCCACCTCTTTTTCTTTAATAGCTTTCCTACAGACGTCGTTGAACCACGATGTGGATGATTTTTTTACACTTTTTAACGAGTTAGGAATAAAAGTTTTCATACCTAACTTAATCGTTTTGCTAACAACGTCTGTAGCAAAGTCGACATTTTTATGTTGGAAACACAAGGACCAATCAATGCTTGTTAAATAATTGTTTAGACCATCCCAGTTGGCTCGATTATAATGCCATATCAATCTTTTGGGATGTACATTTTTGTTGGTCAATGTGCTTGTGAAGAAACTGACATTTACAAGACAATGGTCAGATTTGCCAAGTCCAGAATTAACGAAGGTGGAATATTTCTCGGGATGAGAGGTCAGCCATAGGTCTGAGAGATTCAGAAATAGGTCTAATTGGTTAGGACATACAGAGCGTATATATAAAAATGCTCCGGCTAGGAAACTCTTCGAATCCAAGCCCCAGGGAACGCGTCGTCGAGAGAGGCTGCACCTTCGTTGAAGGGTTTAAGTATCGGCAGATATGAAAAAACTTCAAATCACCAACTGGAGAAATTCTGCTCAAGACCGAAGTCAGTGGAGGGCAATCTAGATCTGTAGCGCCCAACGATTAAGTAAGTAAGTAAATGCACTAATATAATAAATAATGTTATTGCACGTGCCTTGAGTCAAGAGCTCGTTGCAGAAATAAAATATGCATATTATTCAATTTTAGTAGATGAAAGTACTGATCTTTCAAACCATAAAAATTTATGCATCGTGTTGAAATTTATAAAAAAAATTACATTAAAAATTGAAACTCAATTTTTTTATTTGATTCAATTAAAAGATAGTTGCAGTGCAAAGGCACTTTATAGTGAATTTATAAAATCTTTGAAAAATTTTAATCTTAGTGTTGAAGATATTATTGGGTATTGTAGAGACAATGCCAATGTTATGATGGGAAACAGAGAATCTTTTTTGAGTTATTTAATAAAAGATAAACCAAATGTTTTTGTACTTGGTTTCATTTCCTATTCCACCCATTTAATAGCAGATAGAGCTTCAGATGAATTACCACAAAATATAGAACATTTCTTGCACTCTCTATATTCATAAGAGTCCAAATTCAAGAAAAGTCCAAATTCAAGAAAATATGAATAAAAAAAGCATAAAATAATTAATCCTAGTCGTCGATCGCTTTGCCAAATTGTATAAAAACCAAATGACGAATAGGTTTTATGAAATTATCATTGAAGGCTTTAGGCAATTTGTTCCAATATCTAAATACCGGAATCCTTTTTCGAGTCCACCTTGGTTCACTTCTGATTTAAGGAAACTTAGAAATAAAACAAATTAAGGCTGGCGTTGTTATATTAAATCAAAGAATCCCTACAAATATAATATATTTAAAAGCCTTTTTGATGAATTCAAAGCATTTTTAGAATTACTTTACAACGATCTTGTTCGTAGAATCTCTTCTAAATTAATATCTAATCCACAACATTTCTGGAGATTCGTCAATTATTCCAAAAGGAAAAGTGATGAGTTTCCTACTCATATGAAATACAATGGAATTTCTAGTAATGTTAATAACGAAATTATACTTAATAAATGTCAAACCAAATCCATAACGCCAAAAATGAAATCACTAATTTCAGACCAATTACGAAACTTTCCTCCATTCCTTAACTTTTTGAGTTAATATTGTATGATTCCATTTATTATCACTGTAAGTCTTTTTTAGTTCACAACCAAGATGTATTTGGGGATCAAAAATCCACAGTTATTAATCTGGTTGAGTCAGTTTCAACTTTTACGAGAAATATGGAAGCAGATTTTCAAACGGATGTTATCTATACCGATTATAGTAAAGCCATTGATGTTTTACCACATGCAATAATATTTCTAAAATTAAGGATACTTGGTTTCCCAGAATTCTTTTTGAAATGGGTTAAATCATATTTAACCGATAGATATTTCAGTATTTTATTTAGAAAAAACACTTCTAAATCTTTTTATGCTAATTCAAGATTTCCACAAGGCAGTCATTTAGGATGGCTTTTTTTATAATCTCGGTTATTGATGTCTGCTCAGTAACTCTTAATAGTAAACTGAAAATTTAAAAAAAAATTAAATTAATTCTTTAGAAGACGCTTAGCTTCTACAAGGAGATTTAGATAACTTCTTTAAATAATAATCTTCTTTTTAAATGTGAATAAATGTGCACTTATGTGTTACACACATCGACGTAATCCGGTTTGTTTTAATACTGTCACATTTATGCACATCAGACGTCTATTACTAGACGAGGGCTTGCTTTATTTAATTGTGCAATAACTCATCATCCAGTAGGGTTAGTAAATCACCGCCACCTTTGTTTAAAATATTTCAAAATAAACTAAACCAGGTACATGCTGTTAGTAGAAGGGTAAAAAGTTAGGCCGAAAGTATCAAAGCTAAAAAGAACAACAGTTGCTAGTTAGTCTCAGTTGAACGTACATTAAGACGTAATCGTTTTTTAATAGTTAAAACACTTAGTTGACGATCAAAAGAACTAGAGTTAGAATTTACTTCACGGAGCATTCTACTGATTGGCTCGAATCTACCATATTCAGTAGGGTGGAAGGGAATGTGGAACAACTCAACGGTTCTGAGATTATTCCGATTGGATCTTGCAACCAAATAATTTGAAATTTCAGGGGCTAGCGTTACACCCGAAAGGATCTGGTGAATAAAAGAGATATCTCCAATTATTCGACGATCAGACAACGACTGTAAGTCAATGAGTTTAAGACGGTGGTAATAAGGTGGAAGCCGCAATGGATCATTCCACGAAAAGTTACTCAAAGCGAAACGTAAAAACTTTCGTTGAACCGATTCAATTCGGTTAATGTCAGTCAAGTAATGTGGAGACCACACTTGACTGGCATATTCAAGGGTAGGTTTTACATATGTAACATAAAGATGTTTCGTGAGGTAGGGATCAGAAAATTCTTTACACCAGCGTTTAATGAAACCTAAAGAAGAATTTGCTTTGCTCACTATCTTATCATAATGTAGCTTAAAGCTCAGTTTAGGGTCAAGGGTTAACCCGAGGTCTTGAAAACTGACAGCCATTTAGTTGGTAGCTGAACCAAATTGTCCGAAACGAATTTTTCCTAGAAAAGGTAATGACTTGGCATTTAGAAGTGTTCAATTCAAGTTCATTTTTTGAACACCAAGAAGCGAAATTGTTAAAATCGTTTTGTAACTTTAAGCAATCCGATGAGGAAGATATAGGAGTAAAAAGCTTTGAGTCATCAGCAAAACTAAGAAGTTTAGAAAAAGTTATCACTTTAGGAGCATCAATTGTTGAAACTATGAAACTAAGGGGTCCTATATGACTACCTTGAGGAACACCAGAAGACGCTGAGTATTAGTCAGAAATCGCAGTTTTAAATAAAACTGAGTATTCCCGAGAAAAGAGGTAAGACTTAAGCCAGTTAAGGCTATGTGGTGAAAAACCTATAATTTTGTGCTTGAGTAATATGATACTATGAGGAATTTTGTCAAATGCTTTTTTTTTTTTTCTTCTTCTACGGAGGTGGCCCTAATATGTCAGAGCCGGCATGTAGGCTTTTTAGGCCTTTATGTCGTCCTCCACCCCTCAACTTAGTCGACCCTTTTGATAAAGGCCAATAGGTTTGGGGGATTTATCCTGCAGAAGTTTTCTGAGGTTATGTAGTGCGTTTCCAGCAGCCTGAGTCTCAGCCTTGAAAGAGCTAGCACTCTCCTACAACGTGTGTGGAGGTTTCTCCTCTTCAGGCTTCCCTTTTCGGGGTGTTTTCTATTGATAGTTTAATATTACCAATAGATATACCAACTGCTGGCTCCGGGCCATAAATGTTTCCCGCCGATGATCTGGCTAGTTCGTCATCCTTCTCATTTCCAGTCAGGCCACTATGACCCGGTATCCAGATCAGTTGTACCTTGTTTCGGAGCCCTATGAGGTTTAGGGCTTCCGAACATTCTCCCACCAATCTAGATTTGATGATGTTACTTTCAAGAGCTTTTAAGGCAGCCTGACTGTCACTAAAGATTCTAATGACTTTGTTAGACCATCTTTGCTCTTTTATTATATTCACTGCTGCGTTTATGGCAAAGACTTCAGCCTGGAAGACTGTGCAGTGTTTGCCAAGAGGAAACTGGAGTTCAAGTTGCCCTTTTTCAAAGAACACTCCAGCTCCCGCGTCTAGAGCCGTAAGGGATCCGTCAGTGAAAATGTCCGAGGTATTTGAGTACCTGGCGTACTCTTCTGAACCACGCCAGGTCTCTCTTTTCGGGATTTCTACTTCATATCTCTTCTTCAAAGATACGTATGTAGTGATGTCATCTGTTGGCATGAAGAACTCTTTTTGCTCCTCTTCTAAGTCCTTCCATAGCCTCTGATGTTTGTGCCTACATCCTCTAGTATTCTTTGTACTGCTTCTAGTTTTTTTATGGCATTTGCTGTGAACTTTCTCGGCACCCATGCAATGGACCCATAGCTAACAATGGGCCTGATACACACTTTGTATAGAGTTAAGGCTATTTTCGGTGTTAGGCCCCAATTGTTGCCAAAGGCCCTTCTGCACTGCCATAGGACTTTCACGGCATTAGCACATTTCGTCTCGATATGTTTTGCCCAATTGAGCTTTTTATCAAGTATGATCCCTAGATATTTTACTTCATCTCGAAGTTCTAGGTTATTTCCTCAAATGGAGGGAAGAACATAATTGTTCAGTCGCCTTCTATTGGTAAAGGCCAGTAAATGTGTCTTGCTGGGATTTATGGTTAATCCATTCGCCTGACACCATTCGGTGGTTAAGCCAATGGCATTTTGCATTTGTGTGCATAGACGCCTGATATAACCTCCTCTTAGAAGAATACTTAAGATTCTTGAGAGCCATTTGCTTATGCTTTTCCTGCATTTTTGAAGTATAATAGGCCAAATTTCATCCGGCCCAGGAGCTTTTTATGGTTCGAAAGAGTTGATAGACCAGTCTAAGACCTCAGGCCATACTATCTTTCTTGCCATAGACCAATGGGAACGGTTTGGTATGGTAACTTCCTGGATAGTATCTTCTAGAGGAAAATCTTCGAGTCTACTCCCCGGAAAGTGTGTTCGAAAGAGGACTCTATATGTTTCTTCTTTCGATGCTGTGTAGGATCCTTCTGATGTTTGCAGATTGTGTAACTTTGCTACTGGATCCCTTTTCAGGGCCTTAAGCAAAGCCGCTCCATCTGCAATATCTTCGATTCCTTCACAGAACTTTTGAAAGGACTGTTTCTTTGATTTCCGAATCATCTTCTTCATGAGTTTTTAAGGCTCTATTCAGAAGTTTTTTGGCCTTCCTTTTTAGCTGCTCCAGATCTTTGTTCCACCAAGCAGCTTTTGTGTTTTTCGGTTTTCTGGTGACCGGACAAGATGCTTCGAAAGCCTCCGTTAACAGATTTGTCAGTTTTTCAACTGATTTGTCTATTGCAGAGACCTTCGGGATCCTGATCGAATCCGCATCCGTAGCCACCAGATCTTGAAATTCTTGCCAGTTGGTTCTTTTAATATCTCTAAAGACCAAGATCTTATCAGGATCAGCCTTTAAGGAGAAATTAATGTATCTATGATCGCTCATAGAGGGTTCCATAGACACTCTCCAGTCTTTGATCTCCTCTGAAAGAAGAGATCTAGAGCATAGAGTTATGTCTATGGTTTCTTGTCGCCTGGAGTTTACAAATATATGTATCCCTCCAGTGTTTAGGATTTCCAAGTCAGTATTAGCAAGGTACTCTAGGAGGGCCCCGCCTTTAGTATTTGAATTGGTACTTCCCCAGTTTTCATGATGAGCACTTGCATCGCAGCCAATTACTATGTCAAAATTGTTGTTTTTGGCATAGTTGACCACTTGCGCGAGCTAATTTGTTGGAGGGGTTCTGTAGAGTCGTAAGGGAGGTAGCAAGAAACTATAATAAATTTTCACATTTCTCCCTGACTCTTGTGTTTTATGGCAACCGCCGTCAGATCTTCTGATGACAGTTGTATTAGGAGCTGCGCGTGAATGCTTGAATGCGCGACTATGCATGCTCGAAGTTTGCCAGGACCCACATTGTAGAAAGTGTTCCAGCCTTTCAGTGAAAGAAGACCGGCCACTCTGTTCTTGATAATGTACGGTTCTTGAATAAGTACTACTTTTGTATGCAACTTTTTAGTTAGTGAGGCCATAAAAGTGTATGACCCGCTTATACTATGTTGCAAATTAATTTGCTTAACTACTAGACTGGCTATAGCTCGGGATATGAATCTATTGGCCAGTTTAGTTTTCTCCTTTAGCCTTGATAAACTTTACGTTTATCTGACCAAATTTGAAACTTGGTTTGGCGTTTCGATCTTTTATAGCTTTAGCGCTATCGAGATCTATATACACGTATAAAAGAGAGCCTGAGCCACTAATATTAGTAGCCCCAGTTGCTCTTCTATACGACTGGATTTTCCACTTCGTAGTATCAATACCATTTTGAATACTGAGCGCCTTCATGACGTCCTTCTCAGATTCGGTACGGCCTGGGATCCAGATTTTAACTAATTTCGTCTTTGGAAGTTCGTTGACCCTCATTGCTGAGAGCCTTGCTCCCTCCCATGGACTGCAGTTAGACGCCGCAGATTTCAACTAGTTTGACGAAGCCTCATCTTGACAGGAAAAATATAATTTTCCCACCTTCAACGAGACCCCTGCAAAGCTGGGAGATATCTCATTACAAGTGAGCATGAGTTGGTACAACTTTTGCTGAATCAATTCACCTTGCTCGTTAGTAATGCTCCCATCGACTACCTGAACGATTGTATCGAACTCTCTTCTAGCCGCCTGCGCGTAGCTGACAGCCTGTCGAGAGGACGTTTTCGTTTCTCTAGCCTTTGATGGTCTCTTTGGCTTCTGAGCACCGTTTTTCGGGACCCTTCCACCTCCAGGATTCGACAACGTTTTTTGGCCTTTCGGTTTCTGGGTAACAGTTTTTGGGACCCTTCTACCTTCAGGATTCGAAGTTGATGATGTCGCAGCATGGAGACCAACCTTTAGGTTAGCCTTCCCAAGACCGTCTTTGAGAACAGCCTTCTCTACATCATCTTTCTCTTCCGAAGTTAGACCGTTGAGGGACCAGCTTCTTGAGAGCTTTGCGGGGGAGGATTCATAGCCGCATTACGCTTAGCCATTTTCCGCCTTTTCTTTTCAGAACCGCAGATGTTCTTTTTCTTTCTCTTACCTCTTTCCTGAATGGTCGAACCACAACCAGTAGTCTGTAACTCTACAGACACGCCAGCCATTGGTTCGATGTTCTCTAGAAGAAGGCTTTCCATAGAGACACTTAGTAAATCATTTGCCATGGCACCTGATTTACCAACTGTCCCCGGGGTCGAGGCTACGAAGACCTGTGTTGCCACAGGAGAGGTATGCAATAATTGGCTCTCCCCAGAATCCGTAGAGCCTGCCTCCGTAGAGATTTATCAGATTAACTGACTTACCACCTGGGGTATAACTGCTTGTTTTGTTCATTGCATGTTTTTGTGATTTTTTGGTCTGCCCCGGAAATCCGGTATTTGTCATATTTGATAAACGTCCCCCTATCCGCCACCTGGGGAGGCACCCGATGGAGGAAATCACAGAAAACCGCACACGGGTCAAATGCTTTACTTATGTCAGTAAAAATGGTGTCAATTTGAGAACTATTCTCCATTGAGGTCATTGCCTGGGAGACAAAGTCAACCATATTGGTAGTTGTTGACCTACCTCTTTGGAAACCGTGTTGCTCAACACAAATAAAACGTTTACAATAATCATATAAGAAATCATATATCATACGCTCAAAAAGTTTAGGAATACACGAGACCTTGGCGATGGGCCTATAATTGGTGCATTCATTTCTGGAGTCTTTTTTATGAACTGGAATAATGAAAGACTTTTTCCATAAACAGGGGAAAATGCCCGATTGAAGGGATAAATTAAACAGAAAAGAAATGGGATGCAATAAGTTAATCATGCATTCCTTAAGAAGGATCGGAGGAATACCGTCTGGGCCGGAAGAAAAATCGTGTTTTAATAATAAATGTGTTATATTGTATTGTAAAAAAAAAAAAATAATAATTGTAATGAAGTTTGAGCTAAACTAAATAAATAAATTTTATATAATAGAAATTTTATAAGTCAAGATAAAATAAATTTTTTAAGTCAAGAATACTAGAAAATTTTGCAACAAGAATTCTTATTAGCTTTTATTTAAGAGCGTAGTCCACAGTGCAATGCAATTTTAGATGAATTGAAAAGTTCAACCACCAAAGCTTACCTTGAATTTATTCAATATATTTTACAATTATTTAACACATTTAATTTACTCTTCCAGTCAGATAAAAATTTAATAAGTTGTTTGTATGAAGAAAGTCTCCGATTTTTTAGACAACTTGGTTCCAATTTAATTAAACCGTAATCAATTGATAATATAAGTGAAAACATGATTTTTGAAGAAAACTATTTATTAGCAATAACAGATATTAATATTGGGAAACAAGCGGAAAAAAATTTAAAAGATTTGAATGAAGAAATTTATTTATTATTTAAAAAAAGGTGCTTAAAACTTTATCAAGTAGCTATGAGTAACTGTTTGAAGAGGTTACCATTATCTGATAATGTTATTTTTGAGTGTAAATTTATAAATCCGTCAATTGTTTTAAAAAACAAAAATCGAACTTCATTAAATTCTCAAATATCTAAATTCAAAAATATTATCAATGCTTAAAACGTACGTGCTGAATACGAGAAAATACCATTTTACTTTTCGGATGAAGAAATTGAAAACCTGAAAATCTTACGCCGGAAATTTTTTGGAATGAAATAGCAAATACGAAAGATTTTTCAAATTAATATGTTTTTAGGAATATTAGTAATTTAACTTGTGTAATTTTAGTGCTTCCACAATCGATGCCGTTGTAGAACGCGTCTTCTCAATGTGCGCTGACATAAAAACAAAAAAAAAATAAATTAAATTTAGCTTTTTCTTTTTTTTGCGTGGGAATCTTCATTAAATCTAGTGGCTTAGTTCTTTTAAGCCTTCTGATATCATTTTGATTATCTAGCAGTTGAGTGGCCTCAACGTTAACATGACCCTCCAGATGACCTATATGCTTCGCTGCATATCTTTTTATTTCATTTTCTATACAAGGAATTTTTAGATTTCTGTACAAATCACTGTTGCGAAAATATCGGTTTGATTATCTGATTATATAACAAAATCTTGTTATGTATAAGTAACTTTGAATTTCGACCTAAGAGCAAGTACATTTCTCTATATTTATTATCAAGCTCAAATTTTTTCTTTTTGATGTGCTCTTTCCATCTAACTTTGACATCTAATGTCATTCCTAGGTATTTAGCGTTAATTTCTTGGGGTATATTTACCCCGTTCAGATTTACCGATGGTTGGTTTTCTAATTTTTTATTTGTAAAATTTATATGTACCGATTTTAACTCATTGAGTTTACTTTTTCATTTCTTTGTCCAAAGGTATAGCTTGTCGCTTGCTCTGTACTTTATTTATATCCTCGTCAATATTTGATCCTACTGCCATCAACGCAGTATCGTCAGCGAATTTAGCTACAGTAAGTTATATTTTCCATTTGTAGTAAATCATTGGTTGTATACATACAGTATGGGACCCAGAATACTACCTTGAGGCACACCCGTTTTAATAACTCTAATAGTAGAATACTCTTCGTCTTGTTTTATTCTGAATAGTCTGTTTTCTCGATATGATGAGAGTATATCTACGTATTGTTTAGGTAACATATTATTTAGTTTATTTATTACGTCTCGATGCCATACTTTATCAAAAGCTTGGGCTTCATCTAGAAATTATAGAACATACTTGCTTTTCTTCTAAAGTTTTTTCTATTATGTCTGTTATACTATGTATTTGATCGATTGTCGAGTGCTTAGATCTAAAACCAAATTGATAATTTGGAATCAGATTACTATTTTCTATGGTCGGTCTTATTCGAATCAATAGTAATTTTTCAAATAATTTTAATATTATTGGTAGTAGTGATATTGGTTTGTAGGATTTGACCTCATTTATGGGTTTACCTGGCTTTGGTATCATAATTATCTCTGCTATTTTTCACATATTCGGCACATACCTGATTCTTATAGCAGCGTTTATAATGCGTGTTAGCATTGTTATAACTAAGTTCTTTCAGGACTTCCGATGTAATTAGATCAAAACCTGGAACTTTTTTATCTCTCAGTTTTTTAATTTGTTCAACTATTTCTCTCTGTGAGAATGGTGATATGACATTTTCTTGCCAATTATTATTTTCTTCAGTGAGATCATCCAAATCTGGCTCATCTGGACAGAAAATTTCTTCAAGATGATCTGCGAATGTTTCAGCTTTATTTTTATTATCTCTCGTCTATTCAACATTTTTCATTCTGATTGGCGCGATTTGAGAGATCAAGTTTTTGTACTCTTTGTTGCTTTCCACAACGTAATTATTTCCTCTTTCAGCTGATACATTTTTTATATATTTTTCAAATTTTTCATTTTTAAGATCTTTAATTTTTCTTTTAAGATTCTGAGTTAACCTATTTAGCAAAGTTTGAATAATTGAATAATTTTAATAAAATTTTCTACTTCAGAATCTATATCACATTTGGATCTTAATTTTGTTTTTATGTTTATTTTGTTTTCAATTTCTTGTTAATAGCTAGCCCAGTCAGTTGTCTTGTTCGATAGCAGAGGTTTCGACTATTTCTTAATAACCTTTTGATATAGATCTAGTATGACTGCAGAGTGATTTGAGTACAAATCATGGTTATCTTCTAGCTTAATATAATTAGATGAAATTTTTTTTGTTATATAAAAATCAAGCAGATCAGGAGTTTTATTTCTATCAGTTGGCCAATAGAATGGCTTAGCGGTATATTGGTAAATGCAGCCTTTTTCTTTTATAGCTTTTCTTAGCACTCTTCCTCTCGTGGAGGTTAAGACCCCCAATTTATGTGTTTGGCGTTGTAGTCACCTCCCAGGATAAATCTTTGGCCAAGTAGTTTAAGAATATCTTCAAAAATGTTATTCTTTATGTTGTATCTGGGTGGACAATATAATACACCGACACAAAGGCTTTGTTTAACAGACATAATTCGTAGCACGATTAGTTGAAATTCATCTATTTCTAGACTAAGTTCCTCATGGTGCTTAATATCTTTTTTTATTAAAATTGAACTACCACCTCTGGGTGTATTACTTGGATGGTTTGCGCTGTAGCATGTATAGTCATTTATTTTAAGCGATGATTTATCTGTCATATGTGTTTCTGTCAGGAGACATACATCAATATTTTGTGTTCTCAATAGAATTTCCAAATTATTTTTCTTGTTCAGAATGCCATTGACATTCCACGTGACTATACGAAGTGTGTTGTTAACCATGCCTTGCAGATTTATTTTTTGGTGTATGCATATATGTTTCATTATGTTTGTTTTCTAATATGCATAGTCCTGATGAGATTTCATTCATAGTTTCTATCATATTTTGCATCATCTGCATAATGGTATTTTTAGTCAATTTTTGTGTAGAGGCTTTATTTTCTTTTCTCGTGTTTCTTTTTTGACTTAGGTTGTTTAGTATGACCTGTGAATATGATAAGCCTTCTACGACTTTCTTCGACGTAAAAGTTTTAGGTATCTCTGGAGTTTCAATGCAAATCTGTCTCTGTGTTCGAGATTGCCTAGGTTTTGACTTTTGTTTCTCTTGTCTATGTTGAGTTTGTTTTGGAGAATTTTTTTGTAACTTCTTTTTTTTCAACTCTCTAGCCATCTGGCAACCACGATAACTCGCTGGGTGTGCTTCAAGGCAGCACATTTAGGCTTAATATTTTTTCTTTCTTTACAAGAAATTGTTAAGTGGGCTTGACACTAGCAAAACTTTTGTGTATGGCCAAATCTTTGGCATCTCTTACATTGAGGAATTGTAGTCGCTTTACGAATAGCCTTCATTTTAACCCTCCTGTGCTGGATAAACTGAATTTTGAATATTTGTTTATATCTTCAGAGTTTTCGAATGTTAGCATAAAGAGAGGAAGACGTACCGTAGATTCTTTGTTGTTTTCCTTTTTCTTTATTATTTTATTTGTGACTGCTAGAATCTATCTTTTAATTCATTTTTTATATCTTCAGGTTGGCATGACGGATGTAAATACCTAACCATTACTTTAATAGGCCTGGTTCTCTTATTTTCATAAGTGTGTCATTCAATATTGGCTTCATTTATGGTCTTAGTCTCTCTATATTCTTTTTCTTCTTCAACATTAATTTCTAGTTGCTTATTGTTAAGCATATTAACTTTATATTTAATATTGGTTCCTTTTAAGTTTACGCTTATTTGAGGGTATTCCACTACATTACTAAGTATAATTGAAGGAGGTTTACCTTTTAATAAATTAAATAACAAAACTCTTTCGTCCCTGTTAAGAATAAAAGTAAAAATGAAACAGGACAATTTAAATTCGCATAATTTTATTATTACAGAAAAAAATAATGTTTTGTGCAAAACCAATTTGTACGTGGATAAAAAAGATAATTCACCAAGCAAAACAGAATGTTCATCATCATCTGACAAGGAAGAAGGTAAAGTAATTTTTAATTATTATTTCTTCCCAATTATTTCAACAAAACACGAAAGAAAACATTTAGAATAAATTCAAGCCCATGCAAATTATGTATACAGAATACATGTATATATATGTAGATAATACATAATACCAAATCAATATCAAATCTACTACTACCCAGTAGGAAATTGAAGTACTTCCGCACCAACTTCTGAAATAGTTACCGAGCATGACTAAGTACTTCTATTTTGACTTCTCCTAATGTAAACCCTTATATTTATATAAAAGCTTTACCTTTTACACACGATGTCCTAGGGTGGAGCAATTGCCTCCTCTCAGAAAGACTAAGAAATAGTTTTGTAACTAGTGAGAAGGAACTACTTCCCGAAGTGATTACTAAAAAGTAGTTACAGAACTGGTGAGAAGGAACTATTTCCCGCACTCATTACTTAGAAGTAGTTACAGAACTGGTAAGAAGGAGCTACTTCCCCAACTCATTATTAGTAATAAGATAGGAACTAATAAGAAGGAATTATTTAATTTTGAAATAGGTTTAGTAGATCTGTAAAAAGATAAAAGTAAAAATCTGAAAGTAAAAATTTTTTTTAAAAAATAAAATACAATTTATTGAATTTGAATACAAATATATTTTGTTTTTTCCAATTTTTTGTTTTTTAAAGATTAAGGTTATGTAAAGTTATTACATTAAATATTAACATTTGGAAAATTTATATTATTGCCCGTCACGCAATTTCGTAAAGTTACGATTCGAATTATTTTGGTTTTTTTATATCGCTAGTTTGCTACACTTCATACTAAAAACCAAAAAAGTTTGCTACACTTTCATACGAAGGTTTATAAACGAACGGATGATAAAATACGAAATCGTAAATTTACGAAAGAAAAATAAGAAGTCTCTGAGCTATTTAATTTTCATTTCGTATCTTCGTATTGTTGACAGTTAATGTCAAATATTAATAATAAACAAAAATAAATACAAACTACATATCAACAAAGTATTAATCAAATTCATTTTTTATTAACAAACTTAAGCATTCAAAATTGGTTGACTAAAAATAAATTTAAATGTGTAAGTGAAATTATTATTTTATAAAAAATAAAAATAAATTAAAATAAACATTTGTATTTGCTTTTGAGGTGTTTTCTAGAAGCATGGATTCTTCCGTCAAGGACTATATTTTTGTTACGCATCTCGTGCTTAATTTTTGTTGCTCCATATCACAAAAAATTACAAATTGAAGATAGTTAAATTTAAATCACAAAAAATTACCAATTAAAAATAATTAAATTCTAATAACAACACAACCATAATTAAAATTGGAAATCAAATTTAAACAGACATCAGATATCAGCTGTTATTACGAATTTACGAAATGAAAAATCCAAAATTTACAAATTTACTCTTCACGCAAAATTGACATTCGTAAATACGAAGATACGAAATGTGTGACGAGTGCTATTATGTTTTTTTTAATTACTTTATACTTGCGAGTCTAAAAGTTGTAATAAGTCTCCATCTCCTTATTATGTTAGTTCTGGGTAACCAATCACTTCTCGATTTCCCACTGGGTACTTATATAAATTGCTTTCAAAAAGTCTGCATGAATTGGTTTACACAACACACAATAGTAATATTAGAGTAGAATACGCATTCTCTGCCCAGTGGGAAATCGAGAAGTGATTGGTTACCCAGAACTAGTTCTAGAAATACTTCAAAGGAATGAAGAAATAATGCACAAATCATTAGAAATTGTTATATACTTTTTCTATTAAGAACTACTTCCACGATTAGTTTAGAGATTAGATTAGAGATCCACGATTAGTTTTTTGAAAAAAGTAATGCAAAAGGGAATGAGTTTATTTACTGTTGTTGCCAGAAGTCTTGTATCGCCTAGCAGTATTATGTTTCCAATTTGAAATTTTTGAGTTTAAATGAGTATTTATAATCAGTAACATTTAAAGGTTAATACTACATAGATGTTATAGTGATATATAAATTAAAGTTTTTAATTAAACAATTTTAATTGTTTTTTATTCTGTTCCTTTATTCTTGGAATCCAACTTAAAATTAAATTCTTATTTCTAATTTTATATTTCTTATCCTAAATTGTACTATTTTTTTATAACCAGTTTTATCGTATGATTATTTTAGCCAATCGCATGATTATACTTTCTACGTTTAAAACCATGCATTTTACAAATAAATAACTAAAAGAAAATCAGTGACGACCCAAAATCAGTGACGACTCTTTTTTATTAGAAAGGGTGTGTTAACTACTCTGTCCGTTAAAATGAGACGTCCTCGTCTTATAAAATTACAATTTCGATTAGTTTTGTAATATTTTACAAATTTCAATATTTATTATTTTTTTTTTAATTTTTATACAAATTTTTTCATTTATCATTTTATTATAAAATTATAGAATTCATTAAAGGCTGATAAAATCATGCTATTTTTATTATTTTTTGACTTTTAAATCTTTTACTTATTTTATTCTGTTTTTACATTTTTCTTTTCTTTTGTTTTTGTTTATTGCAATTAATAAAAATTGATACGTAATACAATTTTAAAATTCCATTCGTTAATTTAAAGTTTAATATAAAATAATTTTATATTTTATAATACCATATTTCACTTTTACAGTGTTTTTTTTTTTATTTCTCAATAATAAAGAGAACCATTGGTAAAATCAAAATCTCTATTAAATATTCTTATAAATTGCATTCTTTAAGTCTTGTAAAGAAAAATTTATTATTTTTTTCGTGACTTAATATTTGTATGAACAATTTTCAAAAAGAATTATTAAAAAGCCCAAAATGTAAAATTACCAGTATTTTACTTGGAAATATTCATTCTTAAATATAATTTTATTCATTTATTAAAAACGAAAATAGAAAATAAAAGCAAAAATTTTAAATGTAATTGAAAAAAATTGAAATTTTATTTTTGATTTTTTTGCATTATATTTTTTTTTTGTGTTTTTGTTATTTGTACACTAAATCTTTTATTTCTAAATTTATTAGTTAGATTCAGTATAGAAGTTTTAAATTTTTATATGATTTTTATGAACTATTCGCCCTGATTTTGTTTTGATAGTAGAGTTTAGATTTTCTGCCACTATTTCCTTTTTATATTTAGGTGAATTTAGATCCTAATCTTTTATTAATTTTTATATAAACGGAATCGCCGATAGCATAGTTTTTGGTGAAACTCTTTTTTTGTTATGATACTCGCGGTCGCATTTTTGTTTTTCTATTAATTTTTCCACGTTTTCTTTTCTAGACTGCTCAATCTGTTCCGGAGGACTGGTGCTAACAGTTCTTCCGAAAAAAACTTCACTAGGTTTTTTTCCGGTTACAGAATGTATGGAGCAATTGTATTCATAGATGGACCTTTCTAGGAGTTCGGTGAAAGATCTCTGTACTTTATCGGCCTTCAAACATCGCATGATTTCTGTAAGTGTAGAATGGAATCTTTCAACTTGTCCGTTGTTCGTACTCGTATATGGTGGTGTCCTAAGAATGTCTATTCCTAATTGATCTTTGAGCATAAAATTAATTGTAGCTGAATTTAATGATCTTTCATTGTCGATGACAATTAATTTGGGTACGGCGAATGAAAATAATAGTTCTCGCAGTGGTTCTCGAATATGTTCGGTTGATTTAAGAATTTTAGCTTGTGCATATTTTGAAAACTTATCGAGTGCAGTTAAAACGAGTTTGTTTTCTGTACTGTAAATATCGACATGAATGATATTACCAGGATATTGCGGAATTGGAGTTTCTTCGATTTGAAGTTTATTTGAATGCCTGTCGTATTTGTTTTCTTTGCATGTTTTGCATTGTTTAACTATTTGATTTATTTTGGCGTTCTTTTTTGGAAAGTAATATTGTTGAAGAACTTAAATTTTGTTTTCCTTTGCGTTTCTATGTGCTCTATTATGTTCCTTTATAATTTCTTCTTCTTGTCTTGCTTCGCTAACAAGATCTTCTCCTACAAGAGAAGAACACTTCGCTAACAAGATCTCCTCCTTGTTTGAGAAAATCTAACTTTATAATTTTTGAAATATGTAGGATAAAATTCCTGAATTTTTCCCATTATATGTTCTGTAGTCCATTTATATAACTTGGATTAAGATATTTTTTAAGATTGAGATCAATTGTTCTTGACTATAATCGGGTTGTTTGAAAGTACGACGATGAAATGTAGGAAAAGGGAGCGAAAAATTATAACTAGACTCGTTTATTGGAGTTAATGCAACGGGAATGAGTTGATGAGATGAAATTTCATCGCTGTGAACTGTGGCAAACATTGAATTTATTTGATTTTTATTGTCTTGCAGGGGTCGTGAAAGGGCGTCTGCTACAACATTGCTTTTTACGGGTTTGTATTGCATTTCGTAATTGTATTCTTCCAGTATGACCTTTCAACGCTTCATTTTTCCATTGTTATTTTTGTAACTTAAGGCGTATGTTAGTGGCTGAAGATCTGTGTAGATTTTAACTTTTGCTGAGCCATATAAATAATTTCGTAATGAAGTTAGAGTCCATATTATAGCCAACATTTCCTTCTCATTCTCAGCATAGGCTTGTTCTGTCCTGTTTAGCGTTCTGGAAATAAATGTTATATGTTTATCTTCTTGACTAAGTACTGCGCCTTAGGCATGATTTGACGCATCGGTTGTTAACTGAAATTCTTTGTGAAAATCTGGATATTTTAAAATTAAATCCTTTGAAACCAATGTTCTTTTTATGCTGTTGAAAGCTTCTTTCGCTTCGTCGTTTAACTGGATTTGCTTTTTTCTTACCAGTTTTTGGACAGTCGTCCATCCTCTTAAAAGCGCGGTAAGGGGTTTGGCTAGTTTGACATAGTCCCTTACAAGGGACTTCCGGTAGTATCCGGAAAGTCCCAGAAATGAACGAAGATCTATTAAGGTTTTTGCTTCAGCAAATTTCAGTTTGTTATAGCTTCTAGTTTTTTTGGGTTTGTTTTAACTCCCTCTGAAGATGTTAAGAAGCCAAGAAATTCTACATTTGTTTTAAAAAACTCGGATTTATCCAGTTGTACCTTCATATTAGCCTCCTTAAGTGTTTGGAAGATTTTCCTGATGTTTATGACATGGGTTTTTTTCATCTTCGCTAAAGATGATGATATCATATATGTAAACATAGCAAATTTTCCCTATGTGTTCCCTCAAAATGTCGTCGAGTGTTCTTTGGAAGGTTGAGGGTGCATTCTTCAGCCCAAAAGGAAGTCTGGTAAATTCATATTTACCGTTGTTAACGGAGAATGCTGTTTTTTCTATATCCCTTTCTTTCAGTCAAATTTGGTGGAACCCACTTTTTAGATATATTACAGTGAACCATTTATTATGACCTAAATGCGAAATTACTTCATTTATTTCTGGTATAGGATAACAATCTCCAATTGTAACTTCATTCAATTTCCTATAATCAATTATCAATCCATATTTTTTTTTCACTAGCATCAAGCTTTTTGGGTACGATCCAAACCGGCGAGTTGTATCGTTTGCCAAGAATTCCTTAATTTGTTTTTCTACTTCGTCCTTTAAACACATCGGTTACGGGTAATATTTTGTGTATTTTGGTCTATCGGTTATTGTTCGTATTTCACCTTTGACTCTATTGTTGAATGTTAATTTTTGATCTGGTTCTGAGGAGAAATCTGAATAGTCTTTTACTATGGATTCAATTTGGTTTTGTTGAGCTCTTGTCATATGATTTTTACGTATCCTAATGGAGTTTACTGAATCTGATTCCTGTTGTTTTATCAAGATCTTATAATTTCCTTGAATAATCATGAAATTTTCTTTCGGGTGAATGACAGCAGACAAGTCCTTTAAGCTGTTATTACCAAGTATAGCGTCGAAGGATTGTAGAGTTGGCAAAAGGAAAAATTTGATTTTGATGTTACTAATTCCCAATAGGTTGATTTCCGTATAGGAATCTATTTTGATGTTTCCAGCTACAGAAGTTGCGTGGAAACATTGTTGATTTGGTTTGGGGTTTTTTACAAAACATGGTTTTATGTAATTTTTATTTGAACCGGTGTCTATGAGGATCTTTAAAGTTTTTCCGCTCTTCGTTCTGGATTCGAAGTAAGGCAACGAAGAGCTATTTATCCTAAAAATACAAATCTGATAATTCTATACTTTCTAATTCATTTTCAATATCTGCCTCGTATTGCTGTAGTTCATATTCCGATTGGTTATTGTTGCTAGAATCTGCTGTTTCAAAAAGATTTTTGGTTGCTGAATTATCTTCTTTCGTGTTTTTGTGAAAATTCCTTTGAATTTTCAGGGCGTAAGACTGGTGAGATTCTGCAGGTAGTCTTTTTGATGTAAATTGATTTTGACGTGGTCGATTCATGTAATTGATGTTTCGAGTCCGCATACTTTGGTCAACTTCCATAGGTTCTGATTTTGTCGGTTGCCGTGGCTGGTTGTTGTAATTATGTCTTATGGGATATTGATTGTTGTAATTTAGATTATACTGTTGTGGTTTTGGTGGTAGGTTATTAGTTACTGGTGGCAAATATGGTTCAAGTATGCCTAATAATCTAGGAAGGTCTCCTTTAAGACCTCGCACGAACGCCTCTAATGCTTTATTCCTGTAGTTTGTTGTTAATAACCTTATAGTTTCTGGACCAGCATTTAAGGATGCTACTTTGTTTAGTATTAGAGAAAGATGTGTGTAGACTTTATGGTAAAATTCTTCTATTGTAAAAAGCCTTTGGTTTAAGGATGCTAGCTGGAATTCTAGGGTGCCCAAGTCTCGTTTGTCCGCGTAATGTTGAATTAAACAAAGACATATCCATTCAAGTGGTGTATTGTACGACTCCAGCGAAATATCAGCATCCCCTAGAATTTTATTTCTGATAACGCTAAGTATTCCGTAATATTTAGCTGTATCTTTTATTGGTTCGTAAATGTGTAGGATTCTCTCTACACTCTTTTTCCATGAACTGAATTCAGAAGGGTTTTCCATCGAAAGTTCGTAGGCATTTGACTACGTCTAGAATTTTATCCATACCTCCTATATTGGAACGTTGTTCTAGCCTGATTTCTTGGTCTTGATATGTGTCTGTTGGTGGATTCGTCGGAACTTGATTTTGATTTTGCAGAACTTGACGCACTATATTTGTTATAAGTAGTTCTAATTTTGCAGTTGTTGGACCTGATGAAGACTGATTTCTTGGTTCAACTCGAGGAACTGCATCAGTCGTTTTTAAAACGGCAGGTCGTATTAAGTCTTGATTTTCCATTTTTGAAATTTTTTCTTGGCGTCTTTTAAGTCTTTTTGAAATTTTTTTTTTTTTTTTATTTATTTAAATACGAGACAAAAAAAATTAAAACTTCTTCCCCAATCTAATTTATTTATTTAAATATGGAAAATTTTTCAAACACATTTTTTTTTAAATTAATTTATTTATTTTTTTAATTTAATTTATTTTTTTAAATTGTTTTCTTTTTTATTTATTTAAATATGGAAACATTTTTTTTTTTAAGTTTTGCCTCTAATTTAATTTATTTATTTAAATATGTCGTATCAAATTTTGTATTAATTTACTATGCCTAGAGCAGCCTCACACTAGGAAATTTATGGTTTGATTCATAGTAATTAATACACTTATACTTAAAAATTAACAAAATTTGTTTTTAATTTTAGTTTAATTACAATTACTAAATTTTGTTCTTTATTCTATTTATTTCAATTTGCTTACTTTTTTCTTTCTTTTAAATTTTTAAACTTTTTATTTAAGTTTATTTTGTTTTTTTTTTTTTGATAGATTTGACTTACTTACAATAATCCTGTTGGTTCTTCCACGTGAGCGGCTGTTGATATTTTCAATTTCTTTTTGCTTTTCGCTACTTAGGGGCCTCTTTTCTCCCGTAATCCAAAACATATTTGTTGTAAGGTTGACCAGGTGTAAAGTCGACAGGGCTGATACTGCTTGAGGATCCTTTGCTTTGTTTTTGTTTATTTTAATCACTTTTTAATTTTATTTTATTAGTTTTTATTATAATTTTATTTTTGTTTTTATTTTATTATTTTCTTATTATTATAATATTTTTGTTTTTATTTTATTATTATAATATTTTTGTTTTTAATTTAAAAAGTATTTATTTTTGAATTTAATATAAATTCAATTTAATGATTAAACTGTTCCACAACTTTACTTTTTTTTAAACCTGATCCCTGCTCGGGCGCCAATTAAAGTTTTTAATTAAACAATTTTAATTGTTTTTTATTCTGTTCCTTTATTCTTGGAATCCATTTTAAAATTAAATTCGAATTATATTTACCTTAAATAACTCGCCTTGGACTTTATTTATATGTTTGTTTCAATTTGCTTCAATTCAACAAAATACCCATTTCAATAACTATTCAACCAAAGAATATCCATAAAAAGCATATGAACTCATGTATGGATTCATTTGTTTGCACATAAATCCATATGCAAATTGCTAAAAATTGTAAGAAATAGACGAATAAGAATTTAACGTGCAAGAAAAAGAAAAAATATAGTAAACAAAAGAGAATAACAAAAAAAATTTGGCTGAAATTAAAAAAAAATAAGTTAATAATTTTTAAAAAAAATTCCGACAAAAAATTCGTTGAAATATTTAACAATATTATTTTCTAAATTATATCAACTATGCATACGACTTTTAGAAGACCTAACTAAAATAGCGTTATCATATTCTTTAAATTATGTGATTTGATTTGTAAATAGATGTTGTCCTCAGTATTATTTTATAATCGTACACCAATATAATAAATATTTAGGTTTACTATAATTTAATAAAATTAATTAAAAATAATAATGTTTGTAACTCAAAATTATTACTGACAAAAATGTTAATACTATTTTATAATATTATTGTAATGTAATTATAATTTAATATTTTTAATAGGTATCTATATAAGAAAATAATAATAGTCAGAATTAATTCTCGTATAAGGGAACAAACTAAATTAGAACTAACATTTTTTGCCACCTTTCCTCATATAAATAATGGGAACGCAAACAAATTCAAGGAAGAATAATGAGAACGCAAAAATTTTTTACAGTATAAAGCTAAAGACAAATATCTGTTTTGTACTTTTTCTCTCTCATAATAAATTTGGTATACGATCAGTAAATGTAAGTTTTACCTCTTTTAACTAATGATATTTTGCTTATTTTGGTATTTCTTAAAAATTGTCTTAGGTTTACATAATTGGGAGTGCATATTCTTGTTAATATAGATATTCTTTGTCTTCAACAAACGTGAAATTTACAAATGTATGTGTACTAATAATGGAATATGGATATTTGATAAAGTTAAAATTTAGTTTCTCTTTAAATTCACTGTATTTATTGACATTTCTATGGTGTAAAGAAGAAAAAAAAAACAAAAAATAAAATATAGAAAAATGTGTGCAATACAAATCATTATCATTATATTTCAATCATCTTCAATTATTATTCCATTATATTTCAACTAGAATTTTTCTGTGAAACGGCACAATAAAATGATTCTTAATACAAATATAATTTGACACGTTGAAAGTATCTGACAACAATATATAGAATAGTAATATTAATAACAAACCACAAAAAAATAAAAAATGTTCAAAATTTTAAGTTAATATTAATTTTAAAATAAAAAAAAAAAATATCAGAAAACATTAAACTTTTTTTGTAAGATTTAATATGTTTTTATTATTTTTTTATTTCTCGAGGGAAAGAGAAAGCTTCGAAAATACTAAGCAGATCGCGCACGTAGTTACTAAGGTATGTGGAATTCTAACTCGCTAAAGCCACCGAAACCCTTTACCATAACTGATATGATTAACCGATTAATTGATTGTTCGCGTTAATTAAGAAATCATGTGTTGGAATGTTATTAAAAAATAGTTTCCGATAACTTTATTAAACCATTAATCATACCCATGGGTTAGTACCGTTTCTCAATTTATTATGAGTGAGTCTTAAAATTCATCATATAGGAAACAATGGGATAAAATGAAGTATTCTAGACCTGGTATGCGACATTGTCAGTTACAGTGTCGTTGTCAGTAGTTTTCCCTGTCTTGGTCCTGCTCGAATTTTAATTTTTAGAGCAGTGGATTGTGTAGAGCTGACCATGGGTGAAGGAGAGTTGAGGGACATAAATTCCGACTCTTTGAAATGCTTGACCTTGTGATTTATTTTTTGATATTGCATATGCAAGACTTACTGGAAATTGATGTCTAATAAATTCTTATAAAATAATTTTCATTCTATATCTGATATTTTATAAATAAAAGAGTTAATTTTATAAAGATTAACTTAAAACTTTAAGCAATTTTTATTTTTTTGTGGTTTGCTATTAATATTATTATTCTATATATTGTTTTCAGATACTTTAAACATGTCAAATGTTCAAAATTTTCTTCACTTAACTATTCAGATGCTCAAATTAACAAAAATATACCTACAAAATTTTTGTACAAAAAGATTCGGAACAAAAAGATCAATTTAGAACTATTTTAAACTATCTACTCAACAACGATCAGAGCACTTTTGGGCAAAAAAGTTAAATTAACGGAAACTATTGAACACAACAATTGTTTTCACTCTAGATCGTTCTAGATCGTTCTTGAAAAGTTTATTAAATAAACCTAACATTTTACTGAAATATTAACAATTTATCGAATTTTTTTTTTTTTTTTTTTTTTATATTATAGCCAAAACTTAGGTTTTGAACCTTTTAGCACTTGCGTACCGTTGACCATTTGAAAAAGGAAAGGATAGTTAAAGGAAAGGAAAGAAAAAGGAAGAAGAAAAGTTTTGTGGGAAAGAGCGAACAATGTTGTTAATAATGTCGTCTTAAATCTCTGTAAATCATAAATAAAAAATCCTTCTCTCATTGGGAATGCTTCGATTGGGACGCGATTCCACAATCGAGATCTTCTTACTATAAAAGAATTTCCATAGCCGGACTTAAACCATCTCGGAATTTCCACTGTGAAAGGGTGTGCACTTGATGCCTCTCGTGTTATGCGACAGAATTGCTTGAGAGGAGGAAGAAGTGACTTTAGTTCCTCGGAACAAGTGCCAACACCAAGTAGATATCTATAAAATAGAGAAAGTGCTCCAATAATACGACGATGACCAAGTGGTATAAGGGATGAGGTCACGTTTATGTCGCCTATAAGACGAATGGCGCGGTTTTGAACTTTGTCCAAAAAATTTAAAGCAGTTTTTGGTGCACCTGCCCATAAATGTGAGTTATACTCGAGCTTGGGTCGTATATATGCTTTATAAATTTTTAAGAGGTCTCGAGATGAAAAATAAGCTTTGCAGCGACTTAAAAAGCCCAAACATTTGGCGGCGCTTTTCGCAATATCGAAAATATGCTCATTCCAATGCATATTTTAATTCACTCGCATCCCGAGAATGTTCAAGTCTTTGAGTCGCTGAATAACTTCATTTTGAAGCCGGAGAAGTGGTTCGAATGTTGTTAGCTTGTTACTAACAAGACAGCTTTGAGTTTTTGAGTGTTAAACTCGACTCTGTTTGCTCTACCCCAGTCGAAAATTTTGGCTAGGTCGTGATTGAGTGCACCAGCCATCATTGTTCTTTTGGAGTTGAGTGCTGAAGCTGTAGCATTATTTGTTTTAAGAAAATCATATGATGCTACTAGAGTGCTGTCATCAGCAAAACTATGGATTGGATTGAAAGTTAATTTGAGAAGGTCATTAATGAAAATGAGAAATAGGGTGGGTGAAAGGACGGAGCCTTGTGGAACACCAGCATTGATTTGAAGTTGGTCGGAAAAACTACCGTCAACTGAAACTATGATAGATCGGTTTAAGAGAAAGCTTTCAATCCATTTAGAAAAGGTTGGACCGAGGCCCACAGCATTGCATTTTGCTATAAGAGCAGAATGTCAGACTCCATCAAAAGCCTTAGATATATCCAGAGCTACAACAGCAGCTTCACCAGATTGATGAAGACTGGTGTTAAGCTTTTCGCAGAGGCATGTCATGAGATCACCGGTGGAACGCTGAGCTCGAAAGCCGTATTGACTATCATGAATTATACCTCTACTATCAAGATATTTCTTCAAATTTTGATTGGTTAAGATTTCCATCGTTTTGGAAATAATGGAAGTAATAGCTATGGGTCTATAGTTCGAAGGATTGCTTTTGTCACCTTTTTTAGGAATAGGATAAACTTGGGCAACTTTCCAATAGGACGGGTAAGTTCCTGAAGAAAAGGACAAATAGAATAAGTTGCGCAGAGGTTTAGAAATGGCGAAGGCAATGTGTCGCAGCACAATCGCAGGTATACCATCCGGAACGGTAGATGTCTTTATATCAAGATTCTTCAAGACTTTTACTACAGTTCTTGTTCTGAAGTATATCCTTCCAAGCGAAGAATTAACAACAGAGATTGTTGGCGGATTTTGGGCTGTATTAGGAAGTGTGGAATTGGCTGCAACTAATTTTGCAAAAAGGTTAGCTTTTCCAACAGAATCTGATATAATTGTACTATTATCAATCATAGGTGGAAATGAAGATTTGCAAAAATTTTGCCCAACGCTTTTAGCAAACGTCCAGAAGGACCTGCTGTTGTTAGGGAGATTAAAGATTTCTCGTCTCAACCTTTGGTTGTGCAGGGATTTTTGCTGATTGATAATTTTTTTATATTTATTCCTAACCACTTTATAACTCTCATATGTGTTGACAGTTTTATTATTCTTGTATTTTTTATAAGCTTCTTCTTTGGATTTCAGAGCTTTGCTGCAGAGGTCATTAAACCAGCCTGAGGGATTTCGTTTTATACTTTTAAGGCTATTTGGAATGAAGGTTTTCATTCCTAATAGAATCCTTTTGGTAATCACCTCTGCAGCAAAGTCGACATTTTTATATTGGAAACACAACGACCAGTTCGATGCATTTAAAAAGTTGTTGAAGCCTTCCCAGTCAGCTTGGTGATAATGCCAAACTAGTCTTTTGGGAGAATTAAAAGAACTGGTTGTTGTGCCTACTTCGAAGCTTGTGCTTACAAGACAGTGGTCGGAACCACCTAGCGGAGAGTTAACAGAGATTGAATATTTCTCTGGATGGGTAGTTAGGAATAAATCCAGGAGAGGTCCATTCTGGTCGCGTCGGTCTGGTATCCTCGTAGGGCTTTTGACAAGTTGAGAAAGGTTGAAAAAGTTGGAAAAAAGTTCAACTTGTTTGCCTTCGGGACTGTTGTGACTAGAAAAGTGAAGCCAGTCCCTGTTATGAATATTAAAGTCAAAACAATCTCAGATTCGGGAGTGGTTTCCAGAATTGAGTTTATCTGATTGGATAGACTTTCTATAAGTATATCAGTTTCTAGCTGGTTCGCTTGAGGCTATCTGTAAATAAAACAGAAGTGAATGATGCGCTTATCGACGTGTATTTTCATCCAATTATATTGATAAATTGGGTTGGAGCACTCAAAATTTAGAAGTGTCTTATAAGCTACATCATTTCGTATATACAAAGCAATCCCTCTATGGTGTATAAAAAGTGGCACAAGCGAATAATTATTGATATTAAAATTAATATCATTATTCACAACTTGTGTTTCACTTAGTGCTAGAATTGCTGGATTTTGAAGCCGTAGATGGCGTTCGACGGAATGGAAATTCGTTGATAGACCGCGGATGCTACAAAAATCTATCTTAAACATTATAGCGAACAATTTACAAGAGAAAAGGTAAATAAATTAAAATTAACAGAAGTAATCCAAAAATAAAAAACAACAAAACAAAAAAAAAAAGAGAACTCAAAAAAAAAAAAAAATAAATAAATAATTTAAATTTTTAAAAACTTTTTTCCCTTTAAATTTTAAATTTTTTTCTTTTTGGCCCACATTACCACTTACTTGTACCACCCCTGTAATGAATGCAACTGAGACCAATATCTACACACAACAGTTTTTAATACCTTATTGAGTGTAGAAATATTCTCAGAGACATTCACTGCAGGTTAGAACACTGAGAAAATTACGGTAATAACAACAAAATAAAAAAGAAAAATAAAACAAAAAAAAAATTATAATTAATTAATGAGAGATTTACAAAAGAAAAAGAAATTTAGAAAAGAAAAACAAAAAAAAAAAAAAAAAATTGGGGCTTAAGATAATGTATTGGATACGGTTTGAATTTGAACAAGAACGAGTATGTTATGTACGTGCGCGTCATGTCATGACTTACTATTGTCAGCTAAGACGAAGAGTTAACAACATTTATAAAATAATAGAATAATAGGAGAGAATGGAATAAAATTTAAGTTTTGGCTATTGTTAATTTTAGTTAAATATTTTGATTAATGCAATTATTATAATTTAATTTTCCGTTTTAATAAAAAATTCCGAATGAATATATTTTATTTTTTTATTGAGGTACCTTAAATTTTAGTTTGCTATTTGCCGACTGATGGATTTTTATGTAGATTTTAAAAAATATTATATTTTTGTTCTTGTAAAAAAAATAATTGTTTTCAAAAAACTCAATCATTCCATTTTCATAGTACTTCAAATTACTTCGAAATAATTTTAGATTGAAAAAGGAATACAACTGATGAAATCATATAAATATACCTCAGATTTGCCATACGGCTTAATGGAAAAGCAACTTCATTATGAATTGTATCCATCATTTCAATTTATCTTTGGTAGGTAAATACTATATTTTATTTTTGTATTGAGTTTACTTAGAAAACAACCGTATACGTAAGTAATAATTTATTTAAGAAAAAAAAATTTTGTAGGTATGTTAAAATGTCTTACATGAGGTGAAATTTTAAATTGAAATTTCTAATTAAAAATTCAAAAAATTTAAAAAATCATATAATATTGCTTAGTCTCCTTTTAAATATCTATCATTTAAAAAAATAATAATGAACATCGGTTGTTAGATGATTTAGATTTGAACCGTACTTTTTCAATCTATAAATTAAACCACGTATGACTATTCATATTCATATAGAACTATTTTTCTTGTATGCACTTTAAATTTGAGTTTGATTATTGGCCGCCAGATGGTTTTTTATGTAAATTTTAATAAATATATAATTTTGCTCCCAGTTTTTTTTTAAAAATAAATTGTCAGTTTTATCAATTATCCGTAATTACAATCATCACTTGCTTTGAACCTTATATCAAGCTGCGAACTCTAAAGTTTATTTTTGTAGTTTTAGTACGCTTAAATTGAAGGCAAATATTTCTAAAAAAAACATTTTTTTTCTTTATTTTATTTCTAATTTTATATTTCCTATCCTAAATTGTACTATTATTTTATAACCAATTTTATCGTATGATTATTTTTAGCCAATCGCATGATTATACCATTATACCTTCTAGTTGTAAAACCATGCGGTTTACAAATAAATAACTGAAAGAAAATCAGTGACGACTCGGTTATGTCAGCAGCGGACTCGGAAAGGGCGTGTTAACTTACATATTGTTATTGTGATATTAAATTATTTACTTTTTCATTTTTTTTTTGTGAAATTTGGAACATATATTTAGTTTATAATATAAAATGCTTTGTGCAAATTTGGACCCGATAGGTGACGTACAAGTTGAGATATTTAAAAAAAAAGGTGATATTTTTGGTATTTTTTTTAATTAATTTTGAGTATGTTATGAGTATTTACTGAAAACTTAAAATAAAAAAAAATTATACTTACACATAATTTACTTTTAAATTAAATCAAAGTATGTATGGTGTGAGTATATACGGAAAACTTCTAATAAAAAAAAAATAAAAAATTTAAATTTAAAATAGCTACATAATTTAATTTATTGACAAGAGAACTTACAAAATGCCCCCACGAGTTTCATGTTCGTTATGTTAGTATATTCGATGAAGTACAAATCAAAGGAGACGTCGAACTAAAACGTAACAACAACAACAGCAAGAAAGAGAAGCAGCAAGAACAAGAATGCAAAACTTATATGCAAGAGAGAGTGAATAACACAGAAAAGCACGAGTACAACATGTAAGAAATGCAAAAGAAGATCACGTCAACAATTAAGTGATATAGTAGGAATTTGAATTAATTAAACAATAGAAGAAGAATGCAAATACGTTGATTGTGAACATTGTCATCATTTGACCGTACCATTTGATTATGATCTTGAATTGGATTATGCTTCTCACTCTAAAGTTTATATTGGGAAAATGGACAAAGTATGTGAGTATTGCCATGCTTTAAAATTTAAATATGAAACAGATGGGATGTGTTGCTTTCCGAAAAAATTGATTTGGACTACGGTGAGAATTATAATGATACCCGAAATATATAATGAAGCTCTTATCAAATTAGAAGATTTATGTATATCAAATATCAAATTTCATGTCAATATCATTTTTTTTTTTCCAGATAGAAGAAAGTCATCAAAAGAGTCTTTAACTTCTGTTCTTGAACCGGGGAATAACGAAGTGAAGAAATGTGTCGACTATAACGTACTAAAAACTCCAATCCTTTTGTTAAAATTAAAACTAGTCTTTAAGACTAACCATTAACACAATTTTGGGTCTATTAATTCAGATATCTGTGATCAAACGAAATTCCATAAGGAGTTATTATAAGATAAAAGATTTTATTCTTACACAATTCGAACGGTTTCGTCCGTTTAAGTCTTCTTACAAAGATTTGGAAATTCTCTCAGGCTCAGGGTATTTTGTAATATACAAATTAACCTTTGATTTTTCACTTAATTTTGTTTTTTGTTTTTTTTTCTTTTGCTAAATAATTTTTCGCTTGATCTTTATTGCTTTTCATCTCTTCAGTATCATCAGATATGTGTATGACTTCTTGTGGTGATTCAGCTTTTCTTTTCTTGTGTTGTCTTTTTTTGCTTTTTTGGATTATCCAGTCTGTCTCTCGAGTTACTTCTGTATTTTTCTCATGAGCCCATAATTTTTACTAGATAAATTATTAAGAATCATCTTTTTACTTGACTTTTGATCATTTCTTAGCTTTTCATTATCAGCTTTCAGTAATGCGATTTCTTTTTTTATTCTACACACAATATTTCAATTTGAGTTAATTTTGTTGTGTTAGGGGATGTGTACTGTCTAGGGCCTGTTACCCATATTTGCCCTTGGACAATATCAAATGAAACATTAATAAAATAAGGTTTATCATCACCTAATAGCCCAGCAAGTGATTTGTTTAACCGAGACATAAATCGAGAACAATGTTATGATATAAATATTTTAAATGATCATATATTAATAAATGAACCAAAATTATTAGATGAGCAAAAAAAATTTATGACAGAATTATATAGGCTGTTTTAGCTGAAGAAGTTGATTCCTTTTTTTTGGATGCAGCTGGTGGAACCGGTAAAACCTTTTTAATTTGAGCAATTTTGGCTAAAATACGTTCTACCGGAAATTTTGCGCTAGCAATAGCATCATCTGGAATTGCTGCATCTATATTAGATTGTGATAGAACAGCACATTCAGCATTAAAGTTACCCTTAAATATACAAACAAATGAGAATGCTGTATGTAATATTAAAAAACATTCAAACATAGACAAGGTACGGAACTCTAATTTTATTAGCAGGCGATTTTAGCAGGGGTGTTTTTTTTAGAGTGATAGAACTTTAAATTGAAATAAAGCACATTCAAATTAAGATTGAAGACAGATTTTTTATTTGAAAGATAATTTTATCACATTTAGGTTTTGAAAATAATTTCCGGCATATGTCCACCACGATTAGCTCTGAGGAGCCGCATTCGATCAGATCAATTTTGGACCACTTTTTTGAGTAATTCAGGCTTTATTTCATCAATAACACGGAATATGTTGGCTTCCGAAGTATATATTATTTTTGGTTTATCAGCCTAAAACAATGACTTCACATAACTCCAAAGAAAATAATCCATGTCGCATGATCTTGGAGGTCAATTAATTGGACCATTTCTCGAAATAATGTTATCACAAAATCTTTCTTTCAATAAATGCATTGTTGCCGTAGCAGTATGATGTGTAGCACCATCTTGTTGATGATGAAATCATTGATCATTGATCTGTAACGAGCACCATTCACTGTAACATTTGCTCCAGCATCGTTTTTAAAAAAATATGGACCGATGATACCTCCAGCGTGTAAACTACACCATACGGTGCATTTGTCAGGATGCAAGGAAACCTGTAGAATTTCTTGAGGATTGTTTTCGCTCCATATACGGCAATTTTACTTGTTTACGTAGCGGTTCAGCCAAAAATAAGCTTCATCACTAAACACTATTGTTCTACAAAAACGTGGATCAACTTGAAGCTGTTCTAGGGCCCAATCAGCAAACAAATTACGCTTATTATGGTCAAGTGGCTTTTGTTCTTGAACCAGTTGAATCTTATATGGGTGTAGGCCAAGATCTTTACGTAAAATTTTCCATGTGGTGGTTGCACATAGTAGTAGTTATTATTTGTTCCTTCTGTTTAAAAAGCTCGTAAAGGTTGGTATATTGGATAAAGCAAAAAAAAAGGAAATTATATTACGAAAAGCTATATCTCTACTTAGAAAAACATTTTTAAGGTTTGTGCATTGAGTAAAGCCCAAATAGGAAATTATTTTTTTTAATTGAAAATTTTCCCGTTACTTAATCAAAGTTTTTCTTTTTAAAAAAAGTTTTCTATAAAAATTTTGCCGTTAAAAACTTTAACTTAAAAAATTTGATGTTAAGAAATTTTAATATAAAAAATTTGCGGTTAAAAAAACCTTAATTAAAAAAAAAGAAAACTTTCCAATATTAATCAAAGTTTATTTTTGTTTTAAATTTATAATAAACTTTATATAAAGTTTTTAAGGTTGGTGCATTGGATAAAGCGAACATAGGAAATTATTGTTTTTAATTAAATTTTTTTTTGCATAATTAATCAAAGTTTATTTGTTTTTTAAAAAATGTGTATAAACCTTATGTGTATAGTTTTCAAGGTTGATGCATTGGGTAAAGCGAAAATAGGCAATTATGTTTTTTTAATTAAAACTTTTTTTCGGTAATTAATCAAAGTTTTATTTTTTTAAATTAAAATTATCCGTTAAAAACTTTAATTTAAAAATTTAAAATACATATGTTAGAAAAAAAAATTAAAACGGAAACATTATAAATTATAAAGTACAAAATGTAAAGTATAAATTCGTCCGTCTATTTGTTGGTCTATAAGCGTTAATATTATATAAAACTATATACATATAAGTTAATATTATATTCTAAGATGGTGAAAAAGTGAATTTGTACCTTTATTTAAAAATTAATGGGATTGTGCGGCATAACATTTAACCTGACATGAAATGGCGTTGTGAAATATTAAAACTTTTATACTTAAACCTTTTTTTAAAGAAGTGTTGAATTACAATTTCAATTTAAATTTAAATTATTAGTAATTCATAAAAAAATTTTTTTTTTTTTTTGCAAATATCGCAAAAAAGTTTGAATTGAAATTATTTGTAACGTAACAATAATTATGCAATGAAAAAATGATTTTGTAAACGGAATAACAGTATAAAGTATATAGTATGAAGTATAAATTCGTCTGTCCATTCGTCGGTCTGTCACCGTTTAAGTTAATATTATATTCCAAGATGGCGAAAAAGTGAATTTATACCTTCATATAAAAAATACATGGCATTTTGCGCTAGAATTGGCATAACTTTTAACCTGGTATTAGATGGTGTTGTGAAATTGTGAAATGGCATTAAATGGTTATATAAATTTTATACTTAAACAAAGAAATGAAATGAGGGACGTTGTTCAATATTCAAAATAATTATACAATGCAATATAACATGCAGTTTACATACGTCAAATTCTTATATTAACATTTTAGCTGCGCGTGTAAATTTAAATTTAAGTGTTAAATTACAAATCAAATATATAAATAGCTTTGTATTTTTGATCATGCTATTATTAAGTTTTCATAACTTCTGTATTAACTATATAACAATTCCAACAACAAAACTCATCTTGGGAGTTAAGTAAAGTGCTTCAGGCTGAAATAATAATAAAGAAATTAGAAATTCAACAGACAACATTGAGAAAACAAGAAGCGAATAGGGAAGAGCTAAATATAAAATTTTGCTCTGATTGTAAAACATCAATCGAAAGTAAATATTGGAATTATCACTTGCGAATAAATGAACATAAAAAAAATGCAACTGAGGATTATGAAGGAAACATTAAATGTTTGAGACAAGGCTTTGGAGGAAGAATTATAACTTATGTCGTGGAGAATAAAAATGAAAATATTTTAATTCCACATACTTTTTTTTTTCAAATGTTCAAGTAGACGTACTTAAGCTCTTAAGAAAAGAGTAGATGGACCATCAAGGTATCAAATTTAACATGGAATTATATGGAGAATATGTGAAACCGAACAAACTGGATGAAGATAACGAACTTGAAAATATATTTTGCGTAAAAAGTTTCAATTCAAAAATGGAAGTAATCTTGAATGAAAAGGAGATTGAATCAGCTTTCGAAAATATTAAGGAAAAAATCAAATGTCAGACAGATGAATTCCAAGAAAAAGATTCAGGGTGGAGTTTAATAAAATTGTTATACATTGAAATCAATGTGAATGAAAGGCTCGCAATACTTTAAACTACCAAAAGAAATTGAAATGAAAAAGGCATGTATTAACATAAAAAATAAGGATGTATACTGCTTTAAATGGAGTATAGAAGCCGCTTTGCAGAAAACCAGAATAACAAATGAATGCAATCCACATAAATATATGGAATAAATGACATAACTTCATCACGAATACGTTTACATAACGCTAAGGTTCAACGTTTAGAATTTGCGAACCTTGAGTTTCCACTTCATCGTAGTGACATAAATGTATTCGAAGAAATAAATCCAGATATTAGTATAAATGTATTTGGTTGTGAAAAGATTGAAAAGTCCTATAAAATAGTAGGACCACATTACCACACTCGAGAAGAAAAACAACATCATATTAGCTTATTATTAATAGAAGCTCAAAATAAATCCCACTACGAATAGATTAGAAACCTCTCGAGATTGATAAGATCCCAAATTACACGGCATAGATCAACAAAATATTTTTGTTCGATATGTTTATGCAGTTTTAATTTGCAAAAGGATCTATTAATTCAAAATTAATTAAAAACCAAAATGAATGTAGAAAATTAATTGTAACATTACCTCAAGAAGGAAATAAAGTTGTAAACTTTAACAACTATAAGAAAAAAATGAAGTTACTATTTGTTATTTATGCTGACGCTGCAAGAACCGATATCAACATATGAACTCAATCCAGAGCACTCATCAACAATAGATGTCAAAAACACGTTCCAATAGCTTTTTCATTTTATATTAGCTGTTCATTTGATGAAAATTTAAGTAAATACAGACTTTTCACAGGTATGTAAAATTATGCATAAATTAAACTTTATATAGAAAACTAAATTTATTCTCTATCTATTTCATTGCAGGACTTGATTGCGGAAAAGAATTTATTGTTTCTTTAGAAAACGAATGCAAAATTCTTTTTGAAAATTATTTAAAAAACTAACTTGGTAACCCGCCATAAATAACGAAAGCAAAATAAAGCTTAGCGTCAAAGTTTATATCGAACAAATAATATTTTATAATGAGCCACAACTTTGAACGAAAACAATTTTAAAAATAAAAATAAATAAAATTGTAAATATAAAAAAACAATAATATTGTAGGTACACATAATATTTATTTTGATGAATAAAATAAAAACTCGTGTTGGAGAAAAAATTAAAATAAAAAAATTTACTGCAAATAAATAGGTATTTACAAAACTGTTCATAGCTTGTGAAACATTTATCGGTTATCTAAAATTTCATTTCATTTAAAAAAATTCATTATCGAAATTCATACATTATTATTATTTAACATACATTAAAAAGAAGAAACAAAAATCAATGTGTTTTAACCGATACCTATATATATACCTACTTACCATATTAAAAAAAATCATCACTCTCTAAGTCTCTACAACCTACATTTCGACACACTTGAAGAAAACAAATATATCTAAAAATTATAAATTTACAAAGATAAGAAATAAAAAATAAAAGTACAAAATTTCATTTAATTTCTTTAAAAATGTATAGTTTGTTATTGTTTTTATGTGTAAATCAGCAGAACCAAAACTAACCCCATAATATATACTAAATATTATATACGATCATAAATTTATATATCATATAGATATATATTTATATATATATTAAAAAAAATAAAAATAAATAACAATTTTAACTCATCTTCGCATCACATTTCTGACTGGAGTATATGTATATACCTATAGTACTATAGTACAGCCAATGCATATGGTAGCAAAACTATGATGCTATGATCATTATCATAACAACAACAAAAAATCAAAAAAAAAAAATATGTAGACACATGCATATTGTGTATAATTTTAAGTTATAAGAATAACCTTTCAGTGCATTATACCATAAAAATTCTACAGAAAAAAGCTTTTGTATGTAATTTTGTATTCCAAATCTCTGTGTAAAAAGCAGTTAGGGTGTTCATCCCATAGGCTTGGAATTATATAAAAAAAAAAAAAAATTGTTTTTTTTATTTATATTATTATTATTATTTTTTATTTTTCCTTACTATTTGCGAAGAAGACTAACATTAAATTAAAAAAATATATTTCATGCAATGGTATTTTTTTCTGCAAAGCTCCAGCATGGTAGACAGGGGTTAAAAAAGAGTACCAAAGCAATTTGTATACATATTGCAATTTGTATATGTGTTGGAGTATTCCGTCGAACTTACAAACATCCAGATAAATGCAGAATAATATATATATAATACATATATGAAAAATATATTCAAAATGGAGAAAACAAAAATAAACATTCTTTTAATAAAACGTAATTAATTCGCTTTTAATTCTTCCAGGCGAAAATTCGCATAAAGTTCACCCGGGGGATTTGTATATGTTTCTTCTTGAAGAACATGTTCTTCCTATGGTTTGTTGGGAATAAAAGGATATTATTGGGATAATATAATTTTATAACGTTTAGAAAACAAAATTATTTTTCTTTTTTTAATTGAATAATTTTCAAAAATAAAACAATTTCAAAAAATTCAAATAATAGTGAACATTCATTCACGTTATGATTTCTAATATATATTCATACATACATATACATATATGTATAAATTTACAAATAGAATCAAATTTTTGTTAAAGATGTTTTAAATACAATTCTAAATTTTAAGTTCAATTCAAATCGGTTTTTAGGTACATACGTACTTACATACCTACGTTCAATTATTTCATCTCTAATAATTCATTATGAATAACTATATAAATTTCGTTTTCAAATTTGGTGTTCATTTTTCAAAAATAGTATAATGCACATGTATGGCAAATGTATGGAAATACATGTGCAGAACTATGTATGCATCGCAGCAAAAATAAATTAGAATGTATGGTTTAAAATGGACAGACGGTGTAACTGATTATCTTATCCTTGCATCAATTTTAAGGAAACTTGATGGGAGCACGATAATTGTTGTAGGGAGAGAAAAGAAATTGTTTTTGGAGAAATTTATTTCTTCAGAGGTCATTGGTATCAACAATAATTTTAGCTTGAGATGAACTGACAATTACGAAACTTATTGTAATATTCATCAATTGATTACAAATGGTCGATGTGCTGTAGATAATGTATTTAAAATATTTTTATTTTTAGTAAAAAATAATTTTGTAATAAATAACAACTTATCGAGATATGATACAATAAATTGAACGGATATATTAATTTTAATTTAAATAGTGTTTTTATTTTCGTTAAAATTTACATTGCTGGATACAAAATCCATAGGAATGTAAAAATCATTCTGACCCAATTTAGTGACGCTTTTATTAAAAATTTATGTATATATTTCGAAACAGTCTTTTACATTCACCTTTGCATTGTTATTATAACACATAACTGCTTGAATAAATTCTATAAAATTAAAAATCTTATCCATCTCTTCAGATGCTAACCATATTCTTTTTTTAATTTCCTTGTTTCCAAATAATAATAGAGTTCTTCCACCTTTGTTTACTTTGAATGGTGTTGAGAAATTCTTTCCATTTTCATTAGAATTTGCCAAAGTGCTGTAAAATTGCTGCCACTCTTTATAAGTGATCTCCAATGAATTTCTTCTTCTTCTTGATGAAACTTAACTTTCGGTTCAAATTAATTTAAATCATAGCCAGTGCTTATATAACTGGAATGATTAGAATCCAAAAAATAACTATACGTTAGTAGTAACTTTTCTAATAAAATTTTCCCAAAATTGGATTTTAAAATTTTTGAGAAGATTTTTTTATTTATTCTACTCATAATTTTGATATCTTTACCCATCGTTATTTTGAAAGAAACTGAATAAACTTTTCCTAAAAAGTAGTTTAATTACTTATATTTACGTATTTATACGTTTTTTATAAATTTGATATAATTAAAATTTATAGTAAATATCTTCTTTCAATATCTTGTAAGTTAAATATATTATTAAATAGCTTTTGTATTATTATATCATTTTTTTGAAAGTTAGTTCTATCAAACATTTTCAAAAACCTTTTTATATTGATATTTCTTGCACGATACCATAAAAAAACGCAACAATAATGACCATAAACTGATGAAAAAACATCTTGTAACCGCTTATTATTACACAAAAATTGTATTCCATTGAATTACGTTGCAAAAAAGTTATTATTCCCTTGTTAATAGGTGGTAAACCATATGAATCAAAATATTCTATATACCTCAATATACCTTGGTATTTTATTCATAAACTGCGAAAGAGGATTTTCTGTAAATATTTCTTCTGAAGAATTACTTAGTACGGTAATATAAAATTTTTTCATTTTTATATTTCACAACACCATTTCATGCCAGGTTAAATGTTACGCCGGTTCTAGTTATGCCGCAAAATCCCATTAGTTTTCAAATAAAGGTACAAATCCACTTTTTCAGAATATAATATTAACTTATATAGTTTTATATAATATTAACGCTTATAGACCAACAAATAGACGGACGAATTTATACTTTACAATTTGTACTTTATAATTTATAAAGTTTCCGTTTTAAGTTTTTTTTCTAACATATGTATTTTAAATTTTGAAATTAAAGTTTTTAACCTATAATTTTAATTTAAAAAAATAAAAACTTTAATTAATTACCGAAAAAAAGTTTTAATTAAAAGCAATAACTGCCTATTTTTGCTTTACCCAATGCATCAACCTTATCTATATACATAAGGTTTATACACATTTTTTAAAAAACAAATAAACTTTGATTAATTATGCAAAAAAAAATTTAATTAAAAAAAATAATTTCCTATGTTCGCTTTATCCAATGCACCAACCTTAAAAACTTTATATAAAGTTTAATATAAATTTTAAAAAAAAAATAAACTTTGATTAATAACGGAAAAGTTTTCAATTAAAAATATTAATTTCTTATTATCTCGTATGCTTTTCTACGTAGATATAAAGTTTTTTAAATTCAAACTTTTTTTAACGGACATTTTTTTTAATTAAAGTTTTTTTAGCCGCAAATTTTTTATATTAAAGTTTTTTAACATAAAATTTTTTAAATTAAAGTTTTTAACGGTCAATTTTTATAGAAAACTTTTTTTAAAAAGAAAAACTTTGATTAATTAACGGGAAAATTTTCAATTAAAAAAAATAATTTCCTATTTGCGTTTTACTCAATGCACAAACCTTAAAAATGTTTTTCTAAGTTGAGATATAGCTTTTCGTAATATAATTTCTTTTTTTTTCGCTTTATCCAATACACCAACCTTTACGAGCTTTTTACACAGAAGGAACAAATAATAACTACTCACAGTTCAACTTGTTGTGAACGTCGACGAATAGGCAAATTTGGATCTTCATCAACACTAGCTCTTACAGCACCGATATTTTCTAAACTTAGAGGATGATTTTGAAAAATGTGAGAAAAATATTATTATAGATCAAATTAAACTGTTGGGTTTAAAAATGTCTAAATATAGTTGTAATACCATCGTAATGTCATTTTTTAATTTTCGCCCATTCAAGATCTACTTATTCAAAATTTCTAAATTTTTTTCTCTTCCATCCAGTCGGCATCTTCAAATTCTATCTTCTCAATTACATGTAACTCCTAATTATAAAAATGACGAAAACGATGACAGCTATTTAACTGCAGCTTATGCATCCTTGACGGAACGTGAAAAAGTTGTGGCCATTTTAATCGATGAAATTTATGTAGATAGAAGTCTACAATACAAAGTGAACAATATAGTAGGTATGGCTGACAACGATTCATGTGAAGTTGCAAGAACAATTATGGCTTTTATGATAAAGTCTGTATTTGGTAATTTTATGAATTTCGATTCTTTCCCGTGCTTCGTCCAACAGGTTAGTATCTTGTAGATACTACCAGAAAAATCGTTGATTATATTCAGAGTAAAGGCTTCCGAGTTCTGGTTATAATAACCGATAATCACAAAATCAACCAAAATATGCTTAATATTTTAAGCTTCAATCAAAGTTTTTTTCCAAACCCTAACGGTCAGAAAAATATATATTTACAGTTCGGTACTGTCCATCTTTTCAAAAATTTTCGCAATAACTGGCATTGTGCACCAAACTGAGTTCTAATGTTTTCGGATTTTGAGACTAAAGAGATTAAATATGCCCGTTTTGCGCATTTTTCGGAATTGTTTGAAAAAGAAAGAAATTTTCTAATAAAAAAAGCATTTAAGTTAAATATTAAATATTAAATATATAAGTTTTTAAATCCAACAACAATTCAACATTTTGTCGTTCAATTTATTTTAAGATATTCCACCATTCTACAATTGTTTACTTAAAAGACTCTGAAAAAATGCGGCCGACTGCTGATTTCTGGGAAATTATCCGAAAATGGTGGGATATATGTAATATCAGAGGTAAATACCAAGGTATAAAGGGTAGAAATGAATGGGCTAAGCTTTTTACTGAGACAACTGATTTTCGTCTCAATTTTCTAAAAGAATTTTGTACTTGGTTATCAGTGTGGAATACAAATGAGAATTCCAATCGCTTTTCAAAATTTACTTTCAATGCTTTGGTACTCACTACTAAAACACTAATAGATATAGTTAATTTTTCCTTAACGGAGCTGCGGGTAGAGTTTGTATTATTAGGTAAATTCCAGACTAATGACCTAGAAAAAAGGTTTAGTCTCTATCGTTCGTTAGCTGGCTGTAATTACAATGTTATATACGGAAGTAATAGAGTCGGGAAAAAAATTTAGAATTCATCAAATTTTTAAAAAAATTTGATAGAATTCAATTGAAATATTTTAATAAAGTTGGCGAAAATAATTTGGGACAGTAAATAGACTTAGAACCATTTAATAAACTGTTTGATTCCGAGTATTTATTTAATGCTTATTTGAATTTTGATAAAGAATCTCAATTGTATACGGGAGGATATGCCTCAAATTCTTTAAATAAGCACATTAAATGCGTCGATTGCAAACCATTATTCCGGAAAGAGCGAGGAACTGTAATAATAATATGAAACTGATTAGGTTCATATTATTTTGACGAACTAGACAGAGGAAGTCTTTCATTACCGACAGATCAGATTGGTTATATTTTATTTCATATGAATGCAATCTTTCAGGAAATTTTTCGGGATTTTGATTTGAAACAAAAAATGTTTAAGGCCAATAATCAAAAAGGAATATTGATTAAACTGACTTTTACCAGTTTAACTTTGCGGAAATGTGATATTGATTTGGAATCGACGTGTAAATGCGGTAATAACAATCGTGATATTTTCTTTAACGTAGGAAAAATTTTTGCCAACATTTTATTAAATAATTGTACCAAAAACAAAACCGAAATTTTAAAATCAAACAAAGAGAATAGAAAAATAAACAAATTTAATTGAAAAAGGCAATATATATATGTAATATTTTTGTGATAATTTATTTTAGTTGTATTTTGTTATTTATTTTTTTATTTATTTTATTTTTTATTTGTTAATTGTTTTTAATTTTAGTTTTTTTTTTTCCCCTACGGAGGTGTCCCTAATATGTCAGAGCCGGCATGTAGGCTTTTAGCCCTTTATGCCGTCCTCCACCCCTCAACTTAGTCGACCCTTTTGATAAAGGCCAATAGGTTAGGATTTATCCTGCAGAAGTTTTCAGAATTTAGGATTCTTCTGTAGGATTTATCTTAGTCACTTCGTGCTAGTCTACACATGTGTTTATTCATGTGGTTATGACCAGTAAGTATGCCCACCATCTTCCTGTAGTCTCCTCTATTGAAGGTTAGCAGGAAGTTGGTTATTTTGGTGTTTATTCTTGGTGCATATATTTTGGAGACCGTGTGGCCTTCAATACGCTCCCAAAGAATATTTGCTTCCCTTTTCAGGGTGTTTTCTATTGATAGTTTAATATTACCAATAGATATACCAACTGGCGGTTCCGGGCCATAAATGTTTCCCGCCGATGATCTGGCTAGTTCGTCAACCTTCTCATTTGCAGTCAAGCCACTATGACCCAGTATCCAGATCAGTTGTACCTTGTTTCGGAGCCCCTATGAAGTTTAGGGCTTCCGAACATTCTCCCACCAATCTAGATTTGAGGAGGTTACTTTCAAGAGCTTATAAGGCAGCCTGACTGTCACTAAAGATTCTAATGACTCTGTTAGACCACCTTTGCTCTTTTATTATATTCACTGCTGCGTTTATGGCAAAGACTGTGCAGTGTTTGCCAAGAGGAAACTGGAGTTCAAGTTGCTCTTTTTCAAAGAACACTCCAGCTCCCGCTCCTAGAGCCGTAAGGGACCCGTCAGTAAAAATGTCCGAGGTATTTGAGGACCTAGCCTGCTCTTCTGAACCCCGCCAGGTCTCTCTTGTCGGGATTTCTACTTTATATCTCTTTTTCAAAGATACGTATGTAATGTCATCTGTTGGTATGAAGAACTCTTTTTACGCCTCTTATAAGTCCTTCCATAGCCTCTGATGTTTGTTCCTACATCCTCTAGTATTCCCTAGAGTTTGCAACCTTCTTGCAACTTTGAGGGTCTCCATTATGTAAAGATGCAACGGTGGAAGCCCAAGAAGTATTTAAGTATTTGCATAGCCGCTGTAGGTGTGGTAAAGGCCTTCTATTGGTAAAGGCCACTAAATGTGTCTTGCTAGGAGTTATGGTTAATCCATTCGCCTGACACCATTCGGTGGTTAAGTTAAGGGCATTTTGCATTTGTGTGCAATGACGCCTCATATATCCTCTTCTTAGAAGAATACTAACATCATCGGCAAAGTTCGTCTACCAACATGTTCCATAGTAAAGGCACTGGAACACCTCCTTGTGGGCATCCTCCAACGGCCTTCACCTGAACTTTAGTAGTTTCATCTACCTGAATGAACAGATGACGTCTTCTATCTTTTCTATCCATCTCAGTAGCATGTTGTTTACTCCGTGCTTTCTTGCTCCATCTAGAAGTGACTTAAAAGTTGCCTTGTCAAAGGCCCCTTCAATACCGAGTGTTATCTCTTTCTTCACGATAGCCTCCTCTATATGGGACACGCCTTCTTGAAGAACTGAGTCAGTAAACTTACCTGCCTGATAGGCATGTTGTTTACGGTTCAGGGGCACTCTGATCAAATATACATCCCTAATATACCTGTCCACCAGTTTCTCTCGGCATTTTAACAAACACGAAGAGAGGTTGATAGGTCTGAAGCTAGTAGGGAGTGCATAGTTTGTTTTCCCTGGTTTAGGGATGAAAGCGACCCTCACTGATCTCCATACTTTTGAAATATATCCAAAGGCTATGCAGGCTGTAAAGATTCTTGAGAGCCATTTGCTTATGCTGTTCCTGCACTTTTGAACCATAATAGTCCAGATTCCATTCAGCCCAGGAGCTTTGAACCATATAAGTTGAGAGAGTTGATAGCCCAGTCTAAGACCTCAGGCCATACTATCTTTCTTGCCATAGACCAATCCGAACGGTTTGGTATGGTAACTTCCTTGATAGTATCCTTTAGAGGCGAATCTTCGAGTCTACTCCCCGGAAAGTGTGTTTGAAAGAGGACTCTATATGTTTCTTCTTTCGATGCCGTGTAGGATCCTTCTGATGTTTGCAGATTGTGTAACTTCGCTACTGGATCCTTTTTTAGGGCCTTAAGCAAAACCTCTCCATCTGCAATATGTTCGATTCCTTCACAGAACTTTTGAAAGGACTGTTTCTTTGATTTCCAAGTCAATCCTTCATATTCTCTTCTAGATTCCTTATACGATTTCCCATCACCTTCTTCATGAGTTTTTAAGGCTCTATTCAGAAGTTTTTTGGCCTTCCTTTTTAGCTTTCGTTTTTCAACTGATTTGTCTATTGCAGAGACCTTCGGGATCCTGATCGAATCCGCATCCTTAGCCACCAGATCTTGAAATTCTTGCCAGTTGGTTCTTTTAATATCTCTAAAGACCAAGATCTTATCAGGATCAGCCTTTAAGGAGAAATTAATGTATCTATGATCGCTCATAGAGGGTTCCATAGTCACTCTCCAGTCTTTGATCTCTGAAAGAAGAGATCTAGAGCATAGAGTTATGTCTATGGTTTCTTGTCGCCTGCAGTATTTGAATTGGTACTTCCCCAGTTTTCATGATGAGCATTTGCATCGCGGCCAATTACTATGTTAAAATTGTTGTTTTTGGCTTAGTTGACCACTTGTGCGAGCTCATTTGTTGGAGGGGGTTCTGTAGAGTCGTAAGGGAGGTGGCAAGAAACTATAATAAATTTTCGCATTTCTCCATGACTCTTGTGTTTTATGGCAACCGCCGTCAGATCTTCTGATGGCCTTGATAAACTTTACGTTTATCTGACCAAATTTGAAACTTAGTTTGGCGTTTCAATATTTTATAGCTTTAGCGCTATCGAGATCGATATACACGTATAAAAGAGATTTTAGTAGCCCCAGTTGCTCTTCTATACGACTGGACTGCAAAGCTGGGAGATATCTCATTACTAGTGAGCAAGAGTTGGAACAACTTTTCATCTTCCACCTCCAGGATTAGACGACGTTTTTGGGTCTTTCGGTTTCTGGGTACCATTTTTTGGGACCCTTCTACCTCCAGGATTCGAAGTTGATGATGTCGCAGCATGGAGACCAACCTTTCGGTGAGCCTTCTTAACACCGCCTTTGAGGAAAGCCTTCTCTACATCATCTTTCTCTTCTGAAGTTAGCCCGTTTGAAGGACCAGCTTTTTGAGAGCTTTGCAGGGGAGGATTCATAGCCGCATTACGCTTAGCCATTTTCCGTCTTTGCTTTTCAGATTCGCAGATGTTCTTTTTCTTACTCTTACCTCTTTCCTGAATGGTCGAACCACAACCAGTAGTCTGTAACTCTACAGACACGCCAGCCATTGGTTCGATGTCCTCAAGAAGAAGGTTTTCCATAGAGACACTTAGTAAATCATTAGCCATGGCATCTGATTTACCAACTGTCCCCGGGTCGAGGCTACGAAGACCTGTGTTGCCACAGGAGAGGTATGCAATAATTGGCTCTCCCCAGAATACCTAGAGTCTGCCTCCGTAGAGGGTGGATTTGTCAGATTAACTGACTTACCATCTGAGGTACAATTATTTGTTTTATTCATTGCATGTTTTTGTGATTTTTTGGTCTGCCCCGGAAATCCGGTATTTGTCATATCTGACAAACGTCCCCCTATCCGCCGCCTGGGGAGGCACCCGATGGAGGAAATCACAGAAAACCGCACATGGTGTTAATATTAAATAATATTAAATTAGTCTATTAGTTAATTAGTTTAATATTAAATAATTTTTGTTATTATTTTCATTTTTTTTTTGTATTTTTCATATTTTTGCAATTGTTAATTTGTTATAATTCCATTTGTTTATTTCATATATTTTTGTATATTGCTTTGTTTGTATTTTATATTATTTACATTAGTATATTTTATAATTTTCTTCCATTAATTATTTATTTTTAGATATTTGTGGATTAGGCCTAATGGGGAAACCACGTAAAATAAAACGCGCTCAATTCCCTACCTCAATGGTGGTACGGAAAAGGGAATAATACTTATGAAGAGTACGTGTATTTAAGCCTACTATTTAAATTTTTCTTATTCTGTAACTGGCCTTTTAATTATTGTAGGTTATGTTATTGCTCATACTTCAAATTTGTAATAATATTTTATAATACTGTAACATTTTTGAAAAATATACATATTTTTAAATTTTTTTTGGAGATATTTGATAACATACATTTTTACTATAAAAATTACACACTTTATAAAAAGAAACCCTGTAAAATACAAAAAATATTTGACGTTAAATCGTAGATAAAATCTGAGAAAAAGTCTGAAATGTAAACACTCATTCGACTTTATCTACGAAAAAATTAGATTTTGTCTAACGTATAAACGCTCTGCCTAAGCATAAATTGGCATGTCTATATTCTAATACACAAGAGCACGATTAGTCAAGGCAAAATTTTTGTGGTTTTTCGTGTGCTTCGTTTTTTTCTCAATTAAATAAACCGGCGATGATGCAGGCCGTGGCGATCAAAATCAATTTTTATTTTATCTATATTATAATACACAAGAGCCCGATTTTGAAGGCAAACTTTTCGTGGTTTTTCGTGTGCTTCGTTTTTTTTCATTCAATCATTTTTTTTTGTCAATTCTCTTTTGAGTCAAATTCTTTTTATTTTTCTTTATTTATCGCATTTAGTTTTTTGCACTTTTAAAACTACATAAAAAACCATCTGACGGCCGATAATCAAACTAAAATTTATAGTACATTTTTTTTTTTTTTTTTATGATCTTGACAGTAACTTAGGTAGAATCACCTTTTCGTGCTTAATTAAGTAAGTACGGTACTGCAATTTTACACTAACAATATCTACAATAATTTGAGTATTTATTTTAACAAATTACTGGCTTATCTACTCATTAAATATGGAAAACTACTACTATTTGTCAGGAACTAAGCCTTCTTAAAGAGAATAGCTTTCATTTTATTTAATTTGTTACCAGATATAACTCTCAATTATTTTTTGTCATTTATTATATCCCAATGACAAAGGGTACTAGACCAGCTCGAAAAACCGATGAAGCATTTTTGTTTTTTTTTGCTTCATCGGGAATCGAACCCGGGACCTTTCGGTTGAAAGGCAGGCGCTCTACCTACTGCGCCACCCAGCGTGTAAAAAAGAAAAATAGTAAAATATTAGGTTTATTCAGTAAGCTGTTCAGATAGTTCTATATGAATATGAATAGTCATACGTTTGATAATTTCTTTAATGCCATTGGTCATAGTCATTTGAACATAAATAATTTAAGTATGTGTTGACACCAATCTGCTTATCCTAAAATAAACAAACAAAAATTCCATTAGTATAACAAAGTTCCAAAATTTACCTTTTTATTTTAATTCCTTTTCTTCCATCGCTCATATTCCTCCTATAGGTTTATTCTTCTTCCTTTCCTTTTATAATCATTTAGTTATGTATAATTAATTATTAATTATATATAACTAATGATTTTAATTAATATTCATTATTAATTAATATGCTGCATTCGGTGTAGGTGAATTTTTTTGTTCACTTTATTTATTTATTATTTTGACATTACTTCACTAAAAGTACTGTCTATACTCCTCACCCTTAAAATGAATGATCAAACAATGTATTAGAAAGAGAAAGGGGCATCATCAGAATTTAGAACATTTATAATTTGTATTGTATCTATCTTAATTCAGCAAGATATTCAGCTACAGAGGATAGATACTTTTCTGTAATAAATCATGTTCGTCAAGCTTTATATTATAGAAATAAAATCAAACTAAATCCATATGTAAAGGTTTTAATGTTCCGTCAAGGTCAATGTCCATATAATATTCCATATGAACGTTATATCTTTATATGAATGTTATATTTTCACATACATATTAAATCGGTTTGCCTTTATTAGAATTAGCGTTTAATTTAAAATCCTTTTCCATTCCGTTGTTACATTTAAAGAAAGAAGGAATTGAAGTGAATTAAATAAAATTAAATAAAATTTAAAATCAAGAATTTAAAATAAAGGTTTCCGTTTAAACTTAAAGGTCTTTATTCTCAATAACTAAATTTAATAATTACTATTAATAACTATTATTAATAACTAAAAATAGTGTAATTTATTTATCAATAGTGTAAATAGTGTAAATTATTTATCTCATTCATATATAAACTTTAAGTTTTAAAGATTTAAGAATAATCATAGTGTTATATTAAAATCTAATCATTGAATAAATAACAAGTGCATAATTGAACATTTCTAAAATTATATGAAATATACTTTAAGTTTTTAAAATTTTAAGAAAATCATAGTTCATATTCAAATCTAAACATTTAATAAATAATAAATGTATAATTAAACATTTTTAAAAAATATATGAAATACACTCTAAGTTTTTTAAAGATTTAAGAGTAATTACAATTTTATATTTAATCCAAACAGTTTAAGTGTACAATTAGACATTAAAAAATATATTTCAAATATATAAAAAAAATCGAAATATAAAGTTTTTGTTTCAATCATCTACGTGGACGCACCGACGTAAAAAGTATGTTTAATTTATAGATTGAAAAAGTACGGTTCAAATTTGTTTCTATCTGATAGATATTTAAAAGGACACTAAACAATATTATATATTTTTTTTTTAATTTTTTTAATTTTTAATTAGAAATTTCAATTTAAAATTTCAACCCACATAAGACATTTTCACATACAAAAATTTTATTTATGATTTTCCATTAAACTGTATAGCAAATCTGAGGTATATCTATATGATTTCATTAGTTGTATTCCTTTTTCAATTTAAAATTATTTCGAAAATGGAATGATTGAATTTTTTGCAAACAATTATTTTGTGACAATTATTTTTTTTATCAGAACAAAAATATAATGTTTATTAAAATCTACATAAAAATCCATCTGTCGGCAAATAGCAAACTAAAATTTAAGGTACCTCAATAAAAAAATAAAATATATTCATTCGCTAAATTGTTAATATTTCAGTAAAATCTAAAATGTTAGGTTTATTCAATAAACTTTTCAAGAACGATCTAGAACGATCTAGAGTAAAAAAATTTGTTGGGTTCAGTAGCTTCCGTTAATTTAACTTTTTTGCCCAAAAGTTCTCTGATCGTTGTTGAGTAGATTGCTTAAAATAGTTCTAAATTGATCTGTTTTGTTCCGAATCTTTTTGTACAAAAATTTTGTAGGTATATCTTTTTTAATTTGAGCACCTGAATAGTCTCAAATAGTAAAAAAATTTTTGAACATTTGACATGTTTAAAGTATCTGAAAATAATGTATAGATAGAATAATATAATTAATAGCAAACCACAAAAAAATAAAAATTGCTCAAAGTTTTCAGTTAATCTTTATAAAATTAACTCTTTTATTTATAAAATAAAAAAAAATATCAGATATAGAATGAATTATTTTTTAAGAATTAATTAGATACTAATTTCCAGTAAGTCTTGCATATGCAATATCAATCACATTACAAAGAGTCGGAATTTATCTCCATCAACCTAACTTCACCCATGGTCAGCTCTACACAATCCACTGCTCTAAAAATTAAAATTTTAGCAAGACCAAGACAGGGGAAAACTGCTGACAACGACACTGTAGCTGACAATTTTGCATACCAGGAGGTTGACAATATGACAATGTTGCATACCAGGTCTAGAATACTTCATTTTATCCAATTATTTCCTATATGATGAATTTTAAAAATCACTCATAATAATTGGGAAACAGTACTAAGCCATAGGTATGATTAATGGTTTAATAAAATTATCGGAAACTATTTTTTAATAACATTTCGACATACGTTTTCCCAATTAATGCGACAATCATTTAATCGGTTAATAATATTAGTTATGGTAAAGGGTCGGTGGTTTTAGTTGGTTGTTGTTCCATATAGCTAAGTACCTACGTGCGCGGTCTGCTTAGTATTTTTCGAGGCTTTCACTTGCCCTCGAGAAATAAAATAATAATAAAAACAAATTAAATCTTACAAAAAAAGTTTAATGCTATGTATATTTTTTTTATTTTATTTTAAAATTAATATTAACTTAAAATTTTGAACATTTTTTATTTTTTTGTGGTTTGCTATTAATATTACTATTCTATATATTGTTGTCAGATACGCCGTTTCACAGAAAAATTCCTTTCGTTTGCTCGGCCGGGTATGTACCTGGGGGTTTCTTCTACTAAAAGTATATAATATAAGTACATGCATAAATCGAAATTGAATTTTTCTACATGTGAGAAGAGTGAAAGATAACTGATAGGTTCAAATTTTGTTGTCTTCCATAATGTTTGCATTTTATTTTCAATTAAACTTAGCAAGCCGTATGATTATGTATGTAACAAATGCAAACCCTCCCTATATGCACATGCATGGATATATACTTAGTGAAAGAAAGAGAAATAATAAAAGAAAGAGATTAATAAAAGAAACCAAATTAAAAACACAAAAAAAAATATAATGATAATGATGAATAAAAATAATTGAAATTGAAATATAATAATTGAAAATGATTGAAATATAATGATAATGATTTGTATTGCACACATTTTTTTTTATATTCCTTTTTTTGTTTTTTTTTCTTCTTTACACCATAGAAATGTCAATAAATGTAGTGAATTTAAAGAGAAACCAAATTTTAACTTTATCAAATATCCATATTCCATTATTAGTACACATAATGTAAATTTCACCTTTGTTAAATGCAAAAAGTAATATCTATTAATAAGAATATGTATTCCCAGTTTACGTAAACCTAAGACAATTTTTAAGAAATATCCAAACAAACAAAATGTAACAAAAAGAGATAAAATTTACATTTACTTATCGTATACCAAATTTATTTTGAGAGGGAAAAGGTACAAAACAGATGTTTGTCTTTTGCTTCATACTGTAAAAAAACTTTGCGTTCCCATTATTCTTCTTTGGATTTGTTTGCATTATTTATTTGAGGCAAGGTGGGAAAAAATGTTTGTTCTAATTTAATTTGCTACCTTATACGATGATTAATTTTGATCTTTTATTATTTCAATATTTTCATTTTAAACATTATTATTTTCTTATATACCTATTCTTTAACGCAATTGACGACATCAAGATATATATTTAATCTTTAAGATATATATTTAATCTTTAAGATATATATCTAATCTGAAAGATATATATCTAATCTGAAATATATATATCTAATCTAATCTTTAACGCAATTAATGACATCAATATTAAATTTGATAATATTGACGACAAAATGTCGAAAATCCATAAATCTTTGATTGACCAAAACAAAACTATCGCTGTTACGGATGATTTGTACAAGTCTTATAATGAAAAACTTTCACAACTAAACAGCGTTATAGATAGTAAAAATTACAGAGTTCTAGTTACATTGAAAAATAAGGATAAAACTTTGAGCTCTATAAACGAATTCAGTCTCAACTTTAGAAACCTAAATCATAACATGGATAATATTTCTAACAACCTAAAAAAATTAAATGAAGTTCAAAAAACTTTGAGAGTCCCTTTTCGACTTCAGTTCAAACAACTTCCTTACTTGAGAAATTACGTGAAGTTGATGCGGCACACCCAGTCGTAACTCAAGCTGCCGAATTAATACCTCCTCTCCCACCCTCCTATTCTAATCACGACACCTCTTTACACTCAAATGAACTGAACTTTAATAATAATAATACTAATACTTCTTCATTCCATATTCCTTCGCTAGTATCAGTCCCTCCATCACGCGTCGTATTTATCTCAAGGTTGCATCATGCCTCAACACCGCAACAAGTTATTGATTTTCCTAAAAACAAATTATTATCACACAACATCAGTGATAATTTAAGCTTGATAAAATGCAAAAAAATGTATATTCCTGATTCTATGTTTAACTTACTATTTGTCAAAGAATTTGTCCAAAGGTCAAAAGCTAATACAGCAGTATTGCCGCCAATTGGAAGTTATAATAACTCAAAAAACTGAAATGCTTGTCCCTTTATTATCAAAATGTAAGGGGACTTCGTTCTAAGGCTCCTGATGTATTTTTAAGCTCTCAAAAACTACCTTTCGATGTATTTATCTTAACTGAAACCAATTTATGCAATAGCTTCTCTCATACCGAGTACTTTTCCTCTGATTTTAATGTCTTTAGAAAGTCGAATTGAGTACGATTGCTCCTTGTTTCAGATTCCAAATACAGATGATATAGAAATCATCTGTGTCAAAATGAGATTGGAACCCCATTGATGTATATCAGCGGTTCCTAGACGCGGTCGACTATGTTAGTAATTCTGCTGATGGTCTCAACGACATTATTGTTTTTGGTGATTTCAATCTACCAGATTTACAGTGGATCCAATCAGAAGATGAAACACATTATATTGCGTGTAATGTGTCATCTTTAAAAGAAACTGTTTTTGTCGACAGACTTACTGATTGTGGTCTCCAGCAGATCAGTTGGGTAAAAAATAACTTAAATAGACAACTGGATCTAATTTTCTCAAGTAACGCAAAGAACTGTCTGGTAGAGACTTGTGAAGACACTCTTTCTAAAATCGATCTATACCATCCTCCATTATCTCTATCTTTTTCTTTTGAGAATGGTAATGATAATGTAGATTCTGAAAATACCTACAAATACAATTTTCGTAGTGCCGATTTTGACAGACTAAACGAATTATTATCTCAAATTGATTTCAGTACAATGCTTTCAAATAATCTTGATTTAAGTAGCTCAATTAGTAATTTTTACTCTATATTATTTAACTGTCTCACGCGGTGTTTTCCAATATCAATTCAAAAAAATTTGTCGTGGGCTCCACCCTGGTACAATGAATATTTTCGAACCCTACGTAATCTGAGAAATAAATTATGGAACAACTTTATATCGTCAAGAGATCCAATTGATTATAACCGATATTTTAGTGCATTCTCCGAATTTTCTGAACTATGTACAAGTCTTTACGATGAGTACATAGTCAAATTGCAATTTGATTTAATATCAAATCCTAAACGGTCTTGGCATTTTATTAACTCAAAAAAGAAATCGGATGGCTATCCTATGACTTTCAAACACGCAAATAATTCCGTTAACGATTCCAAGGTTATATCAAACCTATTTGCAAACTTCTTTAGTCAAGCCTTCACTGATAACAATTTCGTGCCATACTCTGACTATTTCAGTTATCTAAGTAACTCTCCTCAAATCACACTAATGTCGATCAATATCGATTATGAAGATGTTCATTACAAAATTAACAAATTAAAGGATGATTACTCTTCCGGTCCTGATGGCTTACCTCCCATATTTCTAAAAAAAATGCATTGACACGTTAACACAACCCTTGAGCAGGCTTTTTCAAATGTCACTCTCTTCAGGAATTTTTCCGAGTTAATAACTTCGCTATTTGGTGTTGTAATAATAACCTAGCACTTAACACTAGCAAATGCCCAATCATCACCTTTTCCCGTAAAACGGCAATATCAGCGCGTTACTATTGTATTAACGGCGTTATTAACTCTAATGTCACATCCACTAAAGACTTAGGTATTCTATTAGACACCGAACTAAAGTTCAGATCTCATGTAGATAATATTGTCAGTAGAGGTAATTCAGCTCTTGGGTTTATCAAAAGATGGTCAAAAGAATTTTCCGACCCATATGTCACCAGAGCTTTATATTTGACCATGGTAAGACCATTACTTGAATACGCGTCTCAGGTATGGTCACCTTTTCATCAAGTTCACATAGACAGGATTGAATCTGTTCAACGTAGATTCGTTCGTTTCGCTCTTCGTGGTCTTTCATGGACACATATAAATTACCCCCTTACAGAGACCGCCTTAAACTTCTAGGTCTGCAAAGTCTCTTTAATCGTTGTGAAGTGGCTGATATTATATTTGTACACCAAATTCTCTCAGGTGCAGTTTACTCGGTTGGTATTTTAGAAGACATAAACTTCAATATCAACTTTCGTTCTCTTAGGCATTCTGCCTTCTTTCGCTTAAAGTTTCATCGCACGGCGCTGATAAGAATGAGCCAATTACAAGAATGTTGCGTAACGTAAACAATAACTCTAATGTCTTCGATTTTCACATTAGTAAGTCCAAACTAAAGAATCTGCTTTATTCAAACAGGTGATAAGTTCTTGAAGGCTATGTAATACATGTAGTATACGTAGTTGTTCACGTTGAATTAGTAGTATTTCATACATTTAACATGTATACATAAGTGTATATAAATTAAGTTAATTTTTATTATTATTATTTTTATTTTTGGGTCTTTGAATAATTGCGTTTTGCATGTGTTGTATTTTTATATATGTATATGGATATATATTTTTAAATTTTTTTTTCCTTTTTTTTTCTTACTTTTTTTTTTAATTCCTTAAGTTTATACCTAAATAAATTGACTAATGCTTCTTCGGCATAATTTAAAATTTCAAAATTTTGATTTCGCCTATCTTGACATGTTGGAAGATAGTCTAAATCTATGATATAGTTTTTTAATTGATTGAAGATTTTAAATTGCTTCAACTTTTGACTTGTGAGCATATTGCTTATTGATTTTTGTTCTTTGATTTTCTTTGACATGTTGGAAGGCAAATCAATGTTACTAGATTTTTAATCGTTTTTTCCGTTTATGGATTTTTTTTTTGTTTCTGTTCTTAATATAATATCAATTTATTACTAATTACTAATTTCCTTAATCGTGTTTATTAATTCCCCTTTTTTTTGTTTTGTTTTACATGCTTGTTTTAAGCATTTCCTGACCCAATTCTCTCCTTACTAACACATTCTTCATTAAGGGTTATCACGTGCTTGTATTCTTTTTTAAATAAAATTAAAATATAATAATAAATATTAAAGTTTAATTAATGAAAGTTCATTGAGTGTATGCTCGTCACAGTATTACATACTGAATACTTTAATTTATTAAAATCTTTCTATACTTTTAATAAGAAGAGATTTATTCTCCCAAGCACTGTGATGACTTTGTATACGACACTCCTAGTCATATGCTAAATAATAATAATAATGAGAATAGAGACTCCCCGCGTGCGCGGTACGCGAGGGGCAATTAGTCGGTGGGACATTATTATTATTATTAAAAATAATATAATTACATTACAACAATAGGTATAAAATATTATTAACATTTTTGTCAGTAATAATTTGGAGTTATAAATATTATTATTTTTTATTAATTATATTAAATTATAGTAAAGCTAAATATTTATTATATTGCTATACGATTATAAAATTATACTGAGGACAACATCTATTAAATCACAGAATTTAAAGAATATGATAACGCTGTTTTAGTTCGGCCTCCTAAAAATCTTATGCATAGTTGATATAATTTAGAAAATAATATTTTTAAATATTTGAACGAAATTTTTGTACAAAATTTTTTTTCCAAATCAATGTATTAACCAACAAATTTTTTTAAAAATTATTAATCTTATTATCGTCTATTTCTAACATTTTTTAGCAAATTTTCATATTGATTTATGTGCAAACAAATGAATCCATATATGAGTTATGGTATTATGTTATGGGTATTCCTTGGTTGAATGGTTATTGAAATTGTTATTCTGTTGAATTGAAGCAAATTGAAACAAACATATAAATAAAGTCCAAGGCGAGTTAATTAAGGCAAATATAATAATAATGATAATGATTTGTATTGCACACATTTTTTTTATATTCCTTTTTTGTTTTTGTAAGTGAAACTTACTTATAAGACGTTTGGTACAGAAAATATTTGAAACTCGCGTCACGCTAAATTGTGAGTCACTAATGTTATTAATATATACATTCATATATATTCTAATATAGGTACAAAATATAATAGGTACAAAATATAAATGCTGTTTTTCTTTTGTTTTTTAGATACTTACATGCTACATACAGACAATACACTTAGTAGAGAATAATAAGAATAATAAGTAAAAAAACAATGATCAGAATAAAATAAAACAAAAAACAATTTTTTTTTTCTCATTTAAATACAAACAACAAAACAAAAAACAGCATTTGAAGTTGTTCTCTTCTCATAGTTCTCATCAAAGAATATCATCAGACCATCCCAATTAGTAGAATATACAGTAATCAGTATGCCTCATGTATGTATTAATTTGTTTGCAAACAAATCAATATACAAATTTGCTAAATTATGTATGAAATAGATGATAACAAGAATTTAACATGCAAGAAAAAGAAAAAAAATATAGTAAACAAAGAGAGTAACAAAAAAAGTTGGCTGCAGTTAAATAAAAAAAAAGTTTATAATTTTTAAAAAAATTTGTTGATTAATAATTATTTTGATTTGGAAAAAAAATTTTCGACAAAAATTTCGTTGAAATATTTAACAATATTATTTTCTAAATTATATCAACTATGCATAAGATTTTTAGGAGACCTAACTAAAACAGCGTTAATCATATTCTTTAAATTCTGTGTTTTGTAAATAGATGTTGTCCTCAGTATTATTTTATAATCGTATACCAATATAATAAATATTTAGGTTTACTATAATTTAATATAATTAATAAAAAATAATAATGTTTGCAACTCCAAATTATTACTGACAAAAATGTTAATAATATTTTATATTATTGTAATGTAATTACAATAATTTATTTTAATATTTTAATTTTAATATTATAAATTTAATATTTTTAATAGGTATATACGAAAATAATAATGTTCAAAACGAAAATATTAAAATAATAAAAGATCTATTCATCATCGTATGAGGGAACAAACTAAATTTGAACAAAGATTTTTTGCCACCTTGCCTCATAAAAATAATGGGAAAACAAACAATTACATAGAATAAAGGGTACGCAAATTTTTTTCACAGTGTAAAGCAAAAGGCAAACATCTGTTTTGTACCTTTTGTCTCTCATAATAAATTTGGTATACAATAAGTAAGTGTAAATTTTACCTCTTTTAACTAATGGTATTTTGCTTATTTTGGTTATTGAGCTAAGTCATTTAAAAAATTATTGTTTTAATTTAAGTTAACAAAAGAAAAATATTGGTACCTATCAAGTCTACATAAATATAAAAACAAAAATTATTGGGACCTACATATTATGTATGCGTACCTATTTAGCAAAAGTTATAATTTTTGGAAATAAAAAAGTAATTGATTATTAAAATTTTATTTTTTAAAATACTTTTAATTTTCCTCTTAGTTAATAATTAAAGCTTTAATTAAAAATTTGAATTAAAAACTACTTATTTTAAATTTTAAATTACAAGGTGATTCCTTGGAGTATTTTAGGAAAAAAATTGTTCTAGAACAGAGGTCTATCTTTAAATTTACCTAGGCTACAGAGGGTTAAAAAAAATTGGATTAGAAAAATTATGTCTAAAGAATATCCACTACAGCTCAGAAGAAATTGAAACTAGAGCAACATCTTTTTCATACCTTTTTTATAGAATTAATACACCTAATTAACGGTATATGTTGAATGAATATCAGACTTACCGTTTTTGAATAATAACTGCATAAACTTAAAATTTTGCTTTTAAAAATTGAAAATTTTTTAAAAAATGTTGATTATCTCGAAAAAAATTCGCTAATTTTTTTTTGTTGTATTGATGCGCTACATCATCCCCTACAACTTTTTCATACACAACTTTCATATCATTGCGACTCAATGTCTCGGGCCGGCAAATTTTTGCAGTATTACGTCAAGAAAACTTACATGCTTATCATTCAACACCTGTCCAGGAGTTATTACGACAAGACCATCCCGCACGAGTTGAATTTTGTAGTTGGCTGCTTGAGCAACACTTCGATGATGATAATTTTGTGAAAAGTATCTTATGGACTGACGAGACAAATTTCACTAGAGATGGTGTAACTAATTTCATGTATGGGGAACTATGAAAGACATCGTTTATGCAACCGAAATAGCATCTTTGGAAAAACTAGAGCAACGAATAGAAACAGCAGTCCAAACTATTAGAGAGCAATTGTCAACTATAAATACAACAAGAATGATTTGTAAACTAGCCCTAGCTCGTATTCAGGCAAATGGCGCTCACTTTGAGCATTTATTGTTTCTTATTTTTAATAAATATTTTTGTTTATAAATACTTTTGACTAAATTAAAATAAATAAAAAAAATAAAATTATGTTACAAAATTCAAAGCTCAGTTTTTATTTTTCTTACATAGCACAGGTAGCCAAATATTACTGAAATTTTATATGACTTTACCTGAAAAACGGCAAGTCTGATATGAAAGTTGTGTATGAAAAAGTTGTAGGGGGAAAAAAAAATAGCAAATTTTTTCGAGATAATCAACGTTTTTTTTACAAAATTTTCAGTTTTTAAAAGCAAAATTTTAAGTTTATCACCCCTTTAAGGAATCACCCCTTAAAAACTTTTTGCTCTAAGCTGGACCACCCTGTATAACATGCATATTATATATTATATTTAAATATTTTCTATATTGTTTATAAAACAATGATCGATGCGGTTTTTACATGATATTTACATACATTCCAATCAAAAATTTTTGTTTTCTACTTCAGTTACCATAAGCCTATTGTATCTTTTTTAGAATATAATGAAAATTGTCTAATTTAATCGACGCTCAGGCCTCAATCTAAATCTCAATCATCTGCATTTAAATGTTGTTTCACTTACTACCTCCAGTCCCATGACTGGACTTTTTTTTTTTCTTCTTTACACCATAGAAATGTCAATGAATATAGTGAATTTAAAAAGAAACCAAATTTTCACTTTATCAAATATCCATATTCCATTATTAGTACACATAATGTATATTTCACCTTTGTTGAATGCAAAGAATATTTATTCAAGAATATGCACTCCTAGTTTACGTAAACCTAAGACAATTTTTAAGAAATACCAAACCAAGCAAAGCATCATCAGTTAAAAAAGGTAAAATTTTCATCGTATCGTATACCAAATTTATTATGAGAGGGAAAAGGTACAAAACAGAATTTTGTCTTTTGCTTTATACTGTAAAAAAATTTTGCGTTCCCATTATTCTTCTTTGGATTTGTTGCGTTCCTATTATTTATATGAACCAAGGGGGCAAAAAATGTTTGTTCTAATTTAGTTTGTTCCCTTATACGATAATTAATTCTGATGTTTTATTATTTCAATATTTACGTTTAAAACATTATTATTTTCTTATATACCTTTAAAAATATTAAATTATAATTACATTACAATAATATAAAATATTATTAACATTTTTATCAGTAATAATTTGGAGTTATAAACATTGTTATTTTTTATTAATTATATTAAATTATAGTAAACCTAAATATTTATTATATTGGTATACGATTATAAAATAATACTGAGAACAACATCTATTTACAAATCACAGAATCTAAAGAATATGATAACGCTGTTTTAGATAGGTCTCCTAAAAATGTATTTGATATAATTTAGAAAATAATATTGTTAAATATTTCAACGAAATTTTTGGCGAACATTTTTTTTCCAAATCAATATATTAACCAACAAATTTTTTTAAAAATTATTAACTTTTTTTTATTTAATTTCAGTCAACTTTTTTTGTTACTTTCTTTTGTTTACTATAGTTTTTCTTTTTTTTGCACGTTAAAGTCTTATTATCGTCTATTTCTTACATTTTTTAGCAAATTTGCATATTGATTTGTGTGCAAACAAATGAATCCATACATGAGTGCATATCTTGTTATGGGTATTCCTTGTTTGAACGGTGGTGAAATGGTTATTTTGTTGAATTGAAGCAAATTGAAACAAACATATAAATTATTAATTTATATATATAAAAATATATATAAAATTGTTGATAGGTAGATTTGTTAAATTAAATAATTATTCTTATTTGTTTTCAAAGTATGTAATAATATTCAGTACATATCTTGTAAAACAATATTTGGCATATAAATCTTTTTCTGTTTTTTGTATAATAAAAAACCTGAAACACGTTAATAAATTGATATTTATGTACCTATCTAAGAGAATATTGTAAATATTGTAAACAGGAACATTTTAATATTTCGTCATATTTGAATGCTTCTTTAAATTGTACCTGTGCACTGAAAATTTTAAAACAAATATTTTGCCCTATGTTTATCAATTTTACGTTTTTCAATATTATAAATTTTATAGTGAGTAAATTTTTAAAAAAATTTAAAAACATTAATAAAACTGAAATAAATTCATTAAAATTTATATATGAGGAAAAATACTCGAAAGACAATACAAAAGTTACGTTTTTAAAAAAATCCAAATCAGATTGCAGAAAAACATATAGGTATATATATTTTAAAAAATTTTTAAAAAACTAATTAAGTACTTCTTAAAATATTAAAATATTTTTTATTGCTTAATATTTTAATTAAACATTCATTATGTCGAAAACACAATATCGACGAATGACGAATTTTTCGGTTTCAAATACATGAGATAATATGTAAATCGTGAAGAATGACAAATAACCAAAATTTCGTGTTCAAAAAATAGATCTATTTCTATTTTCCTCGTCGACGAATGCGAATGACATTCATTGATTCGAACATAAATTGGTCAAAATTGTTTTAATAAAACATTTTTTAAATTCAAATTCAAATAAAAAATTTTTTAAATTTTTCTTCCATTTTTTTTTATAAACAAATTTTGAAATTTCAAAAACACAAAAATTTATTTATTTTAAAATTCAAATTCAAATAAAAATATTTTTAAATTAATTTTTTTAAAATTTTTCCTCCATTTTTTTTTAAAAAAATTTTTTTCGTCGTGATTGTGTCTCTAAGGGCGAATTTTGGTCATTCGTCACTCGCCATTCGTCGTGATTGTGTTTTCAATTAAGGTGGATTTTCATTGAGCAATATTTAAAATCTTAAAAATTTTATTGGCTCTGCTCTAAAAAGTGAAATAGCTTTGAATTTTTATGTAAGAAAAAAATAAGCCGCTGCAAAAAATTCTATAAATTTCTATTTGGGAAATTTATTTTATACACAAAAAAACAACAACTCAACCATCTGTTGAAAAAAAATTATTTTTTTTATATACATTTACTCAAAAAATTGATAAAAGCAGTGTTGTCAACATAAAGAGACTATCCCCGATATTTTAAATACTTATATTAAATACAAATTTTTTGGAAATATCCTCAATTTTTGTGAAAATATCCCCTATAACTGATATTTTCCGTTCTTGTCGTACGCATTGAGCTCTCATATAAAATAATGTCATTTCATGTTGTCTTCCTTTTTGGAGCCGATCAAATTTTTAAGATTTTAAATATTGGTCAATGAAAATCCAGTTTATTCATATATTTACAAAAAACACAGGAAGAAACCAAACATGTTAGGTACTAGAAATAAAAAAATCGAAGCCATTTTCTTTTTTGAAGTTTCTTATTTACTTGTTTCAAAGATTTGTACATAATTTTTGCACTTATTTTATTACCTAAAATTACCGCGAAAGTAAAAAATTCAAATAAATAAATAAAAAAAAAACATTCATTGTAAAAAAATGGCATATATTTGAAATATTATTTTCAAAAATTATTCAATAAAAAAAAAATTGGAACCTTTAGATATTTAAATATTTAATTATCATTCATAATTCAATAAAATAACTTCATAAATGATTTTATTAACTCTATTTAATAAAATTTATACGACAGTCGTTATTACAAACTTTGATCTAAATAATTCTAGCCAATAACTTCATATCAAGAAGCTGTCCGTTTTTAAAAATTTTGTTTCAAAAGCATTCTTCCTACCGTTATTAATTTCATTTTCATATCAACTGTAAATACTATGTTTCATTTTATCAACTTCACCAAAATTCATATTTAGAAATTGTCCGCTATTACAATTCTCGCATACAAACTCAGTAAATTTAATTTAATAAAAGAAAGCACATAAACATTCCTGTAAAATTAGCAATAAAGAATAAACCATATTATAAACCGGTTTATCACTGCAAAAAACTTTTAAAAATGCTTTTGTTTTTTATCTTTTGTTTTCATTATTTTTGTTTTGCAAAAGCTGTCTACTAAAACTGTCCGCTGTTAGATGTCCGCAATTAAAATTTTTTGTCTCGAATTTTTTGTCAGAACTGCTTCATTTGTATAATTACTTATCTGTTGTATTAGTTAATTTTTCTGCAATACATTCAATGTAATCATACCGTCCAGATATATTGTAGTTCCTGGATTAACCATCCATGTAGATATATTTCAATATTTTGTCAAATCAATTAAAAGTTCAAAATAAAAAATATAAAAAAAATTTAAACACACGTAAAATTGATATATTTTTAAATTTTCAGCAAAGAATATTTTTTGATTTTGTTAATTTTATTAATTTAAAAACAGAAACAGGTTTATCAACCCTGATAAAAAAGATGCGCATTTTCGATGTTGATTCTGCACTGAAAAATATGCTGAAAATCGCAAATGAGCTTATTTGAATTTATACAGAGCGTCGGGAAAATTTTCAGCACAATTCACTTCCATTATAATACAAATACTAATACTGCTACACAATTCTGCTTGAATAAATTGTAAACTAAAATTTGTCTAGTTAACATTTATAGAATAATTATAAATATTAACTAAAAAGATCGAATTTTAGTTCAAAATTTGTCATATGAATTTCAAATTTAAAAACCCCATAGATTTAAAAATATATCTTAGGTAAGGAAGAAACAAAAAAACTTGCTATTTGAATTTAATTTAATACCAATACTAAGACCCGCTTGCCTTAATTTTTCAAACTTAAACTTAGCATGTTGGACTTAATGAAAAAAAATTTTCCTGCGAATTTTCAGGATGTGCTTGAAAATCTTCATTGTAGACTTCTCTGTCAGTTGTACGAAGATACTTTTTTTTTACGCCAAACCTTTTCTCGGAACTGGTTCACCAATGATTTTGGTTTTGGTCCTTTCGATACAAACTTTTCAAACAACTGATGAATGTTGATATTACTGAAAAATGCGCAGTAGTTTAGATATAGATATCTCCTTACAAAAAAAAAACAAAAATGGATTGTTGTCTGCTTTATTTCTTCAAAAAATAAAAATACCAAAATTGAAATAGAATTATGATTTTCAACCGAAAACGGTATTCCGTAGACAGTTCACGATTTGTATTGCATAACTAATAAATGTTGTTCTTATACCTATTACTATATTTTTTTTAAAAAAGTTCTAGATTCTGTGATTCTATCATTAACTCTATTATTGTATGTTTTAACACAAGGAATTTAGAAAAGTACAAGGAATTGATATAGTCAATGCCTCTATATCTTCTAGCCTGATCTTGGGGGGAGCAACTTTAGTATAATTACCATATAAATAACCTGTAATTATGATAGAGTGTTATTTTTGAACAAATATTCCATATTTTTTTATCTAAATTGGTAAAATTTACAAAAAATATAAAAACATTTAAGTTCAAACTGGTCGATATTGGATACAGTAAAATTTTTGAGACGAAATTAAAATAGCATGTAAATTGTTCTTGTTTCTTTTTTTTTATCCGAGCAAAATCTTTGATGATGTTTGTATTTCATTTTTGGTATTAAATCTTTCAGAATATTGTTGTTTGTGTTAGTTGTATTCTTCTCAAATTTTATTTTTGTTTAAAAAAATTTATACACAAAACAAAAACAAAATTTTTAAAATATACACCGATATATCCGGAAAAATCATCGTGTAACGCGGCTAGAAGATATAGAGTCATTGACTATATTAATTCCGTGTACTTTTCTTTGAAGATATAGAGGCATATATTTATGTGTTATTTTGATCTCTTTGATTTCTTTTAAATTTTCAATTTGTTTTAAATGTAAATCTTGAGATTTCCTTTTGTTTCTATATTTTTTATCTTGTATAATAAAACGTAGCAATACTATGACCGTTCCCGTACGCACATCTTGTAAAAACTTATCCAAGTTTTTCCAAGTTTTTACCAGAAGTCGTTCCTGTACTGAGAGTTTTTTCTAAAAACGAGAGAAAACATATGTTTTCAACTTCGTTCAACAAAGTTCAACAACATTCTCTCGAATAAGTTTTTGCAAGTAAAATTTTAACTTGTAAAAACTTATACTTTAAATTTTTGTTGTTGTTTTTGTTGTTGTTGTATTTTTTAGGTTATGTTTTTATTTACTTTTGTAATTTCTCATATGTGTCTGTTATGCAAAATTTTGTTTTTTAAATGAAATTTATTAAAAAAAATGAAAAATATAATTTAGTGGAGGATAAATTTCATAATTCTTTATTATTGTAATATATGTATAATTTAATTTAATAATACGGATACACTTGATAAGGATAAATCGTCAGCTAAGTCTCTATAACAGCAAGCTTCATGACCCGCAAACCATAAAAATACAGCTATATGTTTTTCTGAGCTACATTTTTTATCTGCACGTAGGTTTGCAAAACTTTCAAATGTTTGCAGTTCTTCATATAAATATTTGAAAACATTTTTGCTTACACGAAAATGTCTTACAAATTCCTCTTCACAATAACCTGGAACTATTTCTTCCAAATAGTTTCGAATGCAATGTCTTTTGTTTTTATGTAAAAAGTTCTCCAACAGCACTTGCTTTAGAATTACATTCCTTAACTCTTCAGTTTCGCTTTCACTAAAAAAATGTAATAAAAATGTAATCCGAATCGCTACTTAGTAATATATATTTTTTATATCTTCCGCCCATTTCGTTTAAATTTAATTAAAATTCTTTAAAAAAAACACCTCCGGAAATTCAAAATGATTGTTTATAATTAAATTAATTTCAGAATGTCAGATTGCTTGTCAGCTGTTTGACAGCTGTAAGTTTTTACAAGAATTGCGTTCCAGTACTTTTACTTGCAGATGAGAGTTTTTTTAACTCTTTTTTCTTTTTTTTTTTTTTTCTCTCTCTTTTCTCTCATTTGCAAGTTTTTATTTCTTTTCAACCAATTTGAGCGCGAGTTATGTTCGTGGCATGAACGATAACATAAAAAAAAACAAAAGTTTAATTTTATAATACAAGTTCGCACTTTCTTACTTCTAAGTCAGAATATTAATTAAATTATTTATTATTTTTTCATTTCTTAAATACAATTTTGATTAGTTATAAAAAGGCTTACTTAATGTTTACAATAAGTTCATAATTTCGAAAAACAGGAAATTGCATTAGTTAATATTATTTAAATTATTAAAGTATCATATTACATTAAATTGATGGGAAAATAATTATGCAATATTATAAATTTATTGTGAGAAAATGATTATGCAATATGTAAAGTTCTATTGGAATATTATATTACGTTAATTTTATGAAAAATAATTATTAACAAAATTTAATAAAAAAAATGTAATTTGGATATAAGTTTATTAAATGATTATGATGATGATGATGATGATGTGGTTTTTTATGGGATATGTATATGTGTATATACTATCCCATAACTCCTCCCCTCTAAGAATGAAGTGTGACCCAGAAAAGTTTGTTGTTTTAAGTGTTGGATTTTTCTTTGGTTGTAATTGGTAGTGTAGCAGCTTAGCTTTTTAACTTTGTTTTTGTGATACTAGCTAATTTTGCTAATAGAGTGACGATTGCAATTATAATAAGACCTAAGGTGAGAATGGGGCTTATGATTGAAAACGAAAACGTTCAATCGTTTTCCGAATATCACTGACGTTTGTCATTTGGTATGACAGAAAACGAAAACGGAAAACGTTAATTTCGAAAATAATTTTTCATATGATTGAAAACGATCGGAAAACGTTTGTAGTGCAAAAATCAAACGTTCAGTTGTGTTGAACGTTTGTATGGAAAAAGTTTATAAACATAAACAAAATGCAAGTAGTTTTTTTATATAACTAATTTAGATGTTTATATTTGTATTTTTGTAAATAAAAAATTAGAATATAAACTTAGAAATTATTTTATTTATATTTATTTGTAAAATAAAGCATTTAATTTGTAAATACAAATAAATACATATAAAATAAAAAAAAAAAGTAAAATTCTTTTCTATATAAAGGAAGAATTGTTTGTTTCTTTTTTTTTAGTTTTTAAATTTTTTTTCTTTATTTTTCTATATTTAATATTTGTTTCAATTTATAATTTATGACACTACACTCTACTCTACACTATTCTTTTTTGTTTTGTTGTTTTATTAAAATTTATGTAATTGTTTGTAAAATTTTAGTTTTAGTTAATTGTTTATTAAATTTTAATTCAATTTTTAATTATAATTTTGTTTTATAAACGGTTTGTATAAACTGCGAAAAATATAAATAAAATAACAAAATAAATAAAAAAATAAATCAAAATAAACAGAAACACAACAACAAAAAATTTAAACATATGTTTTTGACAACTGTCAGTTAAGTTTCGAAAATTTTCGAAAATGTTTTTATTCACACGTCTTCAATCATATCAAAATGTGAAGAAGGTGATAGTGATGATCGTTTCGTTTCGTTTTCCGTTTCGTTTTCAATCATAAGCGCCAATATCTCTTTGGTTTCCTTCGACTTGTAATATTGCTATTGTTTCCTTATTGTCAAAATGATATGTTCTGAGTTCCTGTAAATTTTGATTTTCGATAACTGTTGAATGGTTGATTTTGGTGAATGTTAACGGATACATATGAATATCGTCCCAATATGTTTTTAGATTATCTTCGTACGCTATATTGTTAATTTCGATAATGCAATTTTCGAAATGAATAATTGAGTGTTTTTTATTTTAAAGTGATTTAGTTAGCAAGTAGAATGTATTGATGTTTCTGGCATGTTAGTTAGAAGGATGAGATTTGGTTCTAGTTGAGTGATTTCTGAAGTTTGTGCGTATGTTGTGAAATCGCATTTTGCTGCTTTGTTTCTTAGTATATCGCTAATGCATTTGGTGTTATGTGGAATCTCTTTATATGGTGAGTCTTTACATATATAAATATCTTCGACTTTAGGACATGCTTCGTCAAAGAATTGATGTAGTTTTGATTTTGAATAATATAGGATTTGTTAATGATTAATTTTGTTTTGTTAATAGGTAAAGGAATAATGTGAAAATATGGGTACTTTAATGTTAAATATTATACTGTTATTACTGTAGTAAGCCTGTAAACCAAATAGTTCGTATATATATTCGTTAGAAATTACATTGATTGACTGATTTTTTATGTTATAATAAATTTCGGTTAATTCTTCAGCGTTAAGGATTTGTTTAGAAATTATATTTAGTCTGGCAAGAGCTATTGCCTCTGCTAAATTGCTTAAATGACTGTTAAGTAAATCTATATTGTAGTTTATTTGTGCTAAAAATTGAGCTTGTCTAATAATATCTGTAGTTGTATCAATCTTATTTCGTACGGTTTCTAGTTGATTTTTTAAATATTTTTGGATTACGTTTTGTATGGGAATTTATATGGTTTGTTATGTTTTCAAAGCTTGCAATCATTTGATTGTTAATTAGAATTTGTTTATTTATACCGTTACTAATGTTGGATTGATTAGAATATAATTTTTTTATTTCCTCATTTATTTGGTTGGCGTCCGTAGCGTCCATGTTACCTGTTATGCTTTTTATTATCGTTCGTCCGTCTACTAATCTTCTTTTATTTCTAATATTAGGTTTTAATGTTTCCAACTTTTTGGAAAATTGTTTATTAAACCTAGGATGTTTGCGTTAGTGTTGTGTTATCTGGCAAAGCGATTGGATGAATTCCAGGTTGCCTGGCGAAGGTGTGCCGCGTAAGTAGCTATTACCTTTTTGGCATTGGTGTATGACAGAATTGAACCTCTTGTTAGAGGGCTTCTTACTTCAATTTTTGCCTCTAAGTCTGCTTTTGTATTCCCTTCTATGCCCATATGTCGTGGTATCCATGCCAATCGCAGTTTGCCTTTTTTATGAGCTATGGAGTGGCGTATATATTTTGCCATATATTCGTGGTTGTACGGGTTTTTAATTGTTTTAATTGAACTGAGGCTATCCGTTATAATTATTACATTATTATGTTCATTTTCGGTAGCTTTGATCGCCCTGAAGATTGCTGTTAACTCAGCTATGAGAATAGAGCATTCTCCCGGCAGTGTTTCCGCCTTCCAAAGAGAGTTATTTTTTACTATAGCCCAGCCTACACCCTGGTTTCCTTTAATCCATCTGCGTATATTTCTATATGGTTGTTTAGTGACTGTTTTAATTCTAAAAATAACTGTTTATATGTTTCTTTAGTTGTTTTTTCTTTTATATGTTTAGCTAAATGATCATGAATGTATGATTTCTAGTTGGTACATAGGTGTCCTTCACTAATTTTCTCTGGTGAGATGTTTAGGTCTAGTTCCAATGTATCAACTAGAATTATCATTTTGGTTATTGTGGTTGTTTTATATAGTACTATTTTATCTTGTAATGCGTTTGAAATTAAATTATGTAATGGGTGTTTTGGATCAAAGTTTGCCCTGGCTATAAGCCTGTTTGACAGCACATTTCTTCTCTCTTCCAAGGAGGGGAAGTTTGCCTCTATCCCTAATTCTTCTGTTCGTGTTGGTTGCAATGCGCCCAGAGCGATCCTAGCCGCCTAGTTGATGGCCACTTGGATCCTTTGGATATTATATTTTGTGGTAAAGCCATACAATGTTACACCATAATCGATCTTACCATATTGTATGGCCTTAGCAATACATACTGCAATTTCTATAGGAGGGCCTGTATTTTTTCTACAAATGTATTTTAGGAGGTGATTGGATCTTTTTAGTTTGGTTAATATTGATTTTATGTGAATATTGAATTTTAGTTTTTGGCTGAAGTGTATGCCTAGGATTTTTACATGTTCTTGAGACTTTATTATTATGTTATTGTGGTTGATTGTGAATTTGTTGCATGAGTGTTTTCTGCAGAAATGTATTGCTTCCGTTTTATCTGGGGCCAAGTTACCACCATTTGCCGCAGTCCAATTATCAATTGTTTGGAGGGAAGTTAAAAGTGTATTGCATTGTTCATGTGTGTTTTTTCTTGTGTATAGCATTATGTTATCTGCATAGATTTGGTGTTTTAGGTTGGGTATGTTTATTAGATTTGTACTGAGGTTGTTTATATAAGTGTTGAAGATTACTACTGATAGAGGAGAGCCCTGAGGAATGCCTAAATGTTTTGTGGACGAATGGTAACCATTGACCCTTATTTTGTATTTTGTGTTTACTAAAAAACTATTTATGTAATTGATTATGAACTTGCCCGATTTCCAAGCAATGAGTTGTTTTATGACCGTCTCCCTTGGTACTCTGTCGAAAGCTTTCTCCAGATCACAAGAGATAAGGTCACAACTCTTTTTATTGTCGAGTGTTTCACTTATATCGAATTCTATTTTGTGTAGTAGGGTGGTCGTGCTATGTAATCTTCTAAAACCTTGTACTTCTGGCGATAAGTTTTCTTCAGTGTGCCAGTTTAGTCTTTTGGCTATTATTTTTTCCATGATTTTAGAAAGTAAAGGGAGCAATGAGATGTATCAGTAACTTGAATGACTTTGGGGATCCATTCCCGGCTTAGCTATAGGTATCAGCTCCGCTGTCTTCCACGTTTGTGGAAGTTGGCCAGAGCCGTAGACGCTATTATAAAGCCTGCACAGTCTTTGGGGGAATTCTACCGGAGCATGTTTAACCATGCCATAGGTGACCCCGTCCAAACCTGGTGTAGTCCCCACAAAGTGACTCATCTGTTATTTCATCTATTGTAATCTTTGCATCTAAAGTTGGATTATTTTGATTTGTAAAATTAGGAAAAGAATTTTATTGTGGTACGGTCGTAATTGAATTATACTTATCAGCAAGATATTCAGCATTCAGCTCAGGATCCGTCACTAGTACGTCTCCCTGCCGTATGGCTATGAGTCCTGGATATTTATTACCTTTAAGTATATAGTTGGCTTTGCGCCAAGTTTCTGAGCAATTATCGCCGTTGAGGCTATTGGAAAATTCCGTCCATTTTTGCTTTTTAGAGATTTTTATATTTCGACGGAGAAGTGCATTAGTCCGTTTTAGTGTTAATAATTTGTCCGTCGTGGGGAATCTTTTGTAGGATCTCCAAAGACGGTCTTGTATTGAAACTTTTGTGGAATAGATTTGGAGGCAGCTATTCTGAAAGACTTGGTTATGATTGCGTTTTCTTTATTGATATTTGTTGATATAGGATTGGCACTAAGGAATTCTGTTATATGTTGTTGGAAATAGGGCCAGTTAGCCTGTTTTTCATTATATTTGATTTTATATTTTTGTATCTTGGCTATTGTTTGTGTGTTATTGATGGATGTAAGAATTGGGTGATGATCATAACCTTTTGGGTTATAGCCAACCTCCCAATTTAGTTTATATATTTGAATGTGTGCTATTGTTAGGTTAGGTGCCGTGTGGGTACCTCTTGTGATAAAATGTGTGAAGGATGGATTATTTAATAGGCATAACTCAGGGCTATCATCCATCCAGTCTTCAAGCAGTTGCCCGCGTTCAGATGTTAGGTGAAAACCCACCCCACCAACTCTATGAAGAGTAGGTAGTAGGAGGCACTCATATTGTCCGACCGCTGTCTGCTGATAAGGACCATGTACATTAGTTTCTTGCAACGCTATGATCATTGGGTTATATATATCTTTGAGGAGTGGTATATAGTGTTTATTGCAATGGAACCCTTGGATGTTCCATTGTAAGATTTCATGCTGTTTTGCATAATTGTTTACTGGGCTATTGTAGGGTGTGGGGGTTATGGGATTAATTGGATTTTGATCTTAATGTATCTTACCTTTTATATTTTAGTTACATTTTTCTGACTCAGATTCCGTTGAGTCCAGCTCCATAATTTCTTCTTCTAAAGTTTTCTTGGTTGTTTTTTTGTTTTTTAATTTTTTCAGTACCATCTTTAGTTTAATTTTTGATTCTGTACCTGATGATTCTTCTGTTTGCTGTGACCAACTTACTATATTTTGAGCTCTTTCGAGGTCAATTACAGTGGAGTTGGTGTTTGTGTCTTCTATTTCTGTATTTTCTTTCGTTTGTTTTTGTGTAGTTTTTGTTGATTCTTGTCTTGTTGTTTTGTTGCTTGTTGTGGTTGTTGTTTTTTTGGTGATATTTTTGGTTTTAGTGTTTCTTGGTTTTGTTTCTGTTACTGATTTTTTCCAGGGTGTTGTTTTTTGCTTTCTGTTTGTATTTGTATTTGTGTTTTGGGTTGAATTGTTTGTTGTTGATTCTGCTTTTTTGTTATAGTTGTTGGTTGTTTTTGAGTTGCTACCATTGGTTGTTGTGGTTGTGTTTGTGTGTTTAGTTTGTTTGTTCCTGATGTTGTTGCATATGTTGTTGCTGTGTTTGTTGGATTGATAGGGCTTTCTCTAATTTGTTCTTTGTAAATTTTTAGTGCTTCTCCTCTTGTTATTTTTCTGTCTGTTCTGATTTGTACTAGTACTTTTTCCCTAACGTAAACTGGGCATGCTTTGTCATTTGCTGGATGTTTTTTAGGCAATTTTTCGGTTTCACAGTTAATGCAGCATTTGACTGTGCATTATTTTTTATGGGTTTCTTGTTCTTCTTCTTGATTTTCAATGCCACAATTAACACATCTAGGTTTTTCTGCTTTGCAGTACTTGCCTATATGGTTAATTTTTTGGCATCTGAAGCATCTCATAGGTGCTCTATAGTATTGTTTTACTCTATTTTTAAGAATCCGATTTTGACCTCTTTTGGTTGTGTTGTTTGGTCAAAGGTGATGCATATAACCCCTGAGTACCTTTGATTTGGTGATTGTTCTGTGGTTCTGGCCTTGTAACGGAAAATTTTTATAACATTTTCATTTTTGGTCTTCAGGCCTTCTAGGATTTCCTCATCAGTTAGGTCGATTATGTCTCTACAATATATTAATCTCTGTGATTTGTTAAGACTGTGGAAGTATTCGGGCTCAATCTCTATTTCTCCTAGTTTTTTTAGTTCTAAGTACTTCTCCGCTAATTGTGTATTTGCAACTTTTAGGATTATGTTACCTTCTCTGTTGTATTTTGCCTCGTATTATTACTAGGAATTTTGGTTCGTTTGCTTTGTTATTTATTTTTTTTATCGAGGTTAGGTCCGGAAAACTTTCTACGTTATTTATTGGGGTTCGTTTTCTTTTTACTTTGCGTCCATCCTGGTGATCTATATCCAAGAAGGGACTGTAGTAATTATCGCTTCCCACGAGAACCATTTTTATGCTTTAACCACTTACTTTTTTTTTTCTTTTTTTTTGTTTTAATTATTTGAGAGTTATTTTTATAAAATTTAGTATTTATTTTATTATTATTTTTTTTTTTTTATTATTATTTTTTTTTTATTATTATTATTTTTTATATATTTTTCAAATGTAGTCCGTTTTATCTATTTTTTTTTTTGCTGGGTAATTTTTATTTTACTTTAGTCCGAGTACTATATTTGTTTTATTTTAGTCCCAGCACTATTTTTAAGATTACCTTTTCCTTTATTGGGTTGTTATATTTTATATATAACGGTATGTATTGTTTTTAAGGATGCCGTAATGGCTGCCTTTCTATTTTTTGATTACACTCTGCACTTTTGTTTGTTTTATTTTCACTGTTTTATATGTTATTTACTAAAATTTTGGAATGTTTTTATATTCACTTTTTACTTTTTTTTTATTTTAATTCACTTGTTATGTATTATTTTATTCACTTTTTCTATTTTTAATATTTTAAATTCTAAGACACTATTTTTTATCTACTGTTTACTTTTGACGCGAAACCGAAAGTTGTTTTGCGGATGTTGATCGTAATATTTCTCTAAATTCTGTTTAAAATTATCGTTATTATATATTCTTAGATTTTCTACATTAAATAATTCTTCACTAATATATTTTGGCAATCAATTATTTTGTTGGGAATGTTTGACTGGTGGTGCTTGATTAGGGTACCTAGTTTGTTGTTTGAACCTAGTTTGTCCTAATGATGTGTCCATAGGCTCTGGTTTTTGGGAATAATTATTGCTACGATTATTATTATTATTATTGCTAGTATTAGGATTTTTATGGTTGTATTTATTATAATTTGGTTTTAAGGGCTGATTATTTGAAAAGTTTGGTCTATTATTATTATAGGTTTGTGAGAATGGTCTGTTACCATTATATTTTTGTTGGAATGGTCTATTATCATTACGTCTCAAGTTTTGGTTATTCGGGGTGTTTCTAATGTAAGGCGTTAAACCATTATTTTTTATGTAGAATATATTTTGTTCCTTCATGCAATATGAGAAGGCAACAGGTAGAGTTTCGGATGTCAATGCACGGATCGTTAACCCGAGGGGTTCTCTCAATGCAGAGAGAAATACATTTAAGCACATTTCACTATATAGTGCTTTTTTAGCGTTTATTACATTATAATTAGTCTCATGTATTTGAATATGATTCGAAATGGTAGCTTGAATCTCTATAATTTCTTTATAGAAAATCTCTACCGTTTTCCCATTCTGTTTAAGATTATGTAGATCTTTAATTAAAAAGGTTTCGTTCCTCTTGTCTGAATAATGTAGGATCAAATTTTCTTTGATCTGTTCCCATTCTAGAGGTGTGCCATACATATTAAGTATCTCGTTTGCTTGGCCTTCGATTTTATTTCTAATTGCCCTAATATAATTTTTCCGTATGGCGACCCATCTACGCTCGTGATTTATCCTAATATTTCCTCTACGTTTTCGAGGAAATCAAATAGTAGCCTAGGATTTCCATTTCCAAATTTTGGAAGATCTTTTACGGCGTCGGGGATTCTTAAATATTTAAAAATATTTAGGTTATTGGTATTGGTAGGCCTTTCGGCCGGAATTTCTTGTTCTAAATTCATTTCGAAAAATTAAATCTTTTGTTTCGTTTAATTCTTCAATCTCAGTAATTTTTCTATCGACCAAGATGCTAGACAAACCTTTTTTAATTATATAAGGAATCTTTCTTGGTTTGTGGCTTCTAATTTTAAGCATAAAAATTTTATTATTTTTCTTTATATATTACATTATAGTTTTAATTTTTTTATTAAAACTTTACAATTATTTTTGATGTTTTTCTTTTTAATAATTTTATTGCTTAATGTTTTGAAATGTTCGGAGATGTCTTCCGTAATTTCCAAAATGATTGCTTACCTCATTTATTTATTATTATTTTTTTTTTTTTAAATAATTTACAATATGGTTAAAATTTTTCAAAATTTTATACAAAGTATAATTTTGTACAATTTAATATATAAATAACCAGATATTTTATATTTTTTTTTATTTACTATTAAAATATTTATTAACTTGCTTTCAATTTGGGAATATTGGATTATAGGGTTTAGGATTAATATTATTCAATTCTTGACTTACGTGAAGAACAGGATAGTGACAGCAACTTGTTGGAACATCAGGTGTAATGAATTGATATTCTTCGATCCTCCGGAAGACAGTAACGATAACGATGATTGAATCACCTTAATTACCACTCAATTTTGTTAAAAAAAAAATTTTGTTTGTTTTGCACTAAAGTTTAAGGTCTTTTTAAGTAAAATACTTTTCTTTTTACCAATATTCCCTTGATGTAGAAAAATATTTTTACTTTTAATTAATTAAAATTATTTTATTTTATTATAAAATGTAGTTGTTTTTATTAATTTTGTTACAATTCTACTTACCTTTGGTTTAGTTTGTTTTTTAATTTTTATTTTATTATTATTTAATTAATTATTCAATAAACCGTCGAACTAGTGTTAATTTGCCGTTACTTTATAATAGAGGAACGTCACCTGATCCTACCGACTGCGCCAGTTATGTTCGTGACATGAACGATAACATAAAAAAAAAAAACAAAAGTTTAATTTTATAATACAAGTTTATTCGCACTTTCTTACTTCTAAGTCAGAATATTGATTAAATTATATATTATTTTTTCATTTCTCAAATACAATTTTGATTAGTTATTAATGTTTACAATAAGTTCATAATTTGGAAAAACAGGAAATTGCATTAGTTAATATTATTTAAATTATTAAAGTATCATATTACATTAAATTGATGGGAAAATAATTGTGCAATATTATAAATTTATTGTGAGAAAATGATTATGCAATATGTAAGGTTCTATTGGAATATTATATTACGTTAATTTTATGAAAAATAATTATTAACAAAATTTAATAAAAAAAAATTAATTTGGATATAAGTTTATTAAATGATTATGATGATGATGATGGTTGTTTATGAGATATGTGTATATACTATCCCATAACTCGCGCTGTGAAGTAATTTTATAAATTTGGCAGATATTTTTATGTTTAACAAAGTTTTAGAGCATAATGTCGAAAACACAATCAAGACGAATGACGAATTTTTCGCCTTCAAGTGAATGTTCAACTAAATTTTTCAAAATTAGCTTCATTGTATATATTTTCCTTCGTTTTTTCAATGTGTTAGTGCATTTTCTATTTTCAATTTGAATTTTGAAATTTTTGAATGTTTTATACGACTTTAATTCTCTAAATAATTTGTATGTGTTCAGTTTCTCTATACTGTTCTTGAATGTATATTATTGTTTTTAACTTTTTGTTATTTTAATTTGTATAATTTGAATTTTTTTTAATTGATAGGTACCAAAATTTCAAATTGGATGGCATTTTTATCGAGTAGTCTTTTAAGAAATTTTTTTTTTATTTTTCTCAATATACATTGTAACCCAACAAACCATGAGAATCGCATAATTATCGCGGAAATATCCCCTAGAAGAATGTATTTGTTCGCGGCGAATTCATATTTTATTCTTTTGCGATTCATTAGTATTATGAAAAGGTTGACATCGCCGCGACAATCGTAAATTGAATCACATTAGCTTCCCCGGGAAGAAGAAAATACGAATGTTTAGAAGAATAGAAAGCGAATGTTAAGAAGAAGATAATATGAGTTCATATATGAAAGAAATACGAATTTTTAGAAGAATAAAAATAGAATTTTTAGAAGAAGATAATATCTGTTTCAGGGACTTAAAATAATTTTCAATAAAATTCATCAAAATTTAGTTATTAATATTTATTTATTATAAATATTTAAGGTTATTTTATTTTTTAATTTAATTATTATTTAAAATTTTTATAATTAAATACATTAAAAAATTTTGAAGTTTGAAAATATTTTCATACTAGCTTTGTAACCCGCCATAAATGACGGAAGCAAAATCAATTCCAGCGTTTCTTTCCTTCATTAGAGTTTTCATTTCAAGTTTAAGAAAAATACGTATTTGCTTACTAATTTATCCTACCTTTAATTTTGGTATTATAACGCTTTTAATTACCATATAAACAGAACACTTGTAGTAAGGTGCAAAATTTTCTATTCCCTAAGGGTCATTTACTCCATCATTTTAGCGACATCCTTTTTGCCAACAATTTATCGTATAATTCAGAATCAAGTTAATTCTGTTGACATTCAATAACATTCGCTGCGTAAGCTTAGCGTCAAAGTTTATAGCGAACAAATAATATTTTATAATGAGCCACAACTTTGACCGAAAACAATTTTAAAAACAAAAATAAATAAAATACAATAATATTGTAGGTACACATAATATTTATTTTGATGAATAAAATTAAAACTCGTGTTGGAGAAAAAATTAAAATAAAAAAATTTACTGCAAATAAATAGGTATTTACAAAACTGTTCATAACTAGTGAACCATTGATCGGTTATTTAAAATTTCATTTCATTTTAAAAAATTCATTATCGAACTGTTCATGTTAAAATTCATACATAATTATTATTTATAACATACATTAAAAAGAAGAAAAACAATCAATATGGTTTAACCGGTACCTATATATAACTACTTACTATATTTAAAAAAAATGCATCACTCTCTACAACATACATTTCTACACACTTGAAGAAAACAAATACACCTAAAAATTATAAATTTACAAAGATAAGAAATAAAAAATAATAGTACAAAATTTCATTTAATTTCTTTAAAAATGTATAGGTTGTTACTGTTTTTATGTGTAAATCAGCAGAACCAAAACCTAACCCCATAATACATGCTAAATATTATATACGATCATAAATTTATATATCATATAGATATATATTTATATATATATTAAAAAAAATAAAAATAAATAAAAATTTTAACTCATCTTCGCATCACATTTCTGGCTGGAGTATATATATATACCTATAGTACTATAGTACAGGCAATGCATATGGTAGCAAAACTATGATGCTATGATCATTATCATAACAACAAAAAAAATCAAAAAAATTTGTAGACACATATTGTGTATAATTTTAAGTAATAAGAATAACCTTTAAGTGCATTATGTTTTAGTCAAATGCTGTTTGCCTTTTGGTTATTATACCATATTAAACTATTGATAAAATTTCTATTATACCTTCTTATTATAAATCAAAAAATTGTTTGTTTTATTTATATTATTATTATTATTTTTTATTTTTCCTTATTATTTGCGAAGAAGACTAACATTAAATTAAAAAAATATATTTCATGCAATGGTATTTTTTCCTGCAAAGGTCCAGCATGGTAGACAGGGGTTGAAAATGAGTACCAAAGCAATTTGTATACATATTGCAATTTGTATATGTGTAGGAGTATTCCGTCGAACTTACAAACATCCAGATAAATGCAGAGTAATATATATATAATACATATATGAAAAATATATTCAAAATGGAGAACACAAAAATAAACATTCTTTTAATAAAACGTAATTAATTCGCCTTTAATTCTTCCAGGCGAACATTCGTCTAAAGTTCTTTTATTTCATTCACCATTCGTTCTTCTAAGAGAACATTTATTTTAATGAAACGTAATTCATTCGCTTTTAATTCTTCCAGGCGAACATTCGCATAAAGTTCACCCGGGGGATTTGTATATGTTTCTTCTTGAAGAACATGTTCTTCCTATGATTTGTTGGGAATAAAAGGATATTATTGGGATAATATAATTTTATAACGTTTAGAAAACAAAAATGTTTTTCTTTTTTTAATTGAATAATGTTCAAAAATAAAACAATTTCAAAAAATTCAAATAATAGTTAGTGCACATTCATTCTCGTTATGATTTCTAATATATATTACTACATACATATACATATATGTATAAATTACAAATAGAATCAAATTTTTATTTTTAAAAGGCTTTCTATTTGATTATTTCAATACATGTGTGGATATGTATGTATGCATGGATTTTAAAATTATAACAGAATTTAAAATATTTGAAAAACTCATCATTAATTTTTGATAAACTTATAAAAAATCTTAACCGTAGAATATTTAAAAAGTATATTTAATATGTGTTTTTGTTGCAGTAAGCACACAATTTATTTATGAGATAATTAAAACTTGCAACGCACTATTATGTAAGGAAAAAATTCATATCAGAATTATTTTGTTTTCGTAGCTGTATATTTGCATATGCAATTAATTGAAAAGCTAAAACAGCTAAGATTCTTTGCAAAGTACTAGGACTGATATGGGTAATTCATGTTTTGGACAATATTTTTGATGAGCATTTTTCTCTTTGGCAGCAATTTTCTTAATTATATCTCAGCTAATAACTACATAAAATGTAGCAGTTACCAAAATCATTTTTTATATAAATGAATTTCTAAAGGAAATAATTTATAAAGGAAAAGACCCATCTTACAGTATAAAAAGGGATTGTATAGATGGTGTGGAAGATTTAGATGGGGATAGAAAACAAAAACTAGCAACAGAAGCACATTTCTTTATGATTCAAGGTTTATGTGAAAATTATAAGTACGCATGTTACAATTTATCCAAAATAAATTTGAAAGCAGAAATTTTAAAACCTTTCCTTTTTTATCAATTTACTACTAAAATATCTTAAAGAGCTAGCACAGATTGGTTCTAAAACCGTTGAAAAAATCAGGTTTAGTCATAGTACATATGCAGCCATAAAAGCAATAACTAACACTGCTCGAATTTTTTTAGTTTATTGAGTAATAAAGTCAATCTGACTGTTGATTTTGTTTTAAGAGTTAACTAGTTAATTGATTACTCAAATTCTTCAAATTTTAAATTCACAACCGTTAAAAATTCTCCGTTTTTATTCTTAGAGAAATTGCTAGAATAGCTTAAAAAATCAAATATTAAAAGTACCAAAAAATTTTTTCCCATTAATGGAATGGCCCAAACATAAACTGCTGTATTATCTTTATCGAAAGATCTAATTGATAGAATATTAATTTCATGATAACGCGCAGGCTGAGTCCATTGCACAACAAATTGGGAATATTTTTGCTAGGACGAGGCGAGTATTTATAACGAAAATACATCCTCAAATTGTGAAACAGATCATGACAATTATTTGGACATTGATGCCAATGATTTAGCTGATGAACATTTTATTATTGAAAATTGTCCTGAAGAAATGAGAAGGAAAATGTTTTAGCTTCAACTTCAAATACAGTTCAATCACATAGTAAATCAGTTAGTAATTTTGAAGAGTTAGCAATTAGATATTTTTCTGGATTGAGCACATGAAAAGTGTCAAATTGCCATACATATACATTATACTATTTTTAAAAAATGACCACAAGATTTGAAAACGAAATTTAAATAGCTATTCATAATGATTTATTAGAGATAAAATAATTGAACGTAGGTATATAAGTACGTATGTACCTAAAAACTAATTTGAATTGAATTTAAAATTTAGAATTGTATTTAAAACATCTTTAAAGTGGGAAATGCATGTGCAGAATTCTCATGCATCGCTACATATGCAGATATGGATGCATATCTGCTTGCCAGACACATATGCATATTTTATATGTCAAAAATTGTTTTGTTTTGAAATAATGTAGATAATTGCCGCCATTGATACACATACAACTTGTTTGTATAAGTAATAAAATACAAAATAAAATAATTTTTGAAAAAGTTTAAAGTTAAAATTTATTAAAAATGTTTAATAAAAGTATTAATTTAACAATTTTTGAAAAAATTTCATTCACATATTTTGTTATCTGTCAGACTGTCACTATCATGATTGTAGCAAAATATAATTATATATGAATAAATTAATGCTAGTTTGTTGTGCATATATTTTGTCATATCTAAATATTTTAAAAATTTATGATGAATATTACAACAAAAAAGAAAGAAAATCCAGACTGTGGACTAGGAAAATTTTCATTCATTTCAAATTAATTAGTTTTCCATTAACTAATTTAAAATAAATTTTTACAAAATTGGTTAATAGTCTTAATCTTAAGATACCTATATAATCTATATACTACAAAAAACAATAATAAATATGTAAATATTAAAAACTTTTATGATGTTTGTCATTATTTTTTTATTAGTATGAGTAAAATGACAATTTTTACAATCTTTCGTGTTGGTAGTCCATCCGCTGCGCAGCAAAAATTAGAAATAGAGATATCTTGCATCAAAACGCACTGCGTGCAGAATTATATGTAATTAATTCCATAAAGAACAATAAATTCTAATTTATTTTTGCTGCGATTCATGCATAGTTCTGCACATGTATTTCAGGCATAACAAAATAAATCTGATTCTATTTGTAAATTGATACATATATGTATGAATATATATTCGAAATCATAACGTGAATGAATGTGCATTATTATTTGAATTTTTTGAAATTGTTTTATTTTTGAAAATTATTCAATCAAAAAAAGAAAAATATTTTTGTTTTCTAAACATTATAAAATTATATTATAATTTTATAATTTATTATTACAAATAATATACATGCTAATATCAACAATATTATAAAAATCACAATTATTACAATGTAGGTATATTGAGAGAAAAATAAAAAAAAAATTTCTTAAAAGACTACTCGATACAAATGCTATCCAATTTGAAATGTTGGTACCGATCAATTAAAAAAAAATTCAAATTATACAAATTCAAATAACAAAAAGTTAAAAATAATAATATACATTCAAGAACAGTATAGAGAAACTGAACACATACAAATTATTTAGAGAATTAAAGTCGTATAAAACATTGCAAAATTTTAAAATTTCAAAATTCAAATTGAAAATAGAAAATGCACTAACGCATTGAATAAACGGGGGAAAACATATACAATGAAGCTAATTTTGAAAAAGTGAGTTGAAAATTTGCTGTTGTTAATTTTGTTTGAAAATGTCTATCTTTATAGTATTATTGTTTTACTCTCTTTTGACAGGCGTAAATATTTCTTTTTCAAATGGCAACGTCTTTTTTAAATCAATTTTTCTATAATAAAACATTAAGTATAAAATATTTTTTTTTTACTATTCGATCTAAAAAATACAAAATTTTCTTAGAACAAAACTCGAAAAAATTATATTTTTCCAGTTATTAGACTTAAAAAATATGGTCCTTATGTTTCCTATGCTGACCTGTATAAATAGGGACTAAAATAAGAATCCTCTCTGCAGGACTTGGAACATATGTAGACTTAGACCTATCACAATATAAAAAAAAAAAAACAAAATAAAAAAAAAGTAAACCAACATTTTTTCTTTTCAGCTACTTCAAAATCGTTTCTGTACTTAGTGTGTATGCATAATGAAAAGACTTCTAAAGTTCTAATTGTGACATAATATGTATGTAGATATTATTCTAGAATTGATTTTGAAATTATGTATATAAGTTGTTGTTATTATAAATGGATAATAATTTTGGATTTCAATTTTTTTTTTTATAGGTTTTTGATCAAAATAATTATGTTATGAAGCTGTGTATTAGCTGTGGTAGATGGTGCTCTAACGAATGATCACAGTTTGCCAAATTTAATCGAAGTTTCTTCGAATATGGTTTGCAATTGTATCGAAGAAATTTTTGGAGATAGTTTAAATGTGGATCATTTTCTTAACTATTTAAAAAAGGCAATATGTGCATACTTTGCCCAAAAAATTCTGATGTTGACAAACGAATTTTAAACATTTTGGAGGGAAATGTAATAAATTATCTTAAGTATCAATTCCACTGATGATTGTGGTGAAAATGATGCAGTGAATTCCTGTAGAATTTTCAAACGGCTGCTGTCCAAATGGAATGCCTCCACATAAACTTAATTTGAAAGTTGGTAATATATTAATACTACTAAGAAACCTAAATACCAAACGCGACCTCTGCAATGAGGCTCGATTTCGAGGAAGGTTTTTTATAAAGAGGTTTTGACATCTAATCATTAGAGAAAAAATGGTAAAATGCTGCCCTTGTTAACCGTGTTTTGCGTCAGAGTGTTGAGTAGGCCTATGGGAAACTAATATTTGATTACATTTCTTAGAATTCACTTATTTGTGCAGTTTAACAAGAAGTTCTTTTTTTCTAATTTGAACACCGTCTTGAGACGGGCTTTACAACTAGTATTTAAATAATTTGGAAGTACAATATGTTCCATTATTTTAACTTCTTTATTAACAAATTCAACATTATTTATTTTTTATAAAAACTTGTTTTCTAGAGTAAAATTATAATAGTGAAAATAGTCGAATATTTTCCTTTTAATTTTACTGATATGCTTATATAAACTACGACCACTCCTATCAACATAAGATGGCATCGTTCAACCACATGATCCATCGAATGTTAACACTTCCCATCTCCCAAAAAGGTTAAGTAAAAGAAACTAATCACATATCTGAAATCGCGAGAATAAACGAATATTCGGAAAAACCATTACGGACTTACTTAGTAAACCGAAAAGAAGTTTACAACGGAATTCCCTCACTAACCTACTCACTGATCAACAACCCAAAAGAATAGTAGCATTGGAGTTTAGCAAGATTTCTTTCTCACTCAACACGGGTTAGATATCGTATATAGCAGCAAAACCAACCAACTCAAGTCTGTTCTAGGTTCAACTAAAGACCCAATAGAACAAATGGAAAAATCAGGTATATATAAGGTAACTTGCAGCCATTGCAAAAAAGTTTATATTGGGCAAACTAGGAGAAACATGCAAACACGACTCAATTATCACCTGAAAGAAGCAAACTGGCTAAGAAGAAGAGCTCAACAGAGTTCCGATCCAAAATAGCAGAACACATCATCCAGGAGAATCATAGTATTTTGAAAAAAGACATTGTAATGGTAAATTACATTAGAGTTTCTAGGAAACTAGATTCAGCTGAAAGCATCAAAATCTACAAAACTAAAAATGACTCGCTGCTAAATAAATACCAAGGCAACGGATATTCTTCTTTATTTAAGTTTTTAGTTTAATGGATAATAAACCAATAAACAACCATGGAGCTGCTAAAAACATCAAATTGTTAGCTGTGCGGATAGAATAAATAAGACGATTTTAGATTTCTCTCCTCAGTCAAGTACAAAACACTGAAGAAGTCTGCAAGTAGTAGACGAAATACGCATATCTGTATGATAAGCATATCAGTAAAATTAAAAGGAAAATATTCGACTATTTTCACCATTATTTATGTTTACACTACAATTATTAAAAGAGATCAAATAATTTTTATTTAATACATATTCAATATTATTATTAGAAATGTTTACTGTTACATTTATTGCATTTACTACAAGTAAAGTATTAGAAAATACTTCCAAAATTTTGTACATTTTTTTATATTGTTTTTTACAGTTTTTGTTAAAAGTATTCTGAATACATTGATACATAGATTTACTATACAACTCATTTTTATTAATATAAATTTTATTTTCGAATAAAACGATTTCTTCAAATTGATCATTTGGTACTTGAACAATTTTTATTTTAGAGCCTAAATTTTTATATAAATTTGGAATTAAAATGGCAAAGATCAACTTATCTTCTTTTTGTAAAGGACAACTTTTTATTTCTTTATATTTAAAAGAATCAATTCGATCTTCTTCTATTTCTTCTGATGTTAATTGAAAATTGATCTAACCATATTATATACTATGCTAAGCGAACATTAATTTTCCCAACCTCCTGGCTTAATGTATTGATGTTGGTTGTAATCTGTAAGTACTGAAACTGTTTTATTTGTTGTTTATTTGTTTTACCTACGCTATTAAAAAGATTTGTAGTGAAGGTTCTATATTATTTATTACGTAAAATATATAGTGATTTCTTGCATTGTGTTGCATAATTTAATAATAGAGTATCAGCATAACGAAAGCCTTAAGGCACCTTAAGTTTTGCTGTCAAATTTGGTTTAAGTTTGCTTAAGTTTTGTCAAAACATAACGAATCTTATATTCAACTACATACAATATACTTAACAAAACTTTAGCTAACTTAAGGAATTTTTTTAAGGGATTTTATTTATTGATTCCGGACTATTTTCAAAGCAATAAATACTAATATTTTTATTGATTTTAGTTCTAAAATTAATTTTATTATGCACATACAATTGAAATAAACGTGATATTATGTAAATATTTTTAATAATGTCAGTATGTAAATACATATGTTTATTTCAGAACAGAAATGAATGTAAAATATTTTAAATAAAACCAAAAACATACATTAGAAAAATATATTTTTTTATTTATTAATTAAACATTTAATAAACTAGATACTAATTTTTTTATTTTAACTAAGTTTTCTACGCTCCAATGCGTACCTATAGTCAGCAATACAACAATTCTAGTGACGTTGAAGAGGCGAAAGCTATTAGAGATAACTTAGCAATGTTGTTCAATTCATAAAAAGTTTTAATTTCCTATGAATCTTAAGCTAAAAAAAATAATTTCATAAAATCATAATTTGGAAAGAAATAATCAATTTAAAAAAACTCATTAAAAATAATTTTAATTCAGTCTTTTATTTATATAATAATTTAAAAAAATAAAACGACATAATTCACAGCCTTCGAATTAAAAAAATAAACTAATTTCACATAAATCACATAACAAATTATAAAGTAGATAAAAAAATCTTAAATCTAGGTATTTACATTTATACATTGACGTTATAGTTGTATAATATTTTCCAACATCGATTTAATTGATTCCAATATCACTATTCTTTTCCTTTCTATTTCTAATTTTTCTTGTTCTATTTTCAGAAGCCTTACTTGATCTGTCTTGCCTTCCTGTTTTAAATATTCCAATACCTCATTTCTTGGTTTTTTACTCGGTTGGACTTCTACTTCTATTTCTGCGGTATCTTGAGTTTCCTCCGTTGATGCACTTGAAGAAACCACCAACAGTTGTGCAGGTCGAACAATGCTATTCCTTGTACCATACATTTCGTCGAACAATTCAATGAATTCCCAGTTTGTTGCATTGGTACCATTTTCATTGTTTCTCCTTTTTATCCTTTTATACGTTGCTAAAAAAAATTTTAATGATTTCGTCGCGGCTGAATTCTATATCGCTCTGCTCCATCATTTTGCAAAGTATTTTTGACCACAATACAGATTTTCGTATTTTTCCACTTTGAAAATCACTCTCCATAGACAGTCGTATTGATATTATAATTTCAATTTATTTTTTGTTCAAGGTTTTTCCGACACTGAACTATTTTCCCTAAAATTATTTGCATTTATTATCAATTTATTAATTTAATAATTTATTTATTTTAATTATTTTATTTAATTCATTTACTCATATTTATTTTTCAAAAAAATTTAAATCATAACTTACATTTTGCACTGTTTTCAAAACAAAATCAGACATGAATCAGACTAGAATTTAAAATCTGCAAAATATTGTCAACTTCACTTGACGTTCACTCTACTTTTTTTCACATTTACGAACACACTACTTTACCATAAATCTTCAAAAAAGGGGTCATATAGTGTACCAAATTTTATGAGAGAACAAAGGTACAAAACAGATTGCCTGTTGTTTTATACCGGAACCTTCGATAGTGTGTGTGTGACAAGCCGTGAATAACTTTTTCCATGCGAGTTAGTTTAGTCCGACACTAATCCATTCGCAAAAATTAAAATTATTTTTATTTATTTATAGTTCTTGTCAAAGTGAAATTCATATTTGGATACAAATTTTAAATAATGAAGTTATTATTATTAATATTATTAATATTAATATTATTAATAATAATTATCAAACATTATCTGATGGCATTGCGAAAATCTAGATTAGTCCTATACCTATTTCTAAATTTTTTTTAGAATAAATTTATTACTTCTTCTGTTTTATAAAAAATCAATTATAAAAGAAAAATTATGAAAAAAATATTTGCTGAAAAAATTAATTAAAAGATTTTATATTTTATTAAATAATTTTAATTTATCTTATTTTCTGAATAAATTTATAAGTACCTTACAAATTACAATTATATTACAAATTACTTTTATATTACTATTATCATCTCTTTCAGCATCACAAAAATCTGTTAATTTATCTGTGATTTTTTTAAAGAGTTCTTTTAAACTACCACCATTTCGCATTCTTTTATGAATAATTTTTGAATTTATTACAGGTAAACGTAAAATCATATATATTTGAATTGAATTTATCAACTTCAAATTGTGAAGATTCATCACCACCAAGTAAAGATGGAACATTACTATCTGGTTCATTTTTTCCATGTTTTAATTCTTCAAATAGTTGTATAGCAGCATAGGGTCTTGGTGACCATATTAAACGCAATTTAGGAAAGTTAAAAGTTGTAATCTTTGTACAACATCTGTATTTGATAAAACTGTTGAGACACCAGACAACATAAATTTATTCTAAAATTAATTTAAAAAAAAAAAAAAAAATTGTAAGTTAATAATTTATGATACTAACTTATATGACGAGAATTATAAATACCTGTAAATGAAATAGTTTATTATGATCAAATTCAATTAGAAGAATTGGTTTTACATAAATTTTTTGCGTTTGAATACACTGATTGTAAAGACAACCACAATTTAATGAATCAATCAAATCTGATATTGATTTTCTTTCAACACATACATATGTCTGGTGTTAAAATGAAATCTCCAATCAATAATTATATAAATTTCTTTAATATATTTTCTATATTGTTTTTATTAAAACAATTACTGTAATAGTTAATGGTATAACTTGAAGACCACGACGATGTATTAAATAAGGTAAATCAGAACGAAATTTTTTCATACCTACAACTATTTTTGGATGTAAGATTGTTTTTGCTTCATTTGTTTCTTGTCCACCAGCTTTTCGACCTTTCTGTTTTGTTCTCCAAACATCAAGCTCATCATAATCTATAGGTTTTAATATGGCAATAACTTCATCAGTCTTACCACCTTGATATTCAGGAACAAGCATTATCTAAATTAATACAAAAATATTAAAGTATAAAATATATATGTATGTAACATAACAGCTTAAACACTACAAGGATACATAATATCATTTTGAACAGTTTTCTTGCTCAAATTCTAATATTAAAATAATTTATTATTCTTCACTATTTCGTTTAATTTTTTCACGTGCTTTTAAAATATAACCAACAATGTTGACAGTACAATTAAATAAAAAAATTTAAGTGCTGGTTTACCTTCTTGGATTTTGAAAAAAAAGGTTTAAATGCGTTTTTTAATAACTTAAAAGAAATTAAATTCAATGGCAACAAACCGCTTTAATTAAATTATTAAATTTTAAAATTATAAATTATTATATAATTTTTAACATTTTATTTTTACTTTAGTTAGAGTAATTTTTATTTATTCAGCACTAAACACAACACAACATTAACGAACTATCATTTTCGCGGGACTACCTTTGGTATTTATATGGTAGTAAAAAAAAGTTGTTCACGCCTCACGGCTTGTTACACACACACTATCGAAGGTTCCGGCTACAACCACACTTCAATTATTTTTGTTTTAACCCTACACTGCTTGATTTTTTATATCTTGTTGAAAAAATAGTTTTTAGGTGCAAATACAGTTTATAAATATGAAAAAATACTAGAAAATATATATAAATTTATAATAAGGTGTTTTTTTTAGACAAATTTAGTTGTAGCATATCTGATACATAATGTGTAAAAGCGTTAGAAATGCCTTATGATTATAAAAACAAATTTTTCGTTTTTTTTATTTAAAATTAAATTAAATCAAAAACAAAAAAATAAAGTTAATATTATAAAATAATATTGCATTTTAGTAATTTCAATATGGAAAATACAATAATTATCAGTTTTTTTTTACTTTGTGTAAAATTTTATAAAGCAGTAGTTATTTTTGTCCAAACAAAAATGCAGCCCACATTTAGAGCATTTTATATATGAAAATGATTTACATTCTGGAAGTTTACATCTTTGTCTTATAGACTCATACGCTGGCCTTTGGTTAGTAAAATCAAGTCGAACATTTTTTGGTGGTATATAAGCTGTTGTTAAAGATCTATTCTTTTTTCTATAATTTGCATTTCTACCTGATTTGAAGGTTTTCCCCTTTTATTTGTAGATGAAATGCCTTGGTAGATAAACAGTAAGCTATTTCAACCCGAAACTCAGCTAAAGCAAGTGGTTTTTCATTTCATTCTATAGTAATTTTTCTATATACTAGCCAACTATTAATTATTGTAACATCTAAAAGACGATAAAATAATCTATGGTACCATTTTTTTGTCATTTGAATTTTGTACCGTTCAACTAAACTATCTAACAGGGCAACGCCTCCCATATCCTTATTATTTTTTTGACTAAATTTAGACATTGAACAGAAATACATTTCTTATTTTTTTTATCAAAGCGTTGAACGTCAGTGAAAGCAATTTGCCCCGTAAAAGTTGATAATAAAGTTAGAGTTTTGTTATCTTTCCAGCTAACAAGAGCTACTTGAACACCCTCAAAATCACAGACATAGTCATTTGAGCTTCCACGATTTTCTCTGTTCAGTGCTTGTTCAATTGGGAGTTTGCAGTTAGGAATTCTGATTCTTCTTACTGTTCCAAGTGGTAGTATTTCTTGTTTTGCCAAATGAACTTGCAAGGAAACAGAGATGTGAAAGTTGTCAAAGTACACTCTGTAATTTTCGTAAGGTGGTATAATTCTGCACAAACGCAAAACTATGTTCGCACTAGATCCTAAATCTAGTTCATCAGCCTTACGAAATTTTGGATCATTCTCAGAGCCAGTATATATAAAAAATGAATAAGGTGTAGATAAATTTAAAATTTTTGGAGGATATGTAATTGTTCCTCAAAATTGTTGAGCGTTGCTATCTCATATTAATTTTTTTTTCTCCAAAACATTTTCGCATATTGTTCTTTTCAGTCTTTTGCTTCCTTTTTTGGATTTCTTTCAGTATTTTGTAAATTTTGGTTATTCTCATTTTCAACTTCCCAAACTTCTTCTAAGATTGTACCATCTTCAACCATTTACCAGAAGCCATTATAATGATTAATTAATATAATAATAATGTTTTACTATAATTATTAAATTTTAGAACTTTTCATAAAAGACACTAAAACATCAAAACACTACCCATAAGATAAAATACCTATAACAAAAAAGAAATAAGTTTTTTATTTATTTTGTGAGTACCAAAAACATTATGGTATCATTAATGATACAACCATATTCAACACTTCACCTACGCTTTAAAAAGTTAATCCAATGTATTTTTTTATTTGCAGTTGAAATAATACTAAATTTGTTTTTTACTGACATTACAAAAATTTAAATTTCTACAGCATAAAACTAAAATAGAAACAAGATTCTCTTTTGTGTTTTCTCTTCATTATAGTTATCTTCTGACAACTGCGATTAAATGCTCATTTTCTGTTTAAAATTTAAATTCTCAGAGAAAATATAATGTAAAGTATACAGTTGTAGCTTATCATCTACATATCGCATTAAGGAATATTTATTATATGCTTCAATTATTAAGGGTTTTTTAGAAGTTGTATCAGATATGATACATCAAGCAGTGTAGGGTTAAAATGTTTAGGCAACGTATGATATGATTGATAAACATACCAGTAAAATTAAAACGAAAATATTTGACTATTTTCGATAATTAGTTACATTAGAAAAATTTAATAAATTTTAAATTTATATTTTTTTCAATTATGTACATACTTCAATGTGTTTATTGTTTTGTGTAATACTGTACTCCAAAATTTTGGCTTGAAATTAAATATATATTTTATTTTATATTTACTCATTTTATTATTTGGTAGCACAAGCACTTCAAAAGGCTTTTGTGCTAAATGTTTGTTTTTATTTGAATTTATTTTTATTTAAAACTAAGTTAAGCAATATTTTTTTGACTATATAAATTGTGTTTATAAATTTAAAATTTCTTTATAAACTACATATTTGTAAAAACTCGATATTATTTTTTTTTTATGAGAAGTTTTAAAGCTAATTCAAATACCCTTTCAAAGCATTCATTTTAGATCTCTAAATCGGTTGTTATTAAGAACTTTAAGAAATAATATAAATATTTCAAAATATTTTTCATTCACACTTAAACCTAGCTCAAATTATTTCCTTCAAAATTCCATCCATCAGACTTCGTAAATTTCCACTATTTGGAAACTTCCGAAATTTCTTTTATTTTTTTAATCTCGATCATAAGAATAGACATTAATCACCAAATTAATAACAAACTAGATTTGCTTATGCTTTATTTTATTTTAAAAAATTATGAAATTTATAAGTCTACATTTATACTTAAATCTACAATATAAATCTTTATTAAGTACAAAATTATTAATATGTAAACTTATTTTATACATTTTATCGTTCAAATCATAAAATTTTTATTTCTACAAATAACCAGAAAGTATTTAAATTAAAAATGATTATATAAAACCACAATATTAATGAAAACATTATTAGAATTAAAAAATTAATTAATAGTCTCGATAAAATATTCGATAAAATTCAGCTTGGAATTTAAAACTAAGGTGAAGTCCGAAGCGTAATTTCTCTGAAAAAAAATTCCGATCCGAATACGAAAAAATCGGTATGCTGAAGCCCATTCGACTGCAAAGTCTGTACAGAAATCAAAATCAGGTGTTTCGGAAGTTTTTTTTTTTTTTTCATATTCATTTCAAACATTTTTATTTTAATTGAGTTTTTTTTATTTATTTTGTAAAATTTATAAATTTTTAATAGATAATGTATATGACATAATGTTATAACTTTCTTAATTACATATGGAGTATGTATATATATACAAATTAAAATAATAGTAATTTTTTGTTACATCAGAGAAAATTTAAAAATCTCTAAAGAATGTAAAATATATATGTATTGTTTTTAATATATATACATATTATGTTATAATATTAAAAACAATAAAATATATTATTCTTTTGAAGCGCTTTTTTATTCCTAAATAAAAAAATATTTTTCATAAATGAAAAAAAAAATTGAAAAAAAAAACTATTATTACATTTTCTACTTCTAATATTCTAAATACAAGAAATTCCGGCGTACAATTTTTAAATTATATTCTGTTCCGACGAACTACACACATAAATTTTAAAATGTCCGATAAATAATCACATTTGCAGACTGCGGAATACTTACGGACTTCAGCATACCAAATGCGGAATGTAATCGGAATTTGACATTCCGACGAACTTCAGCATAACCACCTAAATTAAAAAGGCTATTAATTCCATATCATTTTAACATGCAAAACACTAAATTAAAATCTTAATTGTAAATTAATTCAATTTTTGTCAAAATATTTGTTTCAATTTTAAAATTGCAAATGTAATTTTTCGTGGACTTATTATTTTTTGGCACTAAGAATTTAAAACATTTTGGAATGATGACTTACTATCAGTCTTAATACTCAACTACATACTTATATATTTAAAAAACCATTTGAAAATATAAGACATTGTTAATCATTTGAAAATATAAGACAAAATTCTGAAATAACAATTATTTTAATAATTGAATGCTGTATTGAATACAATAATGGCAATATTGGCAAAAAAACGACACAATAATTAAAATAAAAATAATTTTGAGTTAAAATTAAGTATGTAGATAAAAGCAAAATTTTCAAAAACTAGAAATATAAAATACTAAACTTAAGTTTTACTAAACTTAAAAGTAATTATGTACATTGATTGCCAGAAAACCCATTCAAAATTTTAATCTACATATTGCAAATTTCTCTTAGTTTTATCTTTATATAATTTCATATTTTGTAACTTTAAAATCTAAAATATTTATTCGAAATATACCAATAAAATGTAATTGAAATAATTAGGTTTTAATATACTTATAAAATGCATATTAATAATCTAAAAAAAATCAGTTATGCAAAATCACAAAACTAATGTCAAATGGTATCTATATGAATTTGATTAATGCTTTTGTAAAATAACATTATGAGGTTCAGGATGATGATTATGATGAATAAAATCTTCCGATAAATGTTTTTCAGACACGATAGGTGCAGATGAAGCATATGTTTCATTTGATTTTTCACTAGTTGAATAGTTATCTAAAGATTTCCTTGTTGGAAAATTTTCAATTGATTGAATAGATCTAGAAGTTTCACTTGTTATTGTTGACGATACATCCACAAATTGATAATTTTTTTCAGATCGACAAAGTAAAGGATAGCATATAACACTGTAATAAAATCCTAAGCCTAAAACTGACACACAGATAATTACAAGAATTAGAGTAAATGCCGAAAAGGTTCCTTTAGCTTGTAGATATTCTTTTGGAGTTAAAGGTCCTGGAGTAGTGGATGTTGTTGTTGTAGAAGGAACAGGGCTTCCTATGTAGTTATTACGTCGTCCAACATACGAGTTTCTAGGTTGAGAAGATCCACCTCTATTAACGCCACAATATGAATTATCCACACCTTAAAATAAATATTTTAATCAATACTTTACTCTACAACATAAAAACATATATAACAATTAGTTTAATTTTTTTTCTATACTTACAAAATGTAAGGATACAAAGTATTAAAATTAATTTTATCATATTGATCTAAATTTAATATTTCTTTGATTATAAAATTCTCACTAAAATTAGCTTCTCCGATAGTTAATTTATAAAATTATTAATTTATTATTAATATTTAATGAACGAAAAAGAAACAAAACAAAACTAAAATACTAGATTATAAAAAATAAATATGTAAAATTGTAAACTGAAATTCCGAACCCACTTGTTCAGGCATTTTTTGTTACTATTTCTATTTTCTAATGAAAACTGAAATTGAAATTGAAAGAATTGAAATTGAAACAAAATTCAAACCTTGGGGAACTTCGGAAATAGTAGTGCGATGCGATAAAAATTTTACTCTTATTCTAATGTATTGTTGAATATGCCACCTTTTGTCGTAATTTAAAATTTAAATCGCATTAGACTAATATTCCTTTATAAAATGTATCAAAATTTTTATTATTATTAACTTTAGTTTCAATTATTATTGCTATTTTAATAAATAATTATATTAAAAATAATTATTACTTAACGGAATTATTTTAAGACAAAATTTTATTGAATTTCCATTACGTTTTTATTTTAAATTTAAGTTTTATTTTATATTACTTTTTTACGTTTTAAAAAATTGAAACAAAAGACTTCCAAATTTTTTCGCATAATTTAATTACGGATTTTTTATTAAGATATTTCATAAGATTTTAGTTACCAACCACTGCTGATTATTAAAAAGCCGACTAATAAAATAATTAAGCAAATATACTGAAAGCACCTGAGGAATTTTGTTCATTCGAATTGAACATTTAACGATATCATTAGACTAATGGGCCCTCAGCCCCGTTATGAATAGCACTATCATTCATTTTTTAGTGAATGTATCATTCCCTTTCGGTGTTATTATAATTTAAGAATGATACTTAAAAAAACTTTGCCATTGTGTATTGAATTTTTATATAGAAATTGTTTCGGTGTTATCATTCAAAAAAAGTAAATGACAACCAGTTGTTTCTCATTTACTGAATTTTTATTTAGTGATAGAAAAGAATTGTTTTTTATTTTAATTTGTAAATTCTAAGTTAAACAAGTTGATAAATATAATAGTTAAGTTTTTTAACCACGTTTTTTGAATATTTGAAATTGAAACTTGAAAGTCCCAAGTGTCGGGACTGAAGACCTTGAATTTTTTTTGTCATCAGTAAAATAGCCCTTAAGTGTGATGAAGATAATAGTCCTAGGAATTGGGGCCAAACTATATATCATGTGCTTTAATTGTATTTTTCTAAAAAAAATTTGGATAGGTCCGCGCTTCAAAAGTCGGGATCGACCTTGAACAAAAAAATTGTTCAAAAAGCAAAATGTCAATAATGTTCATTTTACGTATCAAAATAAGTATAAAAACATTTTTTTTTTTTTTTTTCAAAGTTTTTTGTTCCAACTTTCGGACCGTCGGACCAATCCGAAAATTTTTAAAAATTATTTATAATAATTATCATAAATCTTTTTCCAGAAAAATACAATTTAAATACGTGATTTAAAGTTTCGACCCCAATTCCTTGGACCCCGGACCAATTGATACTACGGAAAATGATACTACAGGCAAATGTAATAATATGAAATTTTGCCAATATGTAATTTTGTCTTATGAAATTTTGTCCATATGGAATACTGAAAAATATATTTTGTAAATATTTAACGGAAAACAAAAATACAACAAAAATGACATATCATTCAAAAAAACTGAAAGGCTCAAATAAAAAAATATAAATTATTACAAATAAAAATAATGTTGAATTGACACTAGAGTAATAATAAAAATTTATTTATTTATTTATTTGCCAATAATTTCAATTGCGGCCATCTTGATATTTCAATAATCTGACAGCCACAATGGCAGAAATCTACCAGTTTTTTTTACATTTGAACATGATGGTAGATTTCTGCGGCATATTTCTGCCTCGTATAAACATGGGCTAAAAAAAAAACTGGTAGATTTCTGTCATTGCCACTGCCAGATTATTCAAATATCAAGATGGTCTTAATTAAAATTATTGGCAAAGACATAAATAAATAAATTTTTATTATTATTCTAGTGTCAATTCAACATTATTATTATTTGTAAAATTTATATTTTTTTATTTGATTAATATTAAATCCGAAAATTACGCTGTCAACAACAATTTCCTTATTTTTTGTGAATAAAAAATAATAAAAATATTTTGACAGTGACATATTCCCAAAAAAAAAATGTAAACGTCAAAAATCTACCAGAAATTTAAAATTTTGGTAGATTTGCTTACCCCTTACCGAAATGTCCACTCACCCATAAATTTTGGTAGATTTCTACCACTTTTCTACCCGTATAAACATGCATTATAATAGTCATAACCATCATTCGTTCTTTTCAAAATCATTTGTTATCATAAGAAATTATAAGCAATTGACTATGTCATTAAAGAAATTATTCAACGCCTGACTATTCATATTCATATACTTAGCTCAATAACCAAACAAGCAAAATATCATTAGTTAAAAGAGTTAAAATTTACATTTACTTAACGTGTACAAAATTTTTAATTAGTGAGAACAGGTACAAAATAGATGTTTGTCTTTTGCTTTATACTGTAAAAAAATTTTGCTTTCTCATTATTCTTCTTTGTATTTGTTTACATTATTTACAACGAATTAGAATTAAATGGAATCCCATACAAAAATACAAATATTTTCTTTCTGTTTGCTTTATTTATGTCAAAAAAAAAATTTTAGAATTAGGCCAATATAGTTTTTTTAAATAGAAAATTAGTAAAATCTTTGAGTATGAATAAAATAAAAGGTATCAAAATCTAATCTTAATAAAAATAACAACGTTTTTTCAATTTAAACTTTCTTTTACTTTATTACCGTATTCTATTATTACACAGAAAAGTATTGTTGTTAAATTATTTGAAAAAAAAAATAATCATTCATGTTTCTGAAATATTGAAAATGTAGCAGTAGCGTGCAATATATGGATATATGAAATTTTCAAAAAGTACTAATACTAGCAATGAAGTAGGAAAAATAAAATTTTTTGTTGTCAAATAAATATTAAAAAAAGTCAATAAAATTTTTGATTTTTATTATAAATTGTTAAAAAATTAAAAAAATAATTTCCATTAAAAAGCGATAAAATATATTGAACGAATATATTCGTCTATTTCTGTTTTTTGACATAAAAACTAGCAAAGAAAGAGAGGAATATACCCAAAACATTGGACACTTTTTTGTATGGATAGCCACTTCCATTTAATTCAAATTCGTTGATTATTTATATTGGGCAAGATGGCACAAAATGTTTGTTCAAATTTAGTTTGTTCCCTTATAAGATGATTAATTCTGATCTTTTATTATTTCAATATTTACGTTTTAAACATTATTATTTTCTTATATACCTATTAAAAATATTAAATTATAATTACATTACAATAATATAAAATATTATTAGCATTTTTGTCAGTAATAATTTGGAATTGCAAACATTATTATTTTTTATTAATTATATTTATTATAGTAAACCTAAATATTTATTATATTGGTATACGATTATAAAATAATACTAATAATTTAGAAAATATATTTAGAATTTTTTTATTTAATTTCAACTAACTTTTTTTGTTACTCTCTTTTGTTTACTATATTTTTTCTTTTTCTTGCACGTTAAATTCTTATTATCGTCTATTTCTTACAATTTTTAGCAAATTTGCATATTGATTTGTTTGCATATTGATTTGTTTGAGTGCATAGGCATACTGCATAGCATATTAATATTCTAATTGGGATCTGCGTCTGATTGATATTCTTTGATGAGAATTGAGAACTATGAGAAGAGAACTTCAAATTTTGTTTTTTGTTTTGTTGTTTGTATTTAAATGAGAAAAAAAAAAATGTTTTTTATTTTATTTTATTTCTTATCAGAGCAATAAGTAATTACATTTCGTATAACCTACAACAACAAAATCCACATATTATTTTACTTATTATTCTTTATTTTTATTTACTTATTAATAAAAAATTTTTTTGTACCTATATTTAGAATGTATATATGAATGTATGTATATATATTAATAACATTAGTGACTCACAATTTAGCGTGACGCGAGTTTATAACATTTTCCTCACCAACGTCTTATAAGTAAATTTCACTTACAAAAACATTTAAAAACTTTATTCAAAACTAAAAATAAAAAACAAAAACAGTTATTTATAGAATTTATATTTTTATTTCAATTCTTTTAAAATAAAATATATGATATTAAATCATAAACTGCGCTTAAAAATTTCTAATTTATCTTAATTTTTCCATTGAGAATATGTTGACTTCTTTCAGATATACAATATTTACATAAATTATCTCTAAATTGACTGGCGCACTTATAATTATTGCTGTCTTGTGATTGGAGTGATTGGATTGTTTAAGGTAAAGTGCAACTAGTTGTATTATTTATAAATTTTGTTGAGAATGAATTTGGCTCTAAATAATTGCGTAAACAGAACGATGCTTTTACTAATGCATCACAAGTCTTTAGAGATACCTTCATAGTTCGATGCAAAATCTTAAAACGAGCAGCTAATCTACCAAATGCCATTTCTACAGTCATTCGTGCTCGACTTAGTCTCTGGTTATATATTTCTTGGGATTTGTTAAGGTTTATATTTCGATTCAAAGAAAGAATATGGTAGCTTAGTTTGTTGCCCTTCCAATTCCTTTAAGTATATTTAATTAAGGTATATTTAATTTTCCTGATTTCAATGCAACCGAACGTAATCTTTATAAATTACACTAGCAAAGTTACCCAACGTTGTCCGGGTCGAACACAAAATGTAATTATTTGGAATACTTCAATAAAGTATGTTTATAAAATATCGGGAATAGTTTTATTACAACGGCAGCACGTTTTATCAATTATATAAGTAAATGTATAAACTAATAAAATATTTTTTTTTAACATATGATTTTGACGTTTTAACAATTTTTCGTTTTTATGTAAAATAACTTACCCAGAAATTTGGGAAATTCTTTGCAGTGAATATTTTTATAAGCTATCTTTCAATAAGCTATCTTCTTTTTTAGAGCCAACAAAATATTTAAAATTTTAAAATGTTATCCAGCTAAAACCTATCTTAATTTGACTTGAACATTTTAACCAAATACGCAGCTTGAAATACTTGAGAGCTTGGTTAACCTTTAATGTCAAATGTCAAAAATTTAACCGGTGTGCTAAGCTCGAAACGACGGACGCGACGATGACTGTTTGAAGTGTTTTTACACATGCCCATGTTTATACGAGGCAGAAATCTACCGCAGAAATCTACCATCATGTTTATACGTAAAAAAAAACTGGTAGATTTCTACAATTGTCGCTGTCAGATTATTGAAATATCAAGATGGCCGCAATTGAAATTATTGGGAAAGAAATAAATAAATAAATTTTTATTATAATTCTAGTGTCAATTCAACATTATTATTATTTGTATAATTTATATTTTTTTATTTGATTAATATTCGATCCGAAAATTACGTTGTCAACAGCAATTTCTTTATTTTTTGTGAATTAAATATAATAAAAATATTTTGACACTGACATATTCCCAGAAAAAAAATTTGAACGTCAAAAATCTACCAGAAATTTAAAATTAGCTTACCCCTTATCGAAATGTCCACTCACCAATAAATTTTGGTTGATTTCTACCACTTTTATACCCGTATAAACATACATTGTAATAGTCATAACCATTATTCGTTCTTTTCAAAATAATTCGTTATCATAAGCAATTATAAGCAATTGACTATGTCATTAAAGAAATTATTCAACGTATGACTATTCATATTCATATAGAACTATCTGGAACGGTTACTGAATAAACCTAATATTTTAATATTTTTCAATTGAAGTATGTACACTTTAAATTTTAGTTTGATAAATGACCGGCAGATTTTTATTATAGATTTTAATAAATATATAGTTTTGCTCCTAGTTTTTTTTAAAAATAATTTTTTTTTAAAATAAGATATTTTAATAACTTTTTCAAAACTTTTTACATTTAAAAAACAAATTTAATATAAATATAATTAAATATAATTTAAACGAAATAAAAAGCTCATTTTATTGTTTATTTAAATAAAAAAAGTACCTATTTAAAACTTTTTTTTATTTTACTTTTTAATCATAAATTAAAATATGTTTCTTTTTCATTAAAATTAAATATTATAAAATCTGTAAAATAAATTTGAAAAATAAAGTTTTAACATATACATAACATTTCACCGACATACTAATAAGATATCCTAACCAAAATACAGTACAAATTATATTATATTTATTGTACCTACATTTTAGCTGTTTTAGTATGCATACATAGCTAGGATAAATACTAATTGGTATAATATGGTATAAAATATCGACGTGATACATCATAGTATCAAAACTGTCAAATGTGAATACATTCCATGTATGGATAACAGTGTATTGCATGAATCCATTCATATTGTGAATACTTTTACAAGGAATTGGGCCGAAACTCTATATCATGTGTTTAAATTGTACTTTTGTGAAAAAAAGTTATTAATAATTATTATAAATAATATAAAATTTTTTTTTGGATAGGTCCAATGGTCCAGAAGTTACGACCAAAGACCTTGTGTATTGTGTATACCGTGCTCTTGTGTATTACAATATAGATATGGAACATACAATTTACGTGTCAACGCCAGAAATCTAGCTTTTATTCTATGATTTATAAATCACACTTTTGTCATTTCTATAATGTTACTGCACCTCGTTTATTCAATAAATTACCAGATTATCGTCGTTGCGAAAGAGTTAAAATCAAATTTCTTAAAGGAATCAAATCATGGCCTTTTCCTTTTGATCGTCACGTTATTGAAAATCTTTTAAATCCATTAACTTGAATTTTTTTTTTAATTGTATAATCTGCTTTTCTCATTGTGATTTTTTTTGTATATTTTATTTTAATTTGTATCACTGTTGAATTTTTCATTATTTTCATTTATATTTTACTATATAATCATTTTTTTTTCTTTATAATTATTCTATTTTGTTTTATTTTTAATTTTCCCCACTTTATTAAATATGTTATTTCTTTTAAAGGTTCTTTCGTCACTTATCTTTGGTTAACAAATTGAACCTGACTGTTTTTAAAAATAGCTGGGCTAGTCTTAAATTTTTATTTTACTATGGGGCTTATGATTGAAAACGAAAACGTTCAATCGTTTTCCGAATATCACTGACATTTGTCATTTGGTATGACAGAAAACGAAAACGGAAAACGTTAATTTCGAAAATAATTTTTCATATGATTGAAAAAGATCGGAAAACGTTTGTAGTGCAAAAATCAAACGTTCAGTTGTGTTGAACGTTTGTATGGAAAAACTTTATAAACATAAACAAAATGCAAGTAGTTTTTTTTATATAACTGATTTAGGTGTTTATATTTATATTTTTGTAAAATAAAACATTTAATTTTTAAATACAAATAAATACATATAGAATACAAAAAAAAGTGAAATTTTAACCTGTAATGCATTTAAAAAAATTCTTTTCTATATAAAAGAAGAATTGTTTGTTTCTTTTTTTTTAGTTTTTAAATTTTCTTTTTCTTTATTTTTCTATATTTAACTATTTTTTTCAATTTATGACACTACACCCTAACTTACACTATTCTTTTTTGTTTTGTTGTTTTATTAAAATTTATGTAATTGTTTATTAAATTTTAATTTTAGTTAATTGTTTATTAAATTTTAATTGAATTTTAAATTATAATTTTGTTTTATAAACTGTTTGTATAAACAGCGAAGGAGTATAAATAAAAAAATAAATCAAAATAAACAGAAACACAACCACAAAAAATTGAAACATATGTTTTTGACAACTGTCAGTTAAGTTTCGAAAATTTTTGAAAATGTTCACACGTCTTCAATCATATCAAAATGTGAGGAAGGTGATAGTGATGATCGTTTCGTTTTGTTTTCCGTTTCGTTTTCAATCATAAGCCCCTATATCTAATATTTTTTGTTTTTATAAATTTTTAAGATAAGTCTTTAAGATAAGTCTTTATTTTTAAGAAATATGAAAGCACTTAAAGTGGCAGCACATTTTAAGAGCGTCACATTTTTGGATTTTATGAAACATTCGCTTCCTTCAAAACTAACGACCAAGAATTTTTTAACTATACCAGAATGACTGTTTCAACTTATAATCTCCAAATTGACGAAGCATAATACCACGTAATACCAAGTATACGGTATGTGCAGAAGCACGTTGGCAATTACTTTGTTGTAAGTAAACTTTATCGTTGTTTTTATTATAAATTTTCTTTAGTGATATTCCTTTTAGCAACGTTATTTATTCCGTTTAGCAAGGAGTAAGTCATTTTTAGATTGGAGTTTCAAAGTTGAAAGAACTACATCATGCCATTAGAACGAAACAGAACTATCAGAGTAGGATCATGCAACTATATGTAACATGTTTTCGAACTTCGTGATAATTTGAAAAATTATTTCCTCAATGAGGGATCAATTAATCTTCAAGAAAAAAGTAAATAGTATATACAAATTCAATTTCTTTCTTAAATAAATTCATTTCAGAGAACTGTATTTCATTTAGGTCTTCATAGATTAGTCTGCTGGAATTTCAATAATAATATAAATATGAATTAGCCATGAAATCCCTAATGCCAAATCGGAATGGAATAAATCCAAACGACAAAACGTAAATATCCAAATAGACAAAATCCCATTTGTCAAAATTCAAATGCGACAAAATCCAAATTTTAGTAAAATAGCCAGGTTTTAGTAAAAAACAAATTTTATTTTTAAAGTCGAAGGCTGCCGCCCCCAAACCCTCGCTACTTATTTATTGAAACCCTGTTTTCGTAGACAGCTAGCTTTTAAGACATTTAAAAAAAAAAAAACAAAATTTATTTTTGAAGTCGGGGGCTGCCACCTCTAACCCATCGCTACCTATTTAAAGAAACCCTATTTTCGCAGATGGCATGTAAACGCACTTGGCATGTTAAAACTTTCGAATTTAAAATTGAATTTTTAATTTTTATTAACAAATAAAAATTGTTTATTTTTAACTGATATATATTTTATTGACTTCCATTGATATACAAACTTTTTTAATATAGTATATTTTAATAAAAAAATAAATAACATGAAATATATTAATTCAATATATAATTAACAAAACAAATGTTAATCAAAACAAAACAAAATTATTAAATAAGATAATACTTCATTTATTATATAAAAAAAAATAAATAAAGAAATTTGAAGAACAAAGAGAAAAATTGCTGGCAATCAACTTTAAATATTCCAAATTTTCTAGTTCTCTTCTTATTTATTTTCCATTTTATTTGGATTTTTTCTTATATTTGGCAATTTTTAAATTAGGGAATTTTTCGTATTACCATAAGTATGTATATTAAAAAAAAAGAAATCAATTTTTCTTCAAACGACATACTTTTTTTTATTTTTAAAAATTATTATTTTTTTATGGTGTTTTATTTTAATTTTATAAATGAAGAATTTGATAACCAAAAATTAAAATTGGGTTCATCAAATTTCTTTCCAACTAACATATTATATATTGTATGTATTGAAATATTTATTACATTTATTGACACTTCAAAGCTAAAAAAGTTAGTTGAATCAACTCAAACTCTCAAAAATGTGGATGCGACACGTCGAGTATAATCAACTCGTATTTCTATATAGTTTAACTTTTCTTTTGACATTGTGTTATGTGAACTTATTCATGGACGTCGAGTTTAAGCAAGGCAGTTTTGTTTAATGTTTAGTTTAGTAAATTTAAAAGATGAAATAAAAAAGACCTGAGGTGCCTATTATGTATTTCGATAACGATTACGATTTGATCGAACGAAACGTCAAAATGCAAAATTGCCATTATGTATTACGATATCGTTCAGAAATTGTCGACGAAATCGATAAAGTTTATCGATGTAAAATTTTACCACGAAAGAGACATCGAAAGAGATATTTTGTACAAATTATTTCAATTTTGAATTGAAAGGATAAAATAAAAGAGATACAAATATATTTTATTTATATTGGACATCATATTATTTTATCAATATTGGACACTTGGTGTTTTGTTTTATATTTATGATATTTTTTGAAATAAAATAAATTTAAAAGTTGAAATGAAAGTAGGTATTTTACTTTATTCTACATAATAATTTTTTATTGAAATAAATTTTAATAGGAATGAAAGGCCAGTTACAAATAGGCTGCAATATGAAAAGTTATAGTGTAAAGAATTAGACACCATTATAAATTTTCCAAAGAGGTACCAGGATATCATGCACTCACAAAACCAATTACCTGATTATGATCACATATCTAAAAACAAAAACTGTTATAATAATGTAAACTAATGACAATAAAGTATAAACTTATCAGAATTGCATTAATGCTAAAAAATACCTTTCTACTATAACATAAATGTTGTACGTTTTGCTTCGGTGATTTAATTTGAATAAGCTTTCCATCTACTGCTCCAATTATTTCAGTAATTCTGCTTTAATCATAAAAATAATGTTTGCCCGCCTTTTTTTTTCTAGTGCGTAATGGAATTTGATCCATTTTGCACATAATTATAAGCTGCAAATACATATAAAACTTCTTTAAGAACAAAAAAAAATTAGCTGTGCTAGTCCGACATGGAAATCATTTCCTACGTTGAAAATCATTTGCTTGGTACAAACCGCACAGAATCTTAATACACTAACCAATTTAATTATATATGGAATCGACGTATTACTTATTGGCTATTTTAATTTTTGTCCTAATTTAATAGTTTTAATAATGTAGAAAATAACTCATCAAAATTTATGTTTAAATAACATACGTATAATCTTCCAAATCTAGTGGATTAGAATAATCCCGAATATATGTTCGCTTGTTTTTTAATTCTGCAATTTGATAGCGTTTTTCAGCACTATCAGAAATTGAAAAATTTAACTCTGCTCAAATCATTTCATTTATAAAAACTTATAATTTTATAATTATATTTTATTTAAACACTTCAACTTATTTTCAACTTAAAAATTTTAAATATAACATTAATGTTTTGTTTTTTTTTCGTATAATAATTTGAATTGGACAGTTAAAGAATGAAACATATGTCATTTTCATCGTAGATTTGAATTTTACAATGGCAGCATTTTTAAACATTTTCGATCAAATTTTCATCGAAATACATAATGACACTAACGATCCCAATCGAATAACTTTAACGATAACGATGAACGATTCGATTAATTTCGATCGAAATACATAATAGGCACCTCAAAAGCGTAAATAACAAATTTAATCTTAATTTATAGAAAGTTTTACAAATTTTAGGCGTCAAATTTTATTCAAGCTAGTTACAAGCTCGAATACACAGTTTGAAACTTCATGAAGAATTCAAGTGAAGTATTCAATCAAGCTATCATGTCGAAAATCTAGAACGACAACGTAGTGTCGTTTTTATTGGACTTCAGCCTTTACACTCTACGGCTGCTGACTGAAGATGCTTTTGCGAAGTTGGGTCAGAAAGGGTTAATAATCAAAAATAAAACTACAAGGTGCGTTCAGACTATATGTATTTTACATATGACACGGCTGAATAAAAAACAGAAAACAACATATGTAAATTTTTACATATGTTTTTTCTATTTCGTGTTCACATTTGACTGAACTGACATGTACAGTACATATGTACATCAGTACATATCCTTTATTGAATAAATTTAAAATGAATTGAGAAGACGGTTTGATTTTATGCTGTTCATTAATAATTTTAGCGATAAAAAAACAATAGAAAAAAAAAAATTAAAAATATTATGGAGTAGAGAATGGTTTTTAAAAAGATATTCCGGTAAAGATTTTTCTAATTTGGTCATAAATGAATTACAATATAATGAAATATATAAATAAAACTTTTTTTAATAAAGAAAAAATCTTATATTCCCTGCAAAACCACTTTTTTCTATTCTATTATATTTTTAAAAAAAATATTTATATCGCAAATTAAATACACAATTTTAATAATAAAAAAATTTTAAAAAGCACCAACAAAAAACCTAACAGGTACTTTCAGACTAATGTTATTTTACATCTGACACACTGAATTCAGCGTGTCAAAACTCAGATGTAAAAAACAATAGTTAAAAAGTTCGGAAAACGAGATTGTGTTGTGTTATTTACATGTATAAATTTTATTAATGTGAATTCAGCGTGTCAGATGTAAAAAACATATAGTCTGAAAGCACCTTTACACAACTTTGTAGCTGTAAAAATTGTAAACAAGATTTTTTTATTCGCATGGTGTAAAATTTATAAATTATATGAAGGCCGTAAATTATGGAGATTCAAGATACTTATTATAGTAAAGATGAATATGTTGAAACAGTAAGTGTATTTATACTAACACAAATATGAAATCAACATTTTGTTGAATTTACAGGCTTCTGGAAATAAAGTGAGCAGGCAAACAGTTTTATGTGGATCTCAAAACATAGTATTAAATGGCAAGGTAATTGTTCAAAGTGGAGCTATAATACGAGGTGATTTAGCAAATGTTCGAACTGGACGATATTGTGTTATTAGTAAAGGAGCTGTAATTAGGCCACCATTTAAACAATTTAGCAAAGGGTTAGTTAAATGAGTCATCATGTCATGTTTGATAAATAATTTTTATGACAATAGTGTAGCTTTCTTTCCTCTACACATCGGGGATCATGTTTTTATTGGTGAAAATAGCGTAGTTTCAGCAGCAACAATAGGATCTTATGTTCACATTGGAAAAAATGTTATAATAGTATTTTAGTAAATAATCTAAAATTATACATTTATAATTCTTCATTTAACTATTTTCAGGGCAGACGATGTGTTTTGAAAGAATGTTGTATAATAGAGGATGGAGCAATATTACCACCTGAAACGACAGTTGCCAGTTTTATGAGATATACTCGTAAAGGAATAATAGAAGGAGGACAAGGTAATCCGCATTACGTTCCACCAGCTATGCAAGACCAAATGGTTGATTTTACGAAATTATTTTATGAGCATTTCCAAAGAACACCAATGCCAGCATAAAAATAAATCCTCTTTTTGAAACTATTTTGTTTTGTATTAAGCCTACTTTATATAAATCTGTAAAACAGTATCAATTCATGTTATAATTTATGAAATTTACTTATTAATTAATACTGCCTATTGCGGCTTTGTACGACGTAATAAAATTTTTATAAAAAATCCTAAATTAAAGTTTTAAATACTATCGATAATGATGGTTCTTTTCATAAATATGGTAAAATACCCAATTTCTTTAGTCGTATCGGACCACTTTCGTATCACGAACCACTTTTCGTATTGAAGCGACTTAGAGAAAGACTGATTATATATCGTCGTAAAATGGCCATTAGAAAGGTAAACAAAAAAAATTACATAAAAAAAATGTTGACGTAATTTTTTTTCCTGCCTATAAAATTGTGACCATAGAACAAAAATTATAACTACTTTTTAAAACTAGCCCCCAGCCTCACTCTGTGTCCCGTTCTAAAGCATTTTCCGTAATTGTTCTATCTTTTTTAAAGTTTTAAAAACAACAACGTCCGCTAAAATTCGATTTTTGTTTTTTATTCGAAAAACTTCTAGGATAAAATGATTTGAAGTATAAAATTTTATAAATGTAGAAAAGCAAAATATGAATCATAAAAATTAGTATATGTATACACATAAGATACCGTTGGGGTTGGTTGGTTGGTTATTAGGGTGGATATAAGAATACGTTAACCGACTGTCTTATTTCCTTTGCACTTAGGCCTCGCGGCACATTGTACCCCCTCTCAGCAATTTCATCCCCGCTTCCCAGGAGACTCCATCACTGAGCCAATTAATACCTCTTATGAATCTAACAATTTCTGCCGGTTTTTCTTTTTCACTTCCGAGAAGTCCTGCCAGTAGTAACCATCCAAGATATTTGCTCTCCTCGTTCTCTGCGTTGGGCATCTGCAAAGTACGTGTAGCACCGTTTCCATTGTTTTCTGTAAGACCCATTCTAGCCGCGTGTCCTCTGAGCATGAGATGCCCTGTAACTACGCCTACATATAACCTTAGGTCGGCTCTATTCAGCGCCAGAATAAATTTTTTCTTTTCCGCATCCGGTATTCCCCAGAAATTCTTTGTCTGAATAGCCCCCTCCGAACTTCTCCAGGTATTCAATTGTGTGGTTTTTTCCCACTTTATCGTGCTTATTTTCATGGCCTGCATTGTTAGTCCAACCACTAACTCCTCAGACTCATTATTTCTAGCGACTTCTTTTGCAAATTTGTCTGCTTTTTCGTTTCCTTCTACACCGGAGTGGCCGGGTATCCAGTAGAGTAAAACTACATTCGTCACTCCTAAGGAATTTAGTGCTTCTCTGCAGCAGATAGTCGTTGCTGCTTGTTAGTTTTTACAACATTTAGTTAAATTAATTTGAAATTTATTTACTTTTTATTCTCATTATAACTTAACTTAGCTTTCAATTAGAAACTATGTAAACCCAGCTCTATATATTAGTTTTCTTAACTCACCCCAATTTCAGTTGTCAAAAATATATTCAGTCATTATAATTTATAAGTCATTAATTATAAAGGATTAATTTAATAGTTCATTAATAAAGTTCATGAAGAGTTACAACGTGTTTTCTTTGGTTGTGGTGACGAACGTGAAGAAATCCTTTATCATCTTTAATTCTAAGAGGTTATGGACCCAGATTTTAGTTACCACACCAACAAAGTAAAAAGAGACACATAAAGGACGTATTATTTATACGTTATTTAGGATATGTCGTGAAAATAAATAATTTTATTTTGAACACACCACACAATGCCGGAAGCAGCTAAGCCACAAATCGCAAAACTAAATGACGATAACTACCAGGTATGGAAATACAAAATAGAACTTTTGTTAATAAAAGAAGATCTTTGGGAAGTTATAAAGGAAACAGCACCCATAGATGCAACACAATTAACCAACTGGAACAAAAAAGATGCCAAAGCACGTGCTCATATTGGTTTATTAATAGAAGATAACCAAATTATACACGTAAAAAAATAAAATTACATCCAAAGCAATGTGGGAATCGCTGAAGGAGTATCATCAAAAATCGACTTTATCCAACAAAGTTAGACTTTTAAGACGGTTATGTCGGATGATACTACCGGAAGGAGGGAATATGAAAACCCATTCAAATGCGATGGATGAATGCATAGATGAATTGAACACATTAGGTGAGCCATTAGCGGATAATTTAGCAGTAGCATTGTATTTGTCTAGCTTGTCTGACAGTTACAGCGTCTTGATTACAGCACTTGAATCTCGCGCTGAAGCAGATTTGACAAAAACTATGGTCAAAAATAAACTTTTACATGAGTATAAAAGAAGACAAGATACAGAAAACATAAATGAAAGTGGTGAAAAAGTTTATAAAGTTAACAAAATAAATAACGCTTTTGACAGTTCTAAAGTTTATTGCTTTTTCTGTAAGAAAAAAGGGCATATAAAAATCGATTGCCATAAATTTACAGCGTGGAAAAAGAAGAAAGAAAATGAGAATCGTGTACATAAAACTAACGTAATACAGAAAAACTATGAAGATAAAAGTGATGGTGAAGATGTTTTAATTTGTTTAATAGCTAACCAAAATAAAGTGAATTTATCTGAATGGTGTATTGATTCAGGTGCGTCTTCACACATGTGCAATTATGAACCATTTTTTACGAAACTAAATAAAGCTGATATAAATTCAGTTAAACTGGCCGATGGTAGGAATTTACTAATAAAGGGTACTGGCATAGTTGAATTTAAAACTGAATGTGGTAAAATTAAATTGAATGAAGTTCAATATGTACCGAAACTCAAATGCAATTTATTATCAGTCAGTAAATTAGCTAAAAATGGATGCAATATTATATTTAAAAATGAAAAATGTCAAATAAATAAAGATGGAAAAACATTAATGATGGTGAATTCACGAAACGACATTTACAAAGCAAACCATCAAGCTTTCAACGTAATGAATCAATAAAATTCGAAATGTCTTCATGAATGGCATAAGATACTTGGACTCCGAAATTTAATTGATATTTGAAAAATGGAAGAACTGGCAGTCGACATGAAAATTGAAAATTGTAATCATAAAGATACCTGTGAAATATGTCTACAATGTAAACAAACCAGGGATCCATTTCCACAAAAATCATTAACCAAATCAACTGAAAAGTTGGATTTAGTGCACACCGATGTATGTGGACCACTACAAGTTCCTACACCTCGAGGTAATAAATACATACTTACTTTAATTGATGATTACTCTAGATACAACCACATATATTTGCTGAAACAAAAATCTGATGTAAAAGAAAAATTAGTTGAATTTGTAGAAATGATGAAGACGCAATATGGTAAGGTGCCCAAAATTATCAGATCCGACAAAGCAGGAGAATATTTGTCCAATGAACTACAAAACTATTGTAAATCAAATGGTATTAAAACAGAGTTAACTGTTCCCAAAACGCCGCAACAAAATGGCGTAGCAGAAAGGAAAAACAGAACACTAATAGAAATGACGCGCTGTATGCTAAGTAGTGCGAATCTCCACAAACAATATTGGGGAGAGGCGGTGAATACAGCAAATCACATAATTAATCGTTTACCAAGCAAAAGTCCGAAATCAACCCCATATCAACTCTGGTACAACAAACAACCAAATTTAAATTATTTTCGTATTTTTGGCACACCAGCCTATGTCCATATTCCGAAAGACGAAGGTAAAAAATTAGATAATACAGCAGAAAAATAATATTTCGTTGGATATGAAATAGGTACAAAAGGCTATCGTCTACTAAACAGTCGTACGAACAAAATCAAAATTAGTCGCGATGTAAAATTCATTGAAGCTGACAAAGAAGAAATACTAAGTGAAATTCAAAATGAAATACAAGAAGAACCAAATCATGAAGTCGAAATATTAAATACTGAACCAGTAGACGAAACAGCTCAACATGAAACTATAACAGCTGGTAATGATACAGAAGTGGAAAACAATGAAGATCATAATACAAGAGTGTCTACAAGACCAAACAAGGGTGTACCACCAAAACGTTTCATTATGGAAGCAAATAAAGTTACGAAACAAAATGATCCAGACCCAATAACATATGAAGAAGCTATAAATGGACCAAATTCAGTCAATTGGTTAAAAGCTATGACAGAAGAAATAAATTCACTCCATAATTACGGAACCTGGAAAATCACAGACCTACCTCCAAATCAAAGCGCTATTGGATGCAAATGGTTGTACAAAACAAAGACAGATCAGGATGGGAATGTAGTAAAGTTTAACGCACGTTTAGTTGCCCAAGGGTTTCACAAAAATATGGTCGTGACTATGACGAAGTTTTTGCGCCAGTAGCAAATCCGACAACACTAAAAATATTACTTACTGTGGCTGGAATGAAAAACATGGTAGTCAGACATTTTGACATTCAAACAGCATATTTAAACGGCGAGTTATCTCATGAAGTTTACATGAAGCAACCTAAAGGATTTATAGTAGGTAATACCAATCAGGTGTGTAAACTAATAAAGAACCTATATGGCCTTAAACAAGGCGCTAATGAATGGAATAAGAAATTCGATTTTATTATAAAGAAAAACGGTTATATACAAAGTGAAAATGATTTATGTTTGTATAAAAAGAAGGTCGATCAACAATTTATTTATATTTCAAATCATGTAGATGATATAGTAGTAGCATCAACAGATATAAAACTTGTTGATAATTTTGAAACATTGATGAATACTGAATTCATCATGAAGAATCTTGGCACTTTACAATATTATCTTGGGATTCAATTCGAAAGAGATAAGGATAACATATTTTATATGAATCAAGAAAAGTATATTTTAAACAAATTACATGAATTTAATCTAGAAAATGCCAAGCATTCAACCACACCAATGAATATTGGTTATTTAACACAAAAAATGAACGATGAACCATTCGCATCACACGAGGTTTATCGAAGTGCAATCGGATCATTGTTATACCTATCAACAAATACAAGACCAGACATCGCTATTGCAACGTCAATATTAGCTAGACGTGTAAGCGATCCAAAACAAAGTGACTGGAACGAAGTGAAAAGAGTTTTCAGATATTTGAAAGCTACAAAATCTTACAAATTAAAACTAGGTAATTACGACAACGATAAAACTCTTTATTGTTATGTAGATGCTGATTGGGCGGGAGACCAAATAGATCGAAGATCAAATACCGGATATTGTTTTGTTTTCAATGGAGCACTAGTAGGGTGGACGAGTCGTAAACAAGCATCAGTATCAATGTCATCTACTGAAGCTGAATTCGTTGCTTTTGCGGAAGCAGTTAGAGATCTCATATGGATAGTCCAAGTATTAAAAGATTTTGACCAGAAAATAGAAACTCCTATCAAGGTATTTGAAGACAACCAAGGATGTATTAAATTGCTTAACAATCGTGCCTGCCATCAACGAGTGAAGCACATCGACATAAAATACAAATTTGTACACCAACATATATCTCAAAAAAAAAATTGCAGCAGTTTATTGTCCTACTAACAACATGGTCGCTGATATGTTAACCAAACCATTGGATGGACTAAAGCTCGAAAAACACGCAAGAACAATTGGCTTATGTTAATTTAATTTCACTATATGTTGAGAAGGGGTGTTAGTTTTTACAAAATTTAGTTAAATTAATTTGAAATTTATTTACTTTTTATTCTCATTATAACTTAACTTAGCTTTCAATTAGAAACTATGTAAACCCAGCTTTATATATTAGTTTTCTTAACTCACCGAAGTTGTCAAAAATATATTCAGTCATTATAATTTATAAGTCATTAATTATAAAGGATTAATTTAATAGTTCATTAATAAAGTTCATGAAGAGTACAACGTGTTTTCTTTGGTTGTGGTGACGAACGTGAAGAAATCCTTTATCATCTTTAATTCTAAGACTGCTTTCGTTATTTATTGCTTTGATGGCTATCACAGCAAAAAATTATGTTTTCTGCGTTTATATCACTGTTTAGAAGTATTTGTGCTCCTCTTTTAATTGCCATGATTTCACATTGGATGATCGTGGCATTCTTATTCATTTTAGTTTTTGTTTTTAAGAAAGGATCTGCACAGTAGATACCAATTGGCAAGAATTTCAAGATCTGGTGGCTACGGATGCGGATTCGATCAGGATCCCGAAGGTCTCTGCAATAGACAAATCAGTTGAAAAACTGACAAATCTGTTAACGGAGGCTTTCGAAGCATCTTGTCCGGTCACCAGAAAACCGAAAGACACAAAAACTGCTTGGTGGAACAAAGATCTGGAGCAGCTAAAAAGGAAGTCCAAAAAACTTCTGAATAGAGCCTTTTTGAGTTTTTAAAATTCATGAAGAAGATGATTGGAAATCCTATAGTGAATCTAGAAGAGAATACAAAGGACTGATTCGGAAATCAAAAAAACAGTCCTTTCAAAAGTTCTGTGAAGGAATCGAAGATATTGCAGATGGAGCGGTTTTGCTTAAGGCCCTGAAAAGGGGAAAGGGAAGTAGCAAAGTTACACAAGCTGCAAACATCAGAAGGATCCTACACAGCGTCGAAAGAAGAAACATATAGAGTCCTCTTTCGAACACACTTTCCGGGGAGTAGACTCGAAGATTTGCCTCTAGAAGATACTATCCAGGAAGTTACCATACCAAACCGTTCGGATTGGTCTATGGCAAGAAAGATAGTATAGCCTGAGGTCTTAGACTGGGCTATCAACTCTTTCGAACTATACAAAGCTCCTGAACCGGATGGAATTTGGCCTATTATGCTTCAAAAATGCAGGAAGAGCATAAGCAAATGGCTCTCAAGAATCTTCACAGCCTGCATAGCCTTTGGATATATTCCAAAAGTATGGAGATCAGTGAGGGTCGCTTTCATCCCTAAACCAGGGAAATAAACTATGCACTCCCTACTAGCTTCAGACCTATCAGTCTCTCTTCGTGTTTGTTAAAATGCCTAGAGAAACTGGTGGACAGGTATATTAGGGATGTATGTTTGATCAAGGTACCCCTGAACCGTAAACAACATACCTATCAGGCAGGTAAGTCTACTGACTCAGTTCTTCAAGAAGTGGTCTCCCATATAGAGGAGGCTATCGTGAAGAAAGAGATAACACTCGGTGCATTCTTGGACATTGAAGGGGCCTTTGACAAGGCAACTTTTAAGTCACTTCTAAGCGGAGCAAGAAAGCACGGAGTAAACAACATAATACTGAGATGGATAGAAAAGATGTTGGAACAACGTCATCTGTTCATTCAGGTAGATGAAACTACTAAAGTTCAGGTGAAGGCGGTTAGAGGATGCCCACAAGTAGGTGTTCTATCACCTTTACTATGGAACATGTTGGTAGACGAACTCCTAAGTATACTGAACGAGGAAGGATTCAACACACACGGCTTTGCCGATGATGTTAGTATTCTTCTAAGAGGAAGTTATATGAGGCGTCTATGCACACAAATGCAAAATGCCATTAACCACCGAATGGTGTCAGGCGAATGGATTAACCATAAATCCTAGCAAGACACATTTAGTGGCCTTTACCAATAGAAGGCGACTGAATAACTATGTTCTTCCCTCCATTGGAGGAAATAACCTAGAACTTCGAGATGAAGTAAAATATCTAGGGATCATACTTGATAAGAAGCTCAATTGGGCAAAACATATCGAGACGAAATGTGCTAATGCCGTGAAAGTCCTATGGCAGTGCAGAAGGGCCTTTGGCAACAATTGGGGCCTAACACCGAAAATATCCTTAAGACTATACAAAGTGTGTATCAGGCCTATTAGCTATGGGTTCATTGCATGGGTTCCGAGAACATTCACAGCAAATGCCATAAAAAAACTAGAAGCAGTAGAAAGACTTGCGTGTCTCTGTGCAACAAGTGCCTTTAGAACCACAACTACAGCGGCTATGCAAATACTTCTTGCGCTTCCGCCCTTAAATCTTTATGTAAGAATGGAGGCCCTCAAAGTTGCAAGAAGGTTGCAATTTCTAGGGAATACTAGAGGATGTAGGCATAAACATCAGAGGCTATGGAAGGACTTAGAAGAGGAGCAAAAAGAGTTCTTCATGCCAACAGATGACATCACTACATATGTATCTTTGAAGAAGCGATATGAAGTAGAAATCCCGACAAGAGAGACCTTGCGTGGTTCAGAAGAGCAGGCCAGGTCCTCAAATACCTCGGACATTTTCACTGACGGATCCCTTACGGCTCTAGGCGCGGGAGCTGTAGTGTTCTTTGAAAAAGAGCAACTTGAACTCCAGTTTCCTCTTGGCAAACACTGCACAGTCTTCCAGGCTGAAGTCTTTGCCATAAACGCAGCAGTGAATATAATAAAAGAGCAAAGATGGTCTAACAAAGTCATTAGAATCTTTAGTGACAGTCAGGCTGCCTTAAAAGCTCTTGAAAGTAACCTCATCAAATCTAGATTGGTGGGAGAATGCTCGGAAGCCCTAAGTCTCATAGGGCTCCGAAACAAGGTACAACTGATCTGGATACCGGGTCATAGTGGCTTGACTGGAAATGAGAAGGCTGACGAACTAGCCACATCATCGGCGGGAAACATTTATGGCCCAGAACCAGCAGTTGGTATATCTATTGGTAATATTAAACTATCAATAGAAAACACCCTGAAAAGGGAAGCAAATATTCTTTGGGAGCATATGGAAGGCCACAGGGTCTCCAAAATATATGCACCAAGAATAAACACCAAAATAACCAATTTCCTGCTAACTCTCAATAGAGGAGACTGTAGGAAGATGGTGGGTATACTTACTGGTCATAACCACATGAATAAACACATGTGTAGACTAGCACTAAGTGACGACCCAACCTGTAGACACTGTCTGGAAGAGGAAGAAACCTCCACACACGTTGTAGGAGAGTGCTTAGCTCTTTCAAGGCTGAGACTTAGGCTGCTGGAAACGCACTACATAGCCTCAGAAAACTTCTGCAGGATAAATCCCCCAAACCTATTGGCCTTTATCAAAAGGATCGACTAAGTTGAGGGGTGGAGGACGGCATAAAGGGCTAAAAGGCCTACATGCCGGCTCTGACATATTAGGGCCACCTCCGTAGAAGAAGAAAAAAAAAAAAAGATACCAATTCCACAATTCGCACCTTTCTTAGCGGCATCTGTATATATCTTTATATGGTTTTCGTATACTGCGTCGGTGATTTTACTTTCACCGTTTCGTGGTATTTTTATCTTAAACCTTCTATCTGGACATTGTTCTACATTACTGTAGTCCCATTGTCCTTCCTCTGTGAAGATTTTTCGGAACTCTTCGTTTACGTTGAGGTCCGTTATTTTCTCATGTGGTGTCTTTCTACTTATGATCTTCCACTCTGCTGTTATACGTAAGCGTATTGCTGTATCCATTGCCATACGGTTTGTATGAATTTCAATAGGTGTTATGTTCAGCATAGTCTCTAAGGATCTTGTTGCTGTTGTCTCAGTTGCGCCAGTGATGCCTAAACAGCATTGGCGTTGTATATGTGTAAGTGTTTTTATGTGTTTTTCCTCTTCAGAGCGGTCCACCAGATTATCGACCCGTAAGTGCCCATAGGTCTTATTATACAGGTGTAAATCCACTGCACTACTTTTGGAGATAAGCCCCATGTTTTTCCAATTTCAATTCTGCAGAACCAATAAGTTCTTAGTGCTTTATTTTTCCTTTCCTCTAAGTGTTCGTTCCATTTTAGTTGTAGATCTAAAATTATTCCTAAATATTTAACTTTCTGTGATAAGTTAAGCCGTATTCCCCCTATGCTTGGGGTGTTCATATTACTTACTGTCCTTCTTCTGTTAAAAAGGCATAGTTCTGTTTTCTCTGGGTTTAGCTTGAGGCCATTTTCTTGTGTCCAAACCGATACGAGATTTATGACCTCCTTTTTATCTCCTAAAACTGAGTCTTTTTTGTTGGTTATGATTATAACCAGATCATCAGCGTAACATGTAATCTTAACTCCTTGTTCTGTTAGGGAGTCTAAAAGTGAGTCTATTGCTGTAAGCCATAGTAGTGGTGACAGAATGCCTCCTTGAGGCGTGCCTTTTCCTACTATTGCTTCCATTTTTTCGCTACCAAAATTTGCTTGGATAATTCTGTCCCTTAATAGAGAGTTGGTCCATCTTACTAAGTATCCTTCAATACCTTTGTTGTTTAGGCTATTGATTATGCTCTCCGTTTTTATATTATTGAAAGCTCCTTCGATATCGATGAAGAATCCTAGTGTGTATTGCCTTGCCATGAAGGCGTTTTCTATTGTGCTCACTACGCTATGAAGAGTCTACTGATCTGCCCTTGATATAGGCGTGTTGACATACGTTGATGTTTTTGTCAATCTTGATTCTCATTTCAACGATCCTTTCTAAGCTTTTTAGTAGAAATTAGATGTTAAACTTATTGTTATATATGCGTTAGCTTTACTATAACTAACCTTATTTGGTTTTTGTAGGAATACTACTTTGGCTTTCCTCCACTCCTTAGGTGTATAAAAATAGCTAATAAATGCCTTGTAGAATTCCAAAAGTTTGTTCAGTAGAAGTTGATTGAACTATCGGATGATGACATGTCAGAAAATGACATAGAAAAAGCTTTTTGATGGTGAGGAAAATATTCGTTGTGAACTACGAGCTACGAGTATGGGCACTGACACATAGAATAACGCATTCAGCATTAAAATCGTTATTACTTTGCTTAAATGAAACGTCTTTATCTACAAAATTACAATGTTGCAAACTTCTATTAAAATAAATGATATATATGGTATGGGTGATAATGGAGGGATGTTTTGGTATCAGGGACTAAAATTATGTATCCAACATTATTTTCACAATATAAGCAAGTCAATAGATATCCTAATCAATATTAATATTGATGGTTTTCGAAGCTCAAAACTATTTCGAAGCTCAAAACAAGAGTTTTGGCGAATATACACGAATATCCTGATTTAAGTTTAAGTTTTCTTTAAGTTTTAAAATTCTTTATTCCCAAATTTACAATTAAAGTGCTTAACATTACAAATATAGAGCGATTCTTACATAAATTTACTTTACAAATAAGAGAATAGTTAGTGACACTTTTTATTTAGAAAATAGTGTTAAGCGCAACTTCAATGAAAGTTTATAATTCGAAATTAACAGAATTTTATTGTTTGCCACGAAATTTGGCCACGAAAAACACCACATATTTGGATGCCGTTTTGAAATCGGAGACAGGCTAAGACGAAATGTTATTGATTTCAAACCAATTAACGAGCGTCTAGCCATAATCCGCATTAAAGGCACCTTCTACAACATCAGCCTAATATATGTGAATGCTTCTACTGATGAAAAAGAAGAAACAGAGAAAGAAGACTTCTATGACGCATTAGAAAAAGCATACGAAGCTTGTCTGCAACATGATGCAAAAGTTGTGCTAGGGGAGTTGTGCTAAACTCGGTAGAGAGCAAATTTTTGGCAGAACAATCGGTAAACATAGTCTCCATCAACACACCACCGATAATGGTTACCAATTTATAAGAAGCACCAAATTCCCCCATAGAGATATCCGAGATAGCCAGAAGCTTTAAAGAGCAAATTAGCCTAAATTTAACAACCACAGCTCCTTCAAACCATTCTTCGATTGATGATCAATGGAAAAACTGTGCCAGTATCATCAAAGAGGTAGCCACAAACACAATTGGCTTCAAACCACGAAACACCAGAAATCCATGGTATGACGAGGAATGTACATCAAAAACGTTGAAAAAGAACGAGGCATATAAAAAAGCGCTGCAACGAAAAACAAGAGCAGCGAAGGAAGAATACAAGGCTAAAAGAAGAAATGAGAAGAAACTCATCAGGCGGAAAAAACGAGACTTCGAAAAATCTCTGCTCATAAATATCGAGTCTCATAGAAATAGAGGCGAAGTGCGGAAGTTCTACAAAAAAGCCAAGCAACTGGCAGCTGGCTATAAACCCGCTACACACGCGCTAAGAAATAATATGGGAAATTTGGTTACCGAATCGCAAGGGATATTGGAGACATGGAAGCAGCACTTTCAGCAGCTGCTAAATGGAGAGCAACAATTTATTATTTATTTATTTATTTATTTATTTATTTATATACCAAAAAATATGTGGACTTATTGGAGCATTTCAAAAACTTGTCAGAATTATGGCAATCAACCCATGAAATTTTTTTGAATTTCTTTTATAAGTCTGATTGGAAAAGTTCTCCTTTTGCATTAGCAATTTTTTCATTTTCAATTTATTTTTTTTATTATTAAAATTGCCTGCAATAATCATTAAAGCAATTGCTTTGTCTACCGATTTTTATTTACATAAGTAATTTTTTATTTTTTCGTAATATTAAAAAATACTTCTGTCTCCAAGTAAACAAATACGAATTATGAAATATGAATGAATCAAGGCCTCCTAAATAAACAACATTCAACTCAAAATGGCACCTTAAAGGCCACAGGAAAATGTAAATAAAGAAATTTCTTATATGAGGTTTTTCAGTTCATATAAGTGTTTTGTAGTGATTCTAAGTGTTTTTTTTTAAATTTATTTATTGTCAATTAATATATAATAATATAATAAAACAGAATTTATTTCATCAAAACCAAAAGCTAATTTACATTAAATATTGAGGACTTATCTTAAAAATTTATAAAAACAAAAAATATTAAATATAGTAAAATAAAAATTTAAAACTAGCCCAGGTATTTTTTAAATAAGGTAGGTTCAATTTGTTAACCAAAGATAAGTGACGAAAGAACCTTTAAAAAAAATAACATATTTAATAATGTGGGGAAAATTAAAAATAAAACAAAATAGAATAATTATAAAGAAAAAAAATGCTAATATAGTAAAATATAAATGAAAATAATGAAAAAATTCAACAGTGAAACAAATTAAAATAAAATATACAAAAAAAAATCACAATGAGAAAAACAGATTATACAATTAAAAAAAAAATCAAATTAATGGATTTAAAAGATTTTCAATAACGTGACGATCAAAAGAAAAAAGCCATGATTTGATTCCTCTAAGAAATTTGAATTCAACTCTTTCGCAGCGAAGATAATATGGTAATTTATTGAATAAGCGAGGTGCAGTAACATTATAGAAATGACAAAAGTGTGATTTATAAATCATAGGATAAAAGTACAATAAATATAATATAATTTGTGTGTACTGTATTTTGATTAGGAAGTCTTATTAGTATACCTATTGGTGAAACGTTATGTTTATCGAACCTATGTTAAAATTTCACTGTTCAAATTTATTTTACAACTTTTATAATATTTAATTTTAATAAAAAAGAAACATATCTTAATTTATGACTAAAAAGTAAATTATAAAAAAAAAGGTTTAAATAGGTACCTTTTTTTATTTAAATAAACAATAAAATAAACTTTTCATTTCGTTTAAATTATATTTAATTATATTTATATTAAATTTGTTTTTTAGATGTAAAACGTTTTGAAAAATTTATTAAAATATCTTATTTTTAAAAAAAACTAGGAGCAAATTATATGTTTATTAAAATCTACATAAACAACCGTCTGCCGGCCAATACTCAAACTAAAATTTAACGTACATACTTCAATTGAGAAATAGTAAAATATTTAGTTTATTCAGTAACCGTTACAGATAGTTCTATATGAATATGAATATTCATGCGTTGAATAATTTCTTTAATGACATAGTCATTTGAAAATACATCATTTATGTTTAATTTATAGATTGAAAAAGTACGGCTCAAATCTGAACCATCTAACAACCGATATTCATTATTATTTTTTAAAATGATAGATATTTAGAAGGTGACTAAGCAAAATTATATATTTTTTTAAATTTTTTTAATTATTAATTAGAAATTTCCTTTTAAAATTTTACCGCAAGTAAGACATTTTAACATACCTACAAACATTTTTTTTTTAAATAAATTATTATTTACATATACGGTTGTTTTCTAAGTAGAATCAATTAAAAAATAAAATATGGTATTTACCTACCAATGATAAATTGAAATGATGGATACAATTCATAATGAAGCTCCATTGCTTCATCTTCATAATGAAGATTTTCCATTAAACAAATCGTATAGCAAATCTGAGGTATATCTATATGATTTCATTAGTTGTATTTCTTTTTCAATTTAAAATTATTTCGAAGTAATTTAAAGTACTTCGAAAATTGAATGATTGAATTTTTTTAAAACAATTATTTTGTGACAATTATTTTTTTTATCAGAACAAAAATATAATATTGATTAATATCTACATAAAAATCCATCTGTTGGCAAATAGAAAACTAAAATTTAAAGTACCTCAATAAAAAAATTAAATATATTCATTCGCTAAATTGTTAATATTTCAGTAAAATATTAGGTGCCTATTACACATCATTCTTTTCATCAATCATTCATCCATATATTTTCAATATATGGATGAAAAGAATGATGACCGATTACACATCAATCATGCACTCATCAATCTTTTTATCCATATTTTGACATTTTGCAATGACATATTGTGGAAGTGTTCTGAATATATTGATAATTTCGAAACATATATGAATATTGAAAATATAATTTTTAGGGGAATGTTTTTAACTTCAATTTAAATTGAATTTTTAAAGTAAAGTAAAGGGTATAAAAAACAACAAATTATTTTTTTGCACATTTGAATAATATATCAATCGTTTTTTTACAATAATTGCTATAATTATTAAAATTAATATAAAAATTATTCTTTTTGAATTACATCACAAATTAATATTATAACCTTATCTGAACATTCCCCAAAAAACAATTTTTTTTGCCTCAGCTGAACTTGTCAAAAATGATTGATGACATGATTGATGGGAATTTTGCTTGCATGATTGACGAATGATTGATGAGAATAGAACCGCCATCAATCATTTCTCATCAATCATTCATCCATATATTGATAATATATGGATGAATGATTGACGAATGATTGATGTGTAATAGGGCCCTTAGGTTTATTCATTATAACTAACAACTGTCGTTGTAAATTTTTCTAACATAAGAATATAACTTCAATAGATTCACTTATGCAGTTATATGGGCAACATTTACCAAAAAGTTCAAAACAAACAAAAATGATATGTTAAGATGTACAGTTTTGCATTTCAATGTAACTTGAAAAATTTTACGCCGTATTATACATTTTTTTTTGTATAAACTGAATAACTGAAGTTATCATGTTCTTCAGCAAAAATTTTTATGTAACAAAAATGAAAGTTATTTTACGGAGTATTTTTTATATATAAAAAATTAATGAAATTGTTTCAAAGATCATATCTTTTTAAAGATTTTAGAATAATTTCAAAATAAACTAGAAAAGTATAGTAAATTCTATACTAAATTTTATTCAATTGCGATTTACAGAAAATGTCAAAAATGCAGTTATGAAATCTTTCGTTGTAAAACCACATAATTGTTTTGTTAAGTTTTAAGAATTAAGGTTAAGTTTTTTGTTAAGTTTTAAGAAGTAAGGTTCGTGATAGTTTGAGTAAAAATTTGAGTTTATCTACATAATGAACTTTGTAACATCAATAACACTTCAAACAGTCATCGTCGCGTCCGTCGTGTCGAGATTAAACACCGATTATTTTTTTTTACATTTGACATTAAAGGTCAACAAAGCTACCAAGTATTTCAAGCTACGTAACTTGGTGCAATATTTTGATGAACAATTATTGCAAAAATTAAAATAATGATAAGAGAATTCATCAAAAAAATTTTGTCACAGCAAATTCATCTAAATCCATTAAACAAAGAAATTTAAACACTTTAAATTATACATTCATTTCGTAACTTTTCATATTTTTTATTTTTTTCTATTAATCTAAGCATGAACAAATTGGTTTTTCTTTTTAAAATTAAACATTGTAACTTTTATACATAACTAATATTTTTTTCTAATAATCTAAATATGAACAAATTTATTTTTCTTTCTAAAATATATTTTAAAATATAATATAGTCTTTTAAATATATATTCAAATCATAATATATTTTTTATTTGCTTTTTTCTATTCTTTACCTACATTATGTTTTATTTCGGTATGTTGATATATTTTTTGATTTAATAAAGTTAAAAGAAAATAAACCGGTGTTTTTTTATTTTTAAGAAGTAAATTATAGGTATGTAATCAAGGCATCCTAAATAGGATGAATTTTAAAATTTAGGATGTATAATATGATGTGTATACATATAATATGAGTAACAATAATTTAACAATAATTAGTAAACAACATTTTAGAGTAAGCATTTGATAATAGAATAAATAAATTGCTTAGAAACAAATTTTGTTAATAAATTGTCTTACTTCCTCTAAGACATTTATATTTTTACAAAGTTCTTAAAACATTTTTTAACCGGGTATAATACTACAAGGTTATATTGAACCACAGAAAAAAAAATATACAGAAGCACAATCCCATATAAAATTTTAGTTCCATAGTTCCATTTCTCGTTCATTTACAAATCCACAAATACATGTGCAATGCATATGAATATGAAACGAAAAGATAGAAAATAGACAAAATTTGAGAGAAGAAAAAAATACCTTTATTTTCATTATCAGTTATTACTTATTAGTGTTACTGATATTTTATAAGGGTAGGATGTATGTCGGGTAAAGCAACAACAATGTTTTTGTTGTTCTTTTTTTTTTTTTTTTAATTATTCATTCATTCATTCATTAATTGACGAATAAAGACAAAAAGCAAACCAACAAAAAAAATTTTTTTTTGTTATTATGATTTTGATTATATGATTATCAATTGCCTCTATATTTCAAAAGCCCCGAAACTAATTTTTGCATCGTTAGAAAGGGATTTTATTTGTATGGAAAAAGAAGATTTACGAAGATTTTCCTTACAGATAAAATTTTTTTGAACGAAGCATAAATTAGTTTCGAGGCTTTTTAAATATAGGGACTTGTGATTATATGAATGTAAAAAAAACAAGAACAAAACAAAATTTTGCTCTGATGCGTGGTTCTATTAGGTATTAAATTGTTCAAAACAAAAAAAAATAAATAAATGTAAAAATTTATTATGATTCTTATCTTGTTTCATTTATTTAAAAAAAAATATAAATTTTCAAGTAAAAAGAAAAACAAAATGAGATTGCCCTGCTACCTGCTGGTTTAAAAATGAAAGAGTAACTTTACTTTCAACCGCCGCAGATAATTAGCGCTAGGTTAAAAAACATTGAAGTTCCCCATCTATGGAATAATTTAAAATGGATTGAGAGACGGTTTGATTTTGTGCTGTTCATTAATAATTTTACCGATAAAAAAACAATAGAAAAGAAAATTTAAAAATATAATAGTACGTTTTCAAGCTCATGTTTATGGGTAAACATGTTGTTTATGATAAACTGGTTGTTTACGTAGTGGTTTTCCCATACAAATTTGCTGAAAATCATAAACAAGTAGCGAGGTGTTTATCTCATAAACCACTTCAAAAACAAGTAACCCAACCATGAAATTTCGATTTTTTGTCGATTTTAAATTTTTTCTTGCATGACCCTTGATTTTGTTGTCATAAATTCATTTTGTCATTTGTCAAAAAAAACAAAAAGAAATCAAAACACCAAGAATAGATGAAATTATGTGAATTTGTGTGAAATTAGTTTAGCTTCAATTAATGATCATCAAAAAAACGCAAAATCAAGTATAAATTCTCAATTATCATCAGCACGATTAATTGGACAATCTTGTATAACTTTAATAGAAAAAAGTGAAGAAAAATTCTATAGAGTTATAGAAATGATTGAGAAATTACAAGACTTACATGGAAAGTTAACAGAAGATGTAAAACAAAGGATATTGTAAAAGATGCATTTTTATTTTTAATTAACTTAATTTAATCAGCTTTATATATTAAAAATGTATAAATAATAAGGCTTTATATTATAAGTTAAAAAATTGAAATGGAAAAAGAGATAATAAATTAAAATGATGATTATTTTTTTTATATAATTGTAAATTGAATATTTTTGTATTTCGTTTTTGAAAGATTCTCAGAACTAAATGTTGAAGTGAGTAAAGTGGGTATGGTAATAAACTAAAATGTGAATTATTTTATTTGTTTCTCTGATATTATCATTTTTTTTAAATCCTCCATATTTTTTTTTATTTTATTCATTTATCGTATGACCAATTATAATAGCTTAAGTTCTACTCAAAGATAATACAAAAAAAAATTTTATATAAACAGTAGTATAGTTTTATATAAACAATAAACAGCTGGTGGTTTTCCAAAAAACCTTGTGAACACTTGACATTTGACTGGTTTATGAGCTAGTTGTTTATCCATAAACATGAGCTTGAAAACGTACTATTATGGAGTAGAGAATTGCTTTTAAAAAGATATTCCGCTAAAGATTTTTCTAATTTGGTTATAAATGAATTACAAAATGAAATATATAAATAAAACTTTTTTTAATAAAGAAAAAATCTTATATTCCCTGCAAAACAATTTTTTTCTATTCTATTTTTAAAAAAAATATTTATATTGCAAATTAAATAAACAATTTTAATAAAAAAAATTTCAAAAAGCACCAACAAATAACCTACCAGGTACTTTCAGACTAATGTTTTTTTACATCTGACACACTGAATTCAGCGTGTCAGAACTCAGATGTAAAAAACAATAGTTAGAAAGTTAAACGAGATTGTGTTGTGTTATTTACGTGTAAATTTTATTAATGTGAATTCAGCGTGTCAGATGTAAAAAACATATAGTCTGAAAGCACCTTTACACAACTTTGTAGCTGTAAAAATTGTAAACAAGATTTTTTTATTCGCATGGTGTAGAATTTATAAATTATTTGAAGGCCGTAAATTATGGAGATTCAAGACACTTATTATAGTAAGGATGAATATGTTGAAACAGTAAGTGTATTTATATTAACACAAATATGAAATCAACACTTTGTTGAATTTACAGGCTTCTGGAAATAAAGTGAGCAGGCAAACAGTTTTATGTGGATCTCAAAACATAGTATTAAATGGCAAGGTAATTGTTCAAAGTGGAGCTATAATACGAGGTGATTTAGCAAATGTTCGAACTGGACGATATTGTGTTATTAGTAAAGGAGCTGTAATTAGGCCACCATTTAAACAATTTAGCAAAGGGTTAGTTAAATGAGTCATCATGTCATGTTTGATAAATAATTTTTATTACAATAGTGTAGCTTTCTTTCCTCTACACATCGGGGATCATGTTTTTATTGGTGAAAATAGCGTAGTTTCAGCAGCAACAATAGGATCTTATGTTCACATTGGAAAAAATGTTATAATAGTATTTTAGTAAATAATATAAAAGTATACATTTATAATTCTTCATTTAACTATTTTCAGGGCAGACGATGTGTTTTGAAAGAATGTTGTATAATAGAGGATGGAGCAATATTACCACCTGAAACGACAGTTGCCAGTTTTATGAGATATACTCGTAAAGGAATAATAGAAGGAGGACAAGGTAATCCGCATTACGTTCCACCAGCTATGCAAGACCAAATGGTTGATTTTACGAAATCATTTTATGAGCACTTCCAAAGAACACCAATGCCAGCATAAAATCCTCTTTTTGAAACTATTTTGTTTTATATTAAGCCTACTTTATATAAATCTGTAAAATAGTATCTTTAAACACGACACTAATTTTGCAACTCAATTCATGTTATAATTTATGAATTTTACTCTTAAATAATACTTTGCCTATTAAGGCTTTGTACGACGTAATAAAATTTTTATAATAAATCCTAAATTAAAGTTTTCTAAAAATAAATATGGTCAAATACCCCATTTCTTTAGTCGCATCGAACCACTTTCGTATCACGAACCACTTTTCGTATTGAAGCGACTTAGAGAGACTGACTGTATATCTGCCGTAGCTAAATGGCTATTAAAAAGGTAAACAAAGAAAAAATTTTCAATAAGTGGATTCAAATATTTTGTTGGCGAAATCATTTTATTTTAAGGCCTTGTATTCAAGGCTTGTACATTTAAAATAATATAAGGTTCTAAGCAAATATCTGAAAACGCTAGAAAAGAAATCTGTTTGACATGATAACAGCGGTCGAAAAGTGATAATAGAAAACTGGAGTATCTTAATCAAAATCCAATAAATATGAAAATCAAGGTTGGAAAAAACCAACCAAAAAAAGTAACAATAATTTTTATTTTACTGTATAAGATAAACGCAAAACGAGATAATTCTCTACTTGCAAAAAAGTCGAAATATAAAATACATATACGTATGTACATATGTATATCCTATCTTTCTAAAACTTCTATACGACTTCTAAAACTTGTAACCCACATAAGCAATTCTGAAATTATTTTTGGATCAGTCTGTATATTTTAACACACATTAAGGTTGCTACCCACCCCTATTCTAAATTCACTCGTAGAGCTACGTCGAAAATTTTGAAAAAGCAATTAAATTGAGAATAATCATTAGCCATGCTACGAAACTTCGGATTTAGAATTGATTTTTTGTAGATTATCTCCGCCCATTTATTAAATTTTGTCATTTTTTTCAATACATTTTCAAAGATCACAAATTTATGTAAACTATTTTAGTTAACATCAGAAATAAAATATCCTTCTAAGGTCTCATTCACAAAATGATTAATTACGAATTTCCAGTTTACCTTGTTAAGCTAATTCAAAGTTTTCTTCACGATCGTTTTTTTTTCAGTTAAAATCGGACTGACACAGTCCAACAAAATAAATATCACAGCAGGAGTACCACAAGGTTCATCACTTTCTCCCATTTTATATAACCTTTTCATAGAAGATTTACCGAGCCCTCAAAATTACTGTACAAGTTTATATGCGGATGATACCGCCTTATTATCATCTTCCAAATGTCCAAACGAAATAATAAATAATCTTGAAAATGGTTTCAAAATAATTCAAGAATTTTATTACAAATGGAAAATTAAAATCAATGGCGAAAAAACGAAATCGATTTTCTTCACAAAAAGAAGGAAATCTTGTTTCTTGCCTAACAGAAACTTATTATTAAATAATACCGAAATAATATGGGAAAGAGAGGATATTAAATATCTCGGTATACATTTGGACAAAAAATTGCTTTTCAAAACACATATAACTAAAACCGTTAGTAAAATCGATTTATACATATATTTAAAGCAATCTTTCGCAGCATTCTTTTGTACGGTTTTCCCGTATGGAAAAATGCTGCTAAAACAAACTTAAATCTGCTACAAAGAAAGCAAAATGCGATTTTAAAATTAATCTTGGGTAAACCTTTTTACTTTTCTACCAACAGATTGCATAACATAGCAAATGTTAACACTGTTTTCGAACAAATAGATAAGATATTCCCTGCCTTTCTAGAAAGTTGTCTAAATTCAGAAAATCCGCTAGTAAGAGCGATTGTAGATTAAGCTTTTAGTAATAAATTTTTATGTTTAAGTTAGTTTTTAAGTTTTAGGTTAAAAAAAAATTGATCAAAAAGGTTTTGCTTGCCATTTTTCCTTAAAAAAAAATATATTATAAATAGAATAGTGTGTAAATACAGTAGTCATAGGTGTAAATACATTAGTATAAGCTCTTAATAAGGTAATTGAATAATTCAACTGTATAATTTAATTAAGGCATAATAAAGAAATAATATATAAAAAATATCCTTATATTGGAGGACATTCTTGCTGGCTAGTTAATCGAACCTTTTACTTATATTCAATTACTTTCATTATCAAATAGAACTGAAAATTTCATATGTAAAAAAAAAATTTCCATTTGAATATAATTTATTTTATTTGCACAAGTAAGTTTCACATCGATTTTACATGTTTAAGATTCCACTTTTGTAAATATACATTGAAATTTATGAAAATTATTGTGCATATTTAATTTTAGTAAGTCGCTGTTAATGGTAAAATTATGAATCGAGGAAACATTTTTAATAAATCAAATAAATTTTATTCTTTTACGTTAATAAATTAAGAGGATTCAATTTGTTTCCCGTCAAATTAAATTCAAGTAAAATGTTCTCATTTTTTATACTGTTGCATTTCCTTATACTAGCTATGATTAAAATCTGACAATAGTCTACTATATCTAAAATCGACCTCTTCCTCCGGCCGGAGATCTACTTCTAAATCTTCCTCCTCCTCCTCCCCCACCTCCGCCACTACGACCACCAAAACCACCACCACTTCTTCCTCCGCCAAATCCACCATCACGACCACCACCAAATCCACCATCCCGGCCACCTCCATATCCACCGCCTCCACCTCCACCACTTCTACCGCCACCAAATCCACCATCACGACTTCCGCCACCGTAACCACCACCGCCACTACCTTGACGACCGAAACCACCGCCCCCACCACCTTGACGACCACCACTGCGGCCACCAAAACTACCACCACCACCACCACCTCCTGAACGGAAACCACCACCACCGCCACCTCTACGATCTCTACCGAAATCTCTGCTACGATCACCAAAGCGACCACCACCTCCACCACCGCCACTTCCACCTTGTCTACCACCACCACCTCTTCTACCTTGTCTTGGACGACCCTTTGAAATTTCAACGCGTAATTGAGATCCTAACAGATCTGTTCCATTCAAAATGTCGCACGCTTTTTCTGCTTCATTGCGATTTTCATATTCAACAAATGCAAAACCTGGAGGGTTGAAAGCTACCCACTGAAAAATACGTTTATATTTAATCCAATCATAATAAATCTTCAAATTATTGACACTACTTACAACACTGTTTAATTTTCCATATTTTGAAAATTCTTCTTCCAAATCTTCCTTCTTAATTTTGTCAGATAAATTGCCGACATATACTCTTGTTCCACGACTATCTCCCATTTTACTGATTCACTCCAAGTTTTTTTGGAAACAAAATTTGCTCGCAGTGCCTTGTTCTGCCCGATGTCTAGCAGCTCGTCAACGATGTTTGCTTAACTTCTATGAAGACGACGCTCGAAGTTCAATAGTGGTAACTAAGTCGACAAATATCGAATAACTAAATGATTATTTTAAAAAGACGAGAGGTATCGAATGTTTCTTTTTAAATATAAAATAAATATTTTTTGTTGTAGAAGCAGTGTTTAATACAGTTAGAAGTATATCAAGTTTTTAAAATTTACAAAATTATTCCAAACAACAGCACTCATTTCATACACTCAAATTTCAAACCCATTACAAAAAAAAAAAATTTACGGAGTCAAACGTCCATTTTTTGAAAATTGCTCAAAGAATCTAACTTAAGTGACATGATCTGATATTGTGAACCATTGTTTTTTTTTTCTATACTATTCGGATACCCAAAATCATATACACAAGTCGTCAGCAAATTCTATTAAATTCGCTTTTAGTAGAATTGAAACTGAAAACTTGGTAGAATAAGCTGCCATTGAAATATGTCAGCCCATAGATTTGGATTTTCATTCGAACGTCTTCAAATTTACCAACTACAAAACTAGTACATCAAATAATTTAAAATGTGTAACTTTACTCGAACTAAAATTCTGCATGCATTCTTTCTTACTACTTTCTACTTTTTTTTTTTATTTAGTTAGGATATTCGTTATATATGTATAAAAGTTAATGTGTTTGTGACTTGTTCGGTTTTCATCGAAATTTTGTTGAATAAATCTAATTACGAAATTAGACATAGTTAATTTTATTTTTTAATGATAATTTAAAAATTGATGCGCCGGTAAAATTATTGAAGATAATTTAATTTTAAAGCCAAGCAAAATGCGGCGTCAAATATTGATACAAAATGGCGGCGCTAATTTTTATTATACCAGCGTCATTTTTCAATATAAATGGGCGTTAGCTGATTTTTTAAGTTTCAATAAACGTACTTTTTTTCGATGAAATCGATGATTTCAATATTTATATAATATTAAACAAGGCACAGGCACTTTGAGGAAGATTTTTAATTTTTTATGTATAAAACGTCGAAAATAACGTAGAACGTAATTTTGTCAGTTTTTTTATTTTTTTTTTTATAAGATGTGTACAGAATTTAATGTTACCGTGATGGCTTTGATAAACTAGCAATGATATTTCTGATTTTCTGTATAACGAAGTCTTAACGTATTTTGCGGTGATCTTCCTTCAATATTATCCTTTGATGAAAATGATTCCAATTTTACTTGAATTTAATTGTTTAATTTAATTAATTTTAACGAACTTCCCCTATAGCTCACGGATTTTCTTCTAAATCTAAACACTATAGTTGGCGTAACGGAAATGACCAAAATCAAAATGACGTACTTTTTCCAAACATGAAAGTTGCATGTACTGTTTCAAATTTGTTGTAAAATTTTGCGTAAGAGAATTGGCAGCACTGATGTATCGATTTTTTTAGCACCACCTATTAAGCCATAGAAAAACATAGATTGGAAGCAAAATAACAAATTTTCTGCCACTTTTTTTCAGCTTCGAAATATCTTGTTTAAAATATTTTAGTTTCTATTGAAATAATTTTGCTTTTGTTTTTAGTCTATTATGTCGAAAACACAATCACGACGAATGATGAATTTTTCGCTTATTAAATTTATTTATTTATTACACCATATGTTACACAATCATTACCTTAGTACTTTATCATAAGTAAATTAAAATTTTTAGTGCAAAACAGTAGATAAAATTAAATAAATGTAAGATCATTCTGATATTCCTCAGAATATGTATCACATGATGAATGAAATAATAAAATTATACAATATTAGGTTGATATTTCAAAGCTAAAAGTAACAAAGTTACAAAAACACGAAAATAAAAATCAAAAATTTAAATATTAAAGTAATATATAAAAATACACGCTGGGTGACGCAGTAGGTAGGTAGGTAGCGCCTACCTTTCAACCGAAAGGTCCCAGGTTCGATTTCCGATGAAGCAAAAAAAAAAAATGCTTCATTGGTTTTTCGAGCTGGTCTAGTACTCTTTGTCATTGGGATAAAATAAATGACAAAAAATAATTGAGAGTATATATAATCTGGTAACAAATTAAATAAAATGAAACTATTCTATTTAAGAAGGCTTAGCTCCTGACAATAGTAGTAGTTTTCCACATTTAATAAGTAGATAAGCCAGTAATTAGTTAAAATAAATACTAAAATTATTGTAGATATTGTAGTGTAAAATTGCAGTGCCGTACTTAATTAAGCACGAAAAGGTGATTCTACTTTAGTTACTGTCAAGACCATAAAAAACAAAATGGAAATTCATTCAATTCCCACAAATTCATTAAATATCAAATAGAATACAAACTTATAGCTAATTAATAGCAATATATTCATTAGAAATAACTAATAATTAATGAAGAAAATTCATTTACTTTATAATTAATGAAGAAAAAAAAAAAATAAAACAAGGAAAGAGTAAAATTAATATGAGAGATAAGAATATAATAAAAATATTACTACAACAAAATAATAGAAGCCTGAAAGAAAAAAAATACTTAAAAGCTATGAAAGAATTAACCCTTTTATTCTGGATAAGAGATGACTCTTAATTTTTAAATTTAAGAGTTTTTCCATATTCTATATAATGTAAGTCGACCAATCGGAAATTTAAAAAAAAATTATTTACAATAATTGTTTATCACCCTTTTTCCAGAAAAAGACAATTTAAACACGTGATATAGAGTTTTAACCCCGATGTCTTGGACTTCGGACCTATTGTCTTCATAACATTTAAGGGCTATTGTGCTGATGACAAAAAAAGCAAGGTTTTTTGACATATAAAGCGACTACCAGCGAAATTCGCTTTAATCGCAACGAAACGAAAAACAAAATAAACAAACAAAACAGAAAAGCAAATGGCGGAATTTCAAAATGGAAACAAATTTTGAATAATTTATTAATTTATTTGTAGAAATCAGATCCAAATACATCGCTAATAAATCTAACTTTATATATGTATCTAAATAAAAAAATAAATAATTATAAATTGTAGAACATCTAAAACTTTTAAAAAAAATTGAACAATAATATTTCAATATCAGATTTCAGAATAATTGTTTTGTTTTTATTTTTGATGTTTAAAAAGGTTGTCAGAATTGTCAAATCCAACTACCAGCGAAAAAAATAGAAAATAAAGCCTTATTTCGACGACAACGAAAATGTGGTTGAGCGATTGTAGTTGGAATTGTGAGCATATACATAAGAGCGTATGTATTTTAATTTTTGCGTCCGTAGTTGCGCGTGTGTTTACCGCTTTACCGTACCACAGACCGAAAAATTCATTTTTAAATATTTGACAACCCCCTGATTGAATGCCGTAAAATATACAATTGTATATTATAGGCCCTATATACTATTAAATCTGTTCAGAAATTTGTTTCGAAACTAATTTCTCTATTCACCACACACTATTAAATTTTTGTTTAAACAAACAGTAATTTCACTATTTCTATATTTAGGTCAAGACAAGATATATTTAAAAAATATGGCGGATAAAATTATCGCATTGATATCAATTGTAGAAATTAAAAAAAAAAAAATGATATAAAAGTGGGAACATATGAAAATTATAAGCTACTTCTAACAAGAAAACATAAACAACTGATTTTATTTAAAATTAAAATTAAAAAAATTTTGATTTTGTAATCTATTTAAGAAATTGCTTCGAAACAGCCCCACATACGATTAAATTTCACAAATTTCGAAACAAATTTTTAAACAGCTAGAATGCTAAAAGATCTTATAACCTTTTAACTTTAAAAATAAGACTTTTTAAGAAAAAGCTATTCTGCATAAAAGATTTGTAGTGATTTCAAAAATATTTTATTTTAAAATGTTTTAAGATTCACCTCAAATAAAAAACATGAAATTTACTGACACAAATTGTGTCCCACATAACAAATTCTTTTATACATACTTTACATAAAGCATACATAGGGATACATACTTTCAATAAAGCATCACTTTACGTTTCCACTTGTATTTACTACGATGATGTTTTTTTTTTTATCTATAGCGCTCGTAACGCATTTCGTATCTTCGTATTTCGTAAATTTACGAATGTCAATTTTGCGTGAAGAGTAAATTTGTAAATTTTGTATTTTTCATTTCGTAAATTCGTAATAACAGCTGACTCCATGCTTCTAGAAAACATTTCAAAAGTAAATACAAATGTTTATTTTAATTTATTTTTTATTTTTCTTTTTATAAAAATTCCACTTACACATTTAAATTTAAATTTATTTTTAATTTTGCATGTTTAAGTTTGTTAAGAAAAAATTAACTTGATTAATATTTTGTTGATAATTTGTATTTGTTTTTGTTTATTATTTATATTTGACATTAACTGTCAACAATACGAAGATACGAAATGAAAATTAAATAGCTCAGAGGCTTCTTATTTTTCTTTCGTAAATTTACGATTTCATATTTTATCATTCGTTCACGTTATAAAAGAACCAAAATAATACGAATCGTTTACGAAATTGCGTGACGGGCACTTATGTTTGTACAAGAATTCCATTCATTTCTAAACAAAAATGATTGAAACAAGAATGAATACAACGAATACACAAAATTTTTATTTGGTATTATCAATATTACATGTACATCTGCGGATGATCTTTCAACAAAAACTTGTTTGTTGAATTCCTTTTTTTTCGTGAACACAGAAAATCCCCTCCACAAAATGTGTTAGAGAAGTGAAAGTAGTTAACTGCATTTTGCTTTATACCTAGAAAGTCATATTTTTAAAAGAACCACACGAACATTATTGCTTACCGCTTCAATTCAAATTCAACATTAATACTATACAATATTTTTCGATTCCTAAATAGTCTTGTAAGTCTTTCAAGATCATTATTAGGTGGAGATATTATCAATACCGTGTTATTAATTCTGAACTTCCTTAAAAACTTGGATATTTTTTCTTCTTAACAAATACTAATTGCTTATAAGTTATATAATAAATAAGTTATATAAAAAATAACCTAAAATTTTTTTAGGTTATTTTTGCCTTATAACCAGTGCTGCTGTTCCATATTTTGTCAGGGGAGTAATTTTAGAATTTTGAGAGGAGTACCAGAGGAGTACCACATAAAATTTTTTTTTATTATAAATAAAACAACTTAAATTTTGTGTAGTTTGAAAGTTTATTCAAATTTTTATTTTAAATAAAAAAACATGTAAATAAATATTTCCTGTCAATACATATTAAAACAAAATAACATTAAATTCAGAATTTTTCAATATAAAATTAAAAAATATATATTTTAGTATACAATTTATTAGAAAATTAAACGTTAGTATCAAATCAAATTTTAAACAAGCACAGAAAGTATTTTTTTTTTCTTTTATATACGCAGGCTGGTGGGAATCTTCAAAAGACACAATGAGTCCGTAGCTTGACATTGTGTATGGGATTCTTACCCACTAAACCACACCCTTCCTATATTGCGATCTAGTCCTACAGGACTAATGAGCAATTTTTTCTTGGTTTTATTTTATTTTTCAATGTAGACTACATCCAGCGATGTCTATCTAACTTTTCCTTTGGCGTATTCATCCATAACGTTGAAGACCCATCGTATCAGCGACGAAAAGCCAACCAGCTCTCCGAACGAATTTATAATTATGGAAGACTTGTGAAAAACCTCGTTTCGTTGGAAGTCAACATAACGAAATTCTTCACAAATCCCGTAAAAACAAATCTATCTAAGCGTGGGAGCGGGTCAACCTCTGATCACCAGCGCGACGAGTCCTCAAGAATGTGGGTGATTATTGCTGCACTAACTCAAAAGGTTTTACTCTTTTGAGTTGTCTGGCTATATTTCTATTATCCAGGAGCTCGACTACCTCCACATTAACATGGTGTTGAAGCCTTTTTCGTGACTTCTTGCAAATTTCTGTATTTCCTTATCGACAGATTCTATTTGTAAATCTCAATGTAGGTCATAATTTCTTATGAACCAGGGCGCGTTCACAATGTTTCTTCGGACCTTATTCTGGAACCTCTGAATATATAATATCTCTATTACTTTTTTTGCTGCATCCCCATAGCTGGATGCCATATGACCATACTGGTTTCAGTATTTGTTTATAAAGCAGAAGTTTGTTTTGTATTGTTAAGGTAGAATTCTTACCTATGAGCCAGTTCATTTTTCTATAGCGGATTTGTAATTCTTCTTTCTTGTTTTTGATGTGAGCTTTCCAGCGAAGTTTCGCATCTAACGTCATACCAAGATATTTGGCAGTATTTGAATGAGGTATTTCTTGACCATTTATATATACTGGTTTATGGTAAATTTTTTTATTTGTATAATCTTGGATTTTTGTTATAGCTCTCTGCAGCTTTTCTGTGGATTCTTTATTATTTTCTGCAACAGTCAGAATCGCTGTATCACCTGCAAACGTCGCAATAATATTATTTTCTAGTGCAGGAAAATCACAAGTGTACAGCAGGTACAGTACCGGACCAAGTACACTTCCTTGAGGAACCCCGGCATTAATTTCTTTAAGATCGGAATATGCTCCTTCCTGTTTTATGTAGAAGTATCTCTCTGATAGGAAGCTTGCTATGATTTCCGAATGTTCCTTTGTAAGGATTGTTTTACAATTCAATCCCTTATCGAATGCCTGAGCCACATCCAAAAAGATTGCTGAACAGATCTTCTTCTCCTCTAGAGCTTTTTCAATAGTGTTTGTTATTCCGTGTACCTGGTCTATTGTAGCATGTTTTTCTCTAAAACCGAATTGGTGATCCGGTATTATATTCTTTCTTTCAATAATAGGTTTCAGTCCTCTTAGATAAATTTTTTCGAACAGTTTTGACATTATAGGCAGCATTGAAATTGGTCTATAGGATGATACTTCATTCGGTGGTTTTCCAGCGGTGGTTTTCCACAACTTCGGCACATATTTCAGTCTAAATGCAGCATTTATAAGATTCGTTATCTTATTTATTGCCTTTTCTGGTAGTTGCTTTAGAATCTGCCCCGTTATCAAATCATATCCCGCAGGTTTTTTAGAATTAGTATTGTTTATTTCTTTTTTCACTTCCGCTGGAGTTGTTAATGCGATTTCTTCTTCTTCCTGAACTGATTATATATTTAGATTTTCACCTTCTTCTCTGTCGTGTGTTTGAAATATGTTTCCTAAGTGTTCAACAAATAATTTAGCCTTTTATTTATTATCTCTGGCCCTATTTCCGTCCAGTTTCTTAATTGGAGGAATTTGTTCAATAGGTCTTTTCAGATTTTTAGCTGTCTTCCAAAGAGAGTAATCAGTGCTTTTATCATTTGTTAATTTTTCTAAATATATATTAATCGATTTGTTTTTCACTTTCTTAATTATTCTTTTTAGTTGTTGCGTGAGATTATTTAGCCTAGTTTTATCTTGTGGAGCTCTAGTTTGATGCCATTTTTTCCTTACTCTGCGTTTTGTTGCAATTAGTTCTAAGATTTCTGGTGAATATTTATTTTCTTTTAGTCTTTGTTTTAATACTGGATTATTTTCCCACACTGTTAGTTGGATATCTTTAATGTATTTCTCCACCTCTGAATCCAATTGTTCTTTGTATTGCGACGGATTTTTCTTTCCAGACATACTTTGAAGCTTTCCCAGTCAGTGTATTTATTGGCCAGAACCGGATTCCTCTTCTTTTGAATAGCGTCTTCACTTACAGTTAGTAGTATTGGAGAGTGGTCAGAGTTTATTTCCTGCCTATTTTCTATCTGTATGAAATTATTCGAAATGTTTTCAATTATAAAAAAATCTATTAAATTATTATTATATTTTATTTAGATCTGTAGGCCAATATGTAGGGTTTCCTGTTGATATTATTTCACAGCCAAATTCGCTTGTTGCCTGGAACAATTCCCTGCCTTCAGTTGTTGTTAACCGTGATCCCCAGTTCGTATTTTTGGCATTAAAATCACCCCCTATAATAAACTTTTTTCTTAGTTTCTTAAAAAGTTCTAAATAATGATGGTTCTTTAAAGAGTACTTAGGTGGACAATATATGCTTGCTACTACAATAAAGTAATTCTTACATTTTACGTTTACGGCAATAGCTTGTATTTCTTTTGTCTCAAATTTAGCTTCTTCAAAATGTTGTATATTTTGTTTTATCTAATCACTGGACTTCCCGCTCTAGCAGAGTTACTCGGATGTATGCTATGGTAAACTTTATAACCACGAAAGTTAATATGTGTTTGTTTGGTAAAGTGTTTTTCTGCTATAAGACAAATATCTATATTATTTATGTCAAGGACTGCTTGTAGCTCTTGTTGGTGTTGTTGCAGTCCTTTGGCATTCCATGAAAGAATTTTCAATTTATTTAAAATCTTTTCGGTTTCGAAGCAGATTTTTGGTACTGCCCCCTAGCGTTCCTATTCTACAATCCATATCGACCATAGAGCTTATTATTTTGGTAACTTTAGAGAATATAAGCAAGATGCTTTGTTTTAAATTATTTTCCTGCTCGTTATTATGAACATTTCTTTTCCCCGTAAGAACTTTTGCATAAGTTTTACTGTTTGTATTTATTTGGAAATCTGGTTTAACTTGCGACGTTTGCAGATAATTTGTTGTTTTTTTTTTAGCGTATTGTGTAATATTTATATTCTGTTTTTGTGGATTAATGTGCATATTTTTAAATTTAATTTTTTGCATTTCTTTTGCGATCACGGTACCTCTATAATTAGCTGGATGTTGATCTCCGCAATGTACACATTTTGGTGGTTCATTTTTAGGTTTTGAACATTCTCTCGTATGGTGTCTACCTGCACATTTCACACATCTTGGGATTTTCCACAGTATTTTTGTGTGTGTTATTTTTTCTTAATGGCTCAATATCCACCACACATTTTAAAATATTTTTAATCTTGTAAATTCTGTTAATATCTTCTTCAGCTTGGAAAGTTAACATAAACATGTTTAATGGTACTTTATTTTTCCAGCTTCATTTGTTCGTAGCTTAGATTATTTTCTATTCTCTGTGTACAAGATCCTTAATTTACACGAGTGCGGCAGGTTTTTCAGTGAATCATTTAACTTCCTTTTTTATCCACTCCACTCTTATCCACTGTTTTACTCTTTGGCTAACTCTTGCTCATCTGTAGATGCTCAGATAGTAGTTCTAGATGCTCAACATCCACCACTAGTTTTATTTTCTACTTTTTAGGGGGCTAGTTTGGTTTCGATAAAACTTAATATAAATATAAAATTTAAAAAATAAACATTATGAAATTTTATTTCTAAAATAATATAAGTGCTTCATTTAGAAACTTAGTCAAAAACTAAATACAAAAAAATGTATAAATAATAAACAAACAAAAAATAAAACTAATAAAAAATATGGCCAGTTTATCCACCAATTCTCCTGACACAGGTAATATAAAAAAACCAAGAACCCGATCAAACAAAAGTGATGACAAATTGTGTGTAGACTTTGCAATTTATCTGCAAACAACGAAAATTCTTCTATAAAATGTACGGATTGTGAATACACATTTCATTTAAATTGTGCTGATGTTTCAGAAAATTTTTATAAGGAATACTACATTCTGCGCCATCAACCTTGGTACTGCCATTTCTGTTTTGCCAAATATTGCGACATTTACAAAAATTTCAATTCAATTGTTGATGACGTAAAAAATAATCTAATAAAAACAGTTGATTCCATGAAAAAAAAATTTAGATACTAAAATAGATCAAATTAGAGTCTCAATTAGTTCAACACGTCAAGAATTAAACACAACTGCGACTGAAATTGACTGCGAGTGCGAAGATCGAAAAACAGAAATAACAAAATTACGTTCTGACCTAGAGGAAGTTGTTAATTGGAAATGCCAGCAATTAGAAAAAGACATTAAGCAATTATCTTCAAAACCATCCGTACCTACGCAACAGCTAAAAGATTCACATCCAACTTTAGATTAAAATTATTGGCTTACCAGCCCTAGAAAATGAAAATCTGAATTCAACCGTGAATAAAATTGCAGATTACCTTAATGTAAATTTTAACTACGACTTTATAGACAAAGTTTATCGAATCAAATCAAAGTCTTCAACTGACCATCGCATATCGGAAAGCAAAAATACAAAAATTTTACTTGATTTAATTTCAACTTGATATTAAACCTGTCCCAATCTTGATAAAATTCAAGTTTGAAGGCGACAAAGATAAGCTATTCAAATCATATCTAGACTCTATCTCCAAGAAAACTAACAAAACTAGTCTATGTGGTACCGTTCTAGGGTTTAATTCTTCAGATAGGATTTATATTTTTGAACATCTACCGACAGTAATCAGTAAAGTACAACAAAAAGTATATTTATTAAAAAAAAATAAAATTATTGATAAAATGGCAGTAAACACATCGTATGTATCAATTTTATACAAGGGAAACTGGCACAGAGTTAGTGACGAGCAGCAACTTAAAAATGTTATCGATTTACCGGAAGAAGTTTCTACACGCAGCGATAAACAAAATTAAAAATTATCCATAACTTGTACAACTGTTAACAATTCATACAAACTTTTGCACTTTCTTAATTTTGCTTAAATTAATTTTTCTTATATTAATCAAATTTTTGCACTTTTCTTTAATTAATTACTCAATTTTTTTTTTTGTTATAAATATAGTAATATATAATCATCTAATTCATCTACAATTAGAATCATATTATATTCTTAGTACATAAGCTTTCACTTATTGTTTCTAGCTTTTTTCATATTTTGTTTTATATATTTTTTTATTTTTTTTTTTATTTTTTTTTTATTTTTTTTTGATTTATAATGGAAAATAGTTTCAAGTCTGAGAGCATAAAAAATTTTAACTCACTAATGAAAGTTGTTAAAATAGATAACAAATTCAGGATTCACCATCTTAATGTCCAAAGAATTTGCAACCTAGAAAAATTCGATAATTTCCTTCTCTACCTAGAAAGTTTGTCAGTTCGCCCATCAATCGTATCTATTTGTGAAACATGGTTCGTAAAAGGTGAAAATCAACTTTATAATATTCCAGGCTATACTTCTGTATTCAACAGCAGAGATGAGCGTTCTGCAGGGATAGTTATTTATGTTGACAATTCTATTACTTTTAAAGTTGAGGCTCAAGATAATGGTGTTGTATCATTTATTCATTTGAAGCTAGAAAATATATGTTCTGAAACACCCAAACTGTACTTAACAAGCATAATATGCCTGATAAGCAAAACTATCCTATCCTGTTTGAAACTCTAGAAAACTTAATACAACAAATCGATTCGAAACTGCATATAGTATTTGGTGACATGAATATTGACGTTGGTATCGAAAATTCCCTCTCTCTGAAGTATTCTTTCTTACTAAAATTCTACAACTATAGAATAACTAACTCAAATATCACACGTCCTCAAAGTGGAACTACGATAGATCATGTTATTTATAATCAAGAAAATGTGTTAATCTTTACTATTGCAAATCAAATTAGTAATCATAATAGCTTTCTTTGATTTTAATATGGTTAAAAAAGAAAACACGTATTCAATAAAAACAATTATCGACTGTGAAAAGGTAAATGCTGAACTATTGAACATATTCAGCAGCATGTACTGGACTTCGTTAACAAATCCTAGAGATTTGTATAGCTATATCAGTTCCATATAAGAACTACTGTAGAAAAATACTCTACAAATAAGTATACTAAAAAAGTCTTAAAAAGAAACCATTGTCCATGGATCATATCAGAAATTGTTAAAGCTAGTGAAAATAAAAAGAAACTACTGATGAAACTAAAAAAAAATCAAAACAATCTACACCTAAAACAAAAAATAGCATCAATGGAAAAGACAATTCTAAATATAAAAAAATCTACGAAAAGGAAGTATTTCGAGAGGCGATTCAAAGTCAGTTCTAGTGCCAAAGACACATGCTCTGCGCTAAACAAAATTCTAGGCCGGAACAAATCTGATGTGGTTTTAAATAGGCTTGCAAATAATCAAAATGGTGTAGCTACTAAATCAAATGAAATAGCAAATATCTTAAACAACTTCCTTGTAAATGTGGGAAATGATCTTGCCTCCAAAATAACCACCTCAGTGGGACCAAGCGCAACAAGAAGAAGAACACCAAGAAACTCAATATTCTTATCACCTACAAACCATTTTGAAATATATACCTTGCTTAATAATCTTGACACAAAGAAAAGCACGGGACATGATCAAATATCTGCATTAACCCTAAAAAAATGTTCTGCAGTGTTATGTCATGTATTGGCTTTCTGCGTCAACCTATGTCTCGAAAGTGGTTTATAACCTGAACAGCTAAAAACAGCCAAAGTACTACCGAGCCATAAAGGAGGGAGTAAAGAGTTATGTAATAATTATCGACCAATTTCTATACTTCCCGTCCTGAACAACATTTTTGAAAAGATAATTTACTCACGACTCTTACCTTTCTTAAGAAACACAATTTCTTATCTGTTTGTCAGTATGGTTTTCGCAGTGGCTCGAATACTACTGTAGCTGTCACCGAATTGTTAGATTTCATTTACAGAAAACTTGATAATCAATCTAGTAATATTGTTTCGGGCCTCTTTCTGGATCTATCTAAAGCTTTTGACTGTGTAAATCATTGAATTCTACTAAACAAACTTGATAAGGCTGGTATAAGAGGAGTAGCCTTAAAACTTCTTGCTAACTATCTTAATGGTAGAAATCAATATGTCTATGTTAATAAAACCCAAAGCTTGTTGGAGGATATTAGTATTGGGGTTTTGCAGGGTAGCGTTTTAGGCCCCTTGCTTTTTTTGATCTATATAAATGACATCGATGAACTTGATCTCGCAGGGAAGCTGTTCTTATATGCTGATGATAGTGCACTCTTTTATAATTCTGCCGACTCCCAACTTAACGCAATTAACATGAACCATGATCTGGAAAAATTACATAATTATTTTTGATGTAACAAATTAACTCTAAATGCGACCAAAACAAAATATATACATTTTCATTCACCTCAAAAAATTGTCAATAATAATATACCTATAGTAATACAAAACATAGTGATTGAAAGGACTTATAATATAAAATATCTAGGAGTTTTTCTTGACGCTAACTTGAGTTGGCGTAATCATGTCGACAATGTATGTTCCAAAATTTCATTGGCTATCGGAATTCTTTTCCGAACGCGAACTTTTTTGCCAATTAATGTTCGTTATTAATTTATTATAGCTTGATTCATAGTCATATAACTTATTTAATTTCTGCTTGGGGATCAACCTATGACTTCTCAATCTTCTGACTTCTAAAACCGATTCAAGTTTTACAAAACCGCGCATTAAAACTGGTCTTTAATCTTCCAATGAGATATGCCACCAATATGTACATCTAGTAATCTCAAACCAGATACATCATACTCTTGACTTTAATTACCCATCTCATCACCATGTTTTGAGGAGTAGAGGAAATCTAAGTACACAAGTGTTGAATACTGAATTCGGAAAACGAAAAATTACCTATATTGGTTCTATTATATATAATTCAATTGAAAGATCGATAAAAAATATTCAGTCTTTGAATTCTTTCAAACAAAATATAAGAAGATGATTTTTACAGACAAACAAATTGAAATCCTTTCTTTTTTAAGTTAATTGTTATATTTTCCTTTTTAAACATCTAGAAGTCGCAGTCATAGGTCGCAAAGCACTGATGAAGGAAGTAAGTTGCTTCCGAAATATCGATATTTGCAAAATAAATACAAATGATTAGTGAAAGGAAACTCGACTTTTATTCCATAAATCTAAACATATCACTAAAAAAAAAATCTGATTATCAAAAACAATTAGTTTAGTCTAGTTCCTTCAAGGACTTTAGTCACTGGAACAGACAATAATTAAATTACATACATATAAGTGCATTTTAACATATTATTGTAATAAGAAATTTGATGTAATTTCATTGGTTAGTTATAATAAATGAAATTGAAATTGAAAAATACTATTTTCTTATACTATTTTCGGAAATTGATAATTGTGGAACTTGTGTAGCTTGTGGTTTCTGCATCTTTATATTGGTGATTTCACTTTTAAGTTCCTGTATTTGTTTTTCCATATTACTTATCAACTTTTTTAGTTGTGTTGTTTCATTGACTTTCTGTCATTTGTTATACACGGCACTTTCTTTCATCTGATCTCCAAGTGGTGGTGATCTATTAATTTTTCCGCTCTCTTAAACGGATCCGCTATATTATTTCGCACCACTGGCGACTCCTCTGACCTCCTTTTGAGGTCAGCAAAGCCCTCGCCAACAGCCGACGCAGGGTTAGAAATTTGAGTAGAAATTAAAAATTAAACCTTAAATTAAATTCTAATTCAATTTTAAAAAATTTTAATAATGCATTCAGCTTCATTCATTTAAATAAAGATTCCTATAAATTAAATATTGCTTCTTAATTCATTACATAACAGCCTTTTTACATTAAAATTAAATAAAATTTAGTATTCAATTTATTAGAAAATAAAACGTTAGTATCAAATCAAATTTTAAAACAACAACCAGAATGAAATATTACAAGCATATTTTAAAAGTATCACAGCAACTGAAGGTACTACAACCAGACATATATACCTTGACAAAAAAAAAAATCGAAAAAGCAAATGAATAACATTTATCAATATTTATGATAGTTTTTTGGCAAATTTTGAGAAGGTAGCCAAGAAGAGGCATCGTTTGCTGATAATAATTCTTTGGCAGTCATTAAAGCAGCTACAGTTTTGGTTTCTAAACAGTTTATTTTTTAATTTTTTATTAAATTTACCTGTGAGAAAATTCTTTCAACAGTAGCACTACTGTGTGGCAAACATAGTAACGACCTTATAAGTTGTGTTACTTGTGCAAACATTTGTTCTCTTAATCCATTTTTCATTTCAAAAATTTTATTCCAAAAACATTCTAAATCATCTGTTTTCAAATTTGGTAGCATAGCTAAGGTTCTATATTCATCATCTAATACATTCGAATCTTAACTTTCAGTTAAATTAGGAAATAAACTAATGAAGGGTACTAACGTGGGAGCTAAATTATTGGGATCAAGACCTTGCAACCCAATTAATACTTTATAATTAAAGTTAATTCGTTTAAAAATTTCTTCACACAATTTTTCGTAGCAAGACAAACAATGTTTTCTGACATTTAAAATACCATCATTAGAAAGACAACCGCTTTGAATGAGTAATTCCGACTTTGCTCCAAGGTAAACGTTATTTATATTCTTTAAGGCCATTCTTCAATGCTGGCTTTAACTTGTAACTTTAACTTTGAAAAAGTTTGACGTCAGCGTTTTTATTAATTCAATCTCCAATGCTGGCGTTAACTTATAACTTCAATTGTTGGTGTCAGTGAATTTATGACAATTGAATTTTAGAATTTATATATTGTTTGATTTTCAATTTGAAAAAAAAATAAACAAAATAAAATAATGGATATGGATTATGGATAATCAAGAATTGAAAAGAAAAAAAAACACAGATACTTTCCGTTTACGAAATATTCTGATGAATTACTTATATCATAGAAAAAGTAGTATAATAGAAGTCCAGCGTAGAACAAATTTTTCTGCCAATTTTTTTCAATAGCCTTCCTCGCCATTCTCTTGCTTTTTATTTATTCTCTCGATACTAATTATATTATTAAACAAAATTTCTTACTATAAACTGTTATTTTATTATAAAAGTAAAAACAAAAAATAATATTTTTTATTAGAAATCAATTAATAATGAGAATATCTTTTTAAAGTTTCATTTTTTGTTATTATTGTGTTTGTGTAATTTGAAATTTTTTTCAATTAATATCTACCAAAATTTCAAATATGGTTATTATTTTTATCGAGTAGCCTAAGCCTTTTAAGAAAACAAATATTTTATTTTTCTCAATCCATGTAATGTTATAAAATAAGTTTATAAATGTTGAAATGTTGAATTGTACATATGTATGTATATTTATAATTATATAATTTTATAATGTTTGAAAATCAAAAATATATTTTTTTTACTTATTTTCTTTTTTGATTGAATAATTTTAAAAAATATAAAATTTAAAAAAATTCAAATAATAGTGCACATTTATTCATGGATATATGTACATACATATTACATTATAGGGATGTATGTATAAATTTACAAATAGAGCCACATTTTGTTTTTAAAATTTGAATTTTTTTGAAAAGTATTCAATGTTTTCTATATGTATGCATATGTACATATGTATTGAAATTATAACAGAGTTTAAAAATTTTTTTAAAACTAATTGTTAATTTTGATAAACTCATAAATAAAATATTTTAACGGTAAATTACGGTAACGCTTATTACGGAATATTCTTAGAAATGCACATTTTTACTGTGGTTTTTTCCAAATTTAGAATTTTCTACGTTTGTTATTATTTTCATAACGAGAATTTAACAATAATGTCCAAATGCTTGTCATGATCTGCTACACGATTTGAAAATATATTGTTGTTGTATAAAAAATGCATGCTCGTAATATTTCCAACTTGTTGTGCAGATGGATTCAGAACTTTTAATTTTATAAGACAATCTAACATTTCCTCTACGAAAATTTTTGATAGTTATTTTAGTATAAATATTTGAGGAATTTTAATATTTAATTAAATTGAATTAAATTAACCAACAGTTGGGATTATCTTATTACTCATTATATCAAAAAAATTAAAATTACAATTATTTGTTGTGTTCATAACTGCATTTACATATTTACCTACTATGACTAAATAATTGAAGAGCAAAAATAGGTGGGAAATGGCCATTTTTTGAAAAGTTCTGGGATTGATATGAATTATGAGTATTTTTAGTTTTTATAAAAACTTGTTTTCCACAGTAAAATTTTTTGAAAACTTGTTGTTAGAGTAAAATTTTGGTATAACAGTGAAAATAGTCGAAGTCTGCAAGTAGTAGACGAAATACGCGTATCTGTATGATAAACATATCAGTAAAATTAAAAGGAAAATATTCGAGTATTTTTAATTTTCGGCAATATTTTTGTTAATACATACATACTTTTAATAAATCAATTGACTTATTATACTCAACAAATTTTTTAAATCTTTCTTTAAGTTGTACTTTGTGACGTATTAACAAAGTTCTTAAAAACTACCCTGTCTAGATTGTTCTTTAAATTTAACAAAAATTCATACAAATCAATAAAATTTTAGGTCGAGAAAGTTTTTTCAAAATAAACCATCTTTCGAGAAAGTTTTTTCCACCAACAAAATTAATCTTTGGTGCCTTCAGATCAATATTAAGAAACAATTAAAATTAAAGAAAAAATTTTTAAAATTTGCCTATAGTCGAGATATATGTATATGTAATATGTATGTACATATATCTATATATCAGACATCATCACGTGAATGAATGTGCACTATTATTTGAATTTTTTTAAATTTTATATTTTTTAAAATTATTCAATAAAAACAAAAAATAAGTAAAAAAAATATATTTTTGATTTTCAAACATTATAAAATTATATTATAATTATAAATATACATACATATGTACAATTCAACCTTTCAACATTTATAAAATTATTTTATAACATTACATGGATTGAGAAAAATAAAATATTTGTTTTCTTAAAAGGCTTAGGCTACTCGATAAAAATAATAACCATATTTGAAATTTTGGTAGATATTAATTGAAAAAAATTTCAAATTACACAAACACAATAATAACAAAAAATGAAAATTTAAAAAGATATTCTTATTATTAATTGATTTCTAATAAAAAATATTATTTTTTGTTTTTGCTTTTATAATAAAATAACAGTTTACAGTAAGAAATTTTGTTTAATAAATTATAATTACAGTATCGAGAGAATAAATAAAAAGCAAGAGAGTGGCGAGGCAGGCTATTGAAAAAAATTGTTCTACGCTGGACTTCTATTATACTACTTTTTCTATGCTTATATTATATTGATTTTATAAATTAATTTTATAATTGAAATATTTTGTACTTTTATTATAATATCACAAATTTATATTATTTCTGTATAACCACTCTACTAATTACTTTTAATGATAAATTAAAATAAAACCATAACATTAAAATAAAAAATTTATTTTTTGATTTAAAAAAAATAGCTATATAAATTTCATTTGATTTAAAAAAAGTATAAAATTCATTTGATTTAAAACTAAATTAAAAATTATTGCAATCATGTTCTTTTTTCTTAAAAAAAAAATTATTTTTTTTTGTTTACGTCTTTACAAAAAACAAGCAAAATAATTAAAACAACCCAAAAAAGAAATGTCAATTCAATCAAACTGTCAAATAGTTCAGCGTTCAGCTTTGAGCATTGCTCGACTTTAACTTTAAAAAAGTTTCACGCTTACCGTCGACGCTCACATTGGAGAAGGTTACATTAGTTTCCATATGTTCAAACTTTTTGAAAGTCAAAGTTACAAGTCGACGCCAGCATTGGAGAATGGCCTTTAGACAATCGGAGTTTTCGCTTGATTTGTTGTCAAAATTTTAGTGTATTCTCAAGTACACTAGATATCGCAAAATTAAATTTATTAAATTTAGTGCGATTTGACAGATTTAGTGCGAGAGGTTCGGAAACGCCCTTAGAATCTCTTTTATAAACTGCTCTAATAAACAATTTTTTCCAAAAATCCGGAAAGATTTCTTGACAATGTGAAAGTTCAAATAAAATTGATAAAGAAGTGCAGAGAGATTCAGAACACTTTTTTAAAATAATTTCTGGTACATTATCTGGTCAGGAAATGAATCATCGTTAAGTTTTTCCAAATACTTTTTCAGTTTACTCGGTTCAAAATCTATCGTTGTGAGCGGGATTCTAGGAAAATTTTCTAAATCATGAAAATTGTTCATATTTAATATATAAAGGTTATTTAAGTAGGAGCTTGAAAAAGATCTTTAAAAAGGTTCGCGATTGCTTCTGAATTATTAGAAGTTATGTTTTCGTAAGCCATAATATTTGAAAATTGATCCGATTTGCGTTTTGAGTTGACAAACTTCCAGAATAATTTATGATTCTTTTATATTCAAATGCCGTGTCGTTAAGGTAATTTGTATAATTAGTGGTTAAAAGGGATTTATAAGAATTAAAGAGAATTACGAATTGATGATATGTATTTTCATTTTTGTTTTTTAAATATTTTGAATATGCCTTATTTTTCTTGTTCCTTAATAACTTTAATTCCCAATAAATATAACCTCGAACATCACTTATGGTGGATTTCCTCTTCATGGACGAACGTCAGGAAAATTTTATTTTACACTATAATTGAAACAAAAATACCATTAAAGAAAACTTTGTGATTTGCTCTCAATGCGCGAAGGACTGACATTTAATATGTAGTCAAAAAAGGTTGAAGTAATAATGGATAATAACATTGTAATATTTGAAAAAAATAAAATATAGGGCTTTGCTTTTATCTTAAAATATAAATAATTTGTTAGAAACAAAATAATCTTATACTAAAAAACAAAAAAATTACACTTCATATCTTTTTCTTAAAAAACATCATTCATAAATCGAGATAAAAAATAAATATTTATCAAATAATTATATATCTATCCTTTTCTTTTTTTTCGTCCTTCAGCCAAAAGTTAAAAATATTTTAACTAAGAAATTGAATGAAGAAAATGCCCGGAGAGGATTTTTTGTGTATGTGTTGATGAAATAAAATTTTTTGATTGGTTAAAAAATTTGTCCGGACGTTCCTCCATTAAGACTAAATTCACCTTTAGTTGAACTGCGGCTTGGAATTAAAAACCGTTCTTTATCATCTGGAATCCATTTGATATTTGGAAGTCAAACTACAATTTCGTCGGATATATTCAATAGAGATAAAATAAAATCAATAGTACTAATAAAGTTTATATCATTTTCCAGAGGAGAATTAGGTGGTGTATAACGTTAGGGACGATAAAGTTTATTATGATTTTCCCGTGATCTTTGAAAATGGTTTACTTATTACTTTCAACGTGGCTGCGGTATGTTGCAAGATTCGCCATCAACTGTTTTTGCGATATTCCAGGGCCTTCATGAAACCTGATAAATTATTTTTTTTTAAGTCGTTAGGCTCTGCTGGCAAGCCTTATTGATGAATTAAGGTCTTTGCTAGTTTTGGTCTTCTCATCTATACAAACATGATTATTTTGGTTGTATAAGTAAGCCAAATATAACCTAACGTTGTCATAGATTCTAGGACACCTCAGTCGACCGAGAACATATTTGCCCTCCTCTTCTTCAACAGAAATTTGAGTTAATCTAACAATTGGGGGAATAAGTGGATTAACGAAATTGGGTGAGGAATTACTCGATGAAGATGGTTGAGTATTGGCAGGGATTAGAAGTTTGCTAGTCAAAAATTCACTGCCTGAATTATTTACAGGACTTGGTGGTACAGGGCGATCAATTTTTGAAGGAGTTGACTGATGCCCAATGGTCGCATCTATAAGATTTTCCCCTTTTTTGAAATTAGGATATCGAGAATCGTCCTTTTTACGCAAGCTCATATTTGTGCTAGTCAATGATGACATACGTGCCGATAAAATTAATGATGTAGATTTATTACCAAAGCTAACGTTTGGATTATTTAATGATGGAGTAGGTTTCGAGAAATTTAAAGAATGAGATTCATGAGTAGGTGTAGTGTAAATTTCGGTAGGAATTAAATGTTTTCTGTGAAAATAAACATTGCAATTAAGGTGTGATGGAATAGGTCGCGAAGGGTCATTTGAAGTGGAAATATGTGATCTATGTGTAGGATAATAGGTGTTAATTGAATTAGAATCTAAATTACGAAATGATATGGGTACGCTTGGGCAAATAGCACGAAACTCTTACTTACAGAAGATGAACTAGTTGGCTCGTTGTTAATAGATGATTTAATTATTTTGGGTGTTGTTTTATTATTTTGTGTAGTGAGAGGTTTATATTTCAGTGTAGTGGATTTATTAATGTGTTTTTGGTTTTTGTTATTGACTGTATTTAAACTTTTTAATTGTCTTACTTTTCCAGTGGGAGATCATCATGTTCTTCCAAATAGAAGTATCATTCTTCTTTTGGAAGAAGAGCCATTCATATTTAATTGGCATAAGTAGCTGGAACGATTTGAATTTTTTTTGCTTGTTGTGTGAAATAATTTTGCAGCTACAACCTGTTATTTTAAATTGTTTTTTGAACAGGTTGCATATCCATGTTTCATCAGCATAATGTGGTGCTTCTTTTATAAAATAGACTGTCAAATGAGTAGAACTGTCAAAAGAGTAAAACAGGTTGTTGGTTTGGACCAAGTTGTTCCAAATTTGTGTATTTTAGGAGACAGGACTATTTTTGCATCTTGAAACGGCCTGGCTTACATTAATATGGTTAATAGCACCAACTGGGCGTTGATATGATCCAGTTGGAAAAAATTTACTACTACCAAAAATTTCAAATGAACCGGTAGATATTCCATTCAATAAACGGTATTGATCAAAACGAGAGAGCATTTCAGTTATTTTCATTGCTTTTATTTGAGGCATTTAAAAATTTTAGCAAAACAAACTTTTAGGCATTGTGAAAGGATTTGCATTGTCTATTAAATTTCTGTACAAATGTTTTTGAATACGACTAAAAAATAAATTATTAATAAAAATTATTTTCTCACTTCCCTTAATTTTATAGCAACTTATGAAAAACGGGATAGGTATGACATGTATTTACTTCTCCTAAGTTTCCTTCATTCAATTTCCAATTCAAATTACTAATTTAGTTTCCTTCATTCATTTTCCAATTTTACATTATCGGCTTTGGTTTAATTTTTTATTTCTAATTATTTACACTATTTTTTTAAAAAATTATTGTTTGAAATATTTTTGATGGCGTTGTATTTTCACTTTTTTATTATTAAAATATTTTTCATTTACTTTTAAGAACAAGCTGATCCAGAGATCCAGAGTTAAGTATAACTTAAAAGATTATTTAGGTTATTTATGCCTTATAACTTTTATTTCAGATTAACAAATGCAACATTGTCATATTGTCAACCTGGTATGCTACATTGTCAGTTACAGTGTCGTTGTCAGTAGTTTTCCCTGTCTTGGTCCTGCTAGAATTTTAATTTTTAGAGCAGTGAATAGTGTAGAGCTGACCATGAGTGAAGGTAGGTTGAAGGAGATAAATTCCGACTCTTTGAAATGTTTGAACTTGTGATTTATTGATTGACATTGCATATGCAAGACTTACTGGAAATTGATGTCTAATAAATTCTTATAAAATAATTTTCATTCTATATCTGATATTTTTTTTTATTTTATAGATAAAACAGTTAATTTTTTAAAGATTAACTTAAAACTTTGAGCAATTTTTATTTTTTTGTGGTTTGCTATTAATATTATTATTCTATACATTGTTTTCAGATACTATAAACATGTCAAATGTTAAAAATTTTCTTGACTTGACTATTCAGGTCCTCAAATTAAAAAAGATATACCTACAAAATTTTTGCACAAAAAAATTCGGAACAAAACAGATCAATTTAGAATTATTTTAAACAATCTACTCAGCAACGACGGACTTTTGGGCAAAAAAGTTAAATTAACGGAACACAACAAATTTTTTTACTCTTGATCGTTCTTGAACTGTTTATTGAATAAACCTAATATTTTGCTGAAATATTAACAATTTAGCGAATGAATATATTTTATTTTTTTATTGAGGTACTTTAAATTTTAGCTTTCTAAAGGTGGATTTCCTCTTAATAAACGAACGTCTGGACAAATCTTTTAACAAATCAAAAAATTTTATTTTACCAACACATACACAAAAAATCCTCTCCGGGCATTTTCTTCATCCAATTTCTTAGTTAAAATATTTTTAACTTTTGGCTGAAGGACGAAGTAAAAGAAAAGGATAGATATATAATTATTTGATAAATATTTATTGCTATCTCGATTTATGAATGAACGCATTCACATATAGAATTTCAAATGTTTTTTAATATAAGATTATTTTGTTTCTAACAAATTATTTATATTTTAAGATAAAAGCAAAGCGCTATATTTTATTTTTTTCGAATATTACAATGTTATTATCCATTATTACTCTTAACAAAATTTTAAATTTTTTTAATAAAAGTAATGTCAACATATTTTCAAACGTCAACCTTTTTTGACTACGGGTGTATTCGTTTATTCATTCTAAAGAAGGAATGGAAAGAATAGAATACTTGATGACATCTCGATAGAATATTCCAAACAAATAGAATAAACGAACAGAATAGAATAAAAAGAATAAACATCAGAAATTGTCATTGTTTATTTTTTATTTATTTATTAATTTTTGTGAACAATTTTTGAATTTGTGTAAATTAGTTAATATATAATAGTTAATATTAGTTAATATATAAGTTATAATAGTTATTATAACTATTATATAGACTCATTCCTTGAAAAAAAGAACAATAAAAACTTTTAAAAAATTTTATTTTCTGAATAATAAATACAACTATTCATAATGTTATATTTGTTTTCAATTAATTTAATTAAGTTTCAATTTTTTTAATTAACCAATATTTTCCATTTTTTAAATTGAAATAAAATATAGGTAATCAAATTGTTATTACTGTATAGAATGATAGAGTGAACTGTCATTCCGTAATTTTATTCTGTTTATTCCAACGCTGAGATGGAACAAAAAGAATACGTTCGGGATATACGGAATAAATAAAAAAATACAGAACAGAATATTTGGAATATTCCGAATGAATAAAAAAACGCTCTTTGACATACATATTCTGAATATTCCGAATATTCGGAATGAATAAACGAAAACAACCTACATAACAAATGTCAGTCCTTCGCGCATTGAGAGGAAATCATAAAATTCCCTTTAATATATTTATATAGGTATTTGTGTTTCAAATATAGTGTAAAATAAAATTGTCCGGACGTTCGTTCATGAAGAGGAAATCCCCCATAAGCAGCTCTAAAAAAATGCTAATGGAATTTTATGTTTAATATATGCTAAAGGAATTTTGACAATAGTCAAAAAATATTTGACACTTGACAGCAAACAATTAATAATTTGTGCAGCTCATATAAAATATAATTAAACACAAATATTAAAATTAATTTAATATAAATTAAAATACTATTATTAACAAATTCAAATACAGTTGATTGATTAATAGATAATAAAGTTCAGAAAACATTGTATTTATTAATAATAACGAGTTTAGTAAGTACAAAAACAAAAACAAACTAGGTAAAATACAATAGCCTAGCTGACCTAACTATGGATGATTTTAACGATTTTGACAATACATATGAATAGTTAGAATTAACTGTACAATCTTCAATGTAAGTAGATGCAGTAAAAGTTCTATAAAATAAAATAATTAATAAAATTTTAAACACAAATTATGTTGCTATGCCTCTTATTAGTTAGGTCCCAAATTAAGGACCGTTTTTTAACGTTTACGTCATACGTTAACGTCATACGTTTGTTATTTTTTTTCTTTTTAAATTTCCTTCGTCATGCAACTTCTCCTGACAACTTAGGTCATCAAGCATGAAATCTTTATGATATTCTTCAGCTTGGTAGTCATAATTATTTTCTACTTCATCTTCTTCCAGTGCTTCCATCATATAATATTCAGTCATATTTTATTATATTTTATGTGTTTTTCAAGTAACAATTATTTTTATTTTAAAAGAATACAAAATTTAAATATAAAACAACGGTTACTGTTTTTTTTTTAAAATTTTTGATAAATGTCATTATTTCTCTTGCATTTAATTAACTCAGCAATTAAATCGAAAAGAAATTTGAATTTAACGCCATCTGTCAGAAGATAGTTAAATGAAATTTTTTTTTAGCATTCCTTTCGAGCTGAGTACTGGCATAAAGGAAGTATAATATAGAGAAACTACGCGGAACAAAAACAATTTTTTCAATATTTCTTAAATTTCACTTTATCGTAGAACCCCAGAGAAAAACTATGTTTCATAGGCCAAAATACCCCAGAGCGTAAATTATAATATCTCTTATAAATTATAACATTTCTCTGGATTTTGTATATCGCATACGTATTCAATTATCTTGATAATAATATCGCAATTCCTTCTTTATAATTTATATACGTGTGTCGTGTGATATGTGTTTAAAAAAAAGAAAATAAGGTAGTAAAGACCTAGCGGTTAAAGGAATGCTTCCAAAATGCATGATAGAAGCATTCTTAGGAAGCAATCTACTGCTTCTCGCTCCATTCTTTTATTGCTTCTTTTTTCATACTGATGTCCGCAAAAAGAAGCAATACGTTGGGGTTTTACTTCGTAAAATTTTTTTGAAGCACTTGAGAACGCAAGTAGAAGGCATGGAAGGCATGGAAGGCATGCAGAAGGCATGCAGAAGCAATACTTGCGAAGGCATGCAGAAGCAATACTTGCGAAGGCATGCAGAAGCAATACTTGCGAAGGCATGCAGAAGCAATACTTGCGAAGGCATGCAGAAGGCATGCAAAATCAATGCTTGGGAAGGCATGAAGAAGGCATGCAGAAGCAATGATTGAGAAGGTATGCTGAAAAAATTAATAAGAAGACATGTAAACTTGTATGTTTAATTTTTTATTTAATAATATATTAATAAAATATTTTATCAACAATGTAATAAATAGTTTTTAAAAAATATATACCTATTGTTCAAAGTAAAAACATTATTGAACATAAATTTTACAAACTAATTTAACAATTCACATAAAATAAAAAAAACAAAAAACATAATACATATTTCTAAAAATTATCAAATTATTGATTTATATCGAAACTAATAATTTCTTTTAAGTTCTGCTAGACATTGTGTGTGGGATTCTTACCCATTAAACCACACCCTTCCTATATCGCGATCTAGTCCTACAGGACTAATGAGCAATTTTTTCTTGGCTTTATTTTATTTTTCAATGTACACTACATCCAGCGATGTCTATCTAACTTTCCTTTGGCGTATTCATCCATAACCTTGAAGACCCATCGCAACAGTGACGAAAAGCCAACCAACCAGCTCTCCAAACGAATTTATAATTATGTAAGACTTATGAAAAACCTCGTTTCGTTGGCAGTCAACATAACGAAATTTTTCACCAATCCCGTAAAAACAAATCTATCTAAACGTGGGAGCGGGTCAACCTCCGATCACCAGCGCGACGAGTCCTCAAGAGTGTGGGTGATTATTGCTGCACTAACTCAAAAGGTTTTACTCTTTTGAGTCGTCTGGCTATATTTCTATTATCCAGGAGCATTTTCGTGACTTCTTGCAAATTTCTGTATTTCCTTATCGACAGATTCTATTTGCAAATCTCTATGTAGGTCATAGTTTCTTATGAACCAGGGCGCGTTCACAATGTTTCTTCGGACTTTATTCTGGAACCTCTAAATAATATCTCTATTACTTTTTTTGCTGCATCTCCATAGCTGGATGCCATATGACCATACTGGTTTCAGTATTTGTTTATAGAGCAGAAGTTTGTTTTGTATTGTTAAGGTAGAATTCTTACCTATGAGCCAGTTCATTTTTCTATAGCGGATTTGTAGTTCTTCTTTTTTGTTTTTTATGTGAGCTTTCCAGCGAAGTTTCGCATCTAACGTCATACCAAGATATTTGGCAGTATTTGAATGGGGTATTTCTTAACGATTTATATATACTGGTTTATGGTCAAATTTTTAATTTGTGAAATCCACATGTACTGACTTAGCTTCATTTAATTTTAGCCTCCATCTTTTTGTATAATCTTGGATTTTTGTCATACCTCTCTGCAGCTTTTCGATGGATTCTTTATTATTTTCCCCAACAGCCAGAATCGCTGTATCATCTGCAAACGTCGCAATAATATTATTTTCTAGTGCAGGAAGGTAAAGCAGAGAAGGTACAGAAGTTACAAGTGTACAGCAGGTACAGTACCGAACCAAGTACACTTCCTTGAGGAACCCCGGCATTAATTCCTTTAAGATCGGAATATGCTCCTTCCTGTTTTATGTAGAAGTATCTCTCTGATAAGTAGCTTGCTATGATTTCCGAATGTTCTTTTGGAAAGGATTGTTTTCATTTTACAATTCAACCCCTTATGCCACACCTTATCGAATGCCTGAGCCACATCCAAAAAGATTGCTGAACAGACCTTCTTCTCCTCTAGAGCTTTTTCAATAGTGTTTGTAATTCTGTGTACCTGGTCTATTGTAGCATGTTTTTCTCTAAAACCGAATTGGTGATCCGGGATTATATTCTTTCTTTCAATAATAGGTTTCAATCTTCTTAGATAAATTTTTTCGAACAGTATTGACATTATAGGCAGCAGTGGAATTGGTCTATAGGATGATACTTCATTCGGTGGTTTTCCAGCTTTGGGTATCATGATGACTTCGGCGAGTTTCCACAATTTCGGCACATATTTCAGTCTAAATGCAGCATTTATAAGATTCGTTATCTTAATTATTGCCTTTTCTGGAAGTTTCTTTAGAATCTGCCCCGTTATCAAATCATATCCCGGAGCTTTTTTAGAATTAGTATTGTTTATTTCTTTTTTCACTTCGGCTGGGGTTGTTAATGCGATTTCTTCTTCTTCCTGAACTGACTCTATATTTAGATTTTCACCTTCTTCATCGTCGTTTGTTTGAAATATGTTTTCTAAGTGTTCCGCAAATAATTTAGCCTTTTCTTTATTATCTCTAGCCCAATTTCCGTCCAATGTCTTAATTAAAGGAATTTGTTCAATAGGTCTTTTCAGATTTTTAGCTGCCTTCCAAAGGTTTTAAAAAATTTATATTTATATAAATTTATTTTGTAAAAATTACATTTTACCATGAGTTTTTTGGTTGAATTTTATAACTCACAGAGGTCTTATTGACATATTGTAATAAGTTATAAAGTCAATCAAATTAAAAATTAGGATTTGTATAGGTAGTCTAACACTATAAATACCTAGACCTACTGATGAGTTCTAGTAGTGTTATGATGAACGAAACAATTCCTAAAAATAATTTTGTTTGTTTGTACAATGGTGATATAAAATATCTATGTATCAAGATTGAATATTAATTAATAAATCGAACTTGTTCTTTTTATTAAAAGTAAAATGATTTAAAGGTTTTAAAAAATTTATATTTATATAAATTTATTTTGTATTTTATTTCTATTAATGCTATCGAAGGCTTGCTTGTAGTCAATAAATAAAATGTGTAAGTCTTGACCAAATTCATAGCATTTTTCCATGTTTTGTTTTAATAAATATATTTGGTCAACAGTGGATCTTTGTTTACGAAAACCGCACTGATATTCGCCAAGCCTTTCTTCCGCATACGGTTCGATTTTTTCGTATACTATATTTGACAGTATTTTGTACGCTGTGTTTAGTAGCATAATCCCTCGATAATTATTACAGTTAGTTCTATATCCTTTCTTATGGATTGGCCTTAGTACACTTATACGCCATTTTTCTGGTATTGTTTCATTAAGCCATATTGCACATATTAATTTATAATTTATCACATAATAATTCACATTTAATATATTAGAAAAAATAAATAATTTATTAATTTATGTTTTCAATTACTTTAATGTACTTATCTTTTTTGTGCCATGCTGCAGTAAGTAAGTAATTTTGCACTCTATCGTAATTCATATATATTTATTCCTTGATTTCTTACTGCATAGTGCATAGTAGAGGTAGAGTATAGGTTATTATCATTATCTTATCATAATATATTAACAATGAACGTGAACAATTGAACATTATTTTTGAATGAACATCATTTTTAGTTATTCTGTTTCTATATTAAAATTTTTTAATTCTCATTTCTTTATGAATTTCCAATTTAAAGTAAGTTATTTTTGTTTGCATTAAAAATGTAACATTTTGGTTCCATGACAAAATTACATATGGACAAAATTTCATATTTAAAAAAATTAAATGTTTAAATTTTTATCAATTATATATTATAAAATTTAGAAGAAATTGTCAAAATCTTTAGTTGATTATTAATTCCTTTCAAAATATGATTTTGTTTTATATTTTTATAAGAATTGTTTTATATAAGAATTTGGGGGGTTATGCTGAAGTACGCCGAAATTACAAATTAAAAAAGCGCTGCAAACGAATAATATCTTTTATCGTTTTTAACAAAATGCAATGTGTAACAAAAAATTACTATTCAATTTTAATTTGTATATACATATGTAATTAAAAATTTATAAGTTTTACTTTTAATTTATGTACATATATGCGATATGTAATTATTAAAAAAATTATAACTTTTTACAAAATAAATAAAAAAACTTAAACTGTCAACGCCTTTTTTATTTGAAATAAAAAATGTATGAAATGTATTGAAATAAAAAAAAAATCTTCCAAAACATTTTATTTTGATTTCTGCACAGACTTTGGAGTCGAATTTCAGAATACTGATATTTTTCGTATTCCGGTCGGAATTTTTTTTCGGGGATATTCCGCTTCGGACTTCAGCATAACCACCTTAGTGTTTTTTAAGGAAAAAAGTACCTTCATTAACAAACCAAATAATTTGAAATTTTTTATAAAAACTTAAATAGGTATGTAAGTTTTAAAGAAATCTAATTTTGTCTTATGAAATTTTCACCGACACTATGCATTTTATATTATTGGTATACTCTACCTTTACCCAACAATTGTGTATTTGATACGACATACACAACCTTAACTTATTGCCACTACTATACTGTATGTATGTTATATAAAACCAAAAACAAAAAAAAAAAACAACAAGAATTAAAATTATTTTAAAGATTCTCTCACTCAAAAATAGAATCTATAAAGTTGAACCTGCGTAAAAGAAAAAAATTTAGTTCAATATTTTGTATGGATTTCTGTTAACGAAGACATTAAAATGACGTATTACAAAATTTTAAAGTGATTTTATCTAGGTCCTACTATATGGGGTATTTTCAAAATTTTTTTAAGCAAAAAAAATCGTGAAGAAATTTGTTTCGCGTAGTTTCTCTATATTATACTTCGTTTAAGGTACTGGTTTAGGAAATGAAAAGAAAAAATTTTTCTTTTTCATTTCTTCAGCAAAATTTGACATTTCTTATATACAGTTTAATATGAAAAGAAATTCCTTTAGCATTTTTTTAGAACTGATATCAGATCCTAAACGGTTTTGGCATTTTATTAACTCAAAAAAGAAATCGGATGGCTATCCTATGACTTTCAAACACGCAAATAATTCCGTTAACGGTTCCAAGGTTATATCAAACCTATTTGCAAACTTCTTTAGTCAAGCCTTCACTGATAACAATTTCGTGCCCGACTCTGACTATTTCAGTTATCTAAGTAACTCTCCTCAAATCACACTAATGTCGATCAATATCGATTATGAAGATGTTCATTACAAAATTAACAAATTAAAGGATGATTACTCTTCTGGATCTGATGGTTTACCTCCCATAGTTAAAAAAAAATGCATTGACACGTTAACACAATCATTGACCACGCTTTAAATGTCACTCTCTTCAGGAATTTTTCCGAGTATATGGAAAACTCTTTCATAACTCCAATCCATAAGAAAGGAAGTAAGACTGAAATAAATAACTATAGGCCCATTGCCAAATTATCTTGTATTCCTAAAGTTTTCGAGAGTATTGTATACGACTCTCTCTTTAATCATTGTAAGCCATTATTATCCTGTTTTCAACATGGATTCCTTAAAGGGAAATCCACTACTACTAATTTAACCGAATTAGTCTCTTATATCGCAACTCCATGGAAAGGGGTTAGAAGGGGATTCGATTGCTACCGACTTTAGTCAGGCTTTCATAAACACTCCCATAGTGTCATTTTATTTAAACTTCGTTCTCTAGGATTTCCACCTCTCATTATAAATTGGATGAGTTCATAGTTATGCAACAGAGTGTATCACGTCCTTTTTAGGTCTAATGTTTCAGATTCCTTCACTGCTAAATCGGGTGTCCCACAAGGTAGCCACTTAGGCCCTCTGATCTTTATCTTAGCCACAAACGATGTACATAATATTATAAAAATGCTCACATTCTAGTGTACGCTGACGATATGAAAATATTTAAACAAATCTCATCTCCGCGTGAATCTCATTTTCTTCAGAGTGACGTTAATAACTTCGCTATTTGGTGTTGTAATAATAACCTAGCGCTTAACTGAATACTGAATAATTTAATTTATTAAAATCTTTCTATACTTTAAATACGAAGAGTTTTATTCTTCCAAGCACTGTGATGACCTTATATACGACACTCCTAGTCCTATGCTAAATAATAATAATAATGAAAATGGAGATTCCCCGCGTGCGCGGCACGGGAGGGGTAATTGGTCGTTTGGACATTATTATTGGGACATTATTATTTAGATATTCTTTGATTATAATACTCAAGAGTTGATTTATAATACAGAAGATTGTGAAGGCATACTTTTCGTGGTTTTTAGCAAAGAATATCTATTACAATAAGAAGTGGCTCTCTTCCAAAAATTCCATTTTTCCAATATTAAGTTAGTGTTTGTATAATTTTTCCCACTACTTAAATAACAAGAATGCGTCGGTTAAAAGAGATAAACACTATATATAAAAAACTCTTTACGGGAATTACTACATCAAAGAGCAGGTACACAATTTTCCGAAGTGGAATTTGCACCATGTAAATTCAAAGGCGGGTGTACTTCAAATTTGTTTACATTTTTGTTGTTGTACCTAATCTAATTTTATATTGGTTTTTATTAGCGGGTTTTCTTTAAGCTGATTCAAAATAAGTGCAAGGTGTTTGAAAATAAAGACATTTTTCTAATATAGGATTTTATTAGCGGGTTTACTTTAAGCTGATAAGTTGATTCGAAATAGTGCAAATAAAAAACGAAATTTAGTTTATTATATTAAAAGTGATATTTATTATATTGTAAAACATATAAAATTTTGTGAAATGGGTAAACACTATTACAAATGTCTAGTGTGTAGTTTGAAAAAGACAGCAATAATACAGGAATTATAGAATACATAGTATAGTATTCTATAAATCTTGGTAATAATGTATTAAAATTTCATCAGTTACCGAAGGATTGTGTATTGTACTATTTAATTTTATTTAATTATATTTCATGGGGATCTATTGATAATAGTATTGTAAATAAAAATTTATACATAATTTTAATTTTAAATATTTGTAATATGTGTAGGAGCATAAAGGAAGAATAATATAGAGAAACTACGCGGAACAAAAATTTTTTTTTCAATATTTTTTAAATTTTACTTTACCGTAGAACCCCAGAGAAAAAATATATTTCATAGGCAAAAATACCCCAGAGCGTAAATTATAATATCTCTTAGAAATTATAATCTTTCTCTTGATTTTGTATATCGCATACGTATTCAATTATCTTGATAATAATATCGTAATTCCTTCATTATAAATTACTAGTTAAATACCCGTTACTACGTAACTTTTTGCTACCGTTATATATAGTGAAAAATCAAAATTAGACCATTCTAGGTTGTACTGCATAAAAAATAATCAAAATCAAAAATTCCCCTATCAACAATATTTTAGTAATATTTGATACTTTAGTTAAATTAGTAGATTAGCAGACAGACTATATAATTGGATTGATATAGATTGAAATATTTAATCAACTAATATTTCATTAAAAACTATATTTCTAACAGTTCTATTCTCTTCGGTGACAATTTTCAAATGATTTATATTCCCAGTAGTGCGCGAAATCCCGACATATAGTTGTCCATGTGAAAAACCTGGTGAATCAAGTAAAATACAAACCTTATTGAGAGTTTGACCTTGCACTTTGTTGATGGTCATTGCAAAGGCAGCTCGGACGGGAAACTGGCTTCTTACTGTTTATTTTTTTTAGAAATTAGGAAAACCAAAAAATTAAAAACTACTGTTTTTTTATTTTAAAATACAAAAGACTACAATATCAAAATATCAATAGATAGAAGTAGGATGTATTCATATATTACATAGGTACATTTGTTATTTATCTATACCTACTGTTTATTTTTTTTTAAATAAAAAACACTAAAATATTAAAACTAAAATAAACTAATAAAGCTATTGTTTTTTATTTAAAAAATTAGGTACTATTAGGTACCGTTTAGACATCAAGATTTCGTTTATACTATTGAAAGTTTGACTGTTCTGTAAATGTTGTTCCACAAATTTTGACATCCGACTTTGTTTAATGAAAAAATAGAATATTATCCTATTATCATCAAACATTTTTGAAACAAAAAATGCTAGAAACTAATTTTTTCCTTTAAATCGAAATCGACTCTTGTCATTTGTTAAACTTTTTGTTTAATGTCTGTTGTGTTTGATTCTTTTTGTTGTTATATTGATTGTTATAAATAATAGTATTGATAATAACAATTAGTAGATACTAAACTACCTACATTTATAAGATTTTTTCAACTTTTTTTAATTGTATTTTTTATTTATTTAAAAATTTAATAGGTAAAGTTTTTTTTTCATTTTGTTGTGTTTTTTATTTTATTTGTTTATAATTTTTAATTTCTATATATTTAAAATCATTGTTTTTTATTTGAGCCAAACAAACCTTAAATAAATAAATAAGTAACTGTTATCAATTAAAATCTTATGTGTAAACGTTGCTCTAAATGCTAACACTTTTGCCAATACTTATGTAGTTGATTATATAAATTGATTAAAGTTTTTTTGATTATTTTTCATAAAAAAAAATACGTAATAACGTAATAACGTAATAACGTAATATACGCTAATCAATGTAGTCAAAAAATTATTTTAAAATATATTTTTCAAGTAAATAAGAATGTATTCAATAGCTTTGAAATTATTATTCTAAATATTTTTAATCCATTTTGTTTTAGCAGGGGAGGAAACAGAAAGTATTACGTGCTAATTCGACATTTATTTGATTTTTTTGTTGTTATCTTTTCTTTTCTCTTTCGTTTGAGTTAAAGAAATGTATCCATAAAACAAAAACAATTCTCAGTAGATTGAAATAAAAAGGCCAAAGATTATGTGCATAAATTATTATCTTATATATAATTCTTCGATGGTGTCCGCATGTACCGTTATAATTTTTTGTTTTAAAGAGAAATATTGTTTCTGTTTCATGCATACATTTTGTTTTTAACATAAATGAAGAAAGGAATTTGCAAATATATTGGAAGAAATTTTTTTTTCTTTCTTACACCTCATCAAGAACGCCTTGAATATAGGAGAAAAAAAATCAAACTTTACTCAAATTGATTTAAATGAAATCGGTATACATTTTTTATTATTTTCTTTTGTTGTTTTTCTTCTTAATACATCATAGTAGGAAAGAATATTCATTAATAAGAAGATATGCTCTAGGGTGGGGAAGTCAAGATATTTTTACTACTCCTTTTACAAAAAAATCTCATTAGTTAAAGAAGCAAAGAACTATTGTTTTCGTTATGTAATCAGTTGTGAGAAAGAAAGAGTGCGAAAAAAATCAATTAAAAAACCACTTTGTTTTTGCAATGTAATTTTAAATAGGCCACGGGAGAAGAGATTTTTCATGTGTATGGTCGTCTGAAATTTTGTGTTCGATTTTTTAAAAATTAACGTATTAAATTTATTAGGGTATGAGAGTAAGGAAATTTTGAATGATTGATTTTTTACAGGTACCTACATAACATAATATTGATTCCAAAAACATAATGTTATTTTCTTTTATTGTTTTATAAGGGAAGTAAAAATTTTTTTTTACTTCAAACAGATTATAATTGATGTATTTTCAATATATAAATTTTTCAGGTATTGAGCCAGGTAGTTAAAAAGAATACCAAGAACCAATAATTTTTTTTTATGAATGACTCGATGCATTTTTATTTCCTTCAAAATTAAATTTTGCCATTTCATAATCAATGATAATTTATTAATTATCAATAATATTAGAATTTATAAATAGGAAGGAAATTTGAATATTAATAATGTTTTTTTTTGCTATGCATTTTTAAGTGTAACACATCCTTAATTATTGATAACCAAGAATAAATACAACAATATTTCTTTGAGACAAAATAAGTCGTTCGGTAATTTTTTCCCCTTTTGTCTTTTGAATTTTTATCTCTCTCTCACAAATGAAATTCTTGTTACTATCTATTTCTTACAATTTTGGAAATCTACTAGAAAAATGGTAACCAAAAATTGACAAATTATAAAATTTTATTCCAGTGCACTTTCTTATTAATGGATATCCTTTGATAGTAGATGCGTGTGCGGCTTTACATTATATAATAACTAGGGGCCCCTGTTGAGTAATTATATTTCAAGTTGAAGTCAAATTTAGAGTTTTTAAAAAAACAGTACTGACATAGACTTCGCACGATATAGCAGAAGCCACTCGTGTTTAATAAAAGTTTTCTGGTTAGTAAGTTTTGTTTAGGACACATAAGTACACGTCCCTCATATACTGCTTCGTTTCCGATATATTCCCTATAGTAAGTGGCATTTAGTGATAAAATTACTAAAAATAAAAAGTTTTGTTATTAAAGAGGTACGTATATATATATACCTACATAATACATAACTTTAATAAAAACTATATTATTACTACAAATAACTAAAATTTAGAAACAGTTACTTAAAAAGATAAAAATGAAGAATTCAAGTGATTTGTTTTTTTGTTGTTTTTATATTTTTTATTTTAGATGAATTTGTTTTTTTGTTTTTTTTTTGGCATATGTACATAGATTCATTTGCAAGTCCATATCTAAATTTTAATAACTGATTTGTTTGTTTTTGTTTATTATTTTCATAAGATCTCACTTATGCATAATGTATTTGCTGAATAATAAAATCATATGAGTACAAAATTTTCAACTGTGTGCGCATTTTTGTTTTATATACAATCTTATGTATTATATATATTAGAAGTTCATTAAGGAGTAGGAGAATCGAAATAAAATAAAAAGGGGTCTACTGCGCAGGACCTTAAATGCTTGTCAATTATAATTATAGATAGGTACTAACTCTACTATATAAAAATAAATTTGCTAGTCATATGAACAATTCAACTGGGTAGGTATATGTCAAGTAGGTATATATATATACCTACATAATACATAACTTTAATAAAAACTATATTATTACTACAAATAACCAAAATTTAGAAACAGTTACTTAAAAAGATAAAAATGAAGAATTCAAGTGATTTGTTTTTTTGTTGTTTTTATATTTTTTATTTTAGATGAATTTTTTTTTTGTTTTTTTTTTGCATATGTACGTACATAGATTCATTTGCAAGTCCATATCTAAATTTTAATAACTGATTTTATTGTTTTTGTTTATTATTTTCATAAGATCTCACTTATGCATAATGTATTTGCTGAATAATAAAATCATATGAGTACAAAATTTTCAACTGTGTGCGCATTTTTGTTTTATATACAATCTTATATATTATATATATTAGAAGTTCACAGCGTTAGAGTAAAATTTTGGTATAACAGTGAAAATAGTCGAAGTCTGCAAGTGGTAGACGAAATACGCGTATGTGTATGATAAGCATATCAGTAAAATTAAAAGGAAAATATTCGAGTATTTTTAATTTTCGGCAATATTTTTGTTAATACATACATACTTTTAATTAATCAATTGAATTATTATACTCAAAAAATTTTTTGAATCTTTCTTTGAGTTGTACTTTGTGACGAATTAACAAAGTTCTTAAAAATTACCCTGTCTAGATTGTTTTTTAAATTTAACAAAAATTCATACAAATCAATAAAACTTTAGGTCGAGAAAGTTTTTTCAAAATAAAAAATTTTCCACCAACAATATTCATCTTTGGTTCCTTCAGATCAATATTAAGAAACAATTAAAATTAAAGAAAAAATTTTTAAAATTTGCACCCACAAAACTTTATATGTTTAGTGTTTTGTTTATATTATCCAATCCATAGTTTAAAATTTTTTATTAAAATTTGAGAAACATATACTTTTTTTCAGACAAATTTAACATTTTTCCAAACAAATTGAACATTTCGTCAAACAAATTAGACAGTTTTTTTTTATCTTTTTGAAAAAAATTTTCAGAAAAGAACTAAATTTTGTAATCCAAAAAAAATTATTTATTTTCACTTAAACAAATCTCTGTTAAAATTGTTAACTTAATTTATTAAATGTAAAATGTATCATTTTACAAAAATAAAAAACACTGTTTAATTTGTTTCGAAAAATGCTGAATTTAACTGAAAAAAGATATAGATATACATACATATGTACATCAGCATTATAATATATTGTTATTCATTTCTAATTTTCTAATAAAAAATATTCTATAATAAAACAACAGTTTACAGTAATTAATTTTTTAAATATTTTTGTGATCTGTTATAATTTGTTTCAATGTATATGCATGCATGCATATAGAAAACATTTAATGCTTTTCAAAAAAAAAATTTTAAAAACAAAAAGTGGCTCTATTTGTAAATTTATACATACATCGCTATAATGTAATATGTATGTACATATATCCATATATTAGACATCATCACGTGAATGAATGTGCACTATTATTTGAATTTTTTAAATTTTATATTTTTTAAAATTATTCAATCAAAAAAGAAAATAAATAAAAAAAATATATTTTTGATTTTCAAATATTATAAAATTATATATTATAATTTATTAATATAAATATACATACATATGTAAACGCACAATTCAACATTTATAACATTATTTTATAACATTACATGGATTGAGAAAAATAAAATATTTGTTTTCTTAAAACTCAATAAAAATGATAATCATATTTTGAAATTTTGGTAGATATTAATTGAAAAAAATTTCAAATTACACAAACACAATAATAACAAAAAATGAAAAATTAAAAGGATATTCTCATTGTTATTTGATTTCTAATAAAAAATATTATTTTTTGTTTTTACTTTTATAATAAAATAACAGTTTACAGTAAGAAATTTTGTTTAATAAATTATAATTACAGTATCGAGAGAATAAATAAAAAGCAAGAGAGTGGGGAGGCAGGCTATTGAAAAAAATTGGCAGAAAAATTTGTTCTACGCTGGACTTCTATTATACTACTTTTTCTATGATATAAGTATTATTAAATTTGTACTAAATGTATGGCTGTGCATGATCATAGAGTTCCGATAAATAGTCACTTTTACATTCAGGCAGATTTTCCTCCTGAAGGTTAATAAAACTAATTATAAATTATACAAATTATACTTTATTTTGATACTGCTTTTAGATTTCTTTTTACTTGGTGATAGCGGCTACAAACTCTCTACATACCCCATAAAAATGTAGGTGCCATTTAAAGTGGGCTATGTAGAGCTTTCAGCAAACGAAAAAAAGTTTAATTACCATCATAGTCTTGCCAGAACTATTATTGAAAATTCTTTTGGCATGATGAAAATGAGATTTTTTTTTTTTTTTTGCGTGGATTGGTGGGAATCTTCATAGACACAATGAGCCCCGTGGCTTCCATTGTGTGCCAGATTTTTACTGACTAAACCACACCCCTCCCATTAATACTAGTCCAACGGACTAACCATTAATTTATTGCTCTTTTGATTTTCTTAAAGAAAAAGTTTACGAAATTCTATCGTATTAAATCTAGTGGCTTAGTTCTTTTAAGCCTTCTGACATCATTTTGATTATCTAGCAGTTGAGTGGCCTCAACGTTAACATGTCCCTCCAGACGAGCTATATGCTTTGTTGCATATCTTTTTATTTCATTTTCTATGCAAGGAATTTTTAGATCTCTGTGCAAATCACTGTTGCGAACATACCAGGGGGCATTTACCATGTTGCGCAAGACTTTATTGTGGAAATTTTGTATACAAAGTACATGTGTTTGTTTGGCACATCCCCATATTTGTATGCCGTACAACCATATCGGTTTGAGTATCTGATTATATAACAAAATCTTGTTATGTATAGGTAATTTAGAATTACGACCTAAGAGCCAGTACATTTCTCTATACTTATTTTCAAGATCAAATTTTTTCTTTTTAACGTGCTCTTTCCATCTAAGTTTGACATCTAATGTCATTCCTAGGTATTTAGCATTGTTTTCTTGGGGTATATTGACCCCATTCAGATTTACCAATGGTGGTTGATTTTCTAATTTTTTATTTGTAAAATTTACATGTACTGATTTTAACTCATTGAGTTTAATTTTCCATTTCTTTGTCCAGAGGTATAGCTTGTCGCTTGCTCTTTGCAATTTAATTGTAGCCTCGTCAATATTTGATCCTACTGCCATCAACGCAGTATCGTCAGCAAATGTAGCTACAGTTATATTTTCCATTTCTGGTAAATGATTGGTGTAGAGCAAATACAGTAAGGGACCCAGAATACTACCTTGAGGCACACCCGTTTTAATATCTCTAATAGTAGAATACTCTTCGTCTTGTTTTATTCTGAATAGTCTGTTTTCTAGATATGATGAGAGTATATCTACGTATTGTTTAGGTAACATATTGTTTAGTTTATTTATTAAGCCTCGATGCCATACTTTATCAAAAGCTTGGGCTACATCCAGAAATATGGTAGAGCATACTTTCTTTTCCTCTAAAGCTTTTTCTATTATGTCTGTTATTCTATGAATTTGATCGATTGTCGAGTGCTTAGATCTAAAGCCAAATTGATAATTTGGAATCAGATTACTATTTTCTATGATCGGTCTCATTCGAATCAATAATAGTTTTTCAAATAATTTTGATACTATTGGTAGTAATGATATTGGTCTGTAGGATTTGACCTCATTTATGGGCTTACCTGGCTTTGGTATCATAATTAGCTCTGCTATTTTCCACATATTCGGCACATACCTTATTCTTATAGCAGGGCTTATAATGCGTGTTAGCATTGTTATAGCTTTTTTCGGAAGTTCTTTCAGGACTTCCGATGTAATTAGATCAAAACCTGGAGCTTTTTTATCTCTGAGTTTTTTAATTTGTTCAACTATTTCACTCTCTGAAAATGGTGATATAACATTTTCTTGCCAATTATTATTTTCTTCAGCGAGATCATCCGAATCTGTCTCGTCTGGACAAAAAATTTCTTGAAGATGATCTGCGAATGTTTCAGCTTTATTTTTATTATCTCTCGCCCATTCACAGCTTTTCATTCTGATTGGCGGGATTTGGGAGATCGAGGTTTTTGTACTCTTTGTTGCTTTCCACAACGAGTAGTTATTTTCTCTTTTAGCTGATAAATTTTTTTATATATTTTTCAAAATTTTCATTTCTAAGATCTTTAATTTTTCTTTTAAGATTCTGAGTTAACCTATTTAGCACAGTTTTGTCTGCCGGATCACGCGATTGTTTCCATCTGCGTCTAGCTCTTCTTTTTATTTTTATCATATTTAATATTTCTCTAGGGTAGTTGAATCCTACCGATTTATATTCACAATTTTTTGTATTATTCCATCCAGCATTTTGAATAATTTTAATAAAATTTTCTACTTCAGAATCTATATCACATTTGGATCTTAGTTTTGTTTTTATGTTTATTTTGTTTTCTATTTCTTGTTTAAAGCTAGCCCAGTCAGTTGTCTTGTTCGTTAGCAGAGGTTTCGACTGTTTCTTAATAACCTTTTCATATAGACTTAGTATGACTGCAGAGTGATCTGAGTCCAAATCATGGTTATCTTCTAGCTTAATATAATTGGGTGAAATTTTTTTTGTTATATAAAAATCAAGCAGATCAGGAGTTTTATTTCTATCAGTTGGCCAATAGGTAGGCTTACCGGTAGATTGGTAAATGCAGCCTTTTTCTTTTATAGCTTTTCTTAGCTCTCTTCCTCTCGTAGAGGTTACTCTAGACCCCCAATCTATGTGCTTAGCGTTGTAGTCACCTCCCAGGATAAATCTTTCGCCAAGTAGTTTAAGAATTTCTTCAAACATGTTATTCTTTATGTTGTATTTGGGTGGACAGTATAATGCACCGACACAAAGGCTTTGTTTAACAGACATAATTCGTAGCACAATTAGTTGGAATTCATCTATTTCTAGACTAAGTTCCTCGTGGTGCTTAATATCTTTCTTTATTAAAATTGAGCTACCACCTCTGGGTGTATTACTCGGATGGTTTGCGCTGTAGCATGTATAGTCATTTATTTTAAGCGATGACTTATCTGTCATATGTGTTTCTGTCAAGAGACATACATCAATATTTTGTGTTCTCAATAGAATTTCCAAATTATTTTTCTTGTTCAGAATACCATTGGCATTCCACGTGACTATACGAAGTGCGTTCTTAACCATGCCTTGCGGATTTATTTTTTGGTGTATACATATATATTTCATTATGTTTGTTTTCTAATGTGCATAGTCTTGTTGAGGTTTCATTCATTGTTTTTATCATATTTTGCATCATCTGCATAATGGTATTTTCAGTTAACTTTTGTGTAGAAACTTTATTTTGTTCTTTCGGGTTTCTTTTTTGACTTAGGTTATTTTGTGTTACCTGTGAATATGATAAGCCTTCTACGACTTTTTTCGACGTAAAAGTTTTAGGTTTCTCTGAAGTTTCAATGCAATTCTGTTTCTGTGCACTAGGTTGCCTAGGTTTTGTCTTTTGTTTTTGTTGTCTATGTTGCATTTGTTTTGGGGCATTTTTTTGTAGCTTCTTTCTTTTTTGCAACTCTCTAGCCACCTGGCAACCACGATAACTCGCTGGGTGTGCCTCAAGGCAATTAGCACATTTAGGCTTAATATTTTTTTTTCTTTACAAGAAATTGTTAAGTGGGGACCAGCACATTTAACACACTGAGCTAGACGCTGGCAAAACTTTTGTGTATGGCCAAATCTTTGGCATCTCTTACATTGAGGAATGGTAGTCGTTTTACGAATAGCCTCCATTTTAACCCTCATGTGCTGGATAAATTCAATTTTGAATATTTTGTTTATATCTTCGGAGTTTTCGAATGTTAGCATAAAGAGAGGAAGACGTACCGTAGATTCTTTGTTATTTTCCTTTTTCTTTATTATTTTATTTGTGACTTCTAGAATTTTGAAGCCTCTATCTTTCAATTCATTTTTTATATCTTCAGGTTGGCATGACGGATGTAAATACCTAACCATTACTTTAATAGGCCTGGTGCTCTTATTTTCATAAGTGTGCCATTCAATATTGGCTTCATTTATTGCCTTAGTCAACTCTCTATATTCTTTTTCTTCTTCAACATTATTTTTAGTTGTTTATTGTTAAGCATATTAACTTTATATTTAATATTGCTTTCTTTTAATTTTTTGTTTATTTGAGGGTATTCCACTACATTACTAAGTATAACTGGAGGAGGTTTACCTTTTCTTTTACTTTTACTTTTCGCAACTTCATTTATTTGCACATTTTTCTCTACTTTGTCCGCAACATTTTCTGGGCTTAAAGTAGGTGATTTTTCTGCTTTTCTTTTTTTACAGATTCTTTTTGTTTTAAAGATCCAGTCCGTTTCTCGAGCTAGTTCTTCATCATCTGTATGAAATTCTTCAGCAGTTTTTAGTACTACTCTTTTAGTAGACAAGTTTTGTGAATTTTTTAGTTTCACATTTTCTTCTTTAATTATGCAGAGTTCATTTTTCAATTCCCTGCATAAGATTTCTAATTCTGTAACTCTGGCATTAAGTTGATTATTTTTTGCCTCAAGTGCCTTTTCGTTATTATTACCCTCGTCGGGGCTTCTATATCTGTCTTTTTGGGACATGTTTTCGTAGATATTTTGAGACCCTGCTGGAGGTGTTCTCTGGACCCCAGATTTTCTTCTGAATGGGTCAATTAAACCAGCTCTGCTTTCGTGGTTTTGCAATAAGTGGTCTCCCCCAGAATCCGTGAGACCTGCCTCGAAAGAGGGTGGATTTTCCAGAAGATCTGGATTACCACCTGGGGTATACAATCTTTGAGTTTTATTCATTGCATACTTTTTTTTTTTTTGTTTTAATTCGGAGTTCCATCTCCTAGCCTAAGGATAATATTTCCCTTGTACAAGGCGGTACCTTTTATTCCTGCCGTCCCTCTGGGATCAGTCGCAGACCAGAAAGCCGCCCATTCTGGGTCAGTCGCTTCTGGATTTTTCTAGGATTTTAGTGGACTTTTACCACAAGCATGCCTTACTGCGGATATTTCGTACCCCAACCCGCCGGGGGATGTGATGGAGATGCTTATTTAAAGCTTCTGAGCTCAAAATTCAGAAATCAATAAAAACTATTCCAGCGGCTTGCATCATACACAATATTTGTTGCGAAGAAATTGATATTTTTGACCCTGATTCTGATACTGAAATAGATACAGCTATAACAATACAGGGAAACCAGGAGGAAGATGGAATTACGTTAAAGGGTACTCTTTGCAAACAGTTAATCAATGAAGTTTATTATAATATCAATTCATAAAATTTACAATATATATTAATCAAACAATTTATTTCATGAAAAACAATAACTACATAATTTAGCAATATACAAAAAGAAAAACCAAAATAACTTCAACATTCAAACAAAAACATTTCATTTCATTTCTAAATTTATATTTTATCTAAATATTATTTCTATTTTTTCTATCTATCAATTCATAAAATTTACAATATATATTAATCAAACAATTTATTTCATGAAAAACAATAACTGCATAATTTAGCTATATACAAAAAGAAAAACCAAAATAACTTCAACATTCAAACAAAAACATTTCATTTCATTTCTAAATTTTTATTTTATCTAAATATTATTTCTATTTTTTCTATCTAAATGCATATTTTAAATATAAATAATTGTTTTTTTACTTTTTACAGTTAATATAACAAAAAATAATAGCGCTCGTCACGCATTTCGTATCTTCGTATTTCGTAAGTTTACGAATGTCAATTTTGCGTGAAGAGTAAATTTGTAAATTTTGTATTTTTCATTTAGTAAATTCGTCCCCGGCGGGTTGGGGTACGAAATATCCGCAGTAAGGCATGCTTGTGGTAAAAGTCCACTAAAATCCTAGAAAAATCCAGAAGCGACTGACCCAGAATGGGCGGCTTTCTGGTCTGCGACTGATCCCAGAGGGACGGCAGGAATAAAAGGTACCGCCTTGTACAAGGGAAATATTATACTTAGGCTAGGAGATGGAACTCCGAATTAAAACAAAAAAAAAAGTATGCAATGAATAAAACTCAAAGATTGTATACCCCAGGTGGTAATCCAGATCTTCTGGAAAATCCACCCTCTTTCGAGGCAGGTCTCACGAATTCTGGGGGAGACCACTTATTGCAAAACCACGAAAGCAGAGCTGGTTTAATTGACCCATTCAGAAGAAAATCTGGGGTCCAGAGAACACCTCCAGCAGGGTCTCAAAATATCTACGAAAACATGTCTCAAAAAGACAGCTATAGAAAACCCGACGAGGATAATAATAACGAAAAGGCACTTGAGGCAAAAAATAATCAACTTAATGCCAGAGTTACAGAATTAGAAATCTTATGCAGGGAATTGAAAAATGAACTCTGCGTAATTAAAGAAGAAAATGTGAAACTAAAAAATTCACAAAACATGTCTACTAAAAGAGTAGTACTAAAAACTGCTGAAGAATTTCATACAGATGATGAAGAACTAGCTCGAGAAACCGACTGGATCTTTAAAACAAAAAGAATCTGTAAAAAAAGAAAAGCAGAAAAATCACCTACTTTAAGCCCAGAAAATGTTGCGGACAAAGTAGAGAAAAATGTGCAAATAAATGAAATTGCCAAAAGCAAAAGAAAAGGTAAACCTCCTCCAGTTATACTTAGTAATGTAGTGGAATACCCTCAAATAAACAAAAAATTAAAAGAAAGCAATATTAAATATAAAGTTAATATGCTTAATAATAAACAACTAAAAATTAATGTTGAAGAAGAAAAAGAATATAGAGAGTTGACTAAGGCAATAAATGAAGCCAATATTGAATGGCACACTTATGAAAATAAGAGCACCAGGCCTATTAAAGTAATGGTTAGGTATTTACATCCGTCATGCCAACCTGAAGATATAAAAAATGAATTGAAAGATAGAGGCTTCAAAATTCTAGAAGTCACAAATAAAATAATAAAGAAAAAGGAAAATAACAAAGAATCTACGGTACGTCTTCCTCTGTTTATGCTAACATTCGAAAACTCCGAAGATATAAACAAAATATTCAAAATTGAATTTATCCAGCACATGAGGGTTAAAATGGAGGCTATTCGTAAAACGACTACCATTCCTCAATGTAAGAGATGCCAAAGATTTGGCCATACACAAAAGTTTTGCCAGCGTCTAGCTCAGTGTGTTAAATGTGCTGGTCCCCACTTAACAATTTCTTGTAAAGAAAAAAAAAATATTAAGCCTAAATGTGCTAATTGCCTTGAGGCACACCCAGCGAGTTATCGTGGTTGCCAGGTGGCTAGAGAGTTGCAAAAAAGGAAGAAGCTACAAAAAAATGCCCCAAAACAAATGCAACATAGACAAGAAAAACAAAAGACAAAAACTAGGCAACCTAGTGCACAGAAACAGAATTGCATTGAAACTTCAGAGATACCTAAAACTTTTACGTCGAAAAAATTCGTAGAAGGCTTATCATATTCACAGGTAACACAAAATAACCTAAGTCAAAAAAGAAACCCGAAAGAACAAAATAAAGTTTCTACACAAAAGTTGACTGAAAATACAATTATGCAGATAATGCAAAATATAATAAAAACAATGAATGAAATCTCAACAAGACTATGCACAATAGAAAACAAACATAATGAAATATATATGTATACACCAAAAAATAAATCCGCAAGGCATGGTTAAGAACGCACTTCGTATAGTCACGTGGAATGCCAATGGTATTCTGAACAAGAAAAATAATTTGGAAATTCTATTGAGAACACAAAATATTGATGTATGTCTCTTGACAGAAACACATATGACAGATAAGTCATCGCTTAAAATAAATGACTATACATGCTACAGCGCAAACCATCCGAGTAATACACCCAGAGGTGGTAGCTCAATTTTAATAAAGAAAGATATTAAGCACGACGAGGAACTTAGTCTAGAAATAGATGAATTCCAACTAATTGTGCTACGAATTATGTCTGTTAAACAAAGCCTTTGTGTCGGTGCATTATACTGTCCATACAACATAAAGAATACAACATAAAGAATAACATGTTTGAAGAAATTCTTAAACTACTTGGCGAAAGATTTATCCTGGGAGGTGACTACAACGCCAAGCACATAGATTGGGGGTCTAGAGTAACCTCTACGAGAGGAAGAGAGCTAAGAAAAGCTATAAAAGAAAAAGGCTGCATTTACCAATCTACCGGTAAGCCTACCTATTGGCCAACTGATAGAAATAAAACTCCTGATCTGCTTGATTTTTATATAACAAAAAAAATTTCACCCAATTATATTAAGCTAGAAGATAACCATGATTTGGACTCAGATCACTCTGCAGTCATACTAAGTCTATATGAAAAGGTTATTAAGAAACAGTCGAAACCTCTGCTAACGAACAAAACAACTGACTGGGCTAGCTTTAAACAAGAAATAGAAAACAAAATAAACATAAAAACAAAACTAAGATCCAAATGTGATATAGATTCTGAAGTAGAAAATTTTATTAAAATTATTCAAAATGCTGGATGGAATAATACAAAAAATTGTGAATATAAATCGGTAGGATTCAACTACCCTAGAGAAATATTAAATATGATAAAAATAAAAAGAAGAGCTAGACGCAGATGGCAACAATCGCGTGATCCGGCAGACAAAACTGTGCTAAATAGGTTAACTCAGAATCTTAAAAGAAAAATTAAAGATCTTAAAAATGAAAATTTTGAAAAATATATAAAAAATTTATCAGCTAAAAGAGAAAATAACTACTCGTTGTGGAAAGCAACAAAGAGTACAAAAACCTCGATCTCTCAAATCCCGCCAATCAGAATGAAAAGCTGTGAATGGGCGAGAGATAATAAAAATAAAGCTGAAACATTCGCAGATCATCTTCAAGAAATTTTTTGTCCAGACGAGACAGATTCGGATGATCCCACTGAAGAAAATAAAAATTGGCAAGAAAATGTTATATCACCATTTTCAGAGAGTGAAATAGTTGAACAAATTAAAAAACTCAGAGATAAAAAAGCTCCAGGTTTTGATCTAATTACATCGGAAGTCCTGAAAGAACTTCCGAAAAAAGCTATAACAATGCTAACACGCATTATAAACGCTGCTATAAGAATAAGGTATGTGCCGAATGTGGGGAAAATAGCAGAGACAATTATGATACCAAAGCCAGGTAAGCCCATAAATGAGGTCAAATCCTACAGACCAATATCATTACTACCAATAGTATCAAAATTATTTGAAAAACTATTATTGATTCGAATGAGACCGATCATAGAAAATAGTAATCTGATTCCAAATTATCAATTTGGCTTTAGATCTAAGCACTCGACAATCGATCAAATTCATAGAATAACAGACATAATAGAAAAAGCTTTAGAGGAAAAGAAAGTATGCTCTACCATATTTCTAGATGTAGCCCAAGCTTTTGATATAGTATGGCATCGAGGCTTAATAAATAAACTAAACAATATGTTACCTAAACAATACGTAGATATACTCTCATCATATCTAGAAAACAGACTATTCAGAATAAAACAAGACGAAGAGTATTCTACTATTAGAGATATTAAAACGGGTGTGCCTCAAGGTAGTATTCTGGGTCCCATACTGTATTTGCTCTACACCAATGATTTACCAGAAATGGAAAATATAACTGTAGCTACATTCGCTGACGATACTGCGTTGATGGCAGTAGGATCAAATATTGACGAGGCTACAATGAAATTGCAAAGAGCAAGCGACAAGCTATACCTCTGGACAAAGAAATGGAAAATTAAACTCAATGAGTTAAAATCAGTACATGTAAATTTTACAAATAAAAAATTAGAAAATCAACCACCATTGGTAAATCTGAATGGGGTCAATATACCCCAAGAAAACAATGCTAAATACCTAGGAATGACATTAGATGTCAAACTTAGATGGAAAGAGCACGTTAAAAAGACAAAATTTGAGCTTGAAAATAAGTATAGAGAAATGTACTGGCTCTTAGGTCGTAATTCTAAATTACCTATACATAACAAGATTTTGTTATATAATCAGATACTCAAACCGATATGGTTGTACGGCATACAAATATGGGGATGTGCCAAACAAACACATGTACTTTGTATACAAAAATTCCAAAATAAAGTCTTGCGCAACATGGTAAATGCCCCCTGGTATGTTCGCAACAGTGATTTGCACAGAGATCTAAAAATTCCTTGCATAGAAAATGAAATAAAAAGATATGCAACAAAGCATATAGCTCGTCTGGAGGGACATGTTAACGTTGAGGCCACTCAATTGCTAGATAATCAAAATGATGTCAGAAGGCTTAAAAGAACTAAGCCACTAGATTTAATACGATAGAATTTCGTAAACTTTTTCTTTAAGAAAATCAAAATAGCAATAAATTAATGGTAAGTCCGTTGGACTAGTATTAATGGGAGGGGTGTGGTTTAGTCAGTAAAAATCTGGCACACAATGGAAGCTACGGGGCTCATTGTGTCTATAAAGATTCCCACCAATCCACGCAAAAAAAAAAAAAAAAAAAAAAATTTAGTAAATTCGTAACAACAGCTGATATCTGATGTCTGTTTAAATTTGAGTTCCAATTTTAATTATGGTTGTGTTGTTATTAGAATTTAATTATTTTTAATTGGTAAATTTTTGTGATTTAAATTTAAGAATTTTCAATGTGTAATTTTTTGTGATATTAAACAACATACAACATAAATTGTGACGCGTAAGATGCGTAACAAAAATATGGTCCTTCACGGAAGAATCCATGCTTCTAGAAAACACCTGAATGTGTTTGTGGATAATTTCTATTAATTTTTGTTTATTATTGATATTTGACAATAACTGTCAACAATACGAAGATACGAAATGAAAATTAAATAGCTCAGAGGCTTGTTATTTTTCTTTCGTAAATTTACGATTTCGTACTTTATCATCCGTTCGTTTATAAACCTTTGTATGAAAGTGTAGCAAACTTTTTTGGTTTTTAGTATGAAGTGTAGCAAACTAGCGATATAAAAATACCAAAATAATACGAATAGAAAATTTACGAAATTGCGTGACGGGCACTAATACAAAATTTTCTTTTTATTTTATTATGCACGCATTTTTTTCTTTTAACCAAGCAATAATTCATATTTCATAACAAACTGAAATAAAATGACAATAATGACATTTGTTTTTTTGGTTAAACTTTGCTTTTTATAACATTTTCTTTTTTGCTAATTTGCTTAAAATTTAAAAGTTATATCGTTGTCAAATTTGACATAAAAAGCTAAAAAAATATGAATTATGGCAATATTGGTGTTACTCCGAAAAATTTATTAATTATCATAAATTTATTAAAATAGTATGAAAAATAGTGCGATAAATTAGTATTCTCGGAGTATTAAGTGCGAGAGGTCCGGAAATAGTTTTGTTTAAAAAGTTTAAAGATACAGTTCTGCAATTTTGCACAGTTACTCATGATGAAAAAAGTAACCGGACACGGTACTTTACAAAGCTATCAAATGACAGGTTCGGGTTGCTGCCGTACAAATCCTAGAACGTCCCAGGCATATTTCAAAAACAAATTGTGTTACGGGCATGAAAATTTACACTTAGATACTCTTTCACCAACGAATTAGAATTAAATGGAAGTGAGTATCCCATACAAAAATACAAACATTTTGTCCATATTTGTTTAGTATTTCTCTTTCTGCTTGCTTTATTTATGTCAAAAAAAAAAATTTTAGTGTTAGGCCAAAATAGTTTTTTTAAATAGAAAATTAGTAAAATCTTTGAGTATGAATAAAATAAAAGGTATCAAAATCTAATTTTAATAAAAATAACAATGTTTTTTCAATTTAAACTTTCTTTTACTTTATTACCGTATTCTATTATTACACAGAAAAGTATTGTTGTTAAATTATTTGAAAAAAAAATAATCATTCATATTTCTGAAATATTTAAAATGTAGCAGTAGTGTGTAGTATATGGATATATGAAATTTTCAAAAAGTACTAACACTAGCAATGAAGTAGGAAAAAATAAAAATTTTTGTTGTCAAATAAATATTAAAAAAAGTCAACAAAATTTTTGATTTTTATTATAAATATATTGAACGGGTATATTCGTCTATTTCTGTTTTTTGACATAAAAAATAGCAAAGAAAGAGAGGAATATACTCGAACATTGGACACTTTTTTGTATGGATAGTCACTTCCTTTTAATTCTAATTCGTTGTCTTTCACAAATAAAAATATGCGACTGTCACCGATTTCGAAAATGTGGACTGGTTCGGGTTGCTGTCGTACAACTCCTACCACGTACATCTCAGGAATATTTCAAAAACCAATTGTGTTACAGGCAAGAAAATTTACTCTTAGATACTCTTTCACAAATAAAGAAATACGACTGTTACCAATTTCGAAAATGTGGACTGGTTCGGGTTGCTGCCCGCACGTTCCAGGCATATCTAAAAACCAATTATTTTACAGGCATGAAAATTTACACATAGACACTTTTTCACAAGTAAAGAAATACGATTGTTACCAATTTCGAAAATGTGGACAGGTTCGGGTTGCCGCCGTACACCTCCTAATACGTCTCAGGCATATTTCAAAAACCAATTTTTTTATAGACACGAGAGTTTACATTTCGATACTCTTTCTGAAATTATAATACCTATAGGTTTCACTTAAAACTAAAAAGTATAAAAAAAAATAATAATGTAAAAATAAAAGTTTTTAAAATATACTTTTATTGAAACCAAACTAGCCTCCTAAAAAGAAGAAAATAAAACTAGCGGGGATGTTGAGCATGTAGAACTACTATAAGATAAAACACAGAAGTATAGGGTTTTCCAATAGGGATGATATGATCTTGAAGTGACGTTTCGGCCATTTGTAATGCCATGATCTGTCAGGCTTTTTTCATTGAATTCAGTAATGTTTACAATTTCATCACAAACGTCGTGAATTTGCTGACGTTTCCTTGGAACAAATAGAAAACGATAACGATTTTTTTTAAGAAAATCATCTTCTCCAATGAGGCTCACTTTCATCTGAGTGGTGCGGTAAATAAACAAAACTGTCGATTCTGGTGCGAAGAAAATCCAAAAATTATTCGTGTAAAACCATTACATTCACCTAAATTGACAGCTTGGTGTGGTTTTTGGTCTTGTGGAATCATCGGTCCCTACCTCTTTCGAAATGAAGCTGGTAACATCGTTACTGTCAATGGAAAGCGGTATACATAGATGATAAACAACTTTTTATGGCCGAAATTTGAAGAAGTTGATCTTGATAAGATTTGGTTTCAACAAGGCGGGGCTACGTTCCACATAGCAAGTGCAACAATTGAATTATTGTGAGAAAAGTTTGGAGATTCGATTATTTCAAGAAATTGTGATATTGAATGGCCTCCAAGAAGTTCTGATTTAACACCATTAGACTATTTCTTATAGGGTTATTTGAAGTCTTTCGTCTTTAGCAATAAACCAGACTCTTTTCAAGCTTTACAAGCCAATATTGAACGTGCATATGTATATATATAATTCATGACATACATTGATTTAGTGAAAAAAGTGCTCGAAAATTGCGTTCATCGAATTTGTTCCTGCAGAAGAAGTCGTGGAGGCCATTTGAATGACGTTTTATTCAAAACTTAATTGTATTGATTGTACTTCACACTAAATAAAAAACATTTAAATTTCCTTAACAATTAGTGTGTTTGTTTTTTAAAAAGAAATCATATCCCTCTTATTGGAAAACCCCATATATTATGAATCTTGGTGGAATATTGTGAATGAAAATTTTTAATATGTGCCGCTTGAAAAAGATCACGAATATTAAAATAACATCACCAAGCTTGGTTCTTTTAACATCACGAAGCGTTTCCAAATCTACATGTGTGAGTGTGTTGATTTTTATTATTAGTAAATAATTAAATTAATAAATTTTAAGTTTTTCAGATTTCAAGAGGAATCACATTACCCCTCTTGTAGTATGGGTTAAGCCATACGAAAATGAACCTTTCTTCCTAATCTGCTTCTTGACGTTGCTTTGTGTGATTCTTTTGCAGACACATCGGTTATAGGAACATCGAACTTTGCTCTTTATCTTTACAGTGAAATCCTTCTCTTTACGCTCCACAATTTCTTATAGCCCATTGTAGACAGGTTGCAATGGTATCGTAACAAAGTCGTTTCTGACAAAGACAGAAGCCGCGTTGTGGAGAGAAGTGTGAAAAAAAATGTTGGAAGTGTGATCCGAAGTTTCGGTGGATTTGAAATTCTTGAACATCTTAAATCCTTTATAAAATCGTTTACAGCGGTAGGTGGTGTCGAAGTAACGAAACATCGCCAGATAAATAAAAAGTTGTACCGAAAACCAATTCGGCGGGTGTAGTTTTTAAATCATCTTTAAATTAAGACCTTAATCAGGTAGCTCGTCGAACTATTTATTCAGAAGTTTGGCTTTTAATGCCGTCTTAAAGGTACAATGCCAACGTTCGATAACGCCATTACTTTGTGGTTGATAAGACGTGGTTCTTAGGTATTTGCTTCCTAGAAGGCTACTCAATTTCGAAAATAGATGTGACTCAAACTGGCGTCCTCTTTCAGTCGAGATTCTAAGAGGTACACCGAACATCGACACCCAGCTTGACGCCAATTTATACTTAAAGCCGTTTGACTGTATGTTTCAGCATTCGTAAACTTTGGTTTTAATAGCCCTAATTCTAAGAAGGTGTCCTTTTTTCCAGCAGTTCTTTCTGCTCCGCATCGGATTTTTGGTGTTGAACTGATTCAGTCAGACGATATCGATTATGATATGATAATTTAACATCATTAACCTTAAGCTGATTAAAACGTGTTAACGGCGCAGCGATTAAAAAGTGTTCGGGAGTGAGGGCTTCGGCATCATTAAGGTCAGTAGATAGTGTTGAAAATGGTATTGAGTTCAGGACAGCTTCAATTCGACTGGTGGTAGTTAATATTTCCTCAAAGTTGAAAGATACACCGTTGCAGATTCTACGAAGATAATTTTTAGCTATTTTTATGGCACTTTCCCATATTCCTCCAAAATGGAGACTTCTGGATGGAATAAATTCCCAATTTATCTCGTTCTTTAATCATGGAGCTTGAATTAGTTTCAATATGTTGTTCATTTGAAAATTGTCGAGCTACTTCCTTCATATGATTTTTTGCTCCTACAAAATTAGTTTCGATATTGGAATATAGTTTTAAAAGTTTACATCTTCGAGCGATAAAACGTTTTAATGTTAGGATGAACGCATCAGTAGAAAGACTTGAAACTAGTTTGATGTGAACTGCCTTGGCTGTAAAATACACAAACAACGAAAAGTATGCTTTAACCGGTTGTCGACCTATGACGTTCGATTTGACTAAGAAAGGCCCGCCGAAATCAACTGCAGTAAATGTGAATGGTCGTGAAGGTGTTAAACGTTTCTTTGGTAAATCTGCCATTAGTTGTGTTGTTGCTTCCGGTGAAGCTCAAAAACATATGATGCATTGACGAATGACTCTTCGAACTATGTGCTTTGCATTCGCTATCCAAAACTGTTGTGAAATGAGATATCGGCGTTTTTGATTCGACCTCCGACACGCACAATGTTGTGTTTGTCTATAAATTGATTGAGACATTTAAGTCAACTGTCAGGTTTCAGCATTCTCTCGTTTTGCAGCGGGGTTATATCATTTGCAAAATAAACTAGTTGAAGATTTCGAATGATACCCTGCAATGCATCTTGGATCTTGGCAACCGTTATTTACCGCATTTTTTAGTTGAAGTTTGAGTTTTCGAAACTCAATTACTGACGAAAGTTATCCAATCGTATAACTCTGAATTTATCCAACAAAGAACTATTGTTGAGTCAGTCCCACAAAATATTTGATCAATTTCAGTTTCAATTGAGGGACGAACCCGTTCCAGTAGTTGAGATAATAACAACGCAGTGCAGGTCAGCTAGGTAGAGAATTTTTATGATGTCATCATGTTGAATTTTGACTGCAAATTCAAGATCTTCCTTTGGAATATCAGAGATGATGTATTCACAATTTGATGCCCATTTTTTTAAAGGAAATTTCCCAAGATTCAGCAATGGATTAACTTCAGTTTTAATACGTTGTGCTTCTTCGATTGTATCAGCACCGTTCATGAGATTATCAACATCAAAATCCCGTCGAACAATTTTCGAAACGAGAGGATATCTTGGAACTTCATCTATGGCTAGCTGTACCAAACTACGAACTGTTAAAAACACTGTAGGTGCGGTACCATATGTTATGGTGCAAAAACGAAATTTTTCTATTTCTTCCCTTTTAGGATCATTTTTCCAAAGAATATATTGTAGATATCTATCAGACTCATTGACGAGTTTGTCTATACATCTTGAAAATTTCCGATGTGATGACGTATCGATATAAACGCTAGTGTAAGACGATACTTAATAAGTCTTCCTGAATAGTGAGCCCCACCATTAATATTTCATTTAAGGATTTTTCAGTTGATGTTTTGCAGGATCCATCGATCCCAACACGATATTTTGTTGTTGACGATTCAAATTAAGTTACACAATGGTGTGGGAGAAAGAAGTGGGGTGTTGAACTCAGCTGATCTCTTGAAATTTCTTCCATGTGATGTAAGTTCTAGATATTGGTTAATAAACTTTGAATATTCAATTTTTAAGTTTTTGCTGGGCGAAAGACGGGTTTCTAGACACAGGAATCGCTTTAACGCTATTTGATAAGAATCCCCCAGTTTGGATGGATCATGTCGAAAGGGTAGTTTGACAATATATCTCCCCGACTCATTTCTGTTAAAGTTTTTATAAAATGATTTTCACAGGTTGCTTCTTCGATTGATGGTTTATGTGTAGCTTCGAACGAGTTTTCTATTTTCCAAAATTTTTTCATGATGTTAAATTTGGTTGAAAGTCATCTTCATTATCTCTAAAAGTAGTGCAAAATGAAAAATTTGTATTTTCATAGATATTACCTGAAGCAATCCATCCAAAAACAGTTTTTGAAATATTGGAGCGTTCTGAGAATTTTTTATTTGATCAACACTAATCAATTTCCCAAACGAATCTGCTCCAATTAAAACATCGATTTTATTCGGTTGATGAAAACTTGGTCGGCTAAAGGAATATTAGCAGGAACTTGTATGTTTTATGGATCAATGTAACGATTTGGTTGATAGTCTGTTATGGATTTTATAACTAAACCCCCTATAGTTGTGGTAAATTGATTCAAACGAGATTTTATTATTAACGAAATCTTATTTTTTACCTTTGCGATGTTGTTTCCAATTCCAGATATAGTTACGTTTGTAGTCATAGTGGTGTTACCTAATTTATGAGCGAATTCTTCTGATACAAAATTTTATTGCGAGGCTGAATCTAATGAGGCTCTACACTCAACATAAACTCCAGTTGAGTCCATTACATGAATTAATACCATTGGCAATAGAACGTATTTTTTTTTAAACTTGAGGTGAAAGATTTTGATTGTTGATTAGCTTCAGCTATAACGAATGATCGATTTGATGGAATGTCTATAGTTTTATTTGAATTCGTGGGAGATAGTGGTAATAATGGCGTGTTTGCCGTGGATGACTATGATGACGGCGATGATTATGATTGTTGATTTTCCGTGCATGGTAACGTGTTATGATTTCCTGAACATTTGTTACATTTTTTTGTGACAATTTCGAACTGAATGACCTGACTTTAAGCATAGAATACATAACCTTAAATTTTTTGCTTTATGAAGTCTATCAAGTGGATTGAGTGCTAGAAATTTTGAGCAGTTGTATAACACATGTGTAGACTTTGAATATAAATTACATTTATTCAATGATGTAGCAGAAAGAAATGATTGTCCAGGTTTTCGTGTAGATTTGCTTGCGTTGTTATACGAGTGGTTGCGAGATACTTCTAAAGTTTCCAAAGTACGACAACGTTTCTCTAGAAAGCCTGCAAAATTCTCAAAGGTTGGATATAAAAAGGTAGAAAAATCCTCAGACGTATCTTGGTTCTCATTGAAATTTTCTGTTAAGAATTCCTCCTATTTACATTGAGAAGTCGAATCTAATTTTGCAGCGATAAGATATAATAAAAGACCATCAGCAATTTGCGATTTATTGTCGATACACAATAGCGATCGCATGTTGGTCTTTGTGGTGTCAATTATTACACGCAAACCTTCTACTGAAGCCTTCGAAATTGATTGTAATTAAAATATAGAATTTATATGTGATTGGAATATATAATATGTCATAATATCGCTGCTTTAAAAGGGTTACGGCTTGCTAGTAACCATGTTCAAAATTGTCTAAATTTTTTATAACATTTTTTGCCTTTCCATTTCGGATAAACTTTCATCTTCGTGAATTTTTTTAGTAAAGACGTTCCAAAAATCTAACCATTCGGTTATTTCGCCACATAATTTTGGAAGCTCTCACTTCTTTACATGACTAGATTTTGAAGGTAAGAGAATTTGTGTTGTATCCAGTGTTATAGCATCTAGTGCAATTGATTTTTTTTGTTTTTTTTTATCTATTAAACTCAACAATTTTGATTTAATTTCAAGATAATTGTCTTCGAAATTTTGTCGTTCGTTACAGGTAAGTTCGTCTTTATCGAGCCTCTCTAACTTAAATTGAAACTTATCAAAATTGACGAAATATGATTCTAACAAGCTAAGTCTAGTTTCTAACTAAAAAACATTAACGTCTTGAGATTTGGTTTCTGTAAAGGTTTTTAATCTTGTTGCTTGAACTTTGACAATTTCTCAAAGAACCCTTGTTTCCGATATTTCCAGCGGTATCGTCAACTTCATTATTTTTTGCCATTTTAATAAAGTGCCAAGTACATTTATACACACAATAGCTTATAAAACTGTACTTTTCGTAAATTTTATATGCATTTTAGCTCATGTCCTTTGACAATATATCAAACTGTACCTTTTATAAACGGTAAAGGTGCCTATTCGTTTTTGATGTTTCCGTTTATAAGCTTTTGAAGCTTTTTTTGTACGACCACTGCGCTTAGGATGAATCTCCTATCTTTGCAATGCATCTGCGCAGCTTCTTTGCTATCTTGGGCTTCGGAAAATTCACGATTGTTTCAACTTTAGATGGTGCGATGTCCTCTGCAGTGACTACGTGTCCTAGAAATTCTACTCTGTCTCTGTCGAACTTGCATTTTGCTTGATTTATTTTCAGCCCATGCAAAGACAGCCTAGTAAAAGTTTCGTGTAGATGTTTTAAGTGTTGTTCTTCATTTCTGATAGTCAAATATGTCGTCGATATACGCTATCACCTAGTCAAGACGTCTCAATACTTCATCGGTCAATCATTGAAATTGAATTTGTGCCGCATTGGTTAATCCGAAAGGCATTCTCGTATATTCATAAAGCTCAAACGGGGTAACGATGGCCGTTTTAGGGATATCCTTCGGTTAAACTAAGACGTGGTGAAAAGCTTTCTTTAGATCTATTACAGAAAAGATGTTTTTTCCTTGCAGATTAACAAAAAAATCCTTAATATGTTCAGCTGGATACTTGTGTGGGATCTTGAACCTATTTAAACTACGATAATCGTCGCAAGGCTACTATCCAACTCTTTGTTGGGTACTATATAAAGTGGTGAAGAAAAATTACTTTTTGAGGCTCTACATATTCCATTAGGAATATGCTTTTCAAATTTCTTCTTAGCGTTGCATTTTTCAAGTGTTAAGCCGTGTTGTTTGGCAGTAACAGGAAGACCATTCGTCATAATATGGTAAGTGAAATTTGTTTTAACTGGGGATCCATTTATTTGTTAATTCATTAAATCTTTAAAAAATTTTAACAAAGATGAAAATTTTCATCTGGTGTTGATAAAGGTGATAATGTGCACTCGGATTAGATATTTATTTTTTAAATGAATGACTAGGCCGAAGAACTTTAAAAAATCGCCACCTCAGATAGGTGTATTATCTGCAATGACAAAATTCCATGTAAATAATCACCGTAAGCCTAGACTGATAGATTTTTTCATTATATCATATTGTATGTTGCTATACGTGAACGGTTGGCTGCAAATAGATTATTTGGAGAAATTCTGGAGCGGTATTATCATGCAAATGGCTACTTGAAAGGAATAACAGTTCTGCACGAGTGTCTATCAAAAATTGTATCTTGGCTTTAGGATCTAGTAGCAAAAGTTTACAAGAAGGTTCGCTGATTTGAATCTCCTTTACGTCAACTTGACTTCCGACTTTTTGATCGTTGGTCCGTTTTTGTTAAGTTTACACCCGGATTTGCATTGACGCGCTTTATCGTCGGATGTATAATGATAAAAATATTGATTAGATTTTGGTTCAAACTTACAATGATTAATTGAATGATTCTTGGCCTATTTCGAAATGTTGTGCTAGCCATCGATGGACGTTCAAGTTTGTCGATTCGAGAAATTATATGATGTAATGAAAAAACTTTTATAATGAAAAAATACTTTCTCTCTTTCCTCATGGTTTTTTACCATGAAAAACCTTTTACATTAAGGTTAGCTGTATCGTTTTTAATATTCTATCGACTATTGCCGCTAATTTTGGAAGTGGATCACCAAAGACCGACACAATAGCCTTAACCGTCTCTGGAAGACAGTACAACTAAAATGTTTTAATAATTTCATCTTCAGGTTGACCGTTAATATTATATTGTTGCATTTCTTTTAAAACTGCTTCGATTACCTAATCTTATTTTGGGAAGCAATTTTCTAATACGCGTTTGGTCGGAATCTGCGTAGTCGTTGATGAACCGTTCCTTCAATGTTTTATATTTTTCTTGTTCCGGTGAATGTTTTCAGGTAATTGACTTACTACTGCATGAAACTTGATGGAGACAGATGAGGTAAGTTGTGCAATAAAATGACTCTCTCCCTGTAAAAGCCACAGATTCGGCTTTTAATACTAAAGGGTTGAATTTTGATACTAACCTGAGTATAAACCTTGCTTAAGATTTGATCTATTTTTGAGTCCTCAAAATCACCTTTCGTCACACATTCCCGCAAGAATATTAATTTTCTCAGTTGATATTTTTTGACAAACGAGTTATACACGATTAGGAAATTTTAAAATGATAATATAAAATATAAGTAAGTGGACAATTACTTCAAATTTATACTCTGTGATGCGTGAAAGATTTGCTATTTTTTTTTTTTTTTTTAAATGTGAATCTTATTACACAGTGAAGTCTGAACATTTTTTGTTTAATTATATATAAAATTTTCTGCGTTTATCTGGATGTTTGTAAGTTCGACGGAATACTCAAACACATGCATATACAAATTGAAATAAATATACAAATTGTAACATCATGTAGTTGTCATAAAATTAGTAATACGTTTTTTATTGCTTATATATGCCATCTGTCATCTGTCATTTGTCATCTGTCATCTGTCAATCTATCATCTTTCATCTTTCTACTGTCATCTGTGTCATTTGCCCAACATTGTTAAATTTAGATTGCGCCATTGAACTTTTTACTTTTGTTATGTCTTAATTAATTTCATTTTACAATTTGAATGTTACAGTAGAACACTACTATGATTGTAAAAATATAAAATTATTGTAAGTTTATATTATATAGTTAGATTTTGTTTTCATTAAAAATATTATTTGAATTTAGTATTTCTATATTAATTTTAATTGAAATTATCTTTTTGACTAACTTATATCAAAGATAACTTACAAGTAGCTGTCCGATCGCCTAATAAAATATAAACCAGAAATTTAAAAGCTATTTTAAAGCTATTTTAAAGCTATTTTTGAATAGCTTTCATTTTCTCTTGAAATTGTTAATTGAGAAATGTATATTTGCATTATTTTTTTGCTATGTTTTTTGTTTATTTTTACATACTCTACTCCAGCGAGTGTAAACCTTTTTTTTCGTAGTGGGTCATAATTAAAATAGTTTGAAGTAGAAATGGCGGGTTATTGGATCTGAGTTATTTGAATATTTTTTTACAAATTTTAATATTTAACTGTTTAGGTAATGTTGGAATACTCTCGTAATTTAATTCGGGGCGTCATAAATAAATTAAGCAAAAATAGCCCAAAATCCAAGTTAAACATTGTTATCATACAGTATTTGTATGAAATTTCTTGCTACTTATAATATAATAATTGTTTAATATCAAGATTGTAAGTTGTTGTCCTTAATGTCCAACATGCAAAAATCATATTCTCTTCGAGTCGGTTCCAAGTAGATCCAAATATTTTAATAAGGAATTTCCCAAATTTTTCATACAAATAAACATATGTGGCAAAGCAAATATTTTTACATAGAAATTTCATCCATATTATTATCGGAATTATTATTATTAACCTTATTTATTTTTCTAGTAATAAAATTTTCTCATGCGTCGCACTATTACAGATTTACTATCAATGCCAACACAATATCAATCAATACCAAAATATTTTTTTTTAAAAAGAAAAAAAATTTGTATGAATTAGTTGGTATTGGTTGAAATAAATGAGAGAATAAAAAAAATTTTTTAGATGCCGATAAGCAGTTTCCAACCAACACATGTTTTTTTTGCATGATTACCAAATTCTAATGGTAAAATAAATATTATATGAAAAGAATCTAGAAAAAATTTTGAGCCGGAAGATATAGCAGCAGCTTTTTTACCTAAAAATGCTGCAAGATACTTTGCCGGATTTGTAATGAAGAAACTTTTAAAAGATCGAGTAATAAGTAACTGTAGTAACTGTGCTAAAAATTTACTTAACATTGAATTGGCATCAATGTCAAATGAAAGTAAATACTTAATATATTTTAAAAATTTTAAAACTGATTCTGATTTTGGGTCACTTCGAGCTCCTTCAAACGAATATTTTGAAGTCTGCAACGTTTTGTCTATATTTTTAATCTAATTATGAAAACTCGAAGTCATGAGGAAAGGATACTTTTAAAAATTCAGCCTGCTTGCATTAGCGATTTACCAAATTGATTGATTTAGTCATAGAGTTAAAATATTACAGTATTTTCTATTAGTTTCAATCAGATGAAATTGTTTGTGGATCTTTGAAAAAAATTATGCAAAAAAAAATTTTACTGGTTGCTACAAATTTTGAAGGAATAAAGTATAACTGATTTTGTAAATATATTTTTGTTTTCTCTCCTAGGCCATCTGAGTCTGTTCCCCTTAACTTTTACAGCGATGATGCGTACTTTAGCTGAATCTCTAATGTAATTATTTTTTACCTCGCAGCATTCTAATTTCCTTTTTCATAAATTTGTTTGCTTGGAAACATTCTTCTCCATCGATAAGTACAGGCCGAACAATATTCGTGTACACGTCATTTTAACTAGAATTCTCCTATTGCAATTTTGCTGCCCGTTCTTATTCTGTTTTGAATATCTTCATAAATTTCCCCGTGTTTGTCCACTCTAAGTATTTAAAATTTCCTTCATCCATAGAAAGAGGGTACTTATCCATATAAATAGTGTTATTTGGTTCATAAAGATTCTCCTCAAATGGAGGATGCATATATTTTCTTTTTCTTCAACTTATTCTCAATATATTTCCCTCCAAGACCTCTTTCCATTTCGTCAATTTTTAATCTATCAATATAGTGTACAAAATTTTGTGTCATGGGCGTCTTTCGAGATTTCCACTATTTCTTCGTAAAACAAAATAATAAAAAAAAAACAAAAAAAAACTTTCCATATCCAATAGATAATGTATAAATTATTAGATAGTTGTTGAAGAAATAAGTAAATAAATAAATAAAGAATTACAATATTATGCCCAGTGGAAACTAAAAAAACTAAATTTATTTATTAACAAAAAGCAAAAAAACCACAACATTTCTACCAAATTTTTATTTTACTCTAAACTACTTTTTAGAATAATTCAACTTCATTTCATTCAACCATACCCACAATCTACATTGTTCCTTTTCAAATTTTTATTTTTTTTCATTTTCTTTTCTCTATTTCTTACTTTTTTTAGTTGACAAAAAAAATTTGGATCATTCTGAATCTCATTGAGTTGAGTAATTGAGTTACGACGATAAGGATTTTTTTTTTTTTTTTTTTTTGCGTGGATTGGTGGGAATCTTCATAGACACAATGAGCCCCGTAGCTTCCATTGTGTGCCAGATTTTTACTGACTAAACCACACCCCTCCCATTAATACTAGTCCAACGGACTAACCATTAATTTATTGCTATTTTGATTTTCTTAAAGAAAAAGTTTACGAAATTCTATCGTATTAAATCTAGTGGCTTAGTTCTTTTAAGCCTTCTGACATCATTTTGATTATCTAGCAGTTGAGTGGCCTCAACGTTAACATGTCCCTCCAGACGAGCTATATGCTTTGTTGCATATCTTTTTATTTCATTTTCTATGCAAGGAATTTTTAGATCTCTGTGCAAATCACTGTTGCGAACATACCAGAGGGCATTTACCATGTTGCGCAAGACTTTATTTTGGAATTTTTGTATACAAAGTACATGTGTTTGTTTGGCACATCCCCATATATGTATGCCGTACAACCATATCGGTTTGAGTATCTGATTATATAACAAAATCTTGTTATGTATAGGTAATTTAGAATTACGACCTAAGAGCCAGTACATTTCTCTATACTTATTTTCAAGCTCAAATTTTTTCTTTTTAACGTGCTCTTTCCATCTAAGTTTGACATCTAATGTCATTCCTAGGTATTTAGCATTGTTTTCTTGGGGTATATTGACCCCATTCAGATTTACCAATGGTTGATTTTCTAATTTTTTATTTGTGAAATTTACATGTACTGATTTTAACTCATTGAGTTTAATTTTCCATTTCTTTGTCCAGAGGTATAGCTTGTCGTTTGCTCTTTGCAATTTAATTGTAGCCTCGTCAATATTTGATCCTACTGCCATCAACGCAGTATCGTCAGCGAATGTAGCTACAGTTATATTTTCCATTTCTGGTAAATCATTGGTGTAGAGCAAATACAGTATGGGACCCAGAATACTACCTTGAGGCACACCCGTTTTAATATCTCTAATAGTAGAATACTCTTCGTCTTGTTTTATTCTGAATAGTCTGTTTTCTAGATATGATGAGAGTATATCTACGTATTGTTTAGGTAACATATTGTTTAGTTTATTTATTAAGCCTCGATGCCATACTTTATCAAAAGCTTGGGCTACATCTAGAAATATGGTAGAGCATACTTTCTTTTCCTCTAAAGCTTTTTCTATTATGTCTGTTATTCTATGAATTTGATCGATTGTCGAGTGCTTAGATCTAAAGCCAAATTGATAATTTGGAATCAGATTACTATTTTCTATGATCGGTCTCATTTGAATCAATAATAGTTTTTCAAATAATTTTGATACTATTGGTAGTAATGATATTGGTCTGTAGGATTTGACCTCATTTATGGGCTTACCTGGCTTTGGTATCATAATTGTCTCTGCTATTTTCCCCACATTCGGCACATACCTTATTCTTATAGCAGCGTTTATAATGCGTGTTAGCATTGTTATAGCTTTTTTCGGAAGTTCTTTCAGGACTTCCGATGTAATTAGATCAAAACCTGGAGCTTTTTTATCTCTGAGTTTTTTAATTTGTTCAACTATTTCACTCTCTGAAAATGGTGATATAACATTTTCTTGCCAATTTTTATTTTCTTCAGTGAGATCATCCGAATCTGTCTCGTCTGGACAAAAAATTTCTTCAAGATGATCTGCGAATGTTTCAGCTTTATTTTTATTATCTCTCGCCCATTCACCGCTTTTCATTCTGATTGGCGGGATTTGAGAGATCGAGGTTTTTGTACTCTTTGTTGCTTTCCACAACGAGTAGTTATTTTCTCTTTTAGCTGATAAATTTTTTATATATTTTTCAAAATTTTCATTTTTAAGATCTTTAATTTTTCTTTTAAGATTCTGAGTTAACCTATTTAGCACAGTTTTGTCTGCCGGATCACGCGATTGTTGCCATCTGCGTCTAGCTCTTCTTTTTATTTTTATCATATTTAATATTTCTCTAGGGTAGTTGAATCCTACCGATTTATATTCACAATTTTTTGTATTATTCCATCCAGCATTTTGAATAATTTTAATAAAATTTTCTACTTCAGAATCTATATCACATTTGGATCTTAGTTTTGTTTTTATGTTTATTTTGTTTTCTATTTCTTGTTTAAAGCTAGCCCAGTCAGTTGTCTTGTTCGTTAGCAGAGGTTTCGACTGTTTGTTAATAACCTTTTCATATAGACTTAGTATGACTGCAGAGTGATCTGAGTCCAAATCATGGTTATCTTCTAGCTTAATATAATTGGGTGAAATTTTTTTTGTTATATAAAAATCAAGCAGATCAGGAGTTTTATTTCTATCAGTTGGCCAATAGGTTGGCTTACCGGTAGATTGGTAAATGCAGCCTTTTTCTTTTATAGCTTTTCTTAGCTCTCTTCCTCTCGTAGAGGTTACTCTAGACCCCCAATCTATGTGCTTGGCGTTGTAGTCACCTCCCAGGATAAATCTTTCGCCAAGTAGTTTAAGAATTTCTTCAAACATGTTATTCTTTATGTTGTATTTGGGTGGACAGTATAATGCACCGACACAAAGGCTTTGTTTAACAGACATAATTCGTAGCACGATTAGTTGGAATTCATCTATTTCTAGACTAAGTTCCTCGTGGTGCTTAATATCTTTCTTTATTAAAATTGAGCTACCACCTCTGGGTGTATTACTCGGATGGTTTGCGCTATAGCATGTATAGTCATTTATTTTAAGCGATGACTTATCTGTCATATGTGTTTCTGTCAAGAGACATACATCAATATTTTGTGTTCTCAATAGAATTTCCAAATTATTTTTCTTGTTCAGAATACCATTGGCATTCCACGTGACTATACGAAGTGCGTTCTTAACCATGCCTTGCGGATTTATTTTTTGGTGTATACATATATATTTCATTATGTTTGTTTTTTAATGTGCATAGTCTTGTTGAGATTTCATTCATTGTTTTTATCATATTTTGCATCATCTGCATAATGGTATTTTCAGTCAACTTTTGTGTAGAAACTTTATTTTGTTCTTTCGGGTTTCTTTCTTGACTTAGGTTATTTTGTATTACCTGTGAATATGATAAGCCTTCTACGACTTTTTTCGACGTAAAAGTTTTAGGTATCTCTGAAGTTTCAATGCAATTCTGATTCTGTGCACTAGGTTTACTAGGTTTGTCTTTTGTTTTTCTTGTCTATGTTGCATTTGTTTTGGGGCATTTTTTTGTAGCTTCTTTCTTTTTTGCAACTCTCTAGCCACCTGGCAACCACGATAACTCGCTGGGTGTGCCTCAAGGCAATTAGCACATTTAGGCTTAATATTTTTTTTTCTTTACAAGAAATTGTTAAGTGGGGACCAGCACATTTAACACACTGAGCTAGACGCTGGCAAAACTTTTGTGTATGGCCAAATCTTTGTCATCTCTTACATTGAGGAATGGTAGTCGTTTTACGAATAGCCTCCATTTTAACCCTCATGTGCTGGATAAATTCAATTTTGAATATTTTGTTAATATCTTCGGAGTTTTCGAATGTTAGCATAAAGAGAGGAAGACGTACCGTAGATTCTTTGTTATTTTCCTTTTTCTTTATTATTTTATTTGTGACTTCTAGAATTTTGAAGCCTCTATCTTTCAATTCATTTTTTATATCTTCAGGTTGGCATGACGGATGTAAATACCTAACCATTACTTTAATAGGCCTGGTGCTCTTATTTTCATAAGTGTGCCATTCAATATTGGCTTCATTTATTGCCTTAGTCAACTCTCTATATTCTTTTTCTTCTTCAACATTAATTTTTAGTTGTTTATTGTTAAGCATATTAACTTTATATTTAATATTGCTTTCTTTTAATTTTTTGTTTATTTGAGGGTATTCCACTACATTACTAAGTATAACTGGAGGAGGTTTACCTTTTCTTTTACTTTTCGCAACTTCATTTATTTGCACATTTTTCTCTACTTTGTCCACAACATTTTCTGGGCTTAAAGTAGGTGATTTTTCTGCTTTTCTTTTTTTACAGATTCTTTTTGTTTTAAAGATCCAGTCGGTTTCTCGAGCTAGTTCTTCATCATCTGTATGAAATTCTTCAGCAGTTTTTAGTACTACTCTTTTAGTAGACATGTTTTGTGAATTTTTTAGTTTCACATTTTCTTCTTTAATTACGCAGAGTTCATTTTTCAATTCCCTGCATAAGATTTCTAATTCTGTAACTCTGGCATTAAGTTGATTATTTTTTGCCTCAAGTGCCTTTTCGTTATTATTACCCTCGTCGGGTTTTCTATAGCTGTCTTTTTGGGACATGTTTTCGTAGATATTTTGAGACCCTGCTGGAGGTGTTCTCTTTACCCCAGATTTTCTTCTGAATGGGTCAATTAAAGCAGCTCTGCTTTCGTGGTTTTGCAATAAGTGGTCTCCCCCAGAATCCGTGAGACCTGCCTCGAAAGAGGGTGGATTTTCCAGAAGATCTGGATTACCACCTGGGGTATACAATCTTTGAGTTTTATTCATTGCATACTTTTTTTTTTGTTTTAATTCGGAGTTTCATCTCCTAGCCTAAGGATAATATTTCCCTTGTACAAGGCGGTACCTTTTATTCCTGCCGTCCCTCTGGGATCAGTCGCAGACCAGAAAGCCGCCCATTCTGGGTCAGTCGCTTCTGGATTTTTCTAGGATTTTAGTGGACTTTTACCACAAGCATGCCTTACTGCGGGTATTTCGTACCCCAACCCGCCGGGGTGAGGATGTTGGATGTGACGATACGGCGATAAGGATGTGTGTTTTGTCGCTGTTATTTCTATGCATATTTTTATTAAAAATATAATAGGGTAGACTGCCAAAGATCGTTTAATACAAATGGGCATCATATTTGAAATGGTTGATTGCAGTTGTAGATTTATGAAAAATTTTCTGTTTTCGTTTTATTTCTTTATTTGTTTTTTTTTCACTTGAGTTGAATCAAATTTAAGTATACGGCCCTTTACATAGCGATACGTAAAATAATATGTAAAAATTTTAGTTTACAATTTTATTTCAGCTATAGACTCGAAATTTACGCGGTTAATAATGGGAATGGTAAAAGATGTTCTAAAAAACAAATTTTGTTCCGTTATTTTAATTTAAATGAATAAAAAACGAAAATAGTTTTGAAATGTAGTACTCAAATTAAATAAAAGAGTTTATTTTCTGAGTCTATTTTCTGTCAAAATATTTTGACTATTCCGAAGTACACGTAATGTAAACTTAACATTTAAAATTCCAACTTTGAACAGTGTACAAAAAAATTACTTAATAAAGTTAATTGCAAATGTTTTTAATTGCCATTATTTAATCATAAATAATAAATAGACTTTTTGAAATTCGAAATTTTATTTATTTAAGTCTTATAACTTAACTATATAGTATTTTTGAAATAGTTTTGAGTTTATTACTTTTAATTGTTATTTTTAACTATGTGATGAAAAATGGATGGAATTAGTTTTAAGTAGTGACTATTTGTGGAAGAAAACTATTGATAAATATAGAAATAGAAAATTTTAGAAGAAATAGAAATAGAAATATAGGGTGCCAATGTAAATACTTGTAATACATTGGTTTAAAAAACATATTGAATAAATATATTTTTAACAAAGCATTGCAAAATCATAATCAAAATGATTCCATTATACAATTATTATTTTTTTCTAAGTATCAATTTATTTATCGTATTCAAATACTGGCGTATATAAGAAATTATTAAGCCTTTATTTACATTCAGCACATACATTATTTTGTAATTTCAGATTCCCTTCTATTTAAAACTGAACAATAAACTTTATCAAATTATTTTTAAATAATTTAGAAAGTTAATAATTTAATTATTTTATTTTCAAAATTATTTTCAAAAACAATGTGATTTGATTAGTAAATTTACCCTACTTGATACATGATTTTAGTTTTATTTTCATAAAAACAAAAAAAAAAAACAATTTCTTTTTCCTCTTATTTTTATTATCTATTATTTCTATTTACCAAAATTTCGCTCAGTTCATCATAAAAATGAAATAATTGCGTGTGTTAGAGGAGCTAATTCTAATGCAATGTAAAAACAAAAACAAAAACTGAAATAAACAATAGGAGTGAAGAGATACAAAGAACCAAAGTCTGCAAGAATAAAATCGTAAAATACCATGAAATTATTTTTTTTTTCTTTATTATTTTACTCGCTTTTCAAAATTTTAGAAATATGTATAATTGTGTGTATATATTTCTGTACCAAATTAATGGGCTAAGCTTTTTAAAAACTAATTTAATTTGAAGAAGAGAAAATTTCAAAGCTCTATTTTTGTAAAACTATGATAAAATAATTAATAATTATAAAAGTAAATGAAATATTGTATTTTTTTAATGAACTTATTCTTCTAAACGTGTGTTTTTTATTATAAGCTTCATTTTCTGATAAATTGATCTACAGCTATTTTAAATTCATGAATTATTTAGAAACTTATATTTTTAATACTATTATTTTACCGTATTTATCGTTTTGCCGTTTGAAAAAATTGCAATAAATGGCGTATACAGCAAGATGTTTTCGAACAAAAGGTCAGTCAACTCCGAATTTCAGTTCGGCGATACGCGTATTTCGTCTACTACTTACAGACTTCTTCAGTGTTTTGTACTCGACTGAGGAAACAAATTTAAAATCGTCTTATATATTCTATTTGCACATGTAGAAATTTGACGTTTTTCGCAACTGGATGGTTGTTTATTATCCAATGAAATAGCACAGATAGAGGGTTGAGTAATAATATTATTACTTATTTCGTTGCTGGTATTTGAAATAATATTTCCATCGTTAGAGTGACCATCAGAGAATCCATCTGCGATGTCCTTGCTAAGCGATGCAATTGCTTTCCTCAAAACTATGAACTTATTTGGCTCTTTTAGGGGCTTGGTTGCCATAGCTAGTTCTTATGAAACTTGTTTTCTATTGTTAGAGTAAAATTTTTGTATAATAGTGAAAATAGTCGAATATTTTCCTTTTAATTTTACTGATGTGCTTATCTCACAGATACGCGTATTTCTGTTAATTTGTTTACCTCTTGTCGCCAAAAACCAAGAACAAATACTCCATTGATTTCTCATCTTAATATTTTATAGCTGTACTACATTAAAAAATTGTGTAACAGAATTGTTGCTGATATAATTTTATACATATTGTTCGGGTTACAATAAATTAGCATTATTTAAAATTCTAGATCGGTTTGTCAAAATACCAAAGTCTCAATAATAACGAGTACTTTTGAAATTTTAGCATTAAGAATAGACTCGTCTCTTGATAGGTCTTTTCCAGGAAACGGGCTCAATAAACTCTTTTTAACAGGTAGCTACGTCTCCGACAAAATAATATGGAAACATAATATCTGTACCAGATAATGGTAGTGATGTTGGTAAAGGAAGAGTTTCAGTTATTAATTTTTTTTCGAATTCGGGTTTCATAAAAACTTCTGATTTATTTTGTCTCCCTAATGCAACTTTAATCAGAATAAAAATTAAAATAAAAAATACAATAATCAACCTAAAAAAGTTAAGCCAGTTATATTTTATTATATTTTTGCAATCAATAGCTCCAATACAATTTAACTTTTTATTAAAAAATTCTATGCTAGCTATTTGTGACCACTCACACATATTTGGTTTTGAAAAATATATTTCCTGTAATTCAATATAAATTATTTCACAAGTTTCAAACGCAATTTCGCAAACAATTGAAATACCTATTTTGAAACTCGAACCTAAAATTTGTAGGCTGCGACTGCAACCGTCTCCTAGATGACTAAAATCAAAATTAACATTTCATTAACAATCCTTAATTATACTTATACCGGGTGTTCCAGAGCATGCGTATAGCTTTTTAAAAGTGAAATTAGCCGTTATTTTAAAATTTAAAAAAGTTCGTTGACTAAATCGAGGGTGCTCGATTGGTGGTATTTTAAACTTCCAGAAATGACCGCAAATCGGTTTTTTAAGACCAAAAACCGCCGAAATTGGCCGAAATCGAGATTTTCAAATGGGAAGGGGTACTTTTTAATGCATATTCAGATTCTACGACAAAAGATAAGAAAATTATGTTAAAAGATTTCTTTTGTTTTCTTAGTATTTTTCTTTAAAATTAATAACAATAAAACAAAAATGCTCAATATTTTCCTTTGGTAAACTCATCATTAGATAATCATTTTTATAAATAAATTTGTTTTTCATGTTATCATATTTTTATCTCAGTTTTGGGCTCCTAAAAAATTAAAAAAAAAAAAAAATCATTCTTATTAATTTGAAAAAGTGTTCACATTTTTATAAATTCGTCTTCTATACTTTGATTTACTTTTTTCATCCACCATCGTCTTCTATTACTTACTTTTCTTTAGCCTGCAATGTTATTTATTTATTCATTTATTTATTTTGGGTATTTTGGGGATCAAAATAAATTTTTATATGGGTAAAATCTATACATACTTATAAAAGGGAAATTTTGTTTGTATACACGCCCACAGTGTTAAAAATAGAGTTCTGAAATTTTGCACATATTCATGGTCAAAAAAGGAGCCGGATGCGGTATTTTACAAAGCCATTAAATGACAGATTTGGGTAGTTGCCATACAACTTCTATCCACCTATCAGTAATCTTTCAAAAACGAAAGCTGTTACAGGCATACAAATTTACACTTTGATACTTTTTCAAAAATAAAGAAATACGACTGTTACAGATTTCGAAAATTTGGACTGGTTCGGGTTGCTGCCGTACAACTCCTAGCACGTCTCAGGCATTTTTCAAAAACCAATTCACTTACAGGCATGAAAATCTACTCTTAGATACTCTTTCAAATAAATAAATATTACACTGTTACGGATTTCGAGAATTTGGACTGGTTCGGGTTGCTGCCGTTCAAGCATTTGAAATTGTAAATTGCAAATGTCATTCGTTCGGTTTTATCAAATTTGTCATTTTGATTGTCATGAGTGAGTCAAAAGTGCAGAAAAATAATACTGTTGCTTTTCTGCTGGATGGAAGAAAGGGTTTATTTTTATCTGGTACATTTTTTTCATTATAGTAATTATTCATAAATGTTAAAAAATACAGAAGAAAATTTAGAAAAAGGGTAGGTATCTGAATGATTTTTTTGACAATCAAATATTTTTGTAAACAAATATTTTTTAAGCTGGAGACAATCACATTTAATGTTGCTAGTTGTAACAAGGTTGGATCACGAAGAAAGTTATAATTCAGGTCACAAATCCAAAAAACAATTATGGAGAGATATACTTACACAATAGAATTTTAAAAGATGATGCAACTTGTTAGAAGTTATTATAAGGAAGTTAACAACTTATAAAAGGATCAAAAAACGTAATAACAGTCTGGAGCATCTTTAGTGAATCATTTGAAATGGATCTTGAGAGTACTGAAATTGAAACTACAAAAATAAAAAGACATCGTGAAAAAAGTGACAATCAAATTATTTCGTACGTCGTAGAAATCGATGAAGAATAAAAGAAAAGGCATGATGAATACATATTGATAGAGCGTGAAAAATTGGAGTTAGATAAAAAAAGAATGAAAATTGAAGAGGGAAAAAATAATATATTAAAAGAAATGAAGGATAATTTACAAAGTTTATTTAGCTTTTAATAATTATAATATTCAGTATTCATATGTGATATGTGTTTGAATAAATGTATAATACGTGTGATAAAATGTAAGTATAAGCAATTGTAACTTTTATTTTGTTTTATGTTTGTGTTATAACTAGAATTTCTAAATGGATAGAAGTGCCTTTTATGTTAATTTAAATAAAATGAAAATATTTTTTTTGTAAAAAAAAAATTTTTTTTAAAGTTAAATAAATTTGATTTGCAATATTAAGCAACTACATTATAATGTGTATTTATAATTAATTTTACAATGCAGAACTTATAAGAGAACGTGAAAAAATTATTTTTTTCTTCCGCTGCGAAGGATTTCATGTTCATTATTATGATAACTTTATTCATCATTTAATCCCGCAGTACAAAATCTTCCTTATCTTCTTTTAAAATAAAATTGTGTAAGATAAACAAGCCATCAATACTTTTCTAACATTAGAGAAATTGTTAAAATTTAATTTAAGCTATTCAAGGTACGAAATTTTGTCTTTAAGAGTCTAAATTATTGCTCTATTATCATTCTTGTAGAAGACAATTCCCAATTGTACAGTTTTTGGCCACTTGAAAGGTTACCATTGTCTCTAAATAGAGTCATCAGATAAGTAGACAATTTATAAGCTGGGTCAACTATAATATGAACATCAGGTGGTAATCGAATCTTCCCTTCATTTAGGACTTTTCCTAAAGAGCTGTTATCAAATACGCAGGCATCGTGAGCTCTTCCCGGCCAACCGAAGAAAACTTTCAAAAAACTGCCAACGGCCTATGAAGAAAATGTTTATTAATTACCATTATGCTGTAAATGTTTATTCATTTTTTTATTCATTATCCATTCATTATTTACTTGCTATATACAAGAGATATCCCCCAAATTGACAACATTTTTATGGCCACGTTTGCAGACGTTTCTGTTTTACCTTTGCGATTCTTGTAGTTGACGTATCTGTCAAAAACTTCACAGCAAAACTTCAAAATGCAGTGAATAAAATAAGATTATGGACCCAACGATGGTGCATAAAACTTAACGAAAGCAAATCAACTCATATAAACTTTACATAAAAAGAAATTGCAACCATTCCTATCTCAATCAATAACAAAATAGTACCATATACCAATACAGTAAAGTATCTGGGAATGACACTCGATGCTAAGCTAAGATGGAAGGAATATATAAGAAAGACAAAAGAAGAGCTAGACATTAGACTCAAAAAATTTTACTGGTTCCTTGGGCGTGCTTCTGAGTTATCAGTACAGAACAAAGTATTGATATAAAAGCAGATATTAAAACCTGCGTGGACGTACGGTATCCAATTATGGGGCTGTGCAAAGAAAACCAACATCGAAATGTTGCAATAATTTCAAAATAAATTACTCCGTGGTATAGTAAATGCACCATGATACGTACGTAACAAAGATCTCCACCGTGATTTGCACATTGAAACAGTCACGGATGAGTTCAAGAAACATGCAGTAAAACACGAGCAAACACTGCAAACTCATGTGAACTCGGAAATGGCAGCAGTTTTTGATATCGACAGCAGTGTCCGTCGAATCAAGAAAACGAAACCCCACAGGCTGGTCACTACCTAAAATGGAAAATTCTACGATAACAGTTTCCTTTACGGAAATTATTATTTCAATAATTTTCCTTTGCGAAAAAATTTTAATAATCTTCCCACGCGGAACTACTGCTGTGGCTATCTCCTAATTTCCTAAACACGCGATCGAAAAATTTATGAAAAAAAAGTCATTAGTCGATCTAACGTAGATTGGTTATAATGGAAAAAGTGGGCTATGTGGGTTCGATTCCTACACTATCAAGACGCACACGCGGCTGGAGCTCTTGATGTCCTTCGGGGATTACCTCCTATCCTTCGGTAGGAAAAAATTAAATATTGTTAACCGATTTCGGTTATTACACCATCATGAATTTTTATAATGTTTCACCTAGAGCCTACAGCATATTTTATAAATTATATAAAAGTTGGTTTTTTTGCATATTTTATAAATTATATATCAAAGTGTAGAACAAGAATGGATAGAAACGGACGATAGTAACAAACTAAAAAATATCAAAACAAATACGAGACCTTGGAAAAATCTCAATTTATTTAACAGAAGAGAATCGATCGTGATTACAAGAATAAGAATAGGGCACACTAATTTAACACACAAATTTATATTTGATAATACAACACCACCAATTTGTGCTTGTGGAGCAAACCTTACTATGAAAGAGTGATGATGAAACCAATTATAGAAAAATAATAAATTTCCTAAAAGCTATTGAACTATACAAAACAATTTAAAACAAAAGATTAAATAAAATCAATAAAATATGTTAAATGAAAAATATTAAATGTTAAAAAAAAAAACGGAATAAAATAGAAAATATGTAGTTATAATAACTTCATATAATTAATATATGTATAAGAAAAATTTAACTATTGAATTATTTTATATAGAAATCAAAACAAAGAAAAAAAAAAATTAAAAATGTATTATATGAATAATAGAATATGTAATTAGAAAATAATAAAAAAAAAAAAATTAAAAAAATTAAAAAAATAATGTAAAGATCTGGCCTAAAAAAACTTATCAAAGGCCACTTAAATAAAGTTATAAAAAAAAAAAGTTGGTTTATTTTCTCAATTTTCAATCTTTTATTTATTTATAATATAATGGACGTCTCGCCGCGTCGTTAAAATACCGTTAGAATTATAAATACAGTCACTCTTAATAATAATTCTATTTACTAATTACTGTTATCTTACTGTATATACTAAAAACTATATTTTTCTCCACTTAAAATTTTACTTTGGGTAAAATTAATAATAAAATAAACAACACCAGCCCAGTATGGAATTTATAAGCGCATTGGTTTTTTTTTTTTTTCAAATTATGTACCTATCTATATTCTTATATTTTTGTCCATTTGGTTTTAAAAAATTTGAGAATCAAGTTAAGGAGCTTCATAGCTTAGCTAACAAAATATTTTGAAAATATAAATAGTATATAACTAGTATAATGCCACTGCTAACCAACTGTAGTAAAGTTTGTGTGCAGTTTAAAAAGAATACATCACTGTATTGTAGAGGTACTAATCAAAAATGTTCCAATCCTACTTCAGAAATATGTTTAAAAGAAGTAAAAACAAAAATAAAAATAAATTTATATAAAGAAGTTTAACTTATTGAGAATAAGTACCTTGAGATTGTTAAATAAGATATCTACTACCTAAAATCAAGTAATTTCGAGAGAGAGGGTATTATACTTACTATTATACTATGTAACAAAAAGTTAGATTCTTTAATCTAACGGTATTTTTATTTTTTATTTTTTATTTTTATTTATTTACTATTTAGTTCAAACAGTTTACAAAATATAATACAATTTAATTATTAAAATTTTGAATTAACACAATGTATCAAATAAGATTTATGATTTAAAGTTTAATTTACTTTGAAATTTAATACAACATAGTTTTTATAAAAAACAAAAAACAAAATTAGATAAAATAAATTTCATCAGAAAAAAAAGAGAAGATGAAAAGTTATTAAAAGTATTAAAAGTTAATTATAACACTACAAATTAGTTAATATTAGTAGCGGAAAAACAAAATTAATTAGGAGGACTAAGGAAGCAAGTGAAACAAGGTTGTCTTTAAACTGGTTTTGTTCAAAGAAAAGTCAACACTGTTTTTGTATTGATTAACTGCCATTAACATTCTATTAATTGGCTCAAATTTACCATAATTAGTTCTATGGAAAGGAAGATTAAAAAGATGTTCTATACGAAAACGCGTACTGGTGTTAATGTACGAGTTAATCTGATCTTTTATAATTTTGGAATCAATTTCACTATTGTATACTTGGGATATGAATAAGATATCTGCAACAACCCTTCTTGATTGCAATGTGTTCATCTGAAGAAGCTTCAGACGATTTATATATGGAGGTAGGATTATTGGGTTAGACCAGGGAAGATTACGTAGAGCAAAAAATTTGTTTGAATAGATTCAATTCTATTAATATGAGTGGAATAGTGAGGTGACCAGACAGGGCTTGCGTACTCAAGGTGGGGGCGAACAAGAGTAGTGAATAAAGATTTAGTAATGTATGGATCATCAAATTCCTTAGACCATCTTTTAATAAAACCTAACATAGAATTTGCCTTGTTAATTATACTATTAAAGTGAAGTTTAAATGTGAGTTTATCGTCAAAAAGTACGCCAAGGTCTTTAAAATGAGAAACTCGGTTGATTAGTTTAGAATTAAAAGTATAATCAGTTATTATTGGAATCAATCTACGAGTAAAGGAAATAGCGCACTTATCAATATTAAGGAGAAGATTATTATAACCGCACCACTTAAAAAACGAATCAAGATCGTTCTGTAGTACAGTACAATCATTATATGAAGATATTTTTTTATAAATTTTCATATCATCAGCATATATGATCACGTTACTATTGTTAATGAGATTGTTGACATCATTAATTGAGATAATGAATAGTAAGGGACCTAGATGGCTGCCTTGTGGTACACCAGAGGTGGCAGAAAATGATTCAGAAAAAGCTGATCTAAACATTACACTATAAGATCTATTGGATAAAAATGATTTAATCCACATTATAAAAAATTTAGGAAATCCCAGTTTTTTAAGTTTTAATAAAATAACACTATGAGGCAGTAAATCGAATGCCTTGCTCAAATCTGTGTAAATGACATCAGTCTGAAAGGCAGCCTTCATAGTGTTCAGGAAGTGTGAGCAAGACTCAACTAAATTTGTAACCGTTGATTAATTGATAAATGTTTAGAACAAATATCATAAATTGAATCAAAAACTATTAATTCGAAAAGTTTAGGTATGCATGAAAGTTTTGCTATTGGACAGTAATTTGTGACCATATTTTTAGCACCTTTTTATAAACAGGGCGAATAAATGAATTTTTCCAATATTGTGGAAATATTCCAGAAGTAAACGATCGATTGAATAAAAGGGATAATGGTAACGCAAAAGATTCAGAACAGTTTTTTAAAATTAAAGATGGTACTTTGTCAGGTCCAGGAAATACATCACTGTTGAGATTATTCAAATAACTCTTTATTTTCTGAGTAGAGAAATCTATTGAGATAACTTGGTTTTCAGATTGGTTTATCATCTGATTAAAATTATTTTCATTAACTTCAAAGAGATTTTCTGAATAAGAACTACAGAAATATAGCTTGAAGAGATGTGCAATAGATTTCGGAGAGTTAGCACTAACATCATTATAGGACATGGTGACGGGAAATTGATCAGATTTACGTTTGGAGTTAACAAATTTCCAAAAGGACTTAGGATTAATCCTTAGCTGAGAGTTAACATTTATTAAACAGTTGTTATAACTGGAATCTAATGTCAGTTTGTAGGAGTTGAACAAAATTACAAACTCATGATAGTTTTTAAAGGTTTTCTCTTTTAAGTACTTATTCTTTTTATTTCTTAATTTTTTTACTTCATGATTAAACCAAGGAGGACTAGAACTAAGGTCTCTATTACGAGTCAAGGTTACATACAATTCCAAGCCTTTAGATAGAATTTCGTAGAATTTAGAAAACGCCTCATTGATGTCATCATCTTCAACTATAAAATCAAAGTCAATTGATAAAAGAAAATTATTTAGCGCAGAAAAATTAGCGTTGGCAAAATTATAATTATAAGAGAGATCATAAGCAGGTAATACTGGGCTATTATAATATTATAACAATATGAAAGAAATATAGGAGGATGAAAATTATCAACATTTACTAAGGGCATAATAGGAACACTAAAAGTATAATTAGCCTAATCTGTTACAAAAATAAGATCAAGTTGCCTATCCATACAATTAGTCACTGAAGAAATTTGTTGAAGACCATTTAAATTACAACCATCCAGTAAAGTATTTTCACAGTCAGAATTAATCTGAAGTGGAATTAGATATGTGTCATCCTCGTACTTGTATTGTCCTCGATACTTTCGGTAAATTAAAGTCACCGCAAACTAATAATTCATCAGAGGGATTCATTAAGGTTGAGATATGGTCAAGAGAAAGCTTAAAGTTAGAATATATGTCAACAACAGATTTTGGAGGTATATAACAACAAACAATATAAAGCGATTTATTAAGAAGTTCAACTTTTAAAGCAATTAATTCAATTGAATCACAATAAGGAAGAAACAACTCAATAGCATTAAAGCTATTCTTAATTGCCACCAGAACGCCCCCTTCTTTAGCAACAAATCCTGAATTTAAGGTGATAGAAGTTTGTTGAAACCTATCCTTTCTAAAAACAGTTTAGGCTTGGTGAAATAGTTCTAAGAACTGAATTGAATTAGTCAACCAGGTTTCTGTTAAAGAGTAAACGTCAAAGTTGAGAGTAATGGAGTTACGAAACACATTCGAAGTTTTTGTACGTAAAACCCGAACATTTTGATAGAAAATAGATAAGGCACTGATAGGAGTGTTATTAGAAGCAGAAACTGAGGTTGGTTGATTTAGGGCTACGTTAGGGACGTTGAGGTTTCTCATGTTTGCTTTTAGGGCCTTGAAAATATTTTATCCTTTTTGTTGAGACGTGCTTACGATATGTTGCTAGATCCTTCTGAACAACTTCGCTAGATACACCTAGAGATTCATGATATGTAATGAAAAGCTCTCGAAGAGCTTCATAGTTAGTTGGTAATCCTTCTTGCTGAATTAAAATTTGAATGTTGACTTTGGTTTTGCCATCTAGACATGCAGTATCTGGATGGTCGTGTAAATACGCTAGGAACAGCCTCACATTGTCATAAATTCTATGATCATAAATTCTATGATTCTATGATTTCATTGATTAAATTCTATGACATCCTCTGTAACAGGGGAGCTACAAACAGTTCCGTTCGAGTTTCACCTCGAATAAAGTTAGGGTACTTCCTATTTGACGGTGACGAAGGAGGAATAAAGGTAGGGGGTGTAACAATCTTATTGTTAACATTGTTTATGCTGTTAGTTTTATTTTATTAATATTATTGTAATGTGATTTATAATGTTTTTTATGAGCTATCAAAATGGGGTTAGTGTTATTTATGTTTTTATTAGTATTGTGATAATTTCTATAAGATAAAGTAGAGTTAACGTTAGCTTTACTGCTAGAATAATTTCTAATTATAGGGTTAGTGTTAGGATTAGACCAATAATTTTCATTAATGATTTTCTTAGATTTTAAGTTAGTATGAGAGTTAATGTGATTAGCATTGTTAATGTTAGTATTGTCTGATATTTTATTTGATTTATTTACTTTGAGTGATTTGTTTACTTTGTTGGATTTTAGTTCTTTCACACGCCACGGTACAACAGTAATTTTGAGTCCCTTTATTTGATTAAAGTTAACTGGAAAAAGCCAACTGTACTTCTTGGGAACTGAAAACTTAAAGAAGGAATACCAGCTGTTCTTTTTTTAGATTTGCTGCTAAACGTTGGCAATTCACAATAGGAATACAAAATTTACTTTCAAAAAATTCTTCAGCCCATTCTTTTCCAGCATAGCATGGTGCCCCTCTCATAAAGAAATCAGTTAACTCTTAGACCTTTTAAATTCGTTAGAGTTATTTGAGAGACTCAATTTTTCAATTCGCTTCTTCCAATCCGATGATGACCAAGTTGTGCCAAATTTATTGACAGTTGACACTATGGTATTTGTTACTACATCTGCATCTAAAGTATTTTCATTGAATATTGAGTTTTTTGGTTCATTAATAGCAGCGGCAATTTCATCTCGAATTATTACATTTTTAATAGCTAGTTCTTCTTGAATGGTAGAGATATAGGAATTTGAAGCAGATATGTTGTCAATTTTGTCATCCATCGCATTTAGCTCTTTTGTAGTGAATCTAGTTCGGAAATTAATAGTCCAATATCCAACGACTCGCTAAATGGCACTGATTTACTGCTACCACAGCCCGTCATTAATATGGCTTCCAATATCATTTTGCTGTTGTCCGTAACATTTTTCTCGATATTAGTGACTATATCTATTATTTTATTTATTTTCTGATCTGTAAATTCGCATATACATTTATCAGATGGATTTCTTATGTCATTTTTTATAGATCGGAAGATGTATATAATTTCAGATTTAGTATCAGCTAAACTGTTATTTAATGCTTCATTAGTAATCATGCTCTGGTGATTAGTAAACTCTGATATTTTATTAATAAGCGTATCAAAGCTACTTCCCATATGTCCAAAACTTTCAGTGTAAGACTCAAAGTCTCTGGCATTTCTATTTAATATATTAGCATTGTTATCATTTAATTCTCTAATCCCAGCTGCAAGACTCTCGTGCATATTCGAAAGAAGGATGTGATAATTTTGGCATTCGTTACATACGAAGTAGTTATTTATAAAACTTAAACTACTATCTCTCGGAGCATCAATGCATACCCCATGAAATTTTCTTTTGCAGAAACCCTTACATGTAATAAATTTCAGGGTTTTATCATAGGCGATGCAACTGGCAATTTCACATTTAAAACTCATGATATTGCAAATTATATATTATTTTTTTTATTTTTTTTTTTTTTTAAATTAATAAATTTATTTTTGTTTAATTTTTAATTTAAAAAATTATGACTTTCTATTTCTTAATCAATTACAATTAATTTCAAGAACAAAGCGATAACACTAAATTAGTTATTTGAAAGTTTGAGAAACACTGTTTAAAGTTTTGATGTTGACATTTGGTTGATTGTTAGTAATAATAATTTGATAGTTATAATAAACAAAAATAGTGCGTGCTTATCAAAAGCGGTCGGGTATTAATTTTTATTATATTTTTTTAATTTAATAAATTATTAAAATAATAAATTATCGGTAATTGTGATTAAGTAATTATTTGTGGTGTTCAAAAGTGCAATAAAAATATTGTATATTATACAAGAAATATTAGTGATTAAAGTGTTTATGAAATATACATAAGTATTATTAATATGTTTCAGTTAAATTTAATATTAGTTTTATTGTTTTAATGAATTTTTTATTCTTATTATTTTTTTTTTTTTTTCTATAATTTATTTCTTTTTGTTATATAATAATACTAGCTTTGTAACCCGTCATAAATGACGGAAGCAAAATAAATCCTAGTTTCTTTTTTTCTTTCATTAGATTCTTTATTCCGAAATTACAGTACTTATGTTTATATCACTTTTTATTTATTTTTATTTATGTTTATATTGGCCTAACACTAATCTTTTTTTTTTTATATAACAGAAAAAGAAGTACCATACCAACAAATTTGTATAAAATGTTTGTACTTTTGTATGGTATACTCGTACTCACTTCCATTTAGTTATAATTCGTTAGTTGGGTTCCATTTAGTATAAATTATACCGTATTAGCGTTATTGAGTCCTCCGGGAGAGCAAATTTAAAAATGGGATCTTATTTTCATATAAATTTTGTCTTTTGTATAATGTATAGGGATCTTATTTTGCTATATGAATAAGCTGTTATTATGGTATTGTGTTATTTTTAAAAAATATTCATAATTTATATATTCAGAATTTTGTATCTAAATTGGTAAAATTTACAAAAATACAAAAACATTTTCATCAATAATTTTCAATTTAAAAAAACAATGTTTTACTATCCGGCGTAGAAGTAGAGTTAATTATCCTATTCTACTTCTATCAAGTTCTATTGATTGAACAGTGAACCTGAACAGTGAAGTGAAATGTGAACACATAACACTGAAAATAGAACATACAGAATACAGATACAGCAAATAATAAAAAAAAAACAAAAAAAAACAAAAAAAAAACAAAAATAATTTTTTTTGAGTGAGGTGAATTACGCACACAATAATGACAAAAATAAAAGGTAGAAGCAATAAAGTAGTATAATGTATAATATTATACAATTCAAATACGCTGATACACATGTATATTATTAATAGATGAACATATTCGCTCAATATATTTTCTCTCTTTTTAATGGAAATTATTTTGATTGCTAGTGTTAGTACTTTTTGAAAATTTCATATATTCATATATTACAAACTACTGCTACATTTTCAATATTTCAGAAACATGAATAATTATTGTTTGTTTTTCAAATAATTTAACAACAATACTTTTCTGTGTAATAATAGAATACGGTAATAAAGGAAAAAAAAGTTTAAATTGAAAAAACATTGTTATTTTTATTAAGATTGATTTTGATTCCTTTTATTTTATTCATACACAAAGATTTTACTAATTTTCTATTTAAAAAAACTATATTGGCCTAACACTAATCTTTTTTCTTTTTATATAACAGAAAAATAAGTACCATACCAACAAATTTGTATAAAATGTTTGTATTTTTGTATTGTATACTCGTACTCACTTCCATTTAGTTATAATTCGTTAGTTGGGTTCCATTTAGTATAAATTATACCGTATTAGCGTTATTGTGGCCTCTGGGACAGCAAATTTAAAAATGGGATCTTATTTTCATATAAATTTTGTCTTTTGTATAATGTATAGGGATCATATTTTGCTATATGAATAAACTGTTATTATGGTATTGTGTTATTTTTAAAAAAATATTCAAAATTTTGTATCTAAATTGGTAACATTTACAAAAAATACAAAAACATTTTCATCAATAATTTTCAATTTAAAAAAAACAATGTCTTATTATCCGGCGTAGAAGTAGAGTTAATTATCCTACTCTACTTCTATCAAGTTCTATTGATTGAACAGTGAACCTGAACAGTGAAGTGAAATGTGAACACTTACCACTGAAAATAAAATAATATTTTTGGAATGGAGCATATAGAACATACAGAATACAGATACAGCAAATAATAAAAAAAAACAAAAATAATTTTTTTTGAGTGAGGTGAATTACGCACACAATAATGACAAAAATAAAAGGTAGAAGCAATAAAGTAGTATAATGTATAATATTATACAATTCAAATATGCTGATACACATGTATATTATTAATAGATGAACATATTCGTTCAATATATTTTCTCTCTTTTTAATGGAAATTATTTTGATTGCTAGTGTTAGTACTTTTTGAAAATTTCATATATTCATATATTACAAACTACTGCTACATTTTCAATATTTCAGAAACATGAATAATTATTGTTTTTTTTTTCAAATAATTTAACAACAATACTTTTCTGTGTAATAATAGAATACGGTAATAAAGTAAAAGAAAGTTTAAATTGAAAAAACATTGTTATTTTTATTAAGATTGATTTTGATTCCTTTTATTTTATTCATACACAAAGATTTTACTAATTTTCTATTTAAAAAACTATATTGGCCTAACACTAATCTTGTTTTTTTTATATAACAGAAAAAGAAGTACCATACCAACAAATTTGTATAAAATGTTTGTATTTTTGTATGGTATACTCGTACTCACTTCCATTTAGTTATAATTCGTTAGTTGGGTTCCATTTAGTATAAATTATACCGTATTAGCGTTATTGTGGCCTCTGGGAGAGCAAATTTAAAAATGGGATCTTATTTTCATATAAATTTTGTCTTTTGAATATTTATTATTTTGCTATATGAATAAACTGTTATTATGGTATTGTGTTATTTTTAAAAAAAATATTCAAAATTTTGTATCTAAATTGGTAAAATTTACAAAAAATACAAAAACATTTTCATCAATAATTTTCAATTTAAAAAAAAACAATGTTTTATTATCCGGCATAGAAGTAGAGTTAATTATCCTACTCTACTTCTATCAAGTTCTATTGATTGAACAATGAACCTGAACAGTGAAGTGAAAAGTGAACACTTAACACTGAAACTAAAATAATATTTTTGGAATGGAGCATTTAGAACATACAGAATACAGATACAGCAAATAATAAAAAAAAAACAAAAAAAAACAAAAAAAAAACAAAAATAATTTTTTTTGAGTGAAGTGAGTTACGCACACAATAATGCCAAAAATAAAAGGTAGAAGCAATAAAGTAGTATAATGTATAATATTATACAATACAAATATGCTGATACACATGTGTATTATTATGTATAATTTTAAGTAATAAGAATAACCTTTGAGTGAATTATGTTTTTTTTTTGTGTTAAATGTTGTTTGCCTTTTAGTTATTATACCATATTAAACTATTGATTAAATTTCTATTAGTCCTTATTATTACAAATCAAAAAAATTTTTTGTTTTATTTATATTATTATTATTATTTATTATTTTTCCTTATTATTTGCGAAGAAGACTAACATTAAATTAAAAAAATATAGTTCATGCAATCAATTTTTCCTGCAAAGGTTCAGCATGGTAGACAGGGGTTAAAAAAAAGCACCAAAGCAATTTGTATATATATGCATTTGTATACATATGTAATTTGTATATGTTTTGGAGCGTTCCGTCGAACTTACAAACATCCAGATAAATGCAGAATAATATATATATAATTATAATAATAAAAATATTTTGATTACCAGTTTTGAAAAATTTATTATTGTAAGAATTTGATTTCTATTATGTTTTTATTTTGTTTTCTTTTTTCTGATTTTGTTTAATAAATATGTGTACCAAATAAAGTGTATATATATACAATATTGGAAAAACTGTGTGAAATTTACTTGTTTATTAAAGGTTCAAATCAAAATATTAAAAATTATTTTTGATTACAATTATTAAGCTTAATTAACTTTTAGTTTATTTTTTATACAAAAGTAAATTTTTATTTATTTCTTTCTTTTTTTTTTGTATTAAGTTTTGGTGCACTAATTATAAGTTGTGTAAATAAATGCACTAATTATAAGTTATATAAATCTACAACACCAAGAACATCACGATTTTTCTGGGTAGGTTAATTGTCTTTGTTAATATTGAGATTAGACAAATATAAATCACAAGTTTTATTTTGTTTATTTTTTTTTTTTTGTATACACTTCTGGAAGTATTATCAATAATTCCTTCAATATAAATTTTTTGTTTTTAAGTATACAAAAAATATTTATAATATATTCCAAAGATCTTACAGGTATTATTATACACAAGATTTTTTGTTTTTTCTTTTCCTTTTTATTTTTTTATTTTTACCGCGTAAAGTTAATATTTAGTTTTTCTAATGAAATATTGTAATGATAATTACTAATTAAATTTATAAACACTTGTTATAATTTACAATAAATGCTTTTAATTTTCTAATTAAATAAAGTTCTTATTTTTTACTACTGAAAATTTTGCTGTTGATGTGCTTTGTTGTGTATTGGTACTATGTAATATGTAACTTATATGAAGTTTTTATATGTAAAAAACTGCAAATTAAACATATTAGTGGATCTTAGTCTATAATGTGAACAAAAATTAAGTTTAGCAAACAGTAGAGAAGACGAAATGTTGCCTTTACTTAATTCAATTAGGAATACTATATCAGCAACTTTACGACGTTTTTCAAGAGTATTGAGATGTTTCTATGTTCATAAGGAGGTCATCTATTAGGGTTTTTTTTATTTTTTTTTTATTTACACGCTACCCAAACACTAGGAAAGGATTCCTTTATACAAAATTATTGTAGGTGTGGGTAAGGAAAAAAAGGATTTGGAGGGAAAAAGGATGATAGAGGAGAATTAGGAGGTAAGTAGGAGACGAACCTGAATAGGTTCTTTTTGAAAAGTTGCAAATTGTATAATGGAGCATTTTTGTCGGTAGGGAACACGTGAGATGGGAGCATGTTCCACATTTTTGCAGTTCTTACAATAAAGAATTTCCAAAACCAGTTTTAGACCATCTAGGTATTTCCACAGTGTAGAAATGTGCACTTGAAGCCTCCCTAGTGTTACGCCGGAATAGTTTGAGGGGAGGCATTAGTGATTTTATTTCATTAGAACAAGTGTCATTTCCAACAAGATATCTATAAAAAAGGGAGAGAGCTCCAACATTTCGATGAGTGCTAAGAGGAGTAAAGGTTAATTGGACGACAGGGTCGCCAAATAGGCGTAAGGCGAAGTTAGGGAGGCGCCAGCCCATATGTGAGAATTGTACTCCATCTTAGGTCGGATATATGCTTTATAGATATTGACCAGATCTCTTGGAGAAAAGTAGGCTTTACATCGAGAAAGAAAACCCAAACATTTGACAGTCTTCTTAGCTGTATCAAAAATATGCTCATTCCACTGCATTTTTTGGTTTAGCTGCATGCCTAAAATATTTAGATTTTCTGACCTTTGCAAGTTTACTCCTTGAAATCGTAGGGTGGGGACGGGTTGATCTCTTTTACAAGAGATCAAACAGCTTTGAGTTTTGGACGTGTTGAACTCAACTCTGTTTACGATACCCCAATCGGCTATTTTTGCTAGGTCATGGTTAAGTGAGCTAGTCATTATATTTCTCTTCGAGCTGATTGAGGTAGAGGTGACGTTTGATTTCCTTAAAAAGTCGTAGGATGCCACCAATGTACTGTCATCAGCAAAACTTTGGATTGGATTGAGGGTTGAAGAGAGCAGGTCGTTGATGAAAATCAAGAAAAGGGTAGGTGATAAGGCAGAGCCTTGTGGAACGCCAGTATTTGTTGCATAGTTGTCGGACATAAAACTGTCGACAACGACACTTATACTTCGGTTCGAGAGAAAGTTCTCAATCCATTTGCAAAACAGGCTGCCCAAACCAATAGCCTGACATTTGCTCAGAAGAGCAGAATGCCATACTCGATCAAAGGCTTTTGAGATATCAAGAGCTACAATCTCAGATTCACCGGTACAATGAATGCTGGTATTAAGCTTAACGCAGAGAGAAGTTAAGAGATCGCCTGTTGACCTTTGGCTTCTAAAGCCATATTGGCGATCATTTAAAATACGCGAACTATTAAGGTATCTCAATAGCCTTTTGTTTATTATGATTTCCATTATTTTGGAAAGAATTGAAGTAATGGCGATTGGTCTGTAGTTGGAAGGGTCGCTTTTGTCACGTTTTTTGGGAATTGGGGAAACATGCGCAATCTTCCATTGACTGGGGTATTTACCAGTCGAGAATGAAAGTGAGAAAAGATTTCGCAGAGGTTTCGAAATGGGAAAGGCGATATGTTTAAGAACCATGGCTGGAATTCCATCAGGGCCAGTGGACTTTCTGATATTCAGATTCCTCAGCACTTTCACTACAGCTCGAGTCCTAAAGTAAACCCTATGGAGCATTTTAACCTTAGTAGGATCAACATGAGGGAGTACTGGTATTCGTGTTGTAGGGGGAAGTGTGGAATTTTCTGCAAATAACTTTGCAAATAAATTAGCTTTATCAAGTGAATCTGAAATGATAGAGTTGTCGGAAGCAATCAGCGGTGGGAAGGATGATCCACAAAAGTTATTTTTAACACTTTTTGCAAAGGTCCAAAAGGAACGATTGCAATGAGGGAGATCAATTATCTTCTGCCTCAACCTTTGGTTGTAGATAAACTTTTGCTGATTGATAATTCTCTTGCAGTTGTTCCTAGCAACTTTATAGGCGGCAAGTGAAGATTCCGATACATTTGCCTTATACTTTTTAAAGTGCTCCTCTTTAAAATTGATTGCCTTTTTGCAGGTGTCATTAAACCATGCTTTGGGTTTCGGCTTAAAGGGTTTAAATGAGCTAGGAATGAATAGTTTCATTCCTAGTATAATTATTTTACTAATGACATCTAATGACCGTCAACATTTTTGTGACGGAAGCACATCGACCAGTCGAAGTTGTCCAAAAATCGTTCAGGCCTACCCAGTCTGCTCTGTCGTAGTGCCAGACTAATCTTTTTGGAATATTTTTGAGACCGGTCAATGAACTTTTGGAGAAGCTTGTCTTAAAAGACAATGATCGGAACCACCAATTGGAGAGCTAACAGAAATATTGTATTTTTCTGGGTTTGTTGTTAGGAACAAATCCAAGAGGTGCTCGTTTTGATTGGCTTGGTCATGAATTCAAGTCGGGTTCGTAACAAGTTGGGAAAGTTGGAAAAGGTTTGAGAATAGTTCTACTTGTTTGCCTTCCGGAGAGTTGTGACTTGAAAAATTGAGCCAATTTCGGTTATGAACATTGAAATCCCCTGCGACAACTATCTCGCATTCTGGATTTTTTTCCAGAATTTTATTAATATCGTCTGATAGGTTCTCAATAACCATAGCTGTTTCTAGCTCGTTGGCTTGGGGAGATCTGTAAATAAAACAGAAAAAAATTGTGGTATTTTCAACACGGAGTTTTGCCCAAAGAAAATGGAAAGTTGGGTTGGAGCTTTTCATATCGTGAAGGGTGTTGAAAGCTACATCAGAACGTACGTATAAAGCGACACCTCGGTGTGGAATAAAAAGTGAAACTAAAGTATAGCCATTGATATTATAATTAATATCATCGCTTTTAACTTGAGTTTTACTTAGGGCTAAGATAGCTTGTCTTTCTGTGTAGGTGAGCTTCAACTGATTGGAAGTTACATGCTAAACCTCTGATATTGCAAAAGTTTATTGCAAAATTGTCAACCATTATTACAATTTGCGTGCGGAATAGTTGGTAGGAAAAAGTAAATCACAAATTTAAAATTAAATTAAATTCAGTTCAAAAATACACACCAAACATGATATACCAAAGAAAAAACAAAATGAAAAAGAAAAGAAAAATGAAAATCCAAAAATACATGAACACATAAATACATATGTGCATATGAAATGTCTGAACTAGAAAAAGTGGTGGGCATGACAAACGAATTTCCTGGTAAGACAGTTTTTAGTACCTTATCGTACACAGGAAATACGTGACGTACACACCACAAAAACAGCAAAGACAAAAACCTTCTTAATACATATATGTTACTTGCTCACACTTGGTGAGAAAATAATAATGTTTTAGGGAAAAGGAAGGTTGCATAGCGTGTAAATTACTTTATTGTTGTTTAGGTTGTAATTTACAATTTAAAAAAAAAAAACAAAGAATACAAAACATTATAGAAAATTGATTAGAAATTAATTAGGATAATAATAAAAAAGAAAAAAAAAATGTTTAAATTAATTAATAGTTTAAGCAAAAAGTTAAATATTTAAGAACAAAGTTTATGACAATATTAATTCTAAAATTATGTTTGATAAATTATAAAAATAAGAATCATAAATAATAAGTGATTAAAATTTTAAAGAAATTTATAAAATAGAAAGAGAAAGGAAAAAAAAAATTGGTGATAATAATAGAAAAAAAAAGATAATTAAAAAAGTAAAAACAAAAGATTTTAGGATTAATACAAAAAATATAGTGAAATTTAAAAGTAAATATATAAAGAAATTTAATAAATTAGAAGTTGTTATAGAAAAATAAGATAAAACAGAAATAAATAAATAAGTTTTATAATTGGACAGGAACAACTCATCCATATTTGGCTGGTAATATAATGTTGTCTCATCAGCTGGTACGGTATGTCCATTCGCCATTTGTCATCTTACTTGGATTATTTATTTCTTCTTTTTTTTTTATTAGATTTAAGATTATTCAACTATCAGTAATAAATTTTGATAATTGGTTATCAGATTATTTCAAACTTTTATATTTTTGGCTATTTTAAATTATTTGTTTATGTTTAAAAGATTTTTGAATTATATGGAACTTGCTAGGTTCATTGTTTGCTTGATTATTTATATTGATTTTTCATATATTAATGTCACATTAATAATTAATTTGTTAGCTTAATTTTTCCTTAAATTTATAGTGCTTAATTTATAGTGCTAACGATTGCATTATTTGTGTTTTTCTTATTTATATTAATAATAAAAGTTGAATAATAAGCATAATAAAAAAAATAAATAAAATAAAAAAAATAAAAAAAAAAAAAAAAATCAAAATAAAAAATAAATAAAATAAATCAAAAAAAAATTAATTTTTATAATTAACCAATATAAAATAACAAAAAGTATTGCTGATCGTGTTAAAATTTCGTAAAACTGACCTAATTAACTTTAAAAATATTAAACATGGAATTTAAATGTAATGCCAAAATTTGTGTAATTAATGACGCTAAGACAGAAACTGTTTCCTGTAAAGGGTTCTGTCACTTAAGATTTCATGGTGCGTGTATCGATGCTCCCAGAAATTGGTACAGCGCATTTCTTGCTAAACACTTTGTTTGTGAGAACTGTTTAGAACAAAATAATGTTTTTGAACAGTTCCATAGTAAGATCTTCAATGCAATCAATGAAGTTAAAAACGATCACCAAGGCACGGTAGCAAAATTGACTACCGTAATTAAGAACAATGCTGCCAATTTCCAGGAGATGGAAAAAAATTTCGAGTCCCTCAATCATTCATTGGGATATTTTCCAGCTGAAATGAAAAAAATAATTAATGAACAAATGATGTGTTTGAAAACAGAAATTTTATCAATGAGGGCAATTATTGAGCCACTGAAAGCTACCAATAGTGTTAGTTTTGATGAATTAAAAATGGTGACGGATAGCCTGAGAAAACAGTATTCATCACTTAAAGAAAACACAACAGTCAATGATTTATCAATGAGTTTCAGAGACGTTGTTCTAGCCGATCTAGACATCGTTAAAAACAAATTAGAGATAATGCAGGATAACTTGAAATTTAATTCTAATGAAGTTATTGAACCGCAAAAAAACAAGTCTTTATTTGAGGAACTGAAGATAGCTGACTGTTCAGATGAAACAGTGTTATTCAACCAAATCATCATAAGTGAACCTTCAGGTGCCAGTGACAAGCTTTTAACAATACCCGGCGAGGTAATTGATGAAGCCCCAGGTGCTCTTCTTCATCCAAAATTCAATTTGAGAATTTCTAATCTAAATACTACTACTACGGAACAGTATTTAGTCAATTTCATAAAAAAGAAATTTGATTGCAGTGACATTAGCTGTAAATTGATTACTCCACGTTGGCTTAAATTTAAGCCAAAATACTTTAGCTTTAAAATTAGCGTTCCACCAGCACTAACTAGTTTAATAAAGTATTCTAAGGTTTGGAAACTAGGTACAATTATCACTGATTTTGACGATTTGAGTAAAAAAATTGTAAGTAATAAAACTACTGAAAATAAAAACAATAAAAATACAAATATACATAAAATTGATAATAATAAGTTAAAATTGAATACAAACTTTTCAAATAGTAACAATAAAATAAATAAAAATGTACACACAAATAGAAACAATAAAAAAAATAAAAATGTACACACAGTTAATAAAAGTCAAGTTAAAAAAAAATTTGAAAATAAACATGTTCACTATAAGAAACAAATTAACAAAACAAACACGCGTACTACATCTTTTTCCAATCCTCAACATAGAAACACTGACATGAATACTTCTATTTTATCTAATGATAACTTTATTTTACGAAGCTCTCCACACTTTAAGAAACATTGTTTACTACCTTCTTTTAATAATTCTACTAACTTTTCTAGTAATAAACGATTTTTAGCTTTACCAGTTAGTAACAAGAACATTTTAAATAATAATGATGACGATAACGATAGTATTAATGTTAATGACATTAATGATATTGATAACATTGATGACGATAAATACATAACCAATAACAACATAGACAATAGTAATGAAGATACTAGCAACACAACTTCAGTAACTCCTTCGGCTTCTTCTGCCGCAATTTTGACTAAGAATAATTATCCAAATTTTATACATGGCGGTACCGTTAAAAAGCCAATAATTGAACCTTCGATTCCTCCTATCGTTAGATTGACACAACAATCGTTACAAGGCGAAGGTACATATGCGCTCTCAAGATTTAGAGAGGAAAGGGTTTATAACAATGTAAGATTATTTTTAGCCTACCTGCACAATGATTCGTATAATCGTGTCTTAGAAGGTAAGACTCGAACCAACCTTAGGGTATTAATAAATAACGAAGGGCTCCCAACGAAATATGATGATCTACATAAACTGTACATCAAATTTCATAATTCTATTGGTGTTAATGAACAAGAAGTAGCAGACGATCTTCGATCTTATCGAAGTCATTGTGAAAGTAATTATTATAAACACTTGAATTCCTCACGTGAAAGTTTTAATAAGTTTTTTCTCCCCAGCACTTCGAAATAATCTACTTTATGTGCCGATTAATTCTAATTTAAATAATTATAATATATCTTTTTATTATCAAAACGTAAGAGGTCTTAGAACGAAGGTAAGGGATGTATTTTTAAATTCAACTATTTTAAATTTTGACGTATTTGCTTTAACGGAGACATGGCTAAATCCATCCTTTTTAGACTTAGAGCTATTTCATAACTCATATACTGTTTTTAGAAAGGATAGACATTCTGATCTTTCCAATTTTTCTAATGGTATAGTTCCGAAAGGGGGTGGTGTTTTGATAGCTATAAAAAATTCTTTTAATGCAACTCAAGTTAATATTCCGTGTTCTGAAAGTCTTGAATTAATTATTGTAAAAATTGAGTTTCATTCAAAAAATTTATTTCTTATTAACTGTTATATTCCTCCTGCTTCCAACATTAATATTTACACTTCTGTAGGTGAAACCATTGATTCAATTTGCAACAATTTTGGACCAAATGACGAATTGATTTTATGTGGTGATTTTAATCTTCCGAACTTAAGATGGATAAGGCATGACGAGGAATATTTTATGATTCCGAAACATATCAGGGCGGAATGTGAATATGTATTTATTGATAAATTAAATACTAATTATTTACAACAAGTCTCTGAAATTTGTAACTTTCAGCATAAACAGCTTGATTTAGTGTTTACCTCGGAATGGAACAATTTGATTTTTTGTGATAATACCTTTCCTATTGTGGGTATTGATCAATTCCATCCTCCCTTAAGTTTTACGTTTTGTATAAATTCGCCAATCGAATCGAATGTTACTAAGTCTTATTGTTTTAAGTTTAATAAAACAAATTTTGATGCTTTAAACGAATTCATTATTTCCTATGACTTTTCTTCCATATTTAATTATATGGATACTAACCAAATGACGAATAGGTTTTATGAAATTATGTTTGATGGTTTTAGGCAATTTGTTCCAATATCCAAAGACCGGAACCCATTTTCGAGTCCACCATGGTTCACTTCGGATTTGAGGAAGCTTAGAAATAAAAAAAATAAAGCCTGGCGTTGTTATGTTAAATCAAAGAATCCTTACGATTATAATATATTTAAAAGCCTTTTTGATGAATTCAAAGCATTTTCGGAATTACTTTATAACGATTTTGTTCGTGGAATGTCTTCTAAATTAATATCAAATCCAAAACATTTCTGGAGATTCGTCAATTCCAAACGAAAATGTGATGAGTTTCCTACTCATATGAAATACAATGGAATTTCTAGTAATGATTCAGAAATAATATCTAATTTCTTTCGCGAATATTTTAGTTCAGCGTACACTAACTCAATTTTCGCACCAAATAATGATGATTTTTCTCATTTAAGTGATTTTCCTAAAACTACTTGGTCTAATATTGATATTAATGAAACTTTAATAAAAAAATATATGGACAATCTTGAGACTAATAACTTTCCTGGACCAGATGGTATTCCCGAAGTTATACTTAATAAATGCTCAAGTGCCTTAGCAATTCCACTGTCATTCATCTTCAATTCTTCTTTAAAATCAGGCGTTTTTCCCTCTATTTGGAAGCATTCATTTATTAGACCAGTTCATAAGAAGAATGCCAAAAATGAAATTACTAATTATAGACCAATCGCGAAACTTTCCTCCATTCCTAAACTTTTTGAGTTAATATTGTATGATTCCATTTATTATCACTGTAAATCTTTTTTAGTTCACAACCAACATGGATTTGTGGATCAAAAATCCACAGTTACTAATCTTGTTGAGTCAGTTTCAACGTTTACGAGAAATATGGAAGCAGGTTTTCAAACGGATGTTATCTATACCGATTATAGTAAAGCCTTTGATGTTTTAGCACATGCAATAATACTTTTAAAATTAAGGATACTTGGTTTCCCAGAATTCTTTCTGAAATGGGTTAAATCATATCTAATGGATAGATCTTATAGTATTTTATTTAGAAAAAATACTTCTAAGTCTTTTTATGCTAATTCAGGAGTCCCACAAGGCAGTCATTTAGGACCGCTTTTTTTTATAATCTCGGTTAATGATGTTTGTTCAGTAATTCTTAATAGTGAGCTGAAAATTTACGCGGATGACATGAAAATTTTTAAAAAAATTACTTCTTTACTCCTACAAGGCGATTTAGATAACTTCTTTAAATGGTGTACAGCTAATAATCTTCTTTTGAATGTGAACAAATGTGCACTTATGTGTTACACACGTCGACGTAATCCGGTTTGTTTTAATTATTCGTTAAATGGTATGAGCCTTTCTAAAACGAGCTCAATTAAAGACTTAGGGGTTTACTTTGATGAAAAGCTTAACTTTAAATCACATTTTTGTAATATTATCAATAAAGCTAATTCTATGCTAGGTTTTGTTAAACGTTGGTCAAAGGAATTTAACGATCCCTATGTTCTCAAATCTTTGTATTCTAGTCTCGTTAGACCAAATTTGGAGTATGCTAGTCAAGTTTGGTCACCTTTCTATGATGTTCATATTAACAGGATTGAAGCAGTGCAAAAAAATTTTTTAAGATTTGCTTTGCGTAATTTCCAATGGTCAAATCCATTAATTTTACCGCCATATGAGCATAGATTGAACTTAATTCATTTGAAAACTTTGAAATTAAGACGAGAAGTGGCGGATGTTATTTTTCTTACTGAAATTATTAAAGGAAACATTGCTTCTCCTCAGATTTTAAATAACATCAATATTAATTCAAATAATCGCCTACGAAATACAAACTTCTTTACATTAAGTTTTCATAGAACCAATTATGGCAATTATGAGCCAATTCATAGAATGTTACTAATTGGTAATAAACACATAAACTATATTGACTTCACACTTTCGAAACAGACTCAAAAACTTAAATTATATAAGTAATCTGTAGTAATTAAAAAAATATGTGTGCAATTTATTTCAATGTATTTAACTAGTTCTAAGCTAGATATAATTTTAATTTGTAAATTGAATGTGTTATGTTGTATTGTAAAAAAAAAAAAAAAAATTTAATAATAATAATTGTAATGAAGTTTGAGCTAAACTAAATAAATAAATAAATAAATTCATTCGATTTTCACTTTAAAAGTTTAATTCTCTAAGTAAAGGAAGTTGATTTGGAAAATATTATTGGTCTATAATTATATTAGATATTGAATTAAGATTTTTTGCTTTATTATTATTCTTCTTTTATTATTCTTTTATTATTTTTTTTTCTTTTTCCTTCGTTTCACTTTGTATCAGTCGGAGAAGTATGACTGACTTCACGAGAGGTGAGAGGTGAACTGCAAAGAAGAAAACGTAAAGCAAATCTAAGAATTTTTTTTTAACCGATTCGATTCTATCTATATGAACACCGTAAAAGGGGCACCCTACTTGACTGGCATATTCCAAATTAGGTCTGACCAAGCATGCATAAAGAGATTTTAATACATAAGGATTATCAAATTCTCTTGCCCAACGTTTAATAAAACCAAGCATAGAATTTGATTTGCTTAATATATCAGAGTAATGAAGATGGAATGAAAGCTTACTATCGAAAAGTACCTGATGTCTTTGATGTAGCTTTTGAAATGAATTGGTTTTAAAAGAATATACATAAGAAATTGGAACTAATCGGCGTGTAAAAGTAATAAAAGCACATTTTTTAACATTGAGCTGAAGATTATTGTTGGAACACCAATTATAAAAACGATTCATATCAGGTTGTAATAGCAATGCATCCTCAAAATTTACTTATTTATTTATACTATTTAGCTCAAACAGTTTAAAATTTAGTATTACACTAGAGACCTGCGTCACATTCACGCCTTCTACATCATGATGCCGACAAAGCACCTGCTGTAGTAAGGCTACTCAGACCTATATTGATTTGTTTACAAAAGTTTTTATAAATAATTTAGGAGGATCAAAATTTCGATGCCTGGAACCTATTCAGGAGAAAACGTTTTCAGAAAAAGACAAAAATTCTACTGAAAACCGTATAGGACCAAAACCATTGCCGTTAATTAAAAATTCTACAGTCAGAATTTTTGTAAGAATTCAAGCAAAATATGTATCACTTTCCAATTAAGAAAATTAAGAAAATTTTGCAAAGAGCAAGCGATAAGCTATACCTCTGGACCAAGAAATGGAAAATTAAACTCAATGAGTTAAAATCAGTACATGTAAATTTTACAAATAAAAAATTAGAAAATCAACCACCATTGGTAAATCTGAATGGGGTCAATATACCCCAAGAAAACAATGCTAAATACCTAGGAATGACATTAGATGTCAAACTTAGATGGAAAGAGCACGTTAAAAAGAAAAAATTTGAGCTTGAAAATAAGTATAGAGAAATGTACTGGCTCTTAGGTCGCAATTCTAAATTACCTATACATAACAAGATTTTGTTATATAATCAGATACTCAAACCGATGTGGTTGTACGGCATACAAATATGGGGATGTGCCAAACAAACACATGTACTTTGTATACAAAAATTCCAAAATAAAGTCTTGCGCAACATGGTAAATGCCCCCTGGTATGTTCGCAACAGTGATTTGCGCAGAGATCTAAAAATTCCTTGCAAAGAAAATGAAATAAAAAGATATGCAACAAAGCATATAGCTCGTCTGGAGGGACATGTTAACGTTGAGGCCACTCAATTGCTAGATAATCAAAATGATGTCAGAAGGCTTAAAAGAACTAAGCCACTAGATTTAATACGATAGAATTTCGTAAACTTTTTCTTTAAGAAAATCAAAATAGCAATAAATTAATGGTTAGTCCGTTGGACTAGTATTAATGGGAGGGGTGTGGTTTAGTCAGTAAAAATCTGGCACACAATAGAAGCTACGGGGCTCATTGTGTCTATGAAGATTCCCACCAATCCACGCAAAAAAAAAAAAAAAAAAAAAATTAAGAAAATTATTGTTTATTATTATTACATACAACTTAAAGTTCTAATAAAAAATAATAACAAACATTTAACACAAAAATTAATGACGAAATTAAGCACAACACGAGAGGCATCAAGTGTCCACCCTTTCACAGTGGAAATTCCGAAATGGTTTAAGTCCGGTTATGGAAATTCTTTTATAGTAAGAACATCCCGATTGTGGAACCGCGTCCCAATCGAAGCGTTCCCATGAGAGAAGGATTTTTTATTTATGAATTACAGAAGTTTAAGACGAATATTAACAACATTGTTCGCTCTTTCCCACAAAACTTTTCTTCTTCCTTTTTCTTTCCTTTCCTCTAACTATCCTTTCCTTTTTCAAATAGTCAACGGTACGCAAGTACTTAAAGGTTCAAAACCTAAGTTTTGGCTATAATATAAAAAAAAAATTATTTTAATATCTTTTTTAATTTAACAAAAATGTACATAAATTATAAATATACATATTTTATGTATTTCTACTACATTAATACTTTCAATTATTAGGTTTGTTCAGTAAACTGTTCTCGAAGGCTCTAGAACGAAATAGAGTAGAACACTTTTTTGTGCAAATACAGTTTGAAGAAGGTTAGGTTTTCTGAGGCTGCAGCTTTATTTTCTAACTAAAATTGTGTTACAAAAAATAGGGTGCTGCCTTTCCTGTATTGTGATTAGCGATATTCACCCTTGCGATAGTCAAAGATGTCACTAAAAGTCTTTGGTATTCTGTAACGCGATCACTTGAATAATTTAAAAACGGCAGCCTTTGAAAAAATACAATTCGGAAATTTAATTAAAACTTAAACATAAAAAAATAACATAAACCTTATAAAAATCTTAAAACTGCTTAAAACAACTAAAACTGCTTTAAACAACTAACAATTATTTTGTTTACTATTCCTTTTTGTTTCCTGTTGTCAGTTAAATTCGGGTTTTAATAATATGGAGCGGGAGCTTGGAAGCGGCAGCCACCGACAATAAAAAATGTAATAATTTTCAAATTTTTACTGCCATCTACATCTTTCTTCAATCAGCAAAATCAGGATTTCAATAATACGGAGTAGTGGTTTGGGCAGCCCATTACAAAAACAAAAAAAAATGGATTAATATTTAAATTTTGCAACTTAATAACAATAAAATTAAACTCCCCCTAAAACTAAGCTGTATCACAGTGTAATCAATGTTTTCGCGAAAAATTAAAATTTGAACTTTTGTCTGAATTTTTATTATCTGAATTTTAATTTTCTGAATATAGTAAATAAAATAATTGTTAGTTGTTTAAAGCAGTTTTAGTTGTTTTAAGCAGTTTTAAGATTTTATAAGGTTAATGTAATTTTTTTATGTTTAAGTTTTAATTAAATTTCCGAATTATATTTTTTAAAAGGCTGCCGTTTTTAAATTATTCAAGTGATCGCGTTACAAAATACAAAAAACTTTTAGTGACATCTTTGACTATCGCAAGGGTGAATATCGCTTATCACAATACAGGAAAGGCAGCACCCTATTTTTTGTAACACAATTTTAGTTAGAAAATAAAGCTGCAGCCTCAGAAAACCTAACCTTCTTCAAACTGTATTTGCACAAAAAAGTGTTCTACTCTAGATCGTTCTAGAGCGTTCTAGAACAGTTTACTGAACAAACCTAATAATTGAAAGTATTAATGTAGTAGAAATACATAACGTATGTATATTTATAATTTATGTACATTTTTATTAAATTAAAAAAGATATTAAAATAATTTTTTTTTTATATTATAGCCAAAACTTAGGTTTTGAACCTTTAAGTACTTGCGTACCGTTGACTATTTGAAAAAGGAAAGGAAAGAAAAAGGAAGAAGAAAAGTTTTGTTGGAAAGAGCGAACAATGTTGTTAATATTCGTCTTAAACCTCTGTAAGTCATAAATAAAAAATCCTTCTCTCATGGGAATGCTTCGATTGGGACGCGGTTCCACAATCGGGATGTTCTTACTATAAAATAATTTCCATAACCGGACTTAAACCATCTCGGAATTTCCACTGTGAAAGGGTGGACACTTGATGCCTCTCGTGTTGTGCTTAATTTCGTCATTAATTTTTGTGTTAAATGTTTGTTATTATTTTTTATTAGAACTTTAAGTTGTATGTAATAATAATAAACAATAATTTTCTTAATTGGAAAGTGATACATATTTTGCTTGAATTCTTACAAAAATTCTGACTGTAGAATTTTTAATTAACGGCAATGGTTTTGGTCCTATACGGTTTTCAGTAGAATTTTTGTATTTTTCTGAAAACGTTTTCTCCTGAATAGGTTCCAAGCATCGAAATTTTGATCTTCCTAAATTATTTATAAAAACTTTTGTAAACAAATCAATATAGGTCTGAGTAGCCTTACTACAGCAGGTGCTTTGTCGGCATCATGATGTAGAAGGCGCGAATGTGACGCAGGTCTCTAGTGTAATACTAAATTGTAAACTGTTTGAGCTAAATAGTATAAATAAATAAGTAAATTTTGAGGATGCATTGCTATTACAACCTGATATGAATCGTTTTTATAATTGGTGTTCCAACAATAATCTTCAGCTCAATGTTAAAAAATGTGCTTTTATTACTTTTACACGCCGATTAGTTCCAATTTCTTATGTATATTCTTTTAATACCAATTCATTTCAAAAGTTACATCAAAGACATCAGGTACTTTTCGATAGTAAGCTTTCATTCCATCTTCATTACTCTGATATATTAAACAAATCAAATTCTATGCTTGGTCTTATTAAACGTTGGGCAAGAGAATTCGATAATCCTTATGTATTAAAATCTCTTTATACATGCTTGGTCAGACCTAATTTGGAATATGCCAGTCAAGTAGGGTGCCCCTTTTACGGTGTTCATATAGATAGAATCGAATCGGTTAAAAAAAAATGCTTAGATTTGCTTTACGTTTTCTTCTTTGGGTTAACCCTAATAGATGACCTCCTTATGAACATAGAAACATCTCAATACTCTTGAAAAACGTCGTAAAGTTGCTGATATAGTATTCCTAATTGAATTAAGTAAAGGCAACATTTCGTCTCCTCTACTGTTTGCTAAACTTAATTTTTGTTCACATTATAGACTAAGATCCACTAATATGTTTAATTTGCAGTTTTATCGTATGATAAATATGAACCAATTAATAGGATGATGTCTGTCTGTAATACATATAAATCCCACATTAACTTTTACCTAACTAAACAATCATTAAAAAATAATCTGTATTTGTGTAACTGAAATTTGTGATAAATCTTTTTTGATCTGTCTCCTTAATAGAAATTATTTTCATTTTTATTGTAAATGATTAAATATAAGATTTTTAATTTTGTAATATAAATTTTTAATTTTTGTTAACTTTATTATTAATTTTTTTTTCTCTTTATTATTTTTGGAATGTTTAATTTTAGCTTTTAATTTAATTAAGAATGAATTATTGTGACTTGCTTGAATTAAGCTCGTAAATAAATAAATAAATCACATTTAAGGGATATTGTACTGATGAAAAAAAATGTTTTTAAGATTCTTGGGATGCCGAACATCTTGTTTATACAGTCGAGGGCTGTCGCCCCCAAACACCTGCTACTCATTTATTAAAACCCTGTTTTTGCCGATTTAAATATGTAATTTTTTTAAATATGAAATTTCGACCATATGTAATTTTATCTTATGAAATTTTGTCCATATGAAATTTTGTCTCTATGTTATTTTGTCATGTAACGGTTTTTATGTACCTATATTGTATTTTAAATGTTTCGTATATTTATTTATTTATTTATAATCTTAATATTTTACATAATTGTTTTTTGACAGAGTTTAGAGTATATTTTACAGAGATTAGGTATTTTTATTTTTATTTATCTTTACAACTGAAACATGGTAGTTTTGAATATAATATTTCATTTTATTAATTCTAAATTTGCAAGGAAAATGGTAAAAACCTTATATGTAAATTTTAATTATTTTAAATATGTACCTATATGAAATATAGAGTTTATGCCTCAACATTTTTTTGAATTGATTTTATAATTTATTGATACCAGTTTATACCTTAAATTATTTTTAAAATTAAAAGGTATTTCAATTAAATAAATCTTAAAAGGGTATCTCGCATTCGCCTGGCTTCCAATAATTGTCCACTATTTATAGAGCTATTTGATGCCGTTGTTCTTCTTCTTCATCATCAAAAAAAAGTTCTACAGATTTATTGAAACAGTTTATATTTTTTCTCTTATATGGGTGAAATTAAACGTGTATGCGTATGATGTGAAGCTAAAACTTAAACAAGGCTATTTTTTGATTTAAATTAGTGACGTCTCTTCTTTTTTACAGTTTTTATATTACTATTTTGCAAAAAAAAATAAATGAATAATTGCTTTATCTATCATTTTGTATTTCAATTATTTCGTAATTTTAATAAAAAAAATTAAAAAACACTTCTGGCACCATGTAAACAAATACGAATTATGAATGAATAAAACAAGCTGGTCTTTCGCCAAAATTGTTAAGCAAAATTTTTCTGGGTCGTCATTCCCACCGATGATTGCCAACGACAGAATTATATCTGATTCAGTGAAAAAGCCAACCTTTTTGCGAAATTATTCGCTGCTAATTCCACACTCCCTCCCACAGCTCAAAAAGTACCAATTCTCCCTGAAGTAGACTTTTCCCTTGGAAGAGTTTACTTTAGAACACGCACTGTGGTGAAAGTTCTTATGAATCTTGATATAAGGACGTCGACCGGTGCTGATGGGATTCCAGCTATGGTCCTGAGACACATTCCCCTCGCTATGGTCCCTCGCCCAGCTAAACCGCTACACCGCTACGCAATCTCTTTCATTTATCATACTCCACTGGTAAATATCCAACTCAATGGAAAATTGCGCATGTTAATCCTCTTCCCAAAAAAGGTGACAAAAGCGATCCCTTCAACTACAGACCTATAGCCATCACGCCGATCCTCTCCGAAGTAATGGAGATTATTATCAACAAAAAGCTAATGAAGTATCTTGAATGCAAAGGTATCATTAGTGATAGGCAATATGGTTTTAGATCCCAACGCTCCACTGGCGATCTAATGACTTGCCTTAGCGAGAAGCTCAACATTAGCATTCACAACTCTGGCGAATCTACTGTTGTAGCTCTGGATATTTCAAAAGCCTTTGATCGAGTTTGGCACTCTTTTATCCAAATCCCAAGCTATAGGCCTGGGTTCTGTTTTCATAAAATGGATTGGAAATTTCCTCTCGAATCGTTCGATTCGTGTCTTAATTGACGGATTCATATCCGACAAAAATCATATTAACGCTGGTGTTCCTCAAGGATCAGTTCTCTCACCTACTCTCTTTTTGATATTTGTCAATGATCTTCTCCAATCAACTTTCAATCCTATCCATAGTTTTGCAGACGACAGCACTCTAGTAGCATCCTTCGATTTTCTTCGAAAATCACATGCTACAATACCAATTACTGATACCAAACGTAGCATCATGGTCAGTGTTGACACCAATCTGCATGTCCTAAAATAAACAAACAAAAATTCCATTAGTATAACAAAGTTCCAAAATTTACCTTTTTATTCTAAGTCCTTTTCTCCCATCGCTCATAGTTCTCCTATTGGTTTATTTTTCTTCCTTTCCTTTTATAATCATTTAGTTATATATAATTAATTATTAATTATATATAACTGATGATTTTAATTAATATTCATTATTAATTAATATGCTGCATTCAGTGTAGGTGAATTTTTTGTTGACTAATTATTTATTATTTTGACATTACTTCACTAAAAGTACTGTCTATACTTCTCACCCTTAAAATGAATGATCAAACAATGTATTAGAAAGAGAAAGGGGCTTCATCAGAATTTAGAACATTTATAATTTGTATTGTATCTATCTTAATTCAGCAAGATATTCAGCTACAGAGGATAGATACTTTTCTGTAATAAATCATGTTCGTCAAGTTTTATATTATAGAAATAAAATCAAACTAAATCCATATGTAAAGGTTTTAATGTTCCGTCAAGGTCAATGACCATATAATATTCCATATGAACGTTATATCTTTATATGAATGTTATATTTTCACATACATATTAAATCGGTTTGCCTTTATTAGAGTTAGCGTTTAATTAAAAATCCTTTTTCATTCCGTTGTTACATTTAAAGAAAGAAGGAATTAAATAAAATTAAATAAAATTTAAAATCAAGAATTTAAAATAAAGGTTTCTGTTTAAACTTAAAAGTCTTTATTCTCAATAACTAAATTTAATAACTATTATTAATAACTATTATTAATAACTAAAAATAGTGTAATTTATTGATATCATTCATATATAAACTTTAAGTTTTAAAGATTTAAGACATTAAGAATAAAGAATAATCATAGTATTATATTAAAATTATAATAAAAGAATAATCATAGTATTATATTAAAGAATCATTAATTGCCTTTATTAAAATCTAATCATTGAATAAATAACAAGTGTATAATTGAACATTTCTAAAATTGTATGAAATATACTTTAAGTTTTTAAAATATTAAGAAAATCATAGTTCATATTTAAATCTAATTATTTAATAAATAATAAATGTATAATTAAACATTTCTAAAAAATATATGAAATACACTCTAAGTTTTTTTTTTAAGATTAAAGAGTAATTAAAATTTTATATTAAATCCAACCAGTTAATACATATTAAGTGTACAATTAGACATTAAAAATATATTTCAAATATATATAAAAAAATCGAAATATAAAATTTTTGTTTCAATCATCTACGTAGACGCACCGGATTCGAGCCGGATCTTGACCAGAGTAGCTCAAATTTTATAAAGAGTTCAACTAACAAAACCAAACTCATCTAAAATCAAAGGCGCATATCACTCATCAGTATTGATTTGATCATCATCCCATCATCTTTATTTGATCATCATCCCATCAACGCAACACAGTTGTACGTGAGTGCCGATTACAAACAAGGATTGAGGAAAGATGCTGTAAAAAGATAAGTTAATTAATTATATAATTATATATATTTCGTTTTTTATTTTAAGCAAATTGTATTCATAATAAAATTTTAAGTAATTATAAAATCAATATATTAGTTCAAATCAATTAGTTAGTTTATTTTTAATAAGTTCTAACACATTGTATAATTAATTTAAATTAAAGAAGTTAAAAGGTTAATAATTTGAATGATTTGAATAAATTCACTATTCAATTTAAATTTTTGTTAAACGTCATATCAAGTGATAACAATTCCAAATTATTTTATTTAAAACGGTCAAATATTCCTTTGCGTAACACACGAACAAACTTTAAGCGCTAATAATAATACATACTACCACTCGGTTTACTTATAACTGCTAAGGATCTCTGTTGTCAAGATAATGCCTACTACTCGAACAACAAAGGCAGGACCTGTCACCTCAGGTGGCTCCGGTTCCTCTGTCAAGACGCGAATAACGGCGAAAAAGAGTGAGTTCAAGCTACTATATCGCACTTGCCATATGAAACTTAGTCACGTCGAGGATTTTATTAATAAAACTGATGACTTATCAGTTATTCCGGTCGATCAATTAGAAATGCGGGTAGACCCTTTAAGCCGCCTACACGTAGACTATGATGATCTGATGGAAAGACTTATGGAAGAGGACATGCCGGACGTGGAATTTGAAAAATCGGCTGGCGAAGTGGCGTCCTTCCTGGATAGGGTAATCCAATACAAGTCTACCTTAAACCGGCACCTCAATTGTCAAGTAGGAGATCAAAATAAGTCAAATCCGTGTAACATGTATTATAGGCCAAAACTTCCGAATTTGGCAATTCCTACATTTTCAGGAAACCCAGGTGAGTGGGTAAACTTTAAAAATACATTTGTGGCACTAGTTCATGCTCCAGATCTAAGTGGGGTTGTCAAGTTGACGTATCTACTAAACGCATTGGATAATGATACAAAAACGATGTTGGGAACGATAATTCTATCCGATGAGGGTTATTCTTGACAGAGCTGGGTAAAATACAAATACTATATTACTCATTGAGTAAAAGTATTTCATTTGAAATATTTGAGTAAAATTATTTAAGTAAAAAAAATTTAAATACTATTTTCAAGTACTTTTCAAATAAAATTATTTGACTTGATTTTTTTCAAATACAGGTAAAGTATTTGAAAAAAGTATTTCAAATACTTTTTTTCAGTAAAAGTATTTGACTTGATTTTTTCAAATACAGGTAAAATGTTTGAAAAAAGTATTTCAAATACTAGTTTTGAGTAAAAGTATTTGACTTGATTTTTTCAAATACAAGTAAAGTATTTAAACAAAGTATTTCAAATACTTTTTTTGAGTTAAAGTATTTGACTTGATTTATTCAAATCCAGGTGAAGTATTTGGAAAAAGTATTTCAAATACTATTTTTGAGTAAAAGTATTTGACTTGATTTATTCAAATCCAGGTAAAGTATTTGGAAAAAGTATTTCAAATACTATTTTTTAGTAAAAGTATTTGCCTTGATTATTTTAAATACAAGTAAGTAATTGAAAATTATTTAAATTTCTCTATTAAATTACTCAAATATTTTGCTCTAATTATATTATTAAAAAAAAAATTTTTTTAAAGAAAAATCACAGAGAACTTATATACAAAGAGGTAAAGTTATAATTTTAAAATTATAATATTTTGGAAATGTTTATAATATGTAGGTTATAAATATTTGTTTTTTTTTTTAGGTATATCCGTTTTTTTCTTTTTTTTATTTAATTTTTGATTTGAAGAAGATGCACTGGAAGGGATTATATTTCAGTAAATCTGAAAGTACTAAATAAGCTGAAAAGTCCTTGTGCAATCCGATATACGTTACTTAAAATAAATTTATTCAATTGATATTTGACATTTTTTATTTCGCTCTAAAATTCAGAAATAGTATTTCGTAAATCTTTTTAAATCTTCATATTTGGCTAATGCCCTGTATTGGGAATTAATAATTTCAGCCTTTTTAATTTTTGATTCTGGTAACAAATGTAGGTATTAGTAAATTCGAAATGCTGTACGTTCAATTTCATCTTATGTCGACTTAGGCGTTTTTTCATTATTGCCACAGATTTATTAGGGTATGAGAATAAAGAAATTTTGAGTGATTGATTTTTTCCAGGTACCCACATATCATAATATTGGTTTCAAAAACATGTTATTTCTTAAACATTATATTATTTTCTTTTATTGTCTTATAAGGGAAGTAAACATTTTTATTTTATTTCAAACAGATTATCATTCATGTATTTTCAATAATACAATTTTTTTAGGTATTGAAACTGGAACTGTCCAAAAGAATAACAAGGGTTTTTTTTATGAATTACTCGATGCATTTTTAGTTTTTTAAAAATTAAATTGTGCATTTTAATAATCAATGAACTAATTCACAACACAATATTTATAAGTAATGTAATGTGTTTAGGTACCTGTTAATTTCATCTAAAAGGTCTGTTCAATATGCGAATGAATATTGTATAGAGTAGAGTCAATTTGTGTGTATTCAACGGGACCGTGTCATATGAACTACATCTTCTACGAGGTGAATGGTGGAAAGTGCCATGTTCAAGAAATTGAGCAAGTTCCAGCAAAAATAGGTCCTCATCGCATCTCACACAGCTCTCAGAATTTTTTTTTTTTTTTAAATTGGCTTTAGTACAAGGGCTTATAAGCACGATGCAAACAAGAGGTCCAAGTGTCGAGATTTTTTTATTTGTTGTAGCTTGTCTTTAGTACAAGGGTCATAAGCACGATGCAAGCAAGAGGTCCGGCGTCCCAAGTGTCGGGGTCCAAGACCCAGATTTTTTTTTTTTTGTAGCTTGTCTTTAGTACAAGGGCTTATAAGCACGATGCAAACAAGAGGTTAGGCGTCCCAAGTGTCGGGATCCAAGACCCAGATTTTTGGTGATCAGTACAATGGCCCTGAAATGTGATGAAGACAATAGGTCCGGGGTCCAAGGGATTGGTGCCGAAACTCTATATCATGTGTTTAAATTGTATTTTTCTGGAAAGATGTTATTAATAATTATTATAAATAATTTCTAAAAAATTTGGACATCTTGTTTGCATCGTGCTTATAAGCCCTTGTACTAAAGACAAGCTACAAAAACAAAAAAAATCTGGGTCTTGGGCCCCGACACTTGGGACGCCGGACCTCTTGTTTGCATCGTGCTTATGACCCTTGTACTAAAGAAAAGCTACAACAAAAAACAAAAATCTGGGTCTTGGATCCCGACACTTGGGACGCTGGACCTCTTGTTTGCATCGTGCTTATAAGCCCTTGTACTAAAGACAAGCTAAAAAAAAAAATTAAGGTCTTCGGTCCCGACATTTGGACGCCGGACCTGTTGTTTGCATCGTGCTTATAAACCCTTGAAATACTTAATAAAAATACTAAGTGCTTATGAACCCAAAAAATCGGAGGGCTGTGTGAGATGCGATGAGGACCTATTTTTACTGGAAATTGCTCAATTTCGTGAACTTGGCACTTGCCATCAGTCACCACCTAGAAGATGTAGTTGACATTGACTCTACTCTATTCAATATTCATTGGCATATTAAACAAACCTTTTGGACATGTATGTTTTCAATCACATTTTCAATATAAGTTCTATATTTTTAAAAAAATTAGTAGTATTTGAGTAATTTAATAGAGAAATTTAAATAGTTTTCAAATACTTTACTTGTATTTGAAAAAATCAAGTCAAATCATTTATTTAAAAATAGTATTTGAAATACTTTTTCCAAATACTTTACCTGTATTTGAATAAATCAAGTAAAATACTTTAACTCAAAAATAGTATTTGAAATACTTTTTCCAAATACTTTACCTGTATTTGAAAAAAATCAAGTCAAATACTTTTACTCAAAAACAGTATTTGAAATAAATACCTTGTTTAAATAATTTACTTGTATTTGAAAAAATCAAGTCAAATACTTTTACTCAAAAACAGTATTTGAAATATCTTGTTTAAATACTTTACTTGTATTTGAAAAAATCAAGTCAAATACTTTTACTCAAAAATAGTATTTGAAATACTTTTTTCAAATAAATTATTTGTACTTGTCAACGCAAAGTAAATACTTTACTCAAAAAAAATATTTTTTATAGTATTTTAAATACTTTTACTCGAATACGACCCAGCTCTGATTCTCGAGCATGGGAGAATTTAATGGAGTGTTTCGACAACAAAAGTAAAATAATCGAACATCATATTGAGGCTCTGTTGAATTTGCCTTCAGTGTCTAAAGATAATGCCTCAGAGATGAGAACGCTTATTAACAGTTGCACCTCAAATCTCACGGCTCTAGAGGTGTGCAAACACGAATTGAACAATTTTAGTGAGCAACTACTCATCAATATTGTCATAAAAAGGGTAGACACTTGAGAATGGGAAGAAGAACTGTTACCAACAAAATTAGCAACTTGGAGACAGTTACTAGATTTTTAAAAAAAAAAAGTGTAGAGTTTGGGAATCCATAGACTCCATAAACTCATCCAGGACGACACAAATACAAGTTCATAAGGCCAAGGGAAACTTCACGACTGGGCGAAAAAATGTATTTTTTAATACCAATGCAGAAGTAGTTCAAGAAAGCAATTCGAAACAAAGAGATTGCCCAATATGTAAAAAACCTTATCATGCGCTATATAGATGTTATTCCTTTTTGAATTTAGGGACCGAAGTACGTTTAAAAAGGGTAAACGAAATTCGGCCTTGTGTAAATTGCCTGAATTCGGCTAATCACAAATTAAGGGACTGCTCTTCTAGCAAATGTCGTATTTGTAACGAACAGCACCATACATTGCTCCATGATGCTTACATGAGCAACGAACCAGGAAACTCAGAACAAGTTTACTCTTTACAAACTGCAAGGCAGGTCATTTTGCCAACGGCGACTGTCCTTTTACAGGACAAGTTCGGCAAAACCCATGATTGCCGAGCTCTCTTAGATTCCGGTAGTCAAGTGAATCTCATCACTAAATCTCTGGCTCGACGTTTGAAGATTTCATCTTACCAAGAGAATCGCATCGTCTCCGGAGTGAATCAAATGCAGGCACAGGTGAGCGAAACTACCCACGCGAAAGTCTCATCGATGAATAAGAAGTTCAAGGAAGAGATTGAATTCTCTATAGTGGAAGAGATTTCAAGTAAGCTTCCTAAGAATTCATTCAGCATGTCTAAATGGGACATACCTGACGGTATGCACCTTGCTGATCCCTTTTTGAACAGTCCACGTCCAGTGGACATCTTATTGGGTGCAGAAGTGTTCTTTAAGACGTTGAGATCCAACAGCAGGAAAATTCCAGGAGGACCCATCCTATACGAGACAACTTTTGGTTGGATCGTTGGAGGTGCTCATCCAGTGGAACCACTCATGTGTACCTTCACAGAAGTTCTTCAACAAAACCCTGAAACTTCGGCTGATCTTCAACAAGCTTTAGCCAGTCAAAGAACTTCGTGATATGCTTTCTAAATCGGGGTTTGATCTACAAAAATGGTGCTCCAATAATTTGGATATTCTGAAAACAATTCCAAGTGATCACCAAGAGGAACTACGATCCGACGGTGTATTGGAAAATGAGTGTACAAAGGCTTTAGGAATATCGTAGCGCCCATTTAGAGACGTGTTTATGCTAAACATCCCTGATTTTGACAGATGCAACATAACCTTAACAAAAAGGATCATTTTGTCTCAACCAGCTCAACTCTACGATCCTTTGGGACATATGGCACCAGTCACGGTGTCCGCAAAAATTTTAATCCAGTTGTGGAAGGCAAAGGGAGATTGGGATGCAACGGTAGCCCCTGAAATTTCAGAAATATGGCGCGAGTGGATATCAACACTTCCAAAACTCAAAACGGTCGAAATAAGCCGACTTTTTATTTGTGACACTCCAAAATTAGTCGAACTACATGAATTCGCGAATGCTTCCGAAAGGGCATATGGAGCGTGTATCTATCTGCGTAGTATAGATATGAAGGGTGAAATCTTTGTGGATCTAGTGTGCAGTAAAACCAGGGTTGCTCCGATCAAAAACGTTTCAATACCCAGGCTCGAACTTTGTGCCGCACTCCTATTAGCTAGGCTAATGGAAATGGTCACACGATCATTTAATCAGATATTCGATTCAGTCTTCCTGTGGACCAACTCAATCGTTGTGCTAACTTGGATCGATACGGAACCGTTTAAATTGAAAACATTTGTTGCAAATAGGGTGTCCGAAATACAAGACCTGACTAACAAATATTGCTGGAGACATATAGAAACTGAAAATAATCCGGCTGACATCATTTCGAGAGGATTGACTCCCTCTCAATTATCACTTAGCGAAATTTGGTTTAAAGGGCCCCACATGTTGTATCATCAGCCATTACCTGACGTTGTCACAAGGGCTACAACACCTCTAGATCACAATGTTTTAGAAACAAAACAAATGTATGTCAGCCACATTACACAATCTTCGGCTTCGGTGGCCGAAGAAGTTTTGACGGGTCCTGATATCGCATTTATCTCAGAATTAATCGTATTATATAATTCGTACACTAAGATTATTCGCGTAATCGCGTATTGTTTGAAAATTTTCAGAAACTCTCGATCTGTTTCCACTACCCTTAAAAATAAGTTTTTAACCCCTGCTGAATTAGACTATGCTTTACACAAAATAATACGAGCGATACAAAACGAACATTTTAATCACGAGATTTTGTGTAAGGAGTAAGCCATTACTCGCACGAAGTTCGATACTGTCTTTGAATCCCTTTTTGGATGATCACAGGATATTAAGAGTAGGAGGAAGAATTCATCAAGCTAAACTAGGGTTTAACAGGAAACATCCTATTCTTCTACCTGCAACCCACCATTTTACCACCGTAATCTTTACATTTTACCACCGTAATCTTTACTACAATTATCATATTGTAAATTTACATGCTGGTCCCCAACTCTTACTATCACTAGTAAGACAAAAATTTTGGCCAGTCACATTAATAGGCATCTTGCCCGAGTCGCGGGTAACACCTAGTAAACCCTTCGAAACGACAGGAGTTGATTTTTGCGGACCCTTTTTAATTAAAGATAAACGATTTAGAAAATCAATAGAGTATAAGGTGTATGTTGCTGTCTTCGTGTGCTTTGTAATTAAGGCAGTCCACTTGGAAATAGTTTCCGACTTGACATCCGAAAGTTTTTTAGCGTATTTGAAGCGATTTATATACCGTCGAGGTAAACCAGCTGTAATTTGGAGTGACAATGCGACAAATTTCGTCGGAGCAAAAAACGAACTAAAGGAATTTTATCGATTTTTTGAGCAAACAAAAACAGCTGAATCAGTTCTGCGGTACTGTACCACGGAAGAAATAACCTGGGATTTTATTCCACCTAGGTCACCGAATTTTGGCGGACTCTGGGAAAGTTCTGTCAAATCTCTAAAGATGCACCTCAAACGAGCTACCGTCGGGTGTACGTGTTCTTTTGAGGAATTCAATACGTTTATAATCTAAATAGAAGGGATCTTAAACTCACGACCCCTAACATTGTTGTCGGATGATCCTTCAGATCCTATGCCTCTCACACCTGCTCACTTTTTATGTGGTGCACCTATCAGAAGTCCAGTCGAACCTTCTTTGGGTACCGTTCCGATCAATAGACTGTCGAATTGGCAAAAGATCACCCAAATGGTTCAGTCCTTCTGGAAAAGATTCTCCGTAGAGTATCTTCATAATTTACAACAACGAAACAAATGGAAACAAGAAATTCCCAATTTAAAATTGGGCGATGTAGTCTTGATAGTGGATGGAAAATTTCCGCCCACACGGTGGCTAATGGGCGTTGTGAACGAAATAACAATGGGTCCGGATAATAACGTTCGTGTATTAAAAAACCAAACAACGAAGGGTGTCATCACGCGAGGTCTTTCAAAGGTCTGTAAACTTCCGATTGATCCCTAACCTAGCTTAATTCTTAAACTCGACGAATTGTTTATGATATACTTTCGTGTAATATATCGTATGATACTAAGCTTAATCATTCATTTTCCTTCGCTGAAAGTTATGTTCTTTCAAGGGGGCCGGTATGTTGACACCAATCTGCATGTCCTAAAATAAACAAACAAAAATTCCATTAGTATAACAAAGTTCCAAAATTTACCTTTTTATTCTAAGTCCTTTTCTCCCATCGCTCATAGTCCTCCTATTGGTTTATTTTTCTTCCTTTCCTTTTATAATCATTTAGTTATATATAATTAATTATTAATTATACATAACTAATGATTTTAATTAATATTCATTATTAATTAATATGCTGCATTCAGTGTAGGTGAATTTTTTGTTGACTAATTATTTATTATTTTGACATTACTTCACTAAAAGTACTGTCTATACTTCTCACCCTTAAAATGAATGATCAAACAATGTATTAGAAAGAGAAAGGGGCATCATCAGAATTTAGAACATTTATAATTTGTATTGTATCTATCTTAATTCAGCAAGATATTCAGCTACAGAGGATAGATACTTTTCTGTAATAAATCATGTTCGTCAAGTTTTATATTATAGAAATAAAATCAAACTAAATCCATATGTAAAGGTTTTAATGTTCCGTCAAGGTCAATGACCATAAAATATTCCATATGAACGTTATATCTTTATATGAATGTTAAATTTTCACATACATATTAAATCGGTTTGCCTTTATTAGAGTTAGCGTTTAATTAAAAATCTTTTTTCATTCCGTTGTTACATTTAAAGAAAGAAGGAATTAAATAAAATTAAATAAAATTTAAAATCAAGAATTTAAAATAAAGGTTTCTGTTTAAACTTAAAAGTCTTTATTCTCAATAACTAAATTTAATAACTATTATTAATAACTATTATTAATAACTAAAAATAGTGTAATTTATTGATATCATTCATATATAAACTTTAAGTCTTAAAGATTTAAGACATTAAGAATAAAGAATAATCATAGTATTATATTAAAATTATAATAAAAGAATATTCATAGTATTATATATAAAGAATTGCCTTTATTAAAATCTAATCATTGAATAAATAACAAGTGTATAATTGAACATTTCTAAAATTGTATGAAATATACTTTAAGTTTTTAAAATATTAAGAAAATGATAGTTCATATTTAAATCTAATTATTTAATAAATAATAAATGTATAATTAAACATTTCTAAAAAATATATGAAATACACTCTAAGTTTTTTTTTTAAGATTTAAGAGTAATTAAAATTTTATATTAAATCCAGCCAGTTAATACATATTAAGTGTACAATTAGACATTAAAAATATATTTCAAATATATATAAAAAAATCGAAATATAAAGTTTTTGTTTCAATCATCTACGTGGACGCACCGACGTAAAAAGTCAGTACGCTCAACCATGACCTAGCCATTATTTTCAACTGGGGGAAAAGTAATAGAGTTGAGTTCAACACCTCCAAAACTCAAAGTTGTCTAATCTCGCGCAAAACTACCCCATTTAACCCCACCCTATTATTCGAGGGTGTGCGTATTCAGCGAACTGAACACTTGAATATCCTGGACATGAAGGTCAACAATAAAATGATATGGAATGACCATATCTTTGACATTGCTAAAAATGCCGCGAGATGTTTGGGTTTTTTGAGTCGCTGCAAAACGTACTTTTCTCCCCAGGACATGCTAAATATCTGTAAATCATACATACGACCCAAGTTGGAATACAATTCACATATATGGGCCGGTGCATCACGAACCGCACTAAATTTTCTTGACAAAGTTCAAAAGCGTGCCATTCGTCTTATTGACAACCCTAATGTGACATCCTTCCTTGCACCACTTGAAAATCGTCGTGTTGTTGGAGCACTTTCCCTATTTTATAGATATCTCGTAGGTTTAGGCACTTGTTCAGATGAAATAAAAACCCTAATGCCACCTCTCAAACATTTCCGCCGAGGAACAAGAGAGGCATCAAGTGCCCACCCCTACTCAGTGCAAATTCCAAGGTGGCTCAAAACTGGCTATGGGAATTCGTTTGTAGTCAAATTTTCTCCAATGTGGAACCATATTCCAACAAACATGTTTCCCCAATGCAAAAATATACCTACGTACAATCTACAAAAGTTCAAGAGTAATATTAATAAATTTATTCAAAATGTCCCTACTGATCAAAGGGATATTTTTCTTTCTACAATCCTCAATTAGTCCAAGCTATATATTCGTGTATAAAGGTATCGTTTGAAACCTAGTGTTTGGCTTAACTTAAAACAAAAAAAAAAAAAAACTTCAAAATAAGTTTCTGAAATAAGTTTCTGTGGGTATGTCAAACATGAAACTTTAAGTTTCATTGAAACTTGCAACCGGTATGTGGTCCGCATAATGAATTAATGAAGACTTAAATGTCAAAATTCAAATGGCAACGATCAGTACAACCATACAAAGTATTGAAAAATTGACTGAAAAAGTATTTCCGAATTTAAGGAATCAGTATAAAATTTTTACATGGCTATGTGAAATGGCTATGTGAATTAGCTACAAAAAATGTGAGAATTCGTTTTATTAATCAGAAAATACTGCATAAATTCAAATTGCTTGTGGAAAAAACAAACATATCTCTATTTCAAGAATACGACAATAGAAAACTTTTATTTGAAAAATTATACAATTCTTCCAAAGAGATAAAATCCTAAATTAATTTTATTACAGCTACTAGTTTAAAAATAGGAAACGTTATGAAAAGATATAATACAGATCCAGTTTTCTATAATAACAACATAATTAAGCACAAACTAGTCAATAATTAAATCGTTACCAGGAAAAATATCAGTAAATCGGGTGTTTACCAAATAAAATGTAATGATTTTGATTACACATATATTGGACAAACTGGGAGAAGTTTTCAAACCAGATTTAAGGAACATTTAACCAGGTGGACGTAATAGAATCAAATCTTTTCAAATTCATTAAACCTTTGCAACTGTAATAAATAAATAATATTACAGGTAGCTATTATGTAAAAATTTCAAAAATACTTAAATGTTAACACATGTGTAATTACTTTATCAGTCTTCTTATGATGGTCTAATAACCGAAATCGATTAAGATATTTTCTAAAATTGTGAAACATACCTGTACTTTTAATATTTATTTAATTTTAAATTCTACACATTCTGTGGTTGATCCGGACAACCCCGGGTAACTGCAAATATACAATAAATTATAATATGTACTGCAGTATTTTGGTTAGGAAATGGTATTCGTTAATTGGTGAAATTGCAGCGTCGCGTCGTGCTTTATTTATTTGTATTAGTTCGATTCAATTATCTTTTGAGTAAAATTTGTTTTTATTATTGCTGGATTATTGCATTTGGATTATTGCAAAAGTACGGACTGTAAATTAAAGCTATGTGCTAATATTTTAAACAGTTATCAGGATTGACGATCCTTGTTTTTCTTCATGGCAAGTTCATACATTTGCTTTTTTCGTTCAAACATTGTTAGAATTACACACATAACATTTTTCAACAGAGCTTGAGCAACCTAATTTATTTTCTCCTTTTTAGTGCATTTAAAGTTGCTACCAAAACTGTTTAACCCTTCGAAAACGCAAGTTTTTAAAAAACTTTTTTTTATTTTTATTAATAACTTAATTTCTTAAATAAATTACACACTTCCTAATTTGGCAAATCCTCACTTGGCTTGATGAACTATGTAACTTGGAAGATGAGCCAATGGACTTACTCACCACTTGTAAAAAAAAATAAAGCGAAAACAAATTACTTAAGGCACTTAAGGCATATTAGAACCGAAGCGCGCTTAGCACTAGCACTGGCACTTTGTAATTGTCACTCCGATTTTTGATCCTAAAGTTTAGTGACCTGCTTACATTTGAACAAAACATAGTTGCCACAATTTCTGATGATGCAACAGTTTTAACCATTGGCGATAGTAACATCGAGACAACACCAAAATTACAAGCAGCTATTAGAAAGGTTCAAGACTGGACCTTCGATGGCATATTAAATTGAATGATGCGAAATCAGTACATATTGATTTCACCAACAAGCATATCAAACATGAACCTGTTTATATTAATGATCAAATTGTTAAATATGAAAACACAGACAAATATCTAGGTATGACACTTAATGTAAAACTCAAATGGAAACATGTGAAGAAAAAACGAGAAGAACTAAACCTGAATTACAAAAAAATGTACTGGCTACTAGGTAGACACTCTGTACTATCAACTACAAATAAGCTTCTGTTGTACCAACAAGTTCTGAAACCAATTTGGACATATGGAAAACAACTCTGGGGTTGTACCAGTCAAAGAAATAGAAACATAGTTCAAAGTTTCCAAAACAAAGTACTACGTGATATAGTTGACCCCGGCGGGTTGGGGTACGAAATATCCGCAGTACGGCATGCTTGTGGTAAAAGTTCACTAGAATCCTAGAAAAATCCAGAAGCGACTGACCCAGAATAGGCGGCTTTCTGGTCTGCGACTGATCCCAGAGGTACGGTAGGAATAAAAGGTACCGCCTTGTACAAGGGAAATATTATCCTTAGGCTAGGAGATGGAACTCCGAATTAAAACCAAAAAAACAAGTATGCAATGAATAAAACTCAAGGGTTGTATACTCCAGGTGGTAATCCTGATCTTCCCTCTTTCGAGGCAGGTCTCACGGATTCTGGGGGAGACCACTTATTGCAAAACTACGAAAGCAGAGCTGCTTTAATTGACCCATTTAGAAGAAAATCTGGGGTCCAGAGAACACCTCCAGCAGGGTCTCATAAGATTTACGAAAACATGTCCCAAAAAAACAGCTATAGAAAACCCGACGAGGGTAGTAAAGGAAAAGGCTCTTGAGGCTAAAAAATAATCAACTTAATGCCAGAGTTACAAAATTAGAAATCTTTTTTTTTTTTTTTTTTTTTTTAAATTCTATATTTTTATTTTTCCGTATTTTCTTAATCTATGATATAATATAATTCATATAGTAGGTATATACAAAAAATAAAATTAATCTTATAGCTAAAAGTTATATTAATTCAAAATTATATCTGTACAATAAAAATTCATTTATTATTAATTAATAGAGAAAAAAAATAAAAAATAAAAATAGTTAGTTACCATTCTGTTGCATAAAGCAAGAATCGAATGATGCTTATTTCTTAAAAAAAAAACTACAAATAACCCTTGTGGGGAAAGCGCACAAGAGAAATTAAAATTTAAATACAAAGAGAAAATAAAAAATAAAAAATACAAAATTTAAAATAATTTTATGCAGTGCAATATTAAGTAAATATGATAAAAGTTGAAAAAAATTTTACTTAAGCTAATCATGAAAATAGACACCATTTATAAATCGCAAGAACTTCAAAAATCTTACTCAGCTAAACAACTACTCTTAATAACTCCTCACTACTATCAAAATTAATTTCCAAAAGCCAAGCTTTCAATAATTTTAAGAAATTCGATAAAATTCTAATTTGCCTGATGTGGTCAGGAAGTTTATTAAAAATTCTAGGTGCTACAATATCATAGAAACGACAAAAATGACTTTTCCTACAACGTGGAACATGAACCAAATTACGATAATTAACTCTCATGTTATACCTATTAGTATATCTAACATCTAAATATCCAGACTTCATAAAAAACATTTTTAAAGTTTAAGTTTAAATTTAAAAAATAAAGGAAAAGACTGACAAGTACGTCTTTTCCCGCAAATTATTCGAATAGCATGTTTTTGTGACACAAGTAATTGACTAATCTTAGTAAAGTATGCTCCTCCCCAACAAGTAATACCATACTGAATTTTTGAATGAAAAAGCGCATAATAAACTGAGCACATAATTTTTTCGAACAGTATAGACTTAGATGATAAAGCTGTCTAATAATATTACGGAGATAATTCTTCAAATAGCAAGCGTGATCATTCCAATCCAATCTGGAGTCAACCCATAAGCCAAGATATTTGAACGATTTTACAAATTCAAATAAAAAACAGTTATTATCACATTGGATAGTACCACCAAAACAGTTATTAGTGCAGTCTATTGGAAATTTGGCGCAATTGGGAGCATGATAATAAATATCAAAGTTATCACAAGAAGGATTATAGATACCAAAATTCATATGCTTAGTTTTGCAGCTTATTACTAATTTATGTTTATTAAACCAGTGCCTAATTAAATCCAGATCAAAGTTCATGCATGCAGCTATCTCAAATTTGTTCTTACAAGTATATGTAAACGCAGTGTCATCTGCAAATGCGGTTACCATCCCTCTGAAATGTTGCAAAAAAAGCGAGTTAATATAAATTAGGAACAAGATAGGTCCAAGTACAGAGCCCTGAGGAACACCACAGGATAGATTAAGTATGGCACTATAAATATTCCCAATTCTGACTTTTTGTCTTCTACCAGCCAAATATGACCTAAGCCATTTATAAATAAAACCTCTAAAACCAGCATTATGTAGTTTATTTAATAAAATATGATGATCCACAAGATCAAAAGCCTTAGTTATATCAACAAATAATGCTGAGGATACTTTACCCTCATTTAATGCACCATATATCTCTCCACAGAATTTAAGTAACGCACTTTCTGTTGATTTGCCTTTCAAGAAGCCAAATTGATTTTCACTGAAGAAGTTGGTTTTGTTGAGAAAATATAAAAATCTCCGTTTCATTGCTTTTTCAAAGATCTTCGAGAAAGAGGATAGGAGAGATATAGGTCTATAATTGTTAACATCCAGTGTATCGCCTTTCTGGAATAAGGGAATAACTTCAGCAATTTTTAGTTTCTCAGGAAATTGCCCTAATAAGACACTCTTATTAAAAATATGTGCCAAAATGTCCACAATTTGGAAGGAGATTTTCTTTAGGATGTTATTTGAAATATCCTCAAATGTCTCATAGTTCGAGTTCTTTAAACTAGTTATAATTCTATGAATCTCAAAAGCTGAGATACTGTCAAAAAAGAAACTAGTACGTTCAAAGTTCTCCTGAACAACAACATCAGAAGAGGAGTATGTACTAAAGTAATTTCCATTTTCAAATTGTTTGGAGATATTTACAAAGAAACGATTAAAGTTATTAGCAACCTCAAACGAATTATTAACAATTTCATTATTGACAGAAAGACTTAGTCCATCACAACTAGTTGAGTCCCTATTCAACAAACTATTAACCAGTTGCCACTCCTTTCTCTTATTTCCCTTATTAGTTTCAAAGCCTGTAATATAGTACCTATCTTTACAGCTGTTAACATTGTTTTTGATTTCTCGACAGAGTTTATTATAAAAGTTCCTTAGGCGAATATTATTTGGATGCTTCAAACATTGTTTCCTTAGATTATAACGTTTTTTGATTTTATTTAACACCGAATCAGTAACCCACGGTTTAAGTTTACTGGATTTATTCCGACCGACATTAGTACTCGAAGAGCAACCCCTAACATTTATGACCAAAATATTTAAAAATTTATCAAAAGCAATCGAGGGATCTTCTTCAGAATAAACATTCTCCCAAATCTCACAATTTAACAAAAAAACTAATCTATCATAATCAATTTTCTTATATTGAGGTATGTTATCTTTAATTTTCTGCTTAATAGAAGGAATATGTAATTTAATAATTATCATAGAATGGTCTGTTATTTGAAAATCATAAACCGAACCTTTAATTTTATGATTAATATTTTTTTGTGTCCTACAAAAAACATGGTCGATACATGTAGAAGAATTTGACGTTATTCTTGTCGGTTCATTAATAAGGGAAATAAATCCATTTGATGCCATCAAAATTAAATATTCTTCCATAATTTTTGAATTACCAAATATATCTATATTTATATCACCCAAAATAATACAATTTTTATTCTTAACATTCATGACATAGTTAGAAAATTCTAAAAAAAAATCCTCAATTTTATATTCATGGAACCTAAACCTATACACACATATAAAACAATACGAAACATTATCAATCTCACACACTACATTTACAACATCAGCACTAATAAAGTTAACTATTGAGAAAAAACTCTTAATATCGTTTCTAATAAATACAGCAACACCTCCAGACGCATAATTTTCATTACAACAAGCATAAAGTTTAAAATTCGGAATATTAAAATTATTCAATTCATGTTCAAAAATCCAAATTTCGCTTAAAAAAATAATACTCGGCATTGTATCAAGAGCTTGCAATTGAATCAAGTAAGCATCAAAGTTCTTACGCATACTTCTAATATTTTGATGCGATATTAAAAAGGTAAAATTTTCAACATAATTATCACTATCACATACATTGAAAGTTAAATTATTTAAATTTAAATTTAAAGAAGGCAAATAATTTACATTAACAGAGTTAGGAATAGTCTCATTTAAGTTCATATTAGTAATAAGTTTTACAGAGCAAAAAATAGAAATAATAACAATAATAAAAAATTTATTTAAGATTTAAAATATCAGCCAAATTATTAATTTTGATTGCTCTATCGCCTTCTTTTTTTCTTAATAATATTGAGGAATTATTAGTCCATAAATACCTGTAGTTTTTCTCTTTTTTAACTTCCATCGCTTTTGAGTACAAATTTCTCATGTAAGCTGTGAGAAATAATTAATGTATATTTTATTATTGTAGTTGTTACCAAATAAACTCGCATTTAGATTTTTGTAGAATTTACTTTTTTTTTCATGATTCTTTCCTTCATAGCAGCAGAAACAAACTATACGCAAATAATATTTGACGTTGAACTGGAAACCGTATTTTTGTTCTCAGAGAGAATTTTCGCATATGAATTCTCAGTTTTTTTTATGTAGCAATTGATGACGTCGCTGGCTACAAAATTTTCTTGTAAGCCATTAGTAAAAAGTTGAGAAACTTTCTCATTTACGTTAATAGAAGATACGTCCGGAATACCAACAATATTAATTCTCATTTCCATAGAGTCAATTTTTCGTGAGAGAGATGCATTTTTTATTTCCAGTTGCTCAATTTTACTTACAGCTTCGCTATTTATTTTTTGAAGGAGTTTAATTTCCTTTAGAAGTGTTAGTAATGTGACATCAGATTCATTAATTTTAGGTGTAGTATTCAATGAATTAAAGTCAACTAAAGAAGAGCAGTTTACGGAATTAACTCTCATAGTTGCTGAGGATGAATTGAGAATTGGAGTAGTTGTTAAATTGTCAGCTACAGTAGAATTTCTTCTCGCACTTAAGCACTTGTGCAGGGAATTGCAAAATGAACTCTGCATAATTAAAGAAGAAAATGAGAAACTAAAAAATTCACAAAATATGTCTACTAAAGGAGTGGTACTAAAAACTGCTGAAGAACTTAATACAGATGACGAAGAACTAGCTCGAGAAACCGACTGGATCTTTAAAACAAAAAGAATCTATAAAAAAAGAAAAGCAGAAAAATCACCTAATTTAAGCCCAGAAAATGTTGCGGACAAAGTAGAGAAAAATGTGCAAATAAATGAAATTGCCAAAAGTAAAAGAAAAGGTAAACCTCCAGTAATACTTAGTAATGTAGTGGAATACCCTAAAATAAGCAAAAAATTAAAAGAAACCAGTATTAAATATAAAGTTAATATGCTTAACAATAAGCAACCAAAAATTAATGTTGAAGAAGAAAAAGAATATAGGTTGACTAAGGCAATAAATGAAGACCATATTGAATGGCACACTTATGAAAATAAGAGCACCAGGCCTATTAAAGTAATGGTTAGGTATTTACATCCGTCATGCCAACCTGAAGATACAAAAAATGAATTGAAAGATAGAAACTTCAAGGTTCTAGAAGTCACAAATAAAATAATAAAGAAAAAGGAAAACAACAAAGAATCTACGGTACGTCTTCCTCTCTTTATGCTAACATTCGAAAACTCTGAAGATATAAACAAAATATTCAAAATTGAATTTATCCAGCACATGAGGGTTAAATTGGATGCTAATCGTAAAGCGACTACCATTCCTCAATGTAAGAGATGCCAAAGATTTGGCTACACACAAAAGGGTCTAGCTCTAGTGTGTTAAATGTGATGGTCCCCACTTAACAATTTATTGTAAAGAAAGAAAAAATATTAATCCTAAATGAGCTAAGTGCCTTGAGGCACACCCAGCGAGTTATTGTGGTTGCCAGGTGCCTAGAGAATTGCAAAAAAGAAAGAAGCTACAAAAAAATTCCCCAAAGCAAACGCAACATAGACAAGAAAAACAAAAGACAAAACCTAGGCAACCTCGAACACACAGACAGATTTTCATTGAAACTCTCTAGAGATACCTAAAACTTTTACGTCGAAAAAAGTCGTAGAAGGCTTATCATATTCACAGGTATTACAAAACAATCTAAGTCAAAAAGAAACCCGAAAGAACAAAATAAAGTTTCTGCACAAAAGCTGACTGAAAGTACCATAATGCAGATGATGCAAAATATGACAAAATCAATGAATGAAATATCAACAAGACTATGCACATAATGAAACAAACATAATGAAACATTTATTTATACACCAAAAAATAAATCCGCAAGCCATGGTTAAGAACGCACTTCGAATAGTCACGTGGAATGCCAATGGCATTCTGAACAAGAAAAATAATTTGGAAATTCTATTGAGAACACAAAATATGGATGTATGTCTCTTGACAGAAACAAATATGACATGCTACATGCTACAGTGCAAACCATCCAAGTAATACACCCAGAGGTGGTAGCTCAATTTTAATAAAGAAAGATATTAAGCACCACGAGGAACTTAGTCTAGAAATAGATGAATTCCAACTAATCGTGCTACGAATTATGTCTGTTAAACAAAGCCTTTGTGTCGGTGCATTATATTGTCTACCCAGATACAACATAAAGAATAACATGTTTGAGGACATTCTTAAACTACTTGGCGAAAGATTTATCCTGGGAGGTGACTACAACGCCAAGCACATAGATTGGGGGTCTAGATTAACTTCTACGAGAGGAAGAGAGCTAAGAAAAGCTATAAAAGAAAAGGCTGCATTTACCAATCTACCGGTAAGCCAACCTATTGGCCAACTGATAGAAATAAAACTCCTGATCTGCTTGATTTTTATATAACAAAAAAAATTTCACCAAATTATATTAAGCTAGAAGATAACCATGATTTGGACTCAGATCACTCTGCAGTCATAATAAATTTATATGAAAAGGTTATTAAGAAACAGTCGAAACCTCTGCTAACGAACAAGACAACTGACTGGGCTAGCTTTAAACAAGAAATAGAAAACAAAATAAACATAAAAACAAAATTAAGATCCAAATGTGATATAGATTCTGAAGTAGGAAATTTTATTAAAATTATTTAAAACGCTGGATGGAATAATACAAAAAATTGTGAATGTAAATCTGTAATCAGTTCAGCAATAGCTAAAAATTTGGAGAATAAGAACTAACGAATCCAAATCGGTGCATATTACATTTACCACCAGAAGGAGCACATGTCCGCCAGTAACCCTAAACAACAAAGTTTTACCGCTGGAAGATTCGATAAAGTACTTAGGCTTGCATCTGGACCGTAGACTAACGTGGCAGAAGCACATTCTCAATAAAAATAAGCAGTTAAGAACTAAATTCAGGAATATACATTGGCTTATGGGACGTCGTTCATGCGTTTCATTGGAGAGCAAGGTGTTGCTATATAAGGCAATCCTAAAGCCCATCTGGACATATGGAATTGAGTTATGGGGTATAGCTAGCAACTCTAACATCGAAATCCTTGAAAGGGTTCAAGCCAAAGCTTTTCGTACAATTGTCAATGCCCCTTGGTACGTCAGCAATTCAAATATAAGAAAGTATTTAAATATATGCTCCGTGAAAGACGTGGTGACAAAGACCAGCAAAAGGTACCACGAAAGATTGCAGCTCCATCCAAACCAACTGGCAGCTGACCTGCTGAATACCGCCCATATAAGAAGACTAAAACGCCTCAGACCTCATGATCTTTTAAGTAGATTCTAAAACTAAGGTCAAATTCATATTATATTTCTTTTATTATTTTCTTTTTTCTTTTCTGTAAGTAACTGTAGAGTCATAAATATTTAATATCAAAATTAGTATTAATTTTTATTATAAGGGGTCGATTCAGTGGAATCGTCCCTCATAAGCCATTTGTACATTTTCATGAATTTTTACTTGTTATCTTTAATACGCCTTTTGCATATTAGTAATTTATAAGATAGTTGTAATATAATCATAGAGATAATAAAAAAAAAAAAAAAATGTGTAAGATGCAACTACTCTAGAGAAATATTAAATTTGATAAAAAGAAGAGCTAGAGGCAGATGGCAACAATCGCTTGATCCGGCAGACAAAAATCTGCTAAATAGGTTAACTCAGAATCGTAAAAGGAAAAGTAAAGATCTTAAAAATGAAAAATTGGAAAAATATATAAAAAATGTATCAGCTAAAAGAGAAAATAACTACTCGTTGTGGAAAGCAACAAAGAGTACAAAAAACTCGATCTCTCAAATCCCGCCAATCAGAATGAAAAGCGGTGAATGAGCGAGAGATAATAAAAATAAAGGTGAAACATTCGCAGATCATCTTGAATAAATTTTTTGTCCAGACGAGACAGATTCGGATGATCTCACTGAAGAAAATAATAATTGGCAAGAAAATATTATATCACCATTTTCAGAGAGTGAAATAGTTGAACAAATTAAAAAACTGAGAGATAAAAAAGGTCTAGGTTTTGATCTAATAACATCGGAAGTCCTGAAGGAACTTCCGAAAAAAGCGATAACAATGCTAACACGCATTATAAACGCTGCTATAAGAATAAGGTATGTGCCGAATATGTGGAAAATAGCAGAGATAATTATGATACCAAAGCTAGGTAAGCCCATAAATGAGGTCAAATCCTACAGACCAATATCACTACTACCAATAATTTCAAATTTATTTGAAAAACTACTATTGACTCGAATGAGTCCGATCATAGAAAATAGTAATCCGATTCCAAATTATCAATTTGGCTTTAGATCTAAGCACTCGACAATCAATCAAATACATAGAATAACAGACATAATAGAAAAAGCTTTAGAAGAAAAGCAAGTATGTTCTACTATATTTCTAGATATAACCCAAACTGTTGATAAAATATGGCATCGAACCTTAATAAATAAACTAAATAATATGTTACCTAAACAATACGTAGATATGATCTCATCATATCTAGAAAACATTTTAGTTTAACATTCATATCTACAAACAACTATTCAGAATAAAACAAGACGAAGAGTATTCTACTGTTAGAGATATTAAAACGGGTGTGCCTCAAGGTAGTATTCTGGGTCCCATACTGTATTTGCTCTACACCAATGACCACAAATGGAAAATATAACTGTAGCTATAGTCGAATTCACCACAAATGGAAAATATAACTGTAGCTATAGTCGCTGACGATACTGCGTTGATGGATCAAATATAATTGCGTTGTAGGATCAAATATTGACGAGGCTACAAATAAACTGCATAGAGCAAGCGACAAGCTATACCTGGGGACAAAGAAATGGAAAATTAAACTCAATGAGCTAAAATCAGTACATGTAAATTTTACAAATAAAAAATTAGAAAATCAACCATCGGTAAATCTGAATGGGGTAAATATACCCCAAGAAAACAACACTAAATACCTAGGAATGATATTAGATGTCAAACTTAGATGGAAAGAGCACATCAAAAAGAAAAAATTTGAGCTTGATAATAAATATAGAGAAATCTACTGGCTTTTAGGTCGCAATTCTAAATTAGCTATACATAACAATATTTTGTTATATAATCAGATAATCAAACCGATATGGTTGTGTGGCATACAATTATGGGAATGTGCCAAACGAACACATGTTCTTTGCATACAAAAACTCCAAAATAAAGTCTTGCGCAACATGGTAAATGCCCCTTGGTATGTTCGCAACAGTGACTTGCACTGAGATCTAAAAATCCCTTGAATAGAAAATGAAATAAAAAGATATGCAGCAAAGCATATAGCTCGTCTGGAGGGTCATGTTAAGGTTGAGGCCATTCAACTGCTAGATAATCAAAATGATATCAGAAAGCTTAAAAGAACTAAGCCACTAGATTTAATACGATAGAATTTCGTAAACTTTTTCTTTAAGAAAATAACAATAGAAATAAATTAATGGTTAGTCCGTCGGACTAGTTTTAATGGGACGGGTGTGGTTTAGTCAGTAAAAATCTAGCACACAATGGAAGCTACGGGGCTCATTGTGTCTATGAAGATTCCCACCAATCCACGCAAAAAAAAAAAGAAACTTGGTATAGTAAATGACCCGTAGTACATCCACAATAACAATCTACATAAGGATTTGGGTGTAGAAATGATTGACAGCGTTATCAAAACAATCACACAAAGTCGTCATCAAAAAAGACTACAAAAACATATCAATGCCGAGGCTATCCAACTATTGGACAATGATGATACAACACGAAGATTAAAACGAGTAAAACCGTTTGAATTGTGCAAAACTAAAATTATAACATACATATATAAATTTTATAAACAAAAAGAAAAAAGAAACTGTCATAGAATAAAACTTTGTATTCTAAAAACTTAGCCAATTAAGATTTAAAGAAAAATAGTTGATTACTATAAATGTTTAATTTGAGACATCTCAAATTGAAACAACCAAACTTTTAGATTCATTCGTTCTCGAACCTTGAAAGTATACGGACGAATAAAATATAATTGTTCGCGCAAAAAACAAATTCAATTCGCGCCGAAAAAAAAGTACAAAAATTATAAAATAAATAAATAAAAAAAAAAGAAAAAAATTATAATAAAAACCGCGACCGTTTTAAATAATAATAATTTTGTTACTGTCATTTTTGACACCGTCACAGAATATTAAGAAAAACGTCTTCAACAATAAAAATCAGTGCTGACAACTTAAACTCGCAGATTAAGTTAATATTGTTCATCTGGCGTCAAATTCTGGAACTTATAGAAAATATCTTTGTCTTATATAAATTATAAATTGTAACTACTATTTGATTTATGAATGTTATTAGTCTTAGATAGTGAATATTTATTAAATTATAATTAATTATCTATAATTAATAATTAATATAAAATATAATTGTATATAATTGTATGTATATATCTTATGATATATATATATTAATTATTCTACATTAGTTTTGTTTAAACAGGCATTTTTTGATTTGAGTGTAATTTTATGTATATACCTGTATGTTCATAACAATTATATTCTAACACTTTAGAATGCCTTTTTAAACTTCTAAATACAACTATTATTATAGCATAAATAATATAAAATATTATATATATATTATTCTGCATTTATCTGGATGTTTGTAAGTTCGACGGAATACTCCAACACATATACAAATTGCAATATGTATAAAATTACTTTGGTACTTTTTTTTAACCCCTGTCTACCATGTTGAACCTTTGCAGGAAAAAATACCACTGCATGAAATATATTTTTTTAATTTAACGTTAGTCTTCTTCGCAAATAATAAGGAAAAATAAAAAATAATAATAATAATATAAATAAAACAAACAATTTTTTTGATTTATAATAAGAAGGACTAATAGAAATTTTATCAATAGTTTAATATGGTATAATAACCAAAAGGCAAACAGCATTTAACACAAAAAAAAACATAATGCACTTAAAGGTTATTCTTATTATTTAAAATTACATATACACAATATGCATATGTGTCTACATATTTTTTTTTTTGGTTTTTTTGTTGTTATGATAATGATCATAGTTTTACTACCGTATGCATAGCCTGTATTATATAGTACTATAGGTATACCTATATATATACTCTAGCCAGAAATGTGATGCGATGAAGAGTTAAAATTGTTATTTATTTTTATTTTTTTTTATTTTTGGTTGTTGTTATGATAACTTTGTTTTGCCATACTGTATGCATAGCCTGTATAGAACTATAGGTATATGTATACTCAAGCCAGAAATGTGATGCGATGATGAGTTAAAATTGTTATTTATTTTGATTTTTTTTGTTTATTGTTTTTGTTTTAATATATATATATATATATATATATATATATATATATATTTATATGATATATGTATAAATTTATGATCGTATATAATATTTAGTATATATTATGGGGTTAGATTTTAGTTCTGCTGATTTACACATAAAAACAATAACAACCTATACATTTTTAAAGAAATTAAATGAAATTTTGTACTATTATTTTTTATTTCTTATCTTTGTAAATTTATAATTTTTAGGTATATTTGTTTTCTTCAAGTGTGTAGAAATGTATGTTGTAGAGACTTAGAGAGTGATGATTTTAGTATAATTTAATATAGTAAGTAGTTAACATATTGATTGTTTTTCTTCTTTTTAATGTATGTTATAAATAATAATTATGTATGAATTTTAACATTAGCAGTTCGATAATGAATATTTTGAAATGAAATGAAATTTTAAATAACCGATCAATGGTTCACAAGTTATGAACAGTTTTGTAAATACCTATTTATTTGCAGTAAATTTTTTTATTTTAATTTTTTCTCCAAAACGAGTTTTTATTTTATTCATCAAAATAAATATTATGTGTACCTACAATATTATTGTTTTTTTATATTTACAATTTTATTTATTTTTGTTTTAAAATTGTTTTCGTTCAAAGTTGTGGCTCATTATAAAATATTATTTGTTCGCTATTAACTTTGACGCTAAGCTTACGCAGCGAATGTTATTTCAATGTTACCAGGATTAACTTGATTCTGAATTATATGATAAATTTTCAATGTTGGCAAAAAGGATGTGGCTAAAATGATCGAGTAAATGACCCTTAGGGAATAGAAAATTTTGCACCTTACTAAAAATATTCTATTTATATGGTAATTAAAAGCGTTATAATACAAAAATAAAGGTACGATAAATTAGTAAGCAAACACGTATATTTTTCTTAAACTTGAAATGAAAACTCTAATGAAGGCAATAAATGCTAGAATTTATTTTGCTTCCGTCATTTATGGCGGGTTACCAAGCTAGTAATTATATAATAAATAACCGGATATGACACTGCGCACTCCACCGCTCTCATCTGATAAAAAAGATTCGTCCTCGACATTGACATCAACAGGATCAACACTAACTCGAGCTTCATCATCCTCAAACATTAATAACATTCCAAACTCATCTAATAACTCAACGGTTAAAGAAGATGATTTACACCAAGAGCTTCAGTCGCTGCGAATGCAAAATGAAGAACTAAAGAAGCAGTTAAAGGAAATTCTGTCAAAACACTCTAATGAAAAGGTTGTACTAGTTGTGACCCTGTCGGATAATGCCGAAAAAAAATGGTATAAACAGCTTCGAATTAGACATAAATTCAAAAAAAAGGAAGAAGGATAGTCCTCAAAAACTGCCTCACCCAAAACAAACCAGAATCAATGATTACTGGTTGAATAACTCCAAAGAATTCACCAATAGATTTAGCGAACTCGAAACAGCTGAACCTGAAGAAACTACCCAGGATACAAAATCGCCAAAACCTCCTCCAATTTATGTGTCTGGGGTTCAGAACATGTCTCCTCTTATAAACCTTTTAAGTCAAACTTGCTCAGCCGAATACTTCATGAGGTGAAAATTCAAGTGACAGACATCAATGACTACCGAGAAACAGTTAAAGGCTTAAAACTAAAGGAAACTCAATTCCATACGTATCAACTGAAACAGGACAAAAGTTTTAGAGTGGTAATCAGAGGTCTACATCCTTCTGTAGAACTAAATCTAATTAAAGATGAACTTAAAAAATTAGATCACGAAGTAATTAACATCTACAACCTCAAACAGCGTAGAGGAGAAAATGAATTTGCAGTACCGCTTTTCTTCGTAGATCTTAGCCAAAGTGAAAATAATAAAGATATTTGCAAAATACGATATCTGTTACATACACGTATAACTGTAGAAGCTCCAATAAAGAAAAAGGAAATACCTCAATGTACCAAATGCCAGCGTTATGAGCACACTTGGCAATACTGTAATAGGTTGCCTAAATGTGTAAAGTGCGCTGGTGATCATATCTCAAAGAATTGCCCAAACAAATACCTACTAGGGTCTAATGTAAAGTGCACTTTGTGTCTAGGAAATCATCCCGCTAATTACAAGGGTTGTCAACGGTATAAAGAAATTAAAGAAAAAAAATTTCCCAGTTTACGTAATAGGCAGCTACCTCAACAAAGTCATAGCGCTGAGGAAGTTAAAGGAACAAGTGATATTCAAACTGTTTTTGGCCATAAATCCTATGCGGAAATATTAAAAAACAAGAGTGATACGCCACAGCAACCAGCTATCATATCAAACAATAATGCAACTTGTACTATCAGCTCCTCAACCAATTCAAATGAAGTTTTCGAATTAAAAAACATGGTGAAAGAATTAATGTCACAAGTTGGGCCTTTGATTAACCTCGTTCATACACTTCTCCTAAACTTACATAAAAAAAGCTAAACTCCTCAACATAGTCGTCTGGAATGCCAACGAACTGTCAAACCATCAACAAGAACTGTATCATTTTATTATTGATCACCAAATAGACATCTTGTTAATTTCTGAAACCCATTTTACAAACAAAAGTAATTTTAACATAAAAAATTACAACACATATTTCACAAATCATCCTGATGGGACGGCTCATGCTGGTACTGCAATAATCATCAGGAAAAACATACAACACTATGAACTTCCTAAATATAAATTTAATCATATTCAAGCAACAAGTGTCGTGATAGCTGACTGGAATAGGCCCTTAACTATTTCAGCTATATATTGCCCTCCTAAACACAATATCAACAAATCTCAATTTATTGATTATTTTAAAACTCTGGGAAATAGATTTATTGCCGGTGGGGATTATAATTCTAAACATTCGTTCTGGGGCTCTAGGCTGATCACTCAAAAAGGAAGGCAGCTACTACTAGCCATGCAAGAATTCAACTTGAATTATCTGTCTACTGGACAACCTACATACTGGCCTTCTGATCTTAATAAGACACCGGATCTTTTGGATTTTTGCGTCACGAAAGGTATCTCACCAAAACTATTTACTGTGAAATCAAGCCTCGAGCTGTCTTCAGATCATACGCCTATCATTATCTCTGCCTCATCCAAAGTAGTAATAACTCAAAATGAACAACGGTTACATACAAGGAAAACTAACTGGGATAATTATAGAAAGGAAATTGAAATTAAAACTTCTCTAAATATAGGACTGAAAAACCCCCAAGATATCAATGAAGCTATAAAAAACCTAAATATAACCATGATTGAAGCAGCAATGTCATCAACTCCGACGCAAGGAAACATCCGAAAATATGTTATTTCTCCACCTGAAATAAAATCCAAAATCATGGAAAAAAGAAACCTTAGGAAATATTGGCAACAAACTAGATCCCCCGAAATCAAAGCCAGGTGAAACCGTGCAATCAAAGAACTTAAATGTTTGTTAAATAAAACCAGAGAAAGTTCGTTGAAGAATTACCTTGGAAGAGTAGACCGATCTTAATGGCTACTCACTGTGAAAGCAACAAGAAAACTGAAACTGAATTGGGCCACAAGCAATGGGGAGAAGGCAGAGCTTTTTGCATCACGTTTACAAAAAGTGTTTGTACCGTATCCACCAGTAATTTCAACCGACGAAAACAACAAGATTGAAAACTACCTTGAAGTGCCTTATCAAATGGATTTACCGATAAAGAAAGTCCGGATAAAGGAAGTACAGGAAATTATAAAAAACTCTGTGTCAGACAAGAAGGCTCCTGGGTATGATGGTATCACAGGCAAAATGGTAAAGGAACTTCCGTATTGCAGTATAAAACTCTTAACCCACATTTTTAATGCCATATTAAGAACTAGCTACTTCCCACATATCTGGAAAACTGCTCATATCATAATGTTAGCTAAACCGGGGAAAGAGCCAAATGAGACTAGTTCATATAGACCAATATGTCTTCTGCCAGTAATATCAAAATTAATCGAAAAACTAATAGCCAAAAGATTGATTAAAATAAATAATGAACGAGATATAGTACCAGCTCAACAGTTTGGCTTTCTTCACAATCACGGGACAATCAAGCAAATACATAGAGTAGTGAACCATATAAATAATTCACTTGACAAGAAAAAATACTGTTCTGCAGCTTTTCTGGACATTTCGCAAGCCTTCGACAAAGTTTGGCAAAAAGGTCTCCTTTACAAGCTTAAAAAACTACTTCCTCACCACTACCAGCAACTTTTGTCAACTTATTTATCAAATAGGAGGTTCTTCGTTAAATACAACGGGGAACAATCGTCACTAAAAGAAATTAAATCTGCGGTTCCTCAGGGCAGCGTCCTTGGCCCACTACTTTACCTGATATTTACAGCGGACCTCCCAACATCGCCGAGGGTACTCACTGCTACCTTTACTGACGACACAGCGGTCTTAGTGTCTCATACTAATCCGAGATTAGCTTCAGAAGTTCTTCAGAACTACTTATTGGATATACAAAACTGGCTGAAAAGGTGGAGAATAAAGGCCAATGAATCGAAATCCCTTCATATCACCTTTACTAATCGCAAGGGAAATTGCCCCGCTGTTCACCTTAACGACATGGAATTGACTCACCAAGACTTGGTGAAGTACTTAGGTATGCACTTGCATAGACGCCTCACTTGGAAAAGTCACATCATCAGCAAAAATAAACAACTACGATTAAAATTCAACCAATTAATTTGGCTAATAGGTCGTTTCTCCAATTTATTCCTAGAATGTAAAGTTGCAGTGTACAAAGCTATCATCAGGCCAATCTGGAGCTACGGGTTGGAACTATGGGGAACAACTAGTAACTCCAACATAGAAATAATAGAACGCTTCCAGTCCAAAGTATTAAAGTCTATAGTCAATGCGCCTTGGTATGTCCGAAATGACACAATTAGTTCAGATTTAAATATCCCATCTGTTAAGCAATTCATTAAAAAGAAAGCTGAAAAATACTATGTTCGACTGGAAAACCATCCAAGTTTACTTGCTCCTCAACTCATCAATAATGAACGAACAAGCGAGCGCAGATTAAGACGCTTCAGACCACTGGATTTATCTACTAGATTCACTTTACCTGAGACTCCATAAATATAAATTTGAATATTAAGCCAAGAATCAATGGATTTTTGACTTAGATTACATGTCAGTTACATCACGTCAATTTTAATTCCAACATTATACTCAATATCTTTTATATTTTATGTAGATAGTTGTATAGAATAAAGACAAAAAAAAAAAAAAAGATTCTAAGTAAAAATGGTTCCTTCACTAACCATTTGGCTATTTTATATATTGGAGACATATCTGCGGTCACAATTTCTCTCATCTCATTACCTGGTTTGTGAATTATAGGAAGTATACTGGTTCCACCTTGATATCTCTCATAACTTTGATGTCTCTGAAAATTTCTATTATTACTTATCATTTTCAATCAAAAAAATCAAAAAAACTGTTTGTATTATTTATATTATTTTTACTTATTATTTGGGAAGGAACATTAAATTAAAAATATATTTTTCTTGCAATGGTATTTTTTGATGCAAAGGTTGAGCATGGTAAACAGGAGACAGGGGTTAAAAAACAACAACCAAAGCCATTTGTATTGCGTTGCAATTTTTATATGTTGTTGTAGCGATTCGTCAAACATCCATCCAGATAAATGCAGAAAACTATATATACAAAATAAATGTTGTAGTGCTTAATAAATTTCAAATCAGAAACAGAAAAAAAATCAGATTGAGTATATAGTAAAATATGAAATTATTGCAAACTCAATTAAAAGATTATCGAGAGAGATGATGAACTTAAGAAATAATTGGTATGTAATAAAATTATTTCTTTATAAGTTTAATTTTAATTAACCAAATATTCTAAAGTTTTAGGTTGTTTTCTAATTTGAATTAAGTATTTTTATTTATGTTTTGTTTGTTTTATGCTTAATAAAATTAAATAATTTCATTTCTTTAGTTCCATATGTCCAGTTTTCATGTTTCTAATTTCTTTGCATTTTTATGTATAAAATATTTTTTATCATTTCTCCAGTTCCCCCCAGGTATTAAGTTGACAGCCCTGGTCCTCTTTGTTAAATATTTTCATCTAAAATTATTTAAATACATATATGTATAATTTTAATAATAATAATTTCTGCATTTTGCAGCGCTACATTCTAAATCAAATAAAAACTAGAAAAATATGTAAATAAAGAAAGATCAAAGATGTATTTTATACTCCTGAATAATAATTATGAAATTATCGCAAACGAAAAAAAACAAGATACAAAATATAAAAAAAACATTATATATTTTTTGTAAAATGATCTGAAATTAAAGAACATAAAATCAAACCTGTGTTGTATAATCCCCAAATATTTTTTTTTTTTAATTTTTTTAATTTAATTAATTAAATATATCCAAATTATTAAAATAATTAATAACCATTATATTATAATTAAAATTAGACCTTCCTTAAAGTTACATATACCAAAATATTTCTATTTATACATAATTAATATTTTTTTTCATTTAGTTTTTTGCACAGTTTCCCCAAAGATAATGCACAAATTGATATCCGAATTTTTCGTTTAAATAAAAAAATGGCTAATAGCAGCTGATTCAATAGCAGTGAGAGAGCTTTGAGATTTGATTTCTTCAAATTTATTTCATTTAAATAGTTTAACTAATACACACAAGCAATGAATACTAATATGTAATAATAAGAAAGTTCAAGTAGAAGAAACGAAATTAAAATTTTGTATTGACCTAAGCAAAAAGAAGAACGCAAGATCAAAAGAAAAAAAAACCCCTTGTTGGTTTAATTTCTTACTCACTGTTCGCTTTCGGTGTGTTTAAAAAGGGTATGAATTATTTATTTGTGTATATGTATATTCATTGAGTAAATATATTGTATATAGAGAGTCAAGTCAAAGCTAAAACAAAAGTGTAAACTGGGGTGGAATTCTGTATTGTGATAATCACGCTGCGACTGTCGCATATCTATAATTGGTATTCTATATGGTGATTGTCACAGTGATAGTCGCTTTTTTTTTGTGATTTTAGGGTGACAGCTAATTTGGTGTCACTCATGATAAAAATAAATAAAATTTGGTTGTTTTTTAAGATTTAAGTTTTTTATGTTTTGGTTTTTTCAGATTTATTATGATGTAAATATTAAAAAGTGTGAGTTTTAGAATTAGAAGTCGCTAAAATTGCAAATGTATTAAAAATAATGGAACTGAATAAAAAATGCTGTGATTGTGTTAATTTTTTTTTTAATAAGTTTGAATTTTATTTTGTTTTCAATTAAATATAATACACATTTATATTAATTAGTTATAAGTTTGCAACTGAATTTTACTCAAATGTGGATATAATTTTCTTTTCATTTTATTAAATTTGTTGTAATGATTTTCACTTTAATTTTTTTTTATTATTTTATTATAAATTTTGTTTTTTTTTTTTTAAATATACACTTTATTAAATTAGTTCTTTGACATTTACTTTTAAGCTTTTTTTCTTTTAATATATAATTTATTTTTTTTTTATAATTTCGCTTTATTGATTAATAAGTGTAATGCGCTAATAAAACTTACAACTTATTTTTGTTTTCTATTGTTTTGATACTTTGACATTTAATAAATCACTTGTGCTGCCATTTCCGAATTGTATTTTTTAAAGTGCTGCCGTTTTCTTAAATTATTCAAGTGATCGCAATACAGAATACCAAAAAATTTTAGTGTCATCTTTGACTGTCACAAGGGTGACTATCGTTTATCACAATACAGAATGCCACTCCAGAATACCAAAAAATTTTAGTGTCATCTTTGACTGTCACAAGGGTGACTATCGTTTATCACAATACAGAATGCCACTCCTGATTTTAGCGATCGAGTTGTACTTAGAAGAAAAGAAAAACAAAACATAAAAATAATTAGAAAAAAATCACCATTCATGAATTATGGGGACAAAATTTTTCTTAGCAAATTTATACACATACTTACTTAAATATTTTTATTTTTGTTTTGTAGGTTTAAAAGTGTAATTTGTGTAGAAATGTATCATATCAATGCAGTAAATATATTATGACATTATCATACCAAAATATAATATCCATATACATATAGTTATTATATGTATGGATATATTATATAGTCGCTATATCCAAACATATAGTTCTTTTTTTTTTTTTTTTTTTTTTTATTTATTTCAAAAGTTAACTATAATACAATAATTCATTAGAAATCTTGAATAATAAATTATAAAAACTTAAATAAATCTTAAATAATATTTTAAATTTTAAATTTTAGATTATATATTATTAAGATACACAAGTTATACATTTTTATTAAATTTTTATATTAAGCATTATATTAAGTTAAACAAATGATCCGACTCCAAAAGAAACTCCTTTAGTCGTTTTTTAAAAGAACCCACTGATGCTATATTTTTAATATTACTAGGTAACCGATTGTATAACCCAGATCCTGACACTGAAATCTGAGATGCTAGCACATTATTAACTCTTGGTATCCTAATATTATTCCGGTTGCTAGTATTAAAATTATGAGTATAATTTTGAATAGAATTTATGTTGTAGTGCCCGATATTATTAAGTATTTTATATATCCCCAAAATTTGTTGAAATTGAAAAATTCCTTTTATAGGCATTATTTTTAAGTTTAAATATAAGCGATGAGTATTATAGCGTAAAGGTAAATTTAGAATATTTTTCAAAATTTTATTTTGTGAAATTTGGATTTGAGAAATTCTGTTATTGGACGCCCAGATTGCTGTGCCGTATGAAAGAATAGAATTTAGATATGCATGATACATTTTTAGCTTAATACTATTATGAATTTTGGATTTATATTTAAATAAAATACCATTAAAAGTATTGAGCTTTCTGTCTAACATATCAATATGTGGCTGCCAACTTAAATATTTGTCAAATATGACTCCAAGAAATTTAATTTCATCAACTTCTTTCAAAACTACATTGCCAATTTTAATTTCTATACAACCTATACTTCTTTGACGCTGTCTAAAATGGATTTTAGTTTTTTCCGCGTTCATAACGATTTTGTTTAATCTGAAATACTCCGTTATTATCATCGTATCATGCTCTACATGAGATTTAATAGCTTCTAAATTATTACCAGAGTAGAACAAGCTGCAGTCGTCTGCCAATAGGTATAATTTACCTATTAATGGCAATTTGTGTATATCATTTATGTAGATTAGAAATAATAGAGGACCCAATATAGAGCCTTGAGGAATACCAATGTTAACTGAATTGTAGGAGCTAAAGCAGTTATTATACGAAACAAACTGATTTCTATTCTTTAAATAGCTTTCCATTAACTTCAGCGAACCAAATCTAAAGCCTAAAAAAGATAATTTTGTTAGAAGCAAATTATGGTTAACTGTATCAAAAGCTTTTTTCAAATCGATGAATAAACCTGTAACAATATTTAAGTCAGAAATTTTCTCACAGATCATATCTACAACGTCAATTAAAATATTTTGACAACCAATACCTTTTTGGAACCCATATTGATAAGGAAACAAAAAGTTGTTGGATATCAGATGATTATTTATATCAATATACATGGCTTTTTCAATTACTAGGGGCCCCTGTTGAGTAATTATATTTTAAGTTGAAGTCAAATTTAAAGTTTTTAAAAAAACAGTAATTTACGTACTGACATAGACTTCGCACGATATAGCAGAAACTACTCGTGTTTAATAAAAAGTCTTGTGGTTAGTAAGTTTTATTTAGGACACATAAATACACGACCCTCATATACTGCTTCGTTTGCGATATATTCCCTATAGTAAGTGGCATTTAGTGATAAAATTACTAAAAATAAAAAGTTTTGTTATTAAAGAGGTACGTATATATATACCTACATAATACATAATTTTAATAAAAACTATATTATTACTACAAATAACCAAAATTTAGAAACAGTTACTTAAAAAGATAAAAATGAAGAATTCAAGTGATTTGTTTTTTTGTTGTTTTTATATTTTTTATTTTAGATGAATTTGTTTTTTTGTTTTTTTTTGGCATATGTACATAGATTCATTTGCAAGTCCATATGTAAATTTTAATAACTGATTTGTTTGCTTTTGTTTATCATCTTCATAAGATCTCACTTATGCATAATGTATTTGCTGAATAATAAAACCATAGGAGTGAAAAATTTTCAACTGTGTGCGCATTTTTGTTTTATATACAATCTTATATATTATATATATTAGAAGTTCATTAAGGAGTAGGAGAATCGAAATAAAATAAAAAGGTGTCTACTGCGCAGGACCTTAAATGCTTGTCAATTATAATTATAGATTTTACACAAGGTATGGCTATAGGCCTGTAATTTGAAATATCAGTTTTTAAATCCTCTTTGTAGATGGGAACTACTTTTTGAATTTTAAGAATGTTTGGAAAGGAGCAATCGTCGACTATTTTATTGTATAAATCAGAAATTAAAGAAGAATAAATTGTTTGAGAGTTTTTTATTATTTTTGTTGGAATTCCATCATGTCCCACAGACTTTTTACTTTTTAAATTAGCTAAAACGTTTGAGATTAACGTTACATTTACTTTTTTGAACTGAAAATTGGGGAAATCATTATTTAAAGTAGAAAAGAAATTAATATTATCATTAGGTCTCACATTTACTGAATTAGATATAATTAAACCAATGTTAGCAAAATAATTGTTAAATTCATCAGCAATAAGCTTAGGGTCTTCAATGTAAGTATTATCATTACTTATTAAAAATTTAATTTAATTTTTATTTGATTTACCCGACAGTTCATTTATAAAAGACCATAGTTTTTTCTTTTCAGTTATACCACTGTTTATAGAAATGAAATTTTGTATTTTGTTGTTTTTAATTCTAGTAAAAATTTCGTTTTTATATTTTGGTTGAATTGAAGAATAAAAACTGTGAATATACATATAAAATAAATGTGCTAATTTCTCAAAACTTACTGTCTTGATAAATCAACAACATTTTAATAAAATATGTATATTTTATAATGGTTATTATTTTATTGTTGTTCATGTATTTGGCGTTTTGATATACCTCGATTCTTAGTTACATATCTAATTTACTGTTTTAAAAAAATCAAAGATACATCGCAGATGAAATTTATATTATTTACATATATTAATAATTATTATAAATTCTCATTTATTTCATAACAGTAGATAGTAACTAATAAAACAATATTAATAAATAGCACCTAGTATAATTTCGGAAACATTACTATTAATCTATCATCAAAATCAATCGATAAAAATAACCTTAAATTTACTCATTCATTTATTCAATTTACGCAACCGTTCATTGCGGTCAATTTTGTACATTAAAAATTCATTCTTATTGGGGGTTTTTACACGAGTATTATTTTTCTGCTGTATTCTTTTTGGTTTTAGGAAAGAGGTAATAGACGTAAGGGAAAAACTCTACACTCGTATTCTTTTTGTAGACTTATTTTTCATCAAAAAATAAAGTGTTTCTCGCTGTTGTTAAACTAATACATTGACATGGTTATATATGTATAATATAGTTTTATCCATATATTTTAATTTTCCTTAAAAATATTTGTCAAAATCATATAATCAAAAACATACTAGATTAAAAAAATTTAAATTTTAAAATAATTATAAATATAAAAATTTAATTTGGTTTTTTTTTAAAAAAAATCTAATATACACTAACACCCACTCAAAATATTGTATTCAAAAGAATACCCGTATGATAGTCAAGCTGTTGTAACGGAGAGAATTTAATAAAGAATACAGCAGAAAAATAATACTCGTGTAAAAACCCCCATTAAATAATGAAATTATCCTACAATGCTAAAAAAAGAAAAACAAAATTGTGCACATATTCAAATAACTCCAAATCATAAAACAGAAATCATTATAATACAAAAGAATATTGTTGACGATAATGAGATTGCTTAAATTGAATAAATGAATGAGTAAATTTAATGTTATTTTCATTGATTGATTTTAATAATAGTAATGTTTTCGAAATTATGCTAGGTTATTAATATTATTTTATTAGTTACTATCTGCTTTTATGAAATAAATATTAATTTATAATAATTAATAATATAAATAATACAAATTAACAAAATTTAATCTGCGATAATAAAATATTCTATTGAAAATGTTGTCGATTTATCAAGACAGGTAATTTAGAAAAATTGGCACATTTATTTTATATGTACATTCACAGTTTTTATTCTTCAATTCAACCAAAATATAAGAACGAAATTTTTACTAGAATTGAAAAAAACAAAATACAAAATTTCATTTCTATAAAACAGTGGTATAACTATATGTTTGGATATAGCGACTATATATATCCATACATATAATAACTATATGTATATGGATATTATATTTTGGTATGATAATGTCATAATATATTTACTGCGTTGATATGATACATCTTTACACAAATAACACTTTTAAACCTACAAAACAAAAATAAAAATATTTAAGTATGTGTATAAATTTGCTAAGAAAAATTTTATCACGATAATTCATGAATGGTGATTTTTTTCTTATTATTTTTATGTTTTGTTTTTCTTTTCTTCTAAGTACAACTCGATCGGTAAAATCAGTTTACACTTTTGTTTTAGCTTTGACTTGACTACAATATATTTACTCAATGAATATACATACACAATAAATAATTCATACCCTTTTTAAACATACCGAAAGCGAACAGTGAGTAAGAAATTAAACCAACAAGGAGTTTTTTTTTCTTTTGATTTTGCGTTTTTCTTTTTTCTTAGGTCATTACAAAATTTTAATTTCGTTTCTTCTACTTGAACATTCTTATTATTATTAGTATTCATTGACACAAGTATATTATATACACACAATCATATTCATGAATTAACAGTAATCTTATTTTAATTTTAAAGGCTGGTATGTAGCTTTTCTGAAATTTTTTTCTTCATAAGAAATATATGTAAATTTCTGACGGCAGAAAAGAATTCTGAAAATTTCAGCAATTTCTAATATGTAGTACTCAAGTTTTCTGATAGATGTCACTAGTATAATATTTGGAGACTTTATTATAATTTCGTTGGTATTTTATGTGCCCATATAGATAAATCCAGGGTTTAAAAAACTTCGTAGTTATTTCAAGCTTTTACTATTTTTTTACTCTTGCTTTCTAACATCGATTCAGCAAAGGCATAGCAAAAGCTTTTTTTTCGTAATTGTTTTGCTTTCGCTTTGCTGGGCATTTTTATTTCAAAAAGTAATATGCAGGAAAAGCTTTTTCATTATTTTTTTAAATAGCTACAGCAAAATGAGTTGAATACAGCTAAACAGCATTTACAAACAAAATGAGTTGAATACAGCTAAACAGCATTTGCTGTTGCTTTGAATTACTATTCAGCATTTATAGCACTTTACAATGCACTTTTGTTTTACTATCAGTACCTGTGCCTTTTTGTTCCTTGTTCGTTATCTTGTTGTGTTGTGATTTGATTTTGTAAAATATGTAATAAATATTAATTTTGTTAACAATAAAAAGTAAATTGTCACGAAGAAAAACTAATTGTATTTGGAGATATTTTGATGAGAATGTTGATCTTGGTAATGCGTCCTGTAAAATATGTAAAGCTATCCTAAAAAACAATAGAAATTTTAATTTGAAACAGCATACGATAAACATCCACAATTATAATAGAAATCAGTTATCAGAAGGAAACAATATTAGTATCAATAATCTAAGTAGTAAAATAAAAACAAAAAGTATTAAAATAGAAATAAGTAAAAAAGTACTTTTTTTTTTTATTTACCACGAAATTTAAATTCATTCAACACAACCACTCTGCATGAATAAATCAGAATACTAATACGCTAATACTATACAATGTATTTGCTTAGAGAAACCAACACAGTATAGCTTTAATAGTTTACTCAGCACAGCAAATAGCTTTTTTTTTACTTTGACTTTAAATATTGAAAAGCATTCAGCAAAATTCGACTGTTACTATTAGGTTTTGAAAAGCAAAAGCACATGCGTAGTATTTGTATGTGTAAAAAGCATAAAACTATTACTTTACTTCGGTTAAGTTGTAACAGCAAAGCGCAGTAATAGTTTTTTTTTTTAATTTGAAATGCTGTGATAGTCAGCAACAGCAATAATTTAAGTGCTTTTACTATTTCTGCTGTAGTTTTTTAAACCCTGGATAAATCTACTCAGAAAAATTTGACAGTTGTTCTTTGTATTCAAATAAGAATATAGAAGTATAAATAACTGAAAACTAAGAAATAATGGATGAAAGTCAATTCGAATTAGAAGAATTTAATTTTGGTGCTATTTATGATGTTCCTGAGGTCTTAACACAACAAGAGGTTCCTTCAAGACAAAAGTAGACATACAAAAAAATATAAAAAGCTACAGTGTACACAAATGGAAAAAAAATATTTAATATAAAGTAAAAGAGAAGCCTAGAAGAGAAGCATAAGAAATATGGCATTTAAAAAATAAGAGCCACCATAACATAAATGCTGTAAGACCGAACGGAAATTTATTTCCGAAAAATTAGAAAAGTCTGGTAAATATTTATGTATATAATTTTCGGAAAATATATTATACTCAAAATGTATTTTTAGTTGAAGAGTGCAAAAGAATTTGGAATTCATTAAAGGACAGTAAGAGGACTTATACACGAAGAACAAAAACGAAATAACATTACGCTATCTACATTTGACACCACAAACACTTCCTCCAATACGTTCAATAATAACAGCTACTTCACAGACTTTAACGAACTATACTTAAAGCTTAAGAACTTAAAAAACAAAACATCATCTGGCGTAGATGGCATACCTAATGTGGTCTTACAAAATCTATCGGTTAAGGTCATAGAGAAATATGTAATATTATTTAATAATGCATTGAACTACTGCTATTTCCCTAAAATATGGAAAATAGCTAAAGTTATCATGCTAAAAAAACCGGGTAAGGACGCTACAAATCCTAACAATTACAGACCAATCAGTCTATTGCCCAATATCAGCAAGGTGTATGAAACTATAATTAATGACAAAATAATAAAGTTAGTAAACGATAGCCAGCTTTTACCTGAAAATCAATTTGGGTTCAGAAATAAGCATAGCACTATACACGCTATAAATAAACTAACCTCCGATGTATGCTGGTACATAAAGGAAGGAAGGAAGGTGTAGACGCGTGCCTTATAGATTTAGAGAAGGCATTTAATAGTGTTTGGAGTGATGGTCTAATATATAAATTATTAAATTATCAATTTCCAAACAATTTAACAAGATTAATAGTGGATATGATATCCGACAATGAATTCAGAATAGCCAATAAGTCAAATATTGAAAACAAATTCGTGATCAAAAATGGTTTGCAACAGGGTACCGTTAACTCACCGATTCTCTTCTCATTGTATTTAACAGAATTGTTGGAACTGCTTGGAAACTTTAAGGGCCCATATTACTCTGTAGCATTTGCCGACGATCTAATTATTTATGCCGCCGGCAATAGGGTAGCACAAATAACAGCAAACGTTCAGAAACAGTTTAATCTTACTATTGATTATTGCAAGTTGCAAGGTATGGTTACTGAAAATTAACATAGATAAATGTGAAGCAATTCTTTTTCGAAACACTGTTGACAAAACCAACAGTAATATCAAAAACTGTTGGAAGAACTTTCAAATAAAAGCTTTGAACGACACCATAATTGACAGGAAAAAGTCAGTCAAATACTTAGGTGTTGTTTTGAATCAACATTTAATTTACATTGATAATGTTAACAAAAATTTGGAAAAGGAGACTAAAGCATTTATGGCGTCCAAAAAACTTTTCTATAATAAAATTATCAATGAAAGAGTAAAAGTATTAGCATATCAACATAAGTGCAAGTCTAATGGAGAAAATAAGAAAATTTGAACAAAAATACATAAGAGCCTGCGTAAATCTACACAGAAAACGCGAAACGGACTACAAACATTTTTATTCAAATAAATGTGTACCAAAAAGCTAGTATCGTAAGATTCGATAATTTTTTGATAAAAACAATTCGTAATCATTTTAATAGATCTCTTACCACAACAGAAAATGGTCTAATATCTCATATATATTACCATAATGAAGAGTACATTAAAAACAGCATGAAAACGGGATTTATAGCACCCGAACATTTTATTTATCTTGATGCTAAAAGGTATATTCAAAACCACGATCATGTCCCTCTATTATATCACTATAATAGACAGGCTACATGCAAGTGCATAGAATATAACCCGCACATTTTAGAGACAAATTCACTCAAATATGACATGTATATCCCAGATAAGGATAAAAAAATAATAAACACTCATCTCTGGTGGTTAAACCAATAACATAAATAGATTATCTAACTTTAGAACAGACTTAGGGTAAGTTAGGTTTAGCATAGGTTTAGTTAGATTATAGATGTAGCTTAAGTAATTTAGGTTAGTTCTAAGGTTTTTAATAAAATAAATTTAAACAAGTTTTGGTTTTTTTTATGTTTTCCAAAATATAAACAAATATAAAATATTTCTTACGAAAAATTTGAAAAAAAAGACTAACCCACAATTATAAGAATGATGTAAACTAAATAAAATTAACGTAGTTTTAAGGTTTAGTTATTGTCAAACTTAGAATAAATATTAAATTTTGTAAGACTTTTTTCTAATTGTAACACAAAAATGAAGTAAAAATAAAAATAAAAAGTTAAAACAAAAAAAAAAAAAAAGGACAGTAAGTGGTATCAATCAAAAAAAATTAGAAAGCCTAAAAAATCTGGTAGCGCAGCAGATGACGAGCAACCAACAGAGCTATGAATGATGAAACTTCAAACTTCAAATTGGGAATTCTCATCCGATCTCACATTTTTAGAAGAGGGTTTTGAAAATGTAATGAATTATTAAATTTATAATTTATGTATAATGACATGCATATATTTATTTTTTCTCCTACAGGACGTTTTCTAGTGATGAATGTTTTAATGAATCACCGAGTACATATATGTCCCAGAATGAATCAAATTATTCTTACGTAGGTATTTAAATAAAACAGGTTATTTTTTAATTACTTTTTTTTTTAAAGATGAACATAAATATAAAACATTCTGATAATACTTTGTTTGGTCATTAATAAATGAATTAATTGAAATGAGGAAACAAGTGAAGGTGAATATAAATATTCAGAATAATGAATTAAAGCATTTCACAGTGTTAGCAAATAAAGATAGAATGCTACAAAAATTTAATGAAATGGAAGTAGAAAAACTTAATTTGATTTTTATAAATATTATATTAGAAAAACTAAAAGAAAAAAATAAAACATAAACTTTCTTTAATTTTTTGTATATTTTTTTATTTAAAAAAAAAAACAGAATGACGTTGCCAATTTACAGAACCAACATCAGAATTAACATATTCTTTAATTACATTTCTGATACACTTTGCTTCTGTATTGTGTCTTCCAATGAAATTTATAGGAATACTGAGTTTTCAGTAATATTTTTTCTCCACTGTCCTTCACGTAAGTTTCCTTCATCATCATAACAATCTGCATATGATACTGGGCAATAATCTTTTTTGTTTTTTTCAATAAAATAGTTGTGCAAATAGCAGGATTACAAAACATTATTCTTTTGCAACATTGCCATTTACCGCATAAAATTCCAAACGCATTCTCTATGCATCTACGTGCGCTACTCAATCTATAATTGAATATTCTTTCCTTCCTGAAGGGGAAAAGCGTCATTAATAATATGTTATTTTTTCTCCTAAAATAGAAGCGTCATTGGGAAATGAAAGTTCATTTTTCAAAATTTTTTGTCCAAAAGGTGATAAATTAAATATATATTTAATCCCCTTCACTTCCATAAGTCCATAAGCTTCTAGGCAATACAGCTGAATTTGTAATTAGCATCTACTATACCCATCAAAACAATACTGTGATATCTCTTTTAAAAAACATAAAATTTATGAATATGTATATAAACATAATAGGTATATTTATATACTATATATAATATATGATATATATGTACCTTATAATTGTAAAATATACTACCAGCATTTTGAGGAGCTTTAACATTAATGTGTTTTCCGTCAATTGCTTCTATACAATTAGGGAAATTCCACTTTGCATTGAAATCATTAGTAGTTTCCAGAAATAAATCGGTATTTTGTGCCGGAATTGTAAATGATAACTTTTCGCAAATTGCACCACAAACTTTGTCTATTATTTGACCAAAATATTGTTTACTGATTCTGTAAACCGAGGCCACACATCTTTGTGAAGCTATTGAAGCCATAAATCTAAAAAATATGAAAACCCCGTTAACACAAAATAAATGGTAAGCACAAATGGTAGGCACAAAATAAATGGTAGGTACTATTTGAAAACTTCATACTCTAATAAAAGAGCTAACTTTTGCTGGGAAGAAATACTATCGTGTGGACGCGATTCAACTCTTGGCAGCAATTCCTCTTCTAATAAAAAATAAAAAGATTGAAACTGTTCAGCATTCATATGAAAATTTTCCTTAAAAGATATTGCAAAGTTGGTCATATCCAAGAACTGTAATAAAATTTTAAAAATAAATTTTTGCAATATGAAGATAAGAAGCTTCTTACATCAGGATTGAATCGACCTTTATTTTTTCTTTGTTTTAGATAAGGATTTACTCGATGTTTATTTATTCGCCTTTTTTTAATTTGTTTTAATAAAACTGTACTAGTACTTGCTATAATCACTTCACCCAAAAACTCAAGTATTATTCATATTGGTTCCATTTACGTTTTTTTTTTTAATATTTTCATGTTTCTAAATGACAAATTATTTCAACTTTTTGACATAATTCTACAGTTTCTACATTTGTTTCCAACGTTATATTTTCTGTGTAGAAATAAGTGGATACCGAAATATAAAAAAATTTTAGAAAAGCTGCATACCGGCCTTAATGGCGTTTCCGAACCTCTCTCCCTTGCACGAGATACTCGCACTGAACCTGTCAAATCGCACTTGATTTGTTGTCAAAATTTTATTGTAGTCTTAAATACACTAAATATAGCAAAATTAAATTTATTAAAACTGAAAATAAAAAAAAAATTTAGTGCGATTTGACAGGTTTAGTACGAGTATCAAGTGCAAGTACGAAAGGTTCGAAAACGCCCTAAGAATGAAAAAATAATAACCATAAATAATCACCTTCAACCATCAAATGTTTTTTATCATCTAAGGGCGTTTCCGGACATCTTACACTTGCACTTGATGTAAGTAACTGAAAAATCTCATATAAGAAATTTCTTTGTTTACATTTATTGCTGAAACCTTTGTAACGCCATTTTAAAAAAAAAGTGCGAAGTGTCATGTCGGCCTATTTAGGATGCCTTGACTTGATACTCGCAGTTTCAAATCGCATAAAATTTATTCTTAAAAACTGTCAAATAATTTTTTTTGTGTTCGAAATTACAAACTCTAATGCCGGATTTTCTCTTCATGGACGAACGTCCGGACAATTTTATTTTACACTAAAAATGAAACACAAATCCCATTAAGGAAAATTTTATGATTTCCTCTCAATGCGAAGGACTGAAATTTGTTATGTAGTCAAAAAAGGTTGACATTTGAAAATACGTTTACATGAGTTGATATTACTTTTATTAAAAAAATTTAAAATTTTGTTAAGAGTAATCATGAATAATAACACTGTAATATTCGAAAAAAATAAAATATAGCGCTTTGCTTTTATCTTAAAATATAAATAATTTGTTAGAAACAAAATAATTTTATACTAAAAAACAACCTAACAAAAAAAATTACACTTCATGTCTTTTTCTTAAAAACATTTGAAATTCTATATGTGAATGCGTTCATTCATAAATCGAGATAGCAATAAATATTTATCAAATAATTATATATCTATCCTTTTCTTTTACTTCGTCCTTCAGCCAAAAGTTAAAAATATTTAAACTAAGAAATTGGATGAAGAAAATGCCCGGAGAGGATTTTTTGTGTATGTGTTGGTAAAATAAAATTTTTTGATTGGTTAAAAATTTTGTCCGTACGTTCGTCCATTAAGAGGAAATCCACCTTAAGCCTGTCATATCGCACTTTATTACCTGTCAAGATTTAGTGTTTCTTACCACACTAAATATCACACTAAATGAGTAAAACACATAAAAAATAAAAAAAGATAAAAATTTACATTTGTAAAAAAAAATAAAAGGCATATTAAAAGACTATTTTTTATAAAATAAAAATAATGCGATAATTTATTATTTTGGAAAAGTGCAAGTGCGAGGGATCCTGAAACGTCCTAAACAAACAATAACGTAATTTATTTTACGTTAAACTAGCTAAAAATAAAACTAGCTAAGAATAAAAATTACACTGAAATAATCTGATGATAAATATGAAATTATTGTGTGTGCGTTAGAAGAGATATAAATATAAAGTAAAAAAAAACTCAAAAACTGAAATAATCTATAGATCAATAAGAGGGAAAAAGCGAGCTACAACCAAGTCTACAATGATACAATAGACTGTTTTTTACAAACTAGCGAAAGCTTATGCAAAGTTTTTAAAAGAAACCGTTCCCGTACTGAGAGTTTTTTCTAAAAATCAGAATAAACATAATATGGTATCATCAACAGTCTCTTGAAATAGTTTTCAATCAAGTAAAATAACTTTAATTTACTTTTATTATACGAGTCTGTTTTGAAGTTGGTAAATTAATGAAAATAATTTAAATTTTTTAAATTAATATTATTACAATTGATGATTACTGATAACTGAAATTAATATTATTACGTAATTTACTTACGTAAATTCAAATTATTGTTTATCATTATATTAAATAAATGTCAGCTGTTTAACAACTACAAGTTCTACATAATCTAATTTAACAGAAAAATAAAAGTTTATTGTTTTTAGAGCTGGCAGTGATAACGAACAGGCAGTGCAGTGAGACATTCGAGAAAATTAATTACAATTAGAAAAATAATACGTAAAAATAAAATTTTTTATATCAGTATGTTCAATAATTGCTTGCAAAATGGAAAAAATCTAAGTAAATTAACTTCAAATTTAAATTAAACTGCTACATATATGCAATTTTTTGGTTTTTATGAAACATTTACTATTTTTTAATTTTACTAATTTTTTAACATATTAAACATAAATCGTTGGATTTTAATAACAAAAACAAAAAAATTCACAACAAAAACAAAAGTTCAATAAATGCGCTGTTAAATAATTCTTTGCAAAATTTAAAATAAAAAAATTCAATAAATTGTTACTGATATTTAATCTTAAATTTAAAAAAAATAATATTTTGTATGACCTCCCTGGACATTAACTACAGTCTGTAATTTAATTTTCATTGACGGAATTAGTTTAGAGATGTCTAATTCTTCTCGAATAACTGTGGTCCATTAAAAGACTTAAGCATTCTCACATTAACTTTAAACAGTCAAATATTAAAATTGATATAAAATAATCAAATAACTAAGATCCAATATTGTACCCGTGAACTCTACTTCAAAAAAATTTAATTTGATTACGACCCGCCACCAAAAAGAGGTTTGCCATCGCTGGAGTATGTAAAAACAAATAAAAAACATAATAAATTATAAAAATATGCATTTCTAAATTAAAATATGAAGAGAAATTGAAAGCTATTCAGAAAATAGCTTATAAATTTTTGTATTTTATTTTATTAGGCGTTGGGATGGGACGTTATGTGTAGATAATCTTTGGTTTCACTTTCTAATTCTAAAAATTAACTCTTTTTTAAATGTCATTATTTTCTTATTATCTCATACATAGGTACATTATATTCACAACTGCTATTTTAATTATAATTAAAACTAATTTTTCTTTTCTAAATACAATTATTTAATTCATTTCAATAAATTTTTATAGATGCATATATAATATTCGGCTTTAATCAATTAAAATGAATATTCTAAAAAAAATATATCTATCTCTTTGTTAATTTGTACCAAATGACTAGTACTGTCAAGCTATGCATGACTAGAATTACAGCTAACATCATTGATATACAATCTGTCATGCTGACATTTTGTATCATCATATATTCTAGAAATATTCTTGGATGTTTAAAATGACAATAAATTGCTTCTTTTGGACAATATAATAAGCCACGGTTCATTCCATACACCACATTTAATATACCATGAAAACCAAATCTAAAATAACTTATGTGCCACATCCATCTTAACAGTGGTGTTATATCAATGTATCTTGTACAGAAACCAAATACAGAGAAGAGTACTGCCAAAATTGGACCAATAAAAACAGCAATCTAAAATATTAAAAGAAAAATTTAAATTTTTTAAAATAATTTATATGAATAGACTTTAATATTGATATATTTATGTATCTTAATTAAATGACATATATAGATATCTCGTAAAATTGCTCATTAGAAGATTTCCTCAAAAAGAGCCATAAATCTAGTAACAAAAATACATACTAAGAAATAAAAACATTTAGAGTTTGATCATTTTTTGTTAGAGCTATCTAGATGTGCAGTTGAAATTATTTTCTAAAATATTTTACGTATCATTATTTTATATAATATACTAGGAAAGTTACCCGACGTTGTCCGGGTCGAACTGAAAATACATAGAACTTACTTCAATGAAGTTTGATTTATAAATTGAGTTGAAAAAAATTGGTTTTTTCTAATATTTCTTTTCACTACGATAACAAAATCTATAATACTACAACTTCATTTCAGGCACATTCGCGCCTTCTACTTCATGATGCCCATAAAGCACCTGCTGTAGTAAGGCTACTCAGACCTATTTGATTGGTTTACAAAAGTTTTATAAATAATTTAGGACAGTCAAAATTTCGATGCCTATTCGGGAGAAAACATTTTAAGAAGAGGACAAAAATTCGACTGAAAACCGTATAGGACCAAAACCATTGCCGTTAATTAAAAATTCTACAGTCAGAATTTTTGTAAGAATTCAAGCAAAATATGTATCACTTTCTAAAGAAATTTATTGTTTATAATTATTTACTACAACTTAAAGTTCTAATAAATAATAATAACAAACTGTCAACATAAAAATTAATGATTTTAATATTTTTTTTTAATTTACCATGTATGTTCATTACATTATAAATGTACATACATATGTTATGTATTTCTGCTAATACTTTGAATTATTAGGTTTGTTCAATAAACTGTTCTAGAACTCCCTAGAACGATCTAGAGTAGAACACTTTTTTGTGCAAATATAGTTTGAAGAACGTTAGGCTTAGTGGCATTCTGGGGTGGGAGCTTTATTTTCGTAATAAAATTTTGCTACAAAAAATACGTGCTGCCACCCCTGTATTGTGATAACCGGTAGTCACCCTTGCGATAGTCAAAGATGACACTAAAAGTTTTTGGTATTCTGCAACGCGATCACTTGAGTAATTTAAAAACGGCCTCATATTAAAATATACAATTCGGAAATTTAATTGAAACTTAAACATAAAAAAAATTACATAAGCCTTAAAAAATCTTAAAACTGCTTAAAACAACTAAAACTTTTCTTTATTTTTATCATGAGTGACACTAAATTAGGTGTCACCCAACGAATTAGAATTAAATGGAAGTGAGTATCCCATACTAAAACACAAACATTTTGTCCATATTTGTTTAGTACTTCTTTTTCTGTTTGGTTTATTTATGTCAAAAAAAAAATTTTTTAGTATTAGGCCAATATAGTTTTTTTAAATAGAAAATTAGTAATATCTTTGAGTATGAATAAAATAAAAGGTATCAAAATCTAATCTTAATTAAAATAACAATGTTTTTTCAATTTAAACTTTCTTTTACTTTATTACCGTATTCTATTATTACACAGAAAAGTATTGTTGTTAAATTATTTGAAAAAAAATAATCATTCATGTTTCATTATTGAATATTCAATATTGAAAATGTAGCAGTAGTGTGTAATAAATGGATATATGAAATTTTTAAAAAGTACTACGACTAGCAATTAAGTAGGAAAAAATAAAATTTTTTGTTGTTAAATAAATAATAAAAAAAGTCAAAATTTTTGATTTTTATTATAAATTGTTAAAAAATTACAAATTTTAAGGAAAAATGGAACGTAAAAGGAAGACTTTATTATTCCAGGTTGTAAGTCTCATTTGGAAAAAGAAAATTACGTGTCCTTACATATGTAAGTATTATATTTTACATCTTTTGAATTTTTAAAAGCTTCTAATTTTTAAAAACTTCTAAACACTGTTTTGTAGTATTAAGATAATTTAAATATCCGGACAAAGAAATTCTTTTTTTAATACCATTTTAAATATTTATTTTGAATATATTGGACTTTATAATTTTAAAAAATGTATATATATGTTTGTAGTTTCTCAAAAGACGATGGCCTGAAACAACGACGGATTGAATGAATCTGAATTTGAAGAAAATGTAGAAGAATTTCAACCACCTTCTGCTTGGGCTGAACATATTGTAGAATATATTGCTGGCTTTGTTATATATAAGCTAAACTCAAAATTGAAATGTGCAATATGTATTTCTGCAATCATAGCAAGTGACGTGGAAATGAATACAATGGAATATTCATTAATTTTATATAAAACAGAAGGTTACTTAACTTACCCTTCTAAAGATGTAGTTGATATATGTAAATTTTGCGAATTTTTATTTCGACAAACGAATAGTTTTAAAAAAACAAAATTGTTATATAATTTAATTTCCAAAGTTCTTATAAATTTTATAGGTGCTAAAATTTTTCAAAATTTATATAATCATATGTTTTTCCAAACACCTTTAGAAAATCATTTTTGTTTATTAATAAAAAGTATTGCAGAAATTTATTTTAATACACGAATACATCATTCCTTAAAACTACTGAATGAAAGAAACAGTGTAAGAAATAAATTAACAAAATCCATTTCAAAGGGCACTAATCTATATTTTCTAGAAGAAACTTTAAAAGTGTAAAAAATGGTTGCACATAGTCCATATTGTAAAATGAAGTGGAATATGGCCTCTTGGGGAAACCACTTTAAAAAAAGCGCTCCTATTTCTTTACCTCAATAGTGGTGTGGAAAAAAGAAAATGTTTTGATACAAATATATTAATAACATATTATTTACATATTTATAAATATAGGATAGACAATCGGCAATAATAAGTTTATATAATTTTATATAATAAATATCAAATATGTAAAAAAATTTATAATCAATCTATTGAAAAAACTTATAGAAAAGAATTTAAAATCTAAAAAAAAGATTAAATATTTTAAAAACTAGAAAGCGCTGTATTTCACATATTTTTTTCATGTATGTATGAATAATAAATTTTGATTAATTTATCCATTATTGTTAGATACTTTTACTCATCATATATAAAAAAAAATTTAAGTCAAAATACATACAAATTGAGGCATATTAAATTCTGAGCACTATCCTGTTTATTTATCAAAATAATTTCCATTAAAAAGAGAGAAAATATATTGAACGAATATATTCGTCTATTTCTGTTTTTTGACATAAAAAATACCAAAGAAAGAGAGGAATATACCCAAAACATTGGACACTTTTTTGTATGGATTGTCACTTCCATTTAATTCTAATTCGTTGGTGTCACCCGAAAATCACAAAAAAGGCGGTATAGAATACCAATTATAAATACGCGACTATTATAACTATGATATTTGATTTACTATATTCAGAAAATCAAAATTCAGATAATCAAAATTAAAACAAAAATTCAGATTTTAATTTTTCACTCACATTCGAACAGTCGAAGAGTACGGATGTTAGTAAATTAAAATTGCTTTAAAAAAAAAAATAATTCCCGCATAAACGAAATTCGCACCATTATAAAATAAATAATAAATAAAAATAAATAAATAAATAAATAAAACACGCAAATAAACAAATTAAAATAAAATCTTCAGCGTTTGACTAAGCGTAAATCAAAAACATTAGAATAACTATAAATATGAACAGAAAAAAAATAATAAGTAAATAATAATTATATAAAACAAAAATGCAAAGAACACCACCATCAACAATAAAAGATAGTCAGAAAATAAATATGGAGAATAATCAATCGCCATCAATTAATCTAAAGGAAGCAAATGTACAACATGCAGAACATGCATATCAGTTAACTACAAGGAGCGATACGATTGGATTCACAGAAGTCAAAAATAAAAAGCAGAATAGAGAAAGTCCCCTTACACCAAAACAACAGAAGATCGTAAACTGGTTATCAGATATTCCATCCACGAGTAATAGGTTTGGAAAACTACCTGTAGATGTCGATTGGGATGAAGAAACCTTTGCGATGGCCAATGCGCCAAAAAAACAAAAGCTTCACCTCTATTCGTCTACGGAGTAGAGTCCATTAGGCCGCTAACCGATATGCGTAAAGTTATTACCAAATTTGAAATCAAATCTATATGTATAATGCAGATAAAAATACAGCTGGAATCTAGCGAAAATTAAACTGAGGTAGTAAAAGAACTCCGAACCAGCAACACGGAATTTCACTCATTTAGAGCTAAGCAACACAAAACTTTCAAAGCCGTAATAGTAAATCTTCACCACTCAAGTAATAAAGAGGCAATAAGACAGGAGTTAGAACCTCTGGGTCATGACGTCATCTACGTAAATAACATCAAGAAGAGAGGTACAAGCATTCCAATGCCACTATTCATTCTCGAACTCAAAGCGAAAGACAACAACAAGGATATATATGAAATTCAATATTTGATGCACAGCAGAATAAGCATTGAACCACCAAGAAGCAAGAGAGAAGTAGTACAATGAACTAACTGCCAAAGATATGGCCACATGAAGATCTATTATAACACACAACCAAGTTGTGTAAAGTGTGCGATCATTACAGCAAGTGTCTACGTAAAATAAAGGACAGAAATGTGAAATGTATACTTTGCGAAGGAAATCATCCGGCAAATTACAAAGGTTGTATGGTCTATCGAGAAATTCGCAATAGAAAGTTTCCATCCCTAAGATAAAGGTTTATTCCTGAAAATACAATAAACACAGCCACACCCAGAGCTTCTACAATACCAACAATAGATAATCTAAGAGAACCTGGAATATCATACGCGCAAATAGCTAAAGAGGGAAATGGACATCGCCAGGTAGGTAGTAGGACCCACCAGGAATCAAGAGATATCATTCAGCATGAAATTCGACCAACACCAATATCTAGACTGAAGAGTATGATGGAAAAACTAATGGAGAGTATGACAAGCATGATGTCACTTTTAACATACGTCATTGGTAAATTAATATAATATCACAAATATTAAAAATAGCAGTCTGGAACGCCAATGGCTTAACACAGCATGCCCAGGAAGTAAAATCTTTCCTTGTAAATCATCACATATAATGCTTATTACCGAAACTCATTTCACCAACAAAAGCTATCTGAACATATCGAAGTATGACATTTATAATACCAGACATCCTGATGGTACTGCACATGGGGGAACAGCCATCATAATAAAATCATCACTTAAGCAGCATCACCAGACATTGAGGGTCTGGTTTAGGATCGACAAGGAAACATATGATCGATCGTTGACTCAGATGCGCAACTGTCGAGCTCCTATTCAAGTGCTTACATTACTTCCACGTGGTGACCCCAGGCAACTGTTTTACATAGCATCCGCTGGTTAGCAAGCCAAAATTGTTAGTGCGCCAAAATCCTCAAATTTTGAGGTTGGCGTAAGGCTGATTCCCTTACCCGTAAAAATGATATAGTTTTGAAATGCGCAATTTAAGCCTCGAATACGATCGAAATTATTGGAAACAGAATGTAATGTTGGAATGTAAAAACACTCTATCATCCAGCTGCATCTAACAACATTGAAAATATTCTCTCGCAGTATAAAGCAGACATTACTGCGATACAGGAAATCCGATGGAAAAGATTTGGCATGTTAAAAAAACGAATATGCGATATATATTTCAGCTGCCATGAAAAACATCACATGAGGACTCACACCACAGGAGGACTCCACTAAAGATGAATTCTATGACATCTTAGATAAAACATATGGGTCCTGTCCTGAGTACGATGCGAAAATCGTGCTTGGAGACTGCAATGCTAAAATCGGTAAGGAAGGAATTTTGGACAAAACGGTTGGTAACCATAGTCTTCACCCCCCCGCAACAGATAATGGATACCCAACAAGTGATTTTGCAGCAGCTCCTAATATGGTTATAAGTAGTCCAAATTTCTCCCATAAAAATATCCGCAAAGCAACCTGGCTATCTCCGTATGGACGAAATTGACCACATTATGATTGACGCCCGACATGCTACCAGTGTGTCGGATGTACGTACCTATCGAGGAGCTAACATCGACTCTGACCACCCCCTAGTTGTGGCCCAGTTAAGAGCACGAATATCGTATTATATCTGAATTATATCAGATCGTATTATATCTGTCGAACGGTAAGGTTGATTGGTTTGCGCGTTCCTAAAGTTAATTTGTTTTCAACTGGTTTTCGGAACTATTTATGTTAAAAATTATTGTAATAATTTGATAAAAAAAAATTTTTCTACAAAATGCAATAAACTGTTACTAAATTCTAATATAATTTTGCAAAACTTTCAAGTTATTTTTTTTATTTAGTATAATGTCTAATTATGTCAAATAATTTACCAACAAACAATTAACTTTTAATACAAGTAGCCAAACTATTAATTAATGATTAATAACAGTGGATATACATTAATATATAACATAAAACAAAATTATAAAATAAAAAAATATAAATTATATAAGTATAAACAAACATATAAATAAAATAAAATATAAAACATCAACATAATAAAAAGATAAAAAACTTGAATAATAAGATTCTAAAAATAATTCATGAAATAGTATACTATTATTAAAAATAATTTTTTGATTAAAATAAAACAAAATATTAATATATGAATACAATATAAAGTAAGGGAAATAAAATTAAAAAGAAAAGAAAAAAAAAAAAGAAGAACAAAAAATTAATTTACATGAACAATAAAAATTAATACAAAAATTTATCATATTGATAATATTTCTTTATAAATAAAATTAATTTATTAATTAGACTATTAAATTAGTATATACACTTTATATAATTAGAATAACTTATATATACATCAATTAAATATTTTACAATAAATTAAGAACAAAATGAGTTTTAAACGTGACATTGTAGGCTGCATTGCTTATGATAAAACTTCGAAAATCATATCATATAAAGGTTTTTGTAAAGGAAAATTTCATGGAGTTTGTTTAAATGCACCAAGAGACAATAATTTAACATTTATGTCTAATTATTTTATATGTTCGGATAGTCAGGATTTTCCCAGTCTTTTATCGAAAATGCACGAGAGTTTAGTAGATGGCGTTAAGGAATTAAACGACCGAAATTCAAATCTACTGAACCGGAATGCAAGAGATTTCGAATCATATACTGAATCTTTTGGGCACATGGATAATAGTTTCGATGTTTTAAACAATAAATTATCGGATCACATTATTAAACAACAGCGAGCATCGGTGAAGCACTGAAAAGGTGGAATTCCCAAATGAAATTAAACACAGAAAATTTACTTGTAGAAATAAGAAAGGAAACATCACAATTGATCATACCAATGATTGAAGAATTAGAAAATAAATTTGATCTTAAAGACTCTTGTTCCCAAGAGTCTAATTCACTTCTGGAAGTTCTAATACCAATGATTAATGAATTAGAAAATAAATTCAATTCTAAAATGAAGCATGTAGTTGATACCATTTTAATCACTGGTTGTGGAACAAGTGAGTCATCAACTAAAAATATTGTACCTGAAATGAAAGTATTACAAGCTGAAATTGATATTCTTAGAAGCAGTTTACGCACAATGGAAGATAAGATCGATAACATTATCTATCTTAATGTACACCAACCGTCAGTTCCTTGTATTACCACACATAATCGAAATGAGCTACTTAACGACCCTAGTACATCTGGTTTAAATATCGAAGCAGAAATCTCCGCTCTTGACAATCAGATGTCAGAGAGACCAGGAATGCAAAAGTTAATTCATCAAAATCCAAAATTAAAAATTTCAAAACTTGGGGCCCATGGTCAAATGAAGATTGGAAGTTACGTCTGCAAAGGCTCGACTCAGCAAATAATACAGGGGGTAATAACAAAAATCAAATATTTAATAATATGAAAGCTAATATGGGAAATCAGCGTAAGTTATCAATCAAGAATAAACAAGCAAATAAAACTTTAGCTCTTCCGGAAAAATCTATCTTTGTTAGCGGTATTCCTACTCAACACTCTTCTATTTGGCTCACTACATACGTGGCAAATAATTTTGCAGTAAAGGTTACCAATTGTAAGAAAATAACGCCTCAAAACATTAAGCGTCCGAAATATAACCTATTTAGAATTAGCGTTGAGTCAGTTCACTCAATAAAAACTCTTCTATCAAAAAAGAACCGTAAATGGTGGACAGCAATCAAGGGATCAGCCTCTATCTGGAAGGAAGATACCATTAACATGGTTAAGAAGAATACCAATCAAATTAGTCATCAAAATTCTCTTAGTAATTATAAAACTAAAACCTCTAATATTGATAATACTACTAATAACACTAATAAAATTGTTCATAAAACGAACAAAACAAATATGAAATCCAAGTCTAACAGTTCTAACAGTTCTTATAGATCGAGTTATAGTAACAACACATACAATACTAATAGCAAAAAAACTCATGTAGGAATCAAGTCGAATAACACCATCAACTATAATACTTTTAACACTATTAATGATAGGATAACTCGTAGTAGTAAAAATAATTTAAAATCTAATCCTATTCTTAACAATACTAATCGTAACACTGCTAAGAGAAGTATAACTACGTTGCATTACGGTGTTCCTTCTATTTCATCAAGCGAGAAATATCCGAATTTCCAGCAAGGAAAAACTGTTGTACAAGGGACAGTTTCGAAATCACCTAATTTAATTAACCCTTTAATTCCTACTGTAGTCAGATTAACTCAAAATGCTGCACAATTGGGAAATAATTGTAGGTATATTCTTTCAAGATTTAGGGATCATAGAATATACGATAACGTTAGGTTGTTCTTAGCTTACTTGCATGATCATCCTAATGCAGTATACATGGATGGGAAAACTAGAACTAACAGTACGGTTCTGATTCAACAAGAAGGCCTTCCAACTGAGTATAGTGCCCTTCGTGATGTTTTTATAACTTACCACGAAACGTTAGGTGTTAACAAGGAGTGTGTGTTGCATGATCTTGAAACTTATCGTTTTCATGTCTCGTCTTATAAAATTAATTACTCAGCAAGGGTTAGTGAAACGCTGGGCAAGTTTCTTCGTCCCTAATCCATTAAATTTGTGTCCTACTAACTTAATCTCAGTGCCTGTATTGAAAAAAATTATCTTTACCTAGTTGCACCACCGTAAAAACCAAATTTAGTTTTTCGTTATATTATCAAAATGTCAAAGGATTGCGTACTAAAACCAAACTCGTGTACGTTAACTCTATGGCTTTAGATTTTGATTGTTATACATTAACTGAAACCTGGTTAACTTATACTATTAATGACTTAGAGTTGTTTGGTCCCTCCTTTAATGTGTTCAGAAAGGATAGATATCACTCTGACTTAGACCAATATTCCAGTGGTATTATACCGAAAGGTGGAGGGGTTTTAATCGCTATCAAGGATTCATTTAATGTTAACGAAATTAATATACTTAACACTGAGTCTATAGAAATTATATGTATATAAAAATCATATCAAAAATTAAGTGCTTTTATGTTATAAATTGTTATATTCCTCCTAATAGTGATATTGTTATCTATAAAAATCACTGTAGGGCTATTAATTATATTTATGATAACTCTGAGCAATCTGAGGATATCATCCTTTGTGGGGATTTTAATCTTCCAAATATTAAATGGCTCATCCATGATGAAGAGCCATATCTTGTACCAAATAAACTTCATAGTGAAATTGAATATATTTTTATCGATTCTCTTAATTTGAATTTCCTGCAACAATCTTCGCCGGTTTGTAATTTTCAAGATCGACAACTTGATTTAATATTTTTGTCAGATTGGAATAATTCATCAATCTGTAAATGTCCCGAAGCTCTAGTAAATATCGACCCTTATCATCCTCCTATTCATAATACTTACTTCATGGATTCTGGTAACATTCCCAACGCTACAGTTTGTTATCAATATAACTTTACTACTTACTTAGGTGGCCAACAGACCATGTAGGTCCTGGGCCTGACTCCATTTTCTCCGGTCACGGGCTGATTCTCTCCAGTTGAAGATTCGAAATTGCTTTAAATCCGCCGATATTTCGTCTCTCCAACAAAGGTTTGGTCTGCCCCGACGTCTTGTACCTTCGGGTCTGGAATCGAAGATTCTCTTGGCTGGAGCATTTTCGTCCATCCACTCTAGGTGTCCGAGCCACTGTAGTCTCTTGACTTTAATTTTTGTGACTACGTCCACCTCATTGTACAGCTCATAGAGTTCGGCATTATATCTTCTCCTCCAGACCCCATCGACGTTTTCAGGACCATATATCCGACGAAGAATTTTCTTCTCCAAGACACCAAGTGCATGCTCACTTGCCTTAGGCGATGTCCATGATTCTGATCCGTAAAGCAAAACCGGGAGTATGAGCGTTTTGTAGATTTGTACTTTGGTGTTTCGAGAGAGGAGCTTTGACCCGAGATGTTTTGACAAACCGAAGCAGCAACGGTTTGCAAGGGTTATTCTTCGCCGTACCTCCACATTGATGTCGTTTGTGGGACTAACACTGGTTCCAAGGTAGTTAAACTCCTGAACTACCTCGAAATTGTATGTGCCGACAGTGATGTTTTGACCAATATGATGTAGAGAGGTCTTTTTATTTGTCGACAACATATATTTTGTCTTATCCTCATTTACTTTGAGACCCATTCGTTTCGCTTTTTCTTCAATCTGGGTAAAGGCCTCGACGACCGCCCGTTGTGATTTGGCGATGATGTCAATGTCGTCGGCATACCCTAGTAGTTGAACAGATCTGAAAAATATAGTACCGGCCGTGTTTACTTCCGCTCGTCGCACTATACGTTCCAGTAATAGATTGAAGAAGTCGCATGATAGTGCATCTCCTTGTCGAAATCCGGTACACGTCTGGAAATAGTCAGAAGTGTTATTTCCAATCACCACAGCACATCTTGTGTTTTCCAGTGTCATTTTTGACAATCGGATGAGCTTGGCTGGTACACCGAATTTCGACATAGCAGCATATAGCTCGCTGCGGTATATGCAATCGTACGCAGACTTGAAATAGATGAATAGTTGGTGTGTATCGATTTGAAACTCATGGGTCTTTTCCAGGATTTGTCTAACTACAAACATCTGGTCGCTTGTTGATTTTCCGGGGCGAAAGCCGCATTGATAACTGCCAATAACAGCGTCAATAGGGCTTCAGACATTCGCACAAAATGTTGGACAGGATCTTATATGCAATATTGAAGAGGGATATTCCTCTATAGTTTTTACAGGACATGACTTTTTGAAAATGGGGCATATAGAGCTGGTACTCCAGTCATTAGGCATGCTTTCTTCCTTCCAGATGTTGCCAATGATTTGGTGCATGCAGTTAACCAAAACATCGCCTCCAGCTTTAAATAATTCAGCTGGAAGTCCATCAGGTCCAGCAGCTTTGTTGTTTTTCAGCTTGCTGATGGCTTGGCCAACAACCTCTACAGTGGGTGGCGGGGAGTTGCTGGTAATGACTGGTGCTGGTGTTGCTAGCTCTTGTTGTTGTTGTTGCTCTCCATTTAGCAGCTGCTGAAAGTGTTGCTTCCATGTCTCCAATATCCCTTGCGTTTCGGTAACCAAATTTCCCATATTATCTATTAGCGCGTGTGTAGCGGGTTTATAGCCAGCTGCCAGTTGTTTGGCTTTTTTGTAGAAGTTCCGCACTTCGCCTCTATTTTTATGAGATTCGATATTTATGAGCAGAGATTTTTCGAAGTCCCGTTTTTTCCGCCTGATGAGTTTCTTCTCATCTCTTCTTTTAGCCTTATATTCTTCCTTAGCTGCTCTTGTTTTCCGTTGCAGCACTTTTTTATACGCCTGGTTCTTCTTCAACGTTTTTGATGCACATTCCCCGCCATACCATGGATTTCTGGTGTTTCGTGGTTTGAAGCCAATTGTGTTTGCGGCTACCTCTTTGATGATACTGGCACAGTTTTTCCATTGATCATCAATCGAAGAATGGTTTGAAGGAGATGTGGCTGTTAAATTTAGGCTAATTTGTTCTTTGAAGCTTCTGGCTATCTCGGGCGACTGCAGGCTACTAATGTTAAATTTGGGATTATGATGTGACTGCACTTTTTTAACATTAGATATTCTGGCTCTGAAAAGTGCTATAACCAAAAAATGATCAGAGTCGATGTTAGCCCCTCTGTATGACCGTACGTCCAGCACGCACGATGAGTGGCGTACGTCAATCATAAGGTGATCAATTTGATTGGTTGTACGGCCATCTGGAGATAGCCAGGTGGCTTTATGAATATCTCTATGGGGAAATTTGGTGCTGCTTATAACCGTATTATGCGCCGCTGCAAAACTGATGAATCGGTAGCCATTATCGGTGGTGTGTTGATGGAGACTATGTTTACCGATTGTTCTGCCGAAAATTTGCTCTCTACCGAGTTTAGCGTTGAAATCCCCTAGCACAACTTTTGCATCATGTTGCGTGCAAGCTTCGTATGCTTTTTCTAATGCGTCATAGAAGTCTTCTTTCTCTGTTTCTTCTTTTTCATCAGTAGGAGCATGCACACATATTAGGCTGATGTTGTAGAAGGTGACTTTAATGCGGATTATGGCTAGGCGCTCGTTAATTGGTTTGAAATCAATAACATTTCGTCTTAGCCTGTCTCCGATTGCAAAACCGCATCCAAATATGTGGTGTTTTTCGTGGCAGCTATAGTATATATCGCATTTTTGTTTCCTTATTATTCCGGTTCCTGTCCAACGCAATTCCTGTAACGCAGTGATGTCAGCTTTATACTGCGTGAGGACATTTTCCAATATGTTAGATGCACCTGGGCTGTATAGTGTTCAAACGTTCCAGGTGCAAATTCTAAAATCAAAATCCTTACGAGTTTCGGGTCTGTTTCCAATTAATTTATCCATATCCGAGGCTTGTTTTAAGTCTTTCATAACTATGTTTTTTTTATGGGTTAGGCAGTTAACCTAACGCCAACCTTCAATCTGAAGGGTTGTTTTTGCGCACTTACAATTTTAGCCTATCGTATAAGCGGATGCTGTATAGGATAGTTTCCGGAGGTCACCACGTGAAGGTAATGTAAGCACTTGCTCAGGAACTTGACAGTTGCGCATCTGGGTCAGCGACCGGTCAGATGTTACCCTGTCAATCTCAAGCCGGACCATCCATATATAACTTAAAAGTATACTATATAATATAACTTTAGTAGAGTTAATTTTCAACAGCTTGATAATTTCTATAGTTCGTGTGATTTCTCCGAAATTTTTACATATAACGATGTTGAACTAGTCCTAAGTAAGTTCTATGATATATTATTTAACGGTTTTAAGCTGCATGTCCCATATACAAAAGTTCGCTCTAACACAAGTCCCCCCTGGTTCACCCGTGAAATTAAACAGCTAAGAAACAAGAAAAATAAAGCATGGTCTAAATATGTCAAATCCAAAAGTCAAAATGATTATAATAGTTTTAAGCTTCTCTTTGATCAATTCAAGTTGTTAGTCGAACAAACTTATAATATTTATTTACAGAATATGTCATGTAATATTCTAACTAATCCTAAAAGCTTTTGGAGATTTATTAATACTAAACGTAAGTCACATCAATACCCTAGTTTTATGCAATATAAAAACTCCCGTAGCAATAATCCGTTGGTTATTTCTCAATTTGTCCGCGATTTCTTCGAAAATTCCTATTCTAGTTCTCTTTTTAATGCTAAAATACCTGAATTTTCTCATCTTGATGATTACCCTAAGACAACATTCTCAACTTTTTACTTAAGCGAAGTTACCGTTGTAGGCTATTTGAACAAACTTGGCAATAACACAGGCCCAGATGGTGTCCCAGAAATTATTCTGAAAAATTGCTCGAATTCCTTGGTTTCACCACTATCAAAAAATTTCAATTTATCACTTTCTAAAGGGGTTTTTCCCCTTTATTGGAAAAAATCCTATATAACTCCAGTGCATAAAAAAAATTACAAAAATGATGTTAGTAACTATCGGCCAATCGCTAAATTGTCCACTATTCCTAAATTATTCGAATTAATTCTCTTTGATCAACTATATCATCATTGCACTTGTTTTCTAATCCCAAACCAGCACAGGTTTGTCAAAAACAAGTCCACAGTCACGAATCTGGTTGAGTGTACCTCTCAGTTTATTAATAATATGGAAAAAGGTTTTCAAACTGATGTCATCTATACAGATTTTAGTAAAGCCTTCGATCTTCTTCCACATTGCGTCATTCTCTTAAAATTAATTAAACTTGGATTTCCACCGTCATTTGTGAAATGGATTGATTCTTATTTGGCTAATCGAAAGTATACTGTACGATTCAGAGAAACTACGTCAACATCATTCGAAGCAAATTCAGGAAGCCATCAAGGAAGCCATCTAGGTCCCCTTCTATTCATAATCTCTATTAATGACGTTGTATCAGTATATAAATAAAAACGTCAAATATAAAAACGTGATTGACTTATCACTGTCAAAAGATGTGTTAAAGAATCGGCTATACCTCTGTAATCAGACCCCTTCCCTAACCCCTCTAACCATTAAATAGTTTTGTAAATTTTTACTGTTTTCTAAAACTTTGATTCTGTTAAATTTTAACCTTATATTAAAAGAAAAAGGAAAACAATTATTGTAATTTGTTTGAATTAAACTACTTAAATAAATAAATTACTAAACAATCATTAAAAAATATCTGTATTTGTATAACTGACTTTTTTGATGAATCTTTGACCTGTCGTCTTAATTGAAGCTTTTTTCATTTTTATTTTTTGATTCTTATTAAATATAAGATTTTGTTTTCGTTTTTAATTTTGTTATTTTCTTCTTTTTTTTATTAATTCTTTTTTGAATGTTTAATTCTTAGTTTATAAATTTAATTTAAGTATAATTTATTGTACCTTGCTTGAATTAAGCTCGAAAAAAAAAAAATAAAAAAAAAAAAAATAAAATATCCAATGTCAAAAAAGGACGCACCAGCCAAAATTGGAAGTTTAACATTGGAAGACTTCAATCACCTGAGATAGCCTTAGCATACACGGAGCGAGTAAGCGATATACTCAATACCACACCCTACAATATAATCTCTCCGTCAACGAAAAATTGAAACAATGAGCAAACATTATCACGATGACTGCTACATATACGGTGTGTTTTGAACCACCTCACGTGAGAAACCCATGGTACGACGATGAATGTTTAGCAAAGACAGTAGACAAAAACGAGGCCTACAGGAAAGCGCTGCCACGTAAAAGAAGAGCAGGTCAAGAAGAGTATAGAAGAGACGAGAAGAAAATTATAAGGCGCAAAAAATGTTTATTGAAAAAGTTTCAACGTTTGGATATAGAATCAAACCGAGACAGAGGCGAGGCACGGATCTTTTAAAAAAAAGCCACGCAGCTTGAAGCTGGTTTCAAGCCCCGTACACACGCGCTGAGGAATGATCCTAACCCGGTCAACTCCGAAGATACACATACACCCAGTTCTGCAGAAATGGAAGCAGCCATTCGAAAATTAAAGAACAACAAAGCTGCTAGACAAGATGAACTTTTGACCGCTGAACTTTTTAAGGCAGGAGGTTAAGTCATGATTGAATTCATGCACCAAATCATCAAACAAATCTGGATCAAGGAGAGCATGCCTGATGACTGGAGTTTAAATTCAATATCTCCAATATTCAAAAAGCGATTCCATGTCCTGCGCCAACTATAGAGGAATATCCCTATTAAACGTTGCGTATAAGATCCTTTCCAATATTCTGTGCGAGCGATTGAAGCCCCATTGTAACGCTGTGATAGGAAACTATCAGTGCGGCTTCTGTCATGGCAAATCAACCACCGACCAGGTGTTGGCATTAAGGCAGATAATGGAGAAGGCCCTCGAATTTCAAATCGATACGCACCATCTTTTTATCGATTTTAAATCTGCCTGTGACAGCATACATCGATCAGTGCTTTACGAATTAATGTCGGAATTTTGTTTCCCAGCCAAGCTTATCCGTTTGTCTGTAAAATGAACCTAGAAAACATTGGGTGTGCTGTGGTGATTGGGATGTACATTTCTGGGGTGGCATCACGTAATTTGTTACAAACATGTTGTCACGCTATTTTTCCAAAATGGCAGCACGTAAAATTGTTTTGTCAATTTTAATTTTGTTTCGCCATTTATAGTTTGGTTTCACTACTTTTGACAGCACGTAACATTTGAAACGCTCATTTTTATTGAGCGTCACAAATGAAAATTTACGGTAGTAAATAGTTGACGCTAAAAAAAGTTTTATAATTAAAAATGTGTATATTTTTTTTTTTTTTGAAGAAGAAGAATTATAATTTACGAATTATATATCAAGTAAGTTTTTATTTTTATTTAAAAATTTAAAACAAATTTATTAATAATTAAAGAAAAAATAGTATGTAAAATTTTAAGTTTCTTAATTGCTTAGGACATTATTTATGAACTTTTAATTAAAGAAAAAAATTGTTAATTTTAGTTAAAGATTTAATTTTATTTATTTTAGAATGTTATAACAGTGAAAATAGTCGAATATTTTCCTTTTAATTTTACTGATATGCTTATCATACAGATATGCGTATTTCGTCTACTACTTGCAGACTTCTTCAGTGTTTTGTACTCGACTGAGGAAAGAAATCTAAAATTGTCTTATTTATTTTATTCGTACAGGTAACAATTTGATGTTTCTCGCAGCTGCATGGTTGTTTATTATCCAATGAATTAGCACAGGTAGGGGGTTGAATAAAAATATTTTTATTTATTTTATTATTGGTATTTAAAATAATTTTTCCGACGTTAGGGTGACAGGTAGGGGTGGTGTTATTTGTTTTATTGTATTTCACTAAAAATTTAAATAAAGAAGAATATCCATTGCCTTGGTCTTTATTTAGGAGTGAGTCATTTTTTTTATCTGTATCTGTATGATAAGCATATCAGTAAAATTAAAAGGAAAATATTCGACTATTTTCACTGTTATACCAAAATTTTACTCTAACGCTGGAAAACAAGTTTTTATAAAAACTAAATATGGCAACCAAGCCCACATCAGAGCCAAATAAGTTCATCGCTTTGAGGAAAGCAATTGCATTGCTTAGCAAAGACATCGCATTTTTAAGCAGATGCAAAAGCTCTAACCTAACACCTAAGAGTCATCAAATAAAAATTCGTACATCGATTAATATCAAGATAATGAAAAAAATTGAGAATGAAATAATTAGCAATAGTATCGCTTCCCTTAGAGCTAAACTTGATCGCAAAACTCTAGAAGCATATTATCTTCAACTCAAACTAGCACAACAATATCCTAGAGAATTCCCCTTGTTCCTTATCAAAGTGAAAGTGGCAGAAGAATGCGAGAGCGAAAGAAAGAGGAAACTGCTTGAAAGGAAATTCAACTTACTTCAGGAAAAACAACAGGTTGACACAAAACCTAAAGTTCACGTGCAGCAAATTGGAAATTTTGTGGTGAATCAGTCCTCTCAGACCTTCACCGAAGATCAAATGGTGCTACTTAACAACGGACTTAATTACGCGATACCAAATGAAACTGATGTCGAAAAACTTATTGTAGACTTAGAAGCAGGAATCAACACGTACAATCCAACGTTGCCCATTACAACAGAACAAAAGGAGCTTATAAGAGCCACCACAGCAAAAGTCATTAGAGAAAAGATGTCGATTGACTATGAGAATAAAAAGGTAATCAGAAATGAGAAAAAAGTCATCAGAGACATCAAGGCAAAGTATACTGGTTTCAGTATACTTTGTCAAGGCTGATAAAGGCAACGCACTGGTAATTTTAAACAAAGAAGATTACGATAATAGGATGCAGGAGAAGATCACGAACGGACCTTACAGGAAATTAAGAAACGATCCTCTTCAACAGTTCATCAAGCGAGTAGACAGCACTATCAAGGAATGCCGACAAGTAATAGGAGTCAACAAACTTAAGGTCCCCAATCCAGCACTTCCTAGAATTAAAGGACTTCCTAAAATTCACAAACCAGGGAATGAGATGAGAGAAATTGTGACAGCAGATATGTCTCCAACATATAAAATAGCCAAATGGTTAGTGGAGGAGTTTCGTAATATGGATAAGCAGTTCGAAACCCAATCAGTGAAAAACTCTACGGAACTTACTCAAGAATTACAATCAATGGGAGGACTTAACGAAGACGAGGTCATGGTCTCTTTTGACGTAAAATCGCTTTTTCCAAGTATCCCAGTCAAAGAGGCTATTATTCTGGTAGAAGAATGGTTACTACAACAAGAAACTGGACCACAGTGGAGGACAAAAGTAAAACAGTACATAAAACTGATCCGGCTTTGCATGGAAGAAAATTATTTCACCTTTAGAGGAAATTTCTACAAGCAATTGAAGGGAGCTCCAATGGGAAATCCCCTTTCTCCATTCATCAGTGAAATTTTCATGGCTAAATTGGAGTCAGATTTAGCAGCAGAAGAACGGTTACCAAGATTTTGGAAAAGATACGTAGATGATATTTTTGCTGTAATAAAGGAAAGGGACTTAGAATCAACCTTAACTACTCTTAACGGGCTCCACAGGAATATACAGTTTACTGTCGAAGTAGAAAAAGAAGGCCAACTACCATTCTTAGATCTACTGTTAAGTAAAACAGGAACATCTCTAGAACTAGAGATTTACAGGAAACCTACAGATACTGACAGGGTCATCCCGAATACCTCTAACCACTTCTATCAACATAAGATGGCATCGTTCAACCACATGATCCATCGAATGTTAACACTTCCCATCTCCCAAAAAGGTTTAGTAAAAGAAACTAAACACATATTTGAAATTGCGAGAATAAACGGATATCCGGAAAAAACCATCACGGCCTTACTTAGTAAACGGAAAAGAAGTTTACAACGGAATTCCCTCACTAACCTACTCACTGATCAACAACCCATAAGAAGAGTAGCATTGGAGTTTAGCAAGATTTCTCTCCCACTCAGAACGAAATTAAGAAAACACGGGTTAGATATCGTATATAGCAGTAGAACTAACCAACTCAAGACTGTTCTAGGTTCAACTAAAGACCCAATCGAACAAATGGAAAAATCAGGTGTATATAAGGTAACTTGCAGTCATTGCAACAAAGTTTATATTGGGCAAACTAGGAGAAACATGCAAACGCGACTCAATGAACACCTGAAAGAAGCAGAACTGGCTAAAAAGAAGAACTCAACAGAGTTCCGATCCAAAGTAGCAGAACACATCATCCAGGAGAATCATAGCATTTCGAAAGAAGACATTGTAATGATAAATTACATTAGAGATTCTAGGAAACTAGATTCAGCTGAAAGCATCGAAATTTACTAAACTAAAAATGACTCACTCCTAAATAAAGACCAAGGCAATGGATATTCTTCTTTATTTAAATTTTTAGTGAAATACAATAAAACAAATAACACCACCCCTACCTGTCACCCTAACGTCGGAAAAATTATTTTAAATACCAATAATAAAATAAATAAAAATATTTTTATTCAACCCCCTACCTGTGCTAATTCATTGGATAATAAACAACCATGCAGCTGCGAGAAACATCAAATTGTTACCTGTACGAATAAAATAAATAAGACAATTTTAGATTTCTTTCCTCAGTCGAGTACAAAACACTGAAGAAGTCTGCAAGTAGTAGACGAAATACGCGTATCTGTATGATAAGCATATCAGTAAAATTAAAAGGAAAATATTCGACTATTTTCACTGTTATACCAAAATTTTACTCTAACGCTGGAAAACAAGTTTTTATAAAAACTTTAGAATGTTGTTCTTTTATGATGACAGCTCTTCGGAAGACAAAAGGATTTTTTGAACACCATTGAAAATCGAAGAGTTAGGGATGGAAGTAATATATTATAATTACCAACCTCCGTTAATGTATGATCCTAATTAAAAAAAAAATTTTATTACAGATTTAAAATTTTTTTAGACAAGACCAAAACGCGTTTAAAATGGTTCTTGAAACTGTTAATTTGAAAAATAATGTGCGAGAAACTGGAATTCCACCAATGTTACAATTAGTAGCAACATTAAGCATATTTGGTAACGGTGACTATCAAGTTAATGTTGGCTGTAATAAATTGATTCCAATGGCACAAACAACTGTTTCAAAAGTGTTCAGAAAAACATTGGAAGTTTTAGAACGCGATTTATGTCCACGTTGGATCCGCATAAGAGAAAAAAATTTTGGTACAACTCGGACATATTTTTTTACAAAATACAAAATTCCTGGTGTCCTTGTTGATGTGACTCACATACCCATTATAAAATCAAAAAAGGATGAACATATCTTTTTTAACAGGAAAGATTTTCATAGTATAAATACTATGATTGTGAGTTGATAATAATTTTAAAATTTTGTGATTTTTACTATACTTTTTATTATAGCTGTGTAATCATTCCTACGAAATATTGGCAACCGATGCAAGAAATGGTGGATGCGCTCATGACTCAGCTGTATGGAATAGGAGTTCAGCTCAAGACTACTTACGAAGAAAATATAATGAAGACGAATGTGGTATAAGAATTCTTGGTAAAATTTTTCGTTTTTCATATTACACTACATATTTATATTATTATATTTTAAGGTGACAGTGGCTACCCATTACATGGTTGCTAACGCCTTACGTGGTTGCTTGCTTGGTTGCTAATAGCGTGCTGCTGAAGGAAGCGCTGAAATTCGGTTCAATAATATTCATGCCAATGCTCGTAGCCAAGTTGAGCGCACTATAGGCATGTTAAAAACGCGTTGGAGATGTTTATCTAGTGATAGGAAACTTAGATATCATCCTGAGAGAGTAGGTAGCATCATTAACGTTTGTGTGGCTCTTCACAACATTTGTGTAAGATACAATATCATACATAGAACCGTTGCAAATGAGAGGAGAAATAGAAGAAACACCAATAGATGTAGCTGTAGGAACCACGTCAAATGATCAAACAAGAGCTGAATCGATAAGAGACAATATTACAAATAGTTTATAAAAAAATAACTAAAATTAATTTAATTAAAAAAATATTTTAATAATGCACAATTTTAGCATACATAATATTAAATTCTTTAAATATAAACAAAACATAATTTTTAATTAACATAATAATAAATAAAAACAAAACATAATTTCATATTAAATTCTTTAAATAAAAAAAGTTTTTTAATTCAAACTATTTACTTAATTCAAATTTCAAACTTAACCACATTCTTTGTATTTACTTAATTTAAACTACAACATGAGCATCTCATTCAGTCTTTCAGTCTTTTATACAAATCTAATCTTTTCAATTTCTTTCTTTCTATTAAATTTTCAATTTGCGTTTGTTGGAATTGTAATTTGTCCCTTTTATATTGTGCGGCATCTTCTTGTGTTTTTAATTGCAATTTATATACTTTTTCATTCAACTCATTGTTTTCTTTGAGAACACTTTTTAAACTTTTTAATTCACCTACAAGTGAATGAACATCCTTTTTTATTGCTTTTGTCAACCCAATATATTTTTCCAACAAAATATTCTTTTGTGATTTTCTACCTTTATTAGCCACATTACGTGCAGGTGAATTAGCAATAATATTTCTTTTGGAATGGTTTGGACTATTTTCTTCCAGTTGGTACTTTATCATTTCAATTCCTTCTTCAAAATTTAGCATAAATTCATTATTAATTTGATTAAAATCTAAATTTTCTTCTGAAGTTGGTGTAGGAGATCGCGCCAAAGAGCCATTTGTTTTTGTTAATTTTGTTGAACATTAGTTTTTCTTAACTTTGTATTTATGGTCGCTCCAGCACTAAAAAATATTATTATTAAAATTTTAATATACCCGAAATAATTAAAACTCACTTTTTTCCACTCGTATTTTTTTTATAGGTGGTCCAGCCTCATTTAACTGATCAGTGAGTTGAGACCACAGCAACTCGCCTTTTCTGCGTCCTTCTAAATCTTATAATATTCCTTTTGCTAAGGCATTATTTTTTATCATGAATCTTGTAAGGATGTCCAGTTGCTCCTTATTTATGGTTATTTTTTGCCTTAAAAAATACGTATGCATATAATCTTATATATTAATACGCTTAAACTTCTGTTAAACTTTTAACAAAGCTTTTACAACACAAAACTTTCTTCAACTAGATTAAACAACTTTATTAGAACTATTACGAATTACGATAATGTGCAAAATTGAATTTAAAGACATAAACCACTAAACAATAAAACCAAATAAAACCAAAAACAAATTAAAATTAACCTAAAAACAATTATTCACCTATTGAGCAACAGCATTGATTATATTTGATTATATGAATTAATTTAAAAAAAAAAAAAAACAAAGTAGCAAAGACAAGAACCGAATTATCAGAATATTATCATAAAGGAAGTATAATATAGAGAAACTATGCGGAACAAAAAATTTTTTTTCAATATTTCTTAAATTTTACTTCACCGTAGAATCCCAGAGAAAAAATATATTTTATATGCCAAAATACCCCAGAGCGTAAATTATAATATCTCTTATAAATTATAATCTTTCTCTTGATTTTGTATATCGCATGCGGATTCAATGATCTTGATAACAATATTGTAATTCCTTAATCCTTCATTATAATTTATATATGTGTGTCGTGTGATATGTGTGCAAAAAAAAGAAAATAAGGTAGTAAGGAAGAAGCCATAGAAAAAATGTAATATGTTTTGTTTATATTCACACATACAATGATTTAATTTTTATTTTTCTGTGTTTGGGCAAAACAAAAGAACACCTGCAACAATGCAGTGTAAATTGTTTTTGTAATTTGAAATTTTTTGATTTTGTTTTTGGACTGAATTTGTATTTTTTATTAATTTCAATTTTAAAATAAATTGAAAAATTATTTTTGTACTATTTTGTTGAAGGGTCATTTCATAGGTATCATAGGTAACTTAGATATGTCTTGAAAAATAAAAAAAAAAATATATGGGTATGAATTGAATTTGTGGCTGTAAAATTAAAATTCTTAAAATAAAAATTTCACAAATGTGTATGTACATATATATTTTGCAATAGAAAGATATATGAATATTTTAAATAAAAGCGGGATTGAAGTTTAATAAAAAACTAATAAATATTTTAAATGCACATGTAATCCACCTCCATCACGTCCAGAAATTTGTGAATTACCCTCTTATAACACGCTTCGTACCTCTAGCCACACGGTTACATATTTTTATTTATGTACATGCAACAAGGTGAAGATTTTGAGGATGTGACTATTCAGGATTTTCAATATTTATTAGTGACGAAAGCGATCTGGTAGAATTAGCATTAGAAACTGTAAATGAAGTTCTTTATGCGAACAGTAAAACTGATTGTTTATAAATAAAAATAATCATAACTAAACAGATACAAAAGAAAAGGATTCGCCTAAGCATAATATAAATAACAAATATTTTATTTCCTTTGTACCTCGTACAGTATCGTACAATAATGTTGAACATTTCAAAAGATGAAAATTTATAAAATATTTAACTTTGTTTTGTTGTTTTTTCTTTTGTTCATCAAAATAAAAAATAACACTAATGGAAGCGTCTAAACTGTTTTTATAATTTCTAATTCTTTGATTTTGTTCTTGGATTAAATTGGAGTTTTGTTTCAATTTCAAATAAAATGTAAAATTCTATTTAAATTACTTTTTTATGCGTTGAAAAAAAAAAATTTCATAGGCACCACTTAGATAGGTTTTGAAAAAAAAAATGTACCTGTTTTAGAATTTGTGGCTCTAAAATTAAAATTCTTTAAATAACATTTTACAAATGTACAAATAATATGTACCTACCTATGTTGTAAAATATATTTTAAACAAAGAGAAAAGGCAGAATTGAAGTGTAATAAAATAATAAACACTTTGAATGTAATAAAAATAAATAACTTGAATATAAAAATGAAAAATTAAATAAACAAAAATAATTTCTTAAATTTATTATAATATTACTAGTATTAACAATATTATAATATTAGAAAAAATAAATAATTTATTAATTTATGTTTTCAATTACTTCAATGTGCTTATCTTTTTTGTGCCACACTGTCCACACTGCGTAAGGAATTTTGCACACTATCGTAATTCCTATATATGCATGTATTCCTTGATTTCTTAGTGTATAGTGCATAGTAGAGGTAGAGTGTAGGTTATTAAGATTATCTTATCATAATATATTAACAATGAACGTGAACATTATTTTTGAATATTCTATTTCTATATTAAAATTTTTTAATTCTCCTTTCTTTATGAATTTCCAATTTAAAGTAAGTTGTTTGTGTTTGCATTAAAAACGTAACATTTTGGTTCCATGACAAAATTACATGTGGACAAAATTTCATAAAGACAAAATTTCATATTTAAAACAATTAAATGTTTAAATTTTTTTTAATCATTATAAAATGTGGAAGAAATTGTCAAAATCTGTAGTTGATTAATAATTCCTTTCAAAATATGATTTTGTTTTATATTTTTATAAGAGTTGTTTTATATAAGAATTAGGTGGTTATGCTGAAGTCCGTCGAAATTACAAATTAAAAAAGCGCTTCAAACGAATAATATCTTTTATTGTTTTCAACAAAATGTAATGTGTAACAAAAAATTACTATTAAATTTTAATTTGTATATACCTACATATGTAATTAAAAATGTATAAGTTTTACTTTTAATTTATGTACATATTACGTTATGTAATTATTAAAAAATTTATAACTTTTTACAAAATAAATAAAATAAAACTTAAACTGTCAACGCCTTTTTTATTTGAAATAAAAAAAAATCTTCCAAAACATTTAATATTGATTTCTGCACAGACTTTGGAGTCGAATTTCAGAATACTGATATTTTTCGTATTCCGGTCGGAAATTGTTTTCGGGGATATTCCGCTTCGGACTTCAGCATAACCACTTAGTATTCTTCCTTTTTTTTAAGAAAAAAAAAGTACCTTCATTACAAAACCAAATAATTTCAAATTTTTTATAAAAACTTAAATTGGGATTTAATTTTTTTAAATATGTAATTGTGTCTTTGAAATTTTGTCCCGACATCATGCATTTCATATTATTGGTATACTCTACATCTACCCAACAAGTGTGTATTTGATACGACATACACAACCTTACCTCATTGCTGCTACTACACTATATGTATGTTATATAAACGCAAAAACAAAAAAAAAAAAACAAGAATTAAAATCATTTTAAAGATTCTCTCTCTCAAAGCTAGAATCTATACAGTTGAACCTGCATAAAAGAAAAAATTTTATTTCAATATTTTGTATGAGTTTCTGTTAACGAAGACATTAAAATGACGTATTACAAAATTTTAAAGTGAGTTTATCTAGGTCCTACTGTGTATGGGGTATTTTCAAAAATTTTTTAAGCAAAAAAAAATCGTCACAAAATTTGTTCCGCATAGTTTCTCTATATTATACTTCCTTTATGATATTATTATTATATCGATTTACAAATAATTAAAATAGCTTTGTTAAAATATTACGATATTACGATATTACAGCAAAAAAACTTACCGGTAAAACAAATAGTAAATTTAGAAAATATATTCACCCAGACCATGTTCACAAATTCCAATAATTGAAATTTATTTATTTGATTAACAAATCAGTAGCATTGAGTAAATATTATATTGTACATGGAGAATCATAAACCGAAATTTACGATCTGCTAAGAACAAGAAAAACAAAATATGTTATGACATTATTATCAAGTTCCAATTCAATACACGGCAAATTTAGTACACATAAAAATTAAAAAAATTTTAAAAAGAAAAATCACAGACTATCCTTACCTACATCAGACACCCTAGCAGGATAACAATATAACAATAAAAACGAAGATAAGAATAAGAGAAAAAGCATAATTGTTGGCTTTACCCCTAACTAAAATAGTCAAAAGGCGTCATATGATGTCATATGACACTTCGTTAAATGGCCTATATGATTCGATATGATTTAAAAAAGTCGTAACCAATCATAACCTTTAATATAGTGGTCATACCTAATCATACCAAAACGTCAAAACCAAAATTTAAAAGAAGTGAAATACAAATATAAATTCTATAAGTGTTTTGTTTTTTTATTTTGACTTTTGAAATAGTTAGGGCTATTATGATAATAAAAAAAAAGCACAAAAAACGTATCTATGGCTATTTTAATGTGTTTTAATGTGGGTGTGGTATTTTTTTTTAAATGCATTTAATTTCATATCTATACTGCCAGCAATGTACGTCTCTATTAATAGTATTTATTAGGGAGCGTTTAGACATCAAATTTTGTTTCATGAAGGTTTTGTTTTACTTATTTTTATTACATTTACAAATTTTGTTGAGAGAAGTTAATTAATACAAAATACGTTATTTATTTATCTTTGAGATATTCAAAGCAAAGTTGACCAAATTGACTATGTGTTTGAGCATTTTTAGAATAATGTGGAGATGATGTCCATTGGGATGCAATTCTGACAAAATAGGATATATAACGTATACTGCTATTGATATTGATATTGCTATGACGAGGAAGAGTAATACTTAGAGCTCTGGATCGAACAAAACAAATCTTATATAAGTATAGACTTCTTGCAGAAGTAATCAATTTGTGCAGAAAACAAAGATATTTGAAGCGAAGGTAATTAACAAAATTTACAGTTGCGCAAACATTTGGAAACATCTGATATACTGTTGAATCTTCTGCGATTAGTAATAAAGCTCGTACATGCATTAAATATTACGTTAAGGTCAGCACTTTCCATGGCGCTCATTGAGGAATAAACCACGTCACAGTAAAAGAAATGTGGTAATAGAAGTGATTTTATTAACCTGCACTTAGTGTGAAAAGGAACTAGGTAGGCTAGTTTCCAAAGTCTGCGAAGTATTGAATGCACTCTATTGGCGATTTGTGTAATGTGCTCTGACCACGTAAGCCTAGTATTGAAAACAACACCCAAATTTTTAGCATGCTCAACACATGGAGTAATATTGCTATTTATTTTAAGTTGAGATAGGTTGGTAGTAGGGATTGTTTTTGAATAAATAACAAGGGCTTGAGATTTAGCTCTGTTTGAATTCAGGTTGTTAGTAATTGCTCCTTCAAGCTCATCATTCATTTTAGCAGCACACGATAAAAGCTGTGAATGGGGGCAGCTCATAAATACATATTGTTTTTTTTTTAAACACTTAATGGTGAATTTATTGATAGTAATCTAGTAATTAAGATACATACTAATAAACTATTTTTCTTTAAATCTTAATTGGCTACGTTTTCAGAATACAAAATCTTATCCTATGATAGTTTCTTTTTTCTCTTTGTTTATAAAATTTATATATGTATATTATAATTTTAGTTTTGCAACAATTCAAACGGTTTTACTCGTCTTAATCTTCGTGTTGTATCATCATTGTCCAAGAGTTGGATAACCTCGGCATTTATATGTTTTTGTAGTCTTTTTTGATGACTTTGTGCGATTGTTTTGATAACGCTGTCAATCATTTCTACACCCAAATCCTTATGTAGATTATTATTGCGGATGTACTGCGGGTCATTTACTATACCACGTAGTATTTTGTTTTGGAAACTTTGTACTATGTTTCTATTGTTTTGACTGGTTGCCACAGAGTTGAATTCCATATGTCCAAATGGGTTTCAGAACTTGTTGGTACAACAGAAGTTTATTTTTTGTTGATAGCGCAGAGTGTCTACCTAGTAGCTAGTACATTTTTTGTACTTTAAGTTTAGTTCTTCTAGTTTTTTCTTCACGTGTGGCTTCCATTTGCGCTTTATATCCAGTGTCATACCTAGATATTTGGCTGTGGTTTCATATTTAACAATTCCAATAAAAGGTCCTGTCTTGAACCTTTCCAATGGTTAAATTGCTGTATCATCAGCAAATGTGGCAACTATGTTCTCTTCGAATGTAGGTAGGTCACTAGTATATAGGAGATAAAGGATTGGTCCTAATACACTACCTTGTGGAGTGTCCTGCTTGAATTTTCTTTAATTCAGAATAAGTATCTTCTTGTTTTATTCTGAAGTAACGTTCTGATAGATATGATTGTGATATTTTTGAGAATTGCGCAGGAAGAAGTAAGTTTAGTTTGTAGCTTCAACCATCATGCCAGACATTATCAAAAGCCAGTGCAGCACCTAAAAATATTGCTGAACAAACTTTTTTTTTCTTCAAAACTTTGATTGAGTTAGTTTTTAATAAGGTTAAATGCATACCAGGCTAAGACGAAATGTTATTGATTTCAAACCAATTAATGAGCGTCTAGCCATAATCCGCATTAAAGTCACCTTCTACAACATCAGCCTAATATGTGTGCATGCTTCTACTGATGAAAAAGAAGAAACAGAGAAAGAAGACTTCTATGATGCGTTAGAAAAAGCATACGAAGCTTGCCCGCAACATGATGCAAAAGTTGTGCTAGGGGATCTCAACGCTAAACTCGGTAGAGAGCAAATTTTCGGCAGAACAATCGGTAAACATAGTCTCCATCAACACACCACCGATAATGGTTACCGATTGATCCGTTTTGCAGCGGCGCATAATACGGTTATAAGCAGCACCAAATTTCCCCATAGAGATATTCATAAAGCCACCTGGCTATCTCCAGATGGCCGTACAACCAATCAAATTGATCACCTTATGATTGACGCACGCCACTCATCGTGCGTGCTGGACGTACGGTCATACAGAGGGGCTAACATCGACTCTGATCAGTTTTTGGTTATAGCACTTTTCAGAGCCAGAATATCTAATGTTAAAAAAGTGCAGTCACATCATAATCCCAAACTTAACATTAGTAGCCTGCAGTCGCCCGAGATAGCCAGAAGCTTCCAAGAGCAAATTAGCCTAAATTTAACAGCCACACCTCCTTCAAACCATTCTTCGATTGATGATCAATGGAAAAACTGTGCCAGTATCATCAAAGAGGTAGCCGCAAACACAATTGACTTCAAACCACGAAACACCAGAAATCCATGGTATGATGAGGAATGTGCATCAAAAACGTTGAAGAAGAACGAGGCGTATAAAAAAGCGCTGCAACGGAAAACAAGAGCAGCGAAGGAAGAATATAAGGCTAAAAGAAGAGATGAGAAGAAACTCATCAGGCGGAAAAAACGGGACTTCGAAAAATCTCTGCTCATAAATATCGAATCTCATAAAAATAGAGGCGAAGTGCGGAACTTCTACAAAAAAGCCAAGCAACTGGCAGCTGGCTATAAACCCGCTACACACGCGCTAAGGGATAATATGGGAAATTTGGTTACCGAAACGCAAGGGATATTGGAGACATGGAAGCAGCACTTTCAGCAGCTGCTAAATGGAGAGCAACAACAACAACAAGAGCTAGCAACACCAGCACCAGTCATTACCAGCAACCCCCCGCCACTCACTGTAGAGGTTGTTGGCCAAGCCATCAGCAAGTTGAAAAACAACAAAGCTGCTGGACCTGATGGACTCCCAGCTGAATTATTTAAAGCTGGAGGCAATGTTTTGGTTAACTGCATGCACCAAATCATTGGCAACATCTGGAAGGTAGAAAGCATGCCTAATGACTGGAGTACCAGCTCTATATGCCCCATTTTCAAAAAGGGCGACGCCATGTCCTGTAAAAACTATAGAGGAATATCCCTCTTAAATATTGCATATAAGATCCTGTCCAACATTTTGTGCGAATGTCTGAAGCCCTATTGTGACGCTGTTACTGGCAGTTATCAATGCGGCTTTCGCCTCGGAAAATCAACAAGCGACCAGATGTTCGTACTTAGACAAATCCTGGAGAAGACCCATGAGTTTCAAATCGATACACACCACCTATTCATCGATTTCAAGTCTGCGTACGATTGCATATACCGCAGCGAGCTATATGCTGCTATGTCGGAATTCGGTGTACCAGCCAAGCTCATCCGATTGTCAAAAATGACACTGGAAAACACAAGATGTGCTGTGGTGATTGGAAATAACACTTCTGACTATTTCCAGACGTGTACCGGATTTCGACAAGGAGATGCACTATCATGCGACTTCTTCAATCTAGTACTGGAACGTATAGTGCGACGAGCGGAAGTAAACACGGCCGGTACTATATTTTTCAGATCTGTTCAACTACTAGGGTATGCCGACGACATTGACATCATCGCCAGATCACAACGGGTCGAGGCCTTTACCCAGATTGAAGAAAAAGCGAAACGAATGGGTCTCAAAGTAAATGAGGATAAGACAAAATATATGTTGTCGACAAATAAAAAGACCTCTCAACATCATATTGGTCAAAACATCACTGTGGGCACATATAATTTCGAGGTAGTTCAGGAGTTTACCTACCTTGGAACCAGTGTTAATCCCACAAACGACATCAATGTGGAGGTACGGCGAAGAATAACCCTTGCAAACCGTTGCTGCTTAGGTTTGTCAAAACATCTCGGGTCAAAGCTCCTCTCTCGAAACACCAAAGTACAAATCTACAAAACGCTCATACTCCCGGTTTTGCTTTACGGATCAGAATCATGGACACTGCCTAAGGAAAGTGAGCATGCACTTGGTGTCTTCGAGAAGAAAATTCTTCGTCGGATATATGGTCCTGAAAACGACGATGGGGTCTGGAGGAGAAGATATAATGCCGAACTCTATGAGCTGCACAATGAGGTGGACGTAGTCACAAAAATTAAAGTCAAGAGACTACAGTGGCTCGGACACCTAGAGCGGATGGACGAAAATGCTCCAGCCAAGAGAATCTTCGATTCCAGACCCGAAGGTACAAGACGTCGGGGCAGACCAAACCTTCGTTGGAGAGACGAAATATCGGCGGATTTAAAGCAATTTCGAATCTTCAACTGGAGAGAATCCGCCCGTGACCGGCAAAAATGGAGGATGTTGATGAGTCAGGCCCAGGACCTATATGGTCTGTTGGCCACCTAAGTAAGTAAGTAAGTAAATGCATACCTATGAAATTTGACAAAGCTTTCAAGCTTTTAACATAGAATACTATGGTTGACAGAGTCAAATGCTTTGAAGAAATCCAGAAGTAAAAGTAATGGCACGTCTTTTGTTAATTCGTCGGAAATGAAATCCGAGACTTAAAGCAGTGTGGTTTTAGTACTATCCTTCTTCCTGCAACCGGATTGAAATGGTAATAAAAGCTCACCATATCCACCAAGTACTCTCCAAGTCTGCTCCACAAAATGAAAATAGTTTTACCTTATCATTACTACTTAATTCTAAGATCTTATCTTTAAAATGAAAATTTATGGTTAGATATGAAAAAAAAAAAATAAAAAACTTAATATACACCGATGTAGTTAGTATACACTGCAGATATTCCTAAGAGCATATATCATATTTGTAATTGATACTGTAATGCTGTCCTCAAATAAAGACCCAAAGATGGCATCGCAGCATCTACAAATGCCACAAAACAAAGTCCAACAATGGCTAAAAATTTGGAGAATAAAAACAAATGAGTCCAAATCAGTTAATATTACGTTCACCAACAGAAGAAGCACATGTACGCCGGTAACCTTGAACAACAGGGCTATACGTCAATATGACTCAATAACGTACCTAGACTTGCATTTGGATCGCAGAGTAGCTAGGAAAAAGTACACCCTAAACAGAAATAAGCAGTTGAGAACTAGACTCAGGAATATGCATTATCTTATAGGACGGTCAAAACGGGTTCCAACACAGAGTAAGAAATCTTAATTCCCATCCGGACATATGGAATCGGCCTATGGGGAACAGCCAGCAACTCTGACATCTAGATCCTGGAAAGGTCTCAGGCTAAAGTTCTTCATGAGGTGGTCAACGCACCATGGTATATCAGAAATTCCAACATAAGAAAATACTTAAATATATACTCCATAAAAGATATGGTGACAAATATAAGCAAAAGGTACCACGAAAGACCCAAACCAACAAGCTTCCCCAAACCAACAAGCTTCTCCAAACCAACAAGCTTCCCCAAACCAACTAGTAGGTCATCTGCTAAAACCAACCACATAAGAAGATTGAAAGGGTACTGTTTTCAAGATCTTTTAAACAGATTCTAAATTCATCCAAAATTTATAAAATATTTAGTATGTAACATATCATCACATTTTCTTTTATTTTTTACTTTTCTATTTCCTTTTCAAATTAATAAATTATCAAAGAGTCAAATAACTATATTATAAGTAATATTAAATTATTGTTATTAAATTATCGTTACTTATTCATTTTTACATACATTTTTACTTGTTATCTTGAATGTGCTTCTTGAATATTTGTAATATATAAGTTATATAATTGTAATAAAATCATAGAGATAAAGAATTCTCCAAGATTTATTTTTTCTGTTTCTTAAAGTTTGTAAATCATGTGTAAACCCAATTAGACTTAGGTTAGAATCTTTATTAAGTGTCTTTGGAACAAATAACTTAAAGGCATTTTCAATAATTCAATAAAATTTATTTATCGTCCTTTCTGTATGTTCCATATTTAAATTACTAATTAAGTTTTTAAAGTCGGTTAACGAAAAATAATTATTAAGGGCAACAAAGTTAGTTTTAGAGAAATTGAACCTGTAAGTGGGGCATACCGTGTTATTTGCAGGGCACTTCTAATAGTCAGACCCGTGCCTGAGTGCAAATATATCTTGGCCGTCTCCAAGATAAAAAATAGAAAAATAAGGTATATGTAGGTATCGGTTAAACCATATTGATTGTTGTTCTTCTTTTTAATGCATGTTATAAATAATAATTATGTATGAATTTTAACATGAACAACGACGATAATAATTTTTTAAAATGGAATTAAATTTTAAATAACCGATCAATTGTTTAAAAGTTATAAACAGTTTTGTAAACACCTATTTATTTGCAGTAAATTTTTTTATTTTAATTTTTTCTCCAACACGAGTTTTTATTTTACTCATTAAAATAAATATTATGTGTATCTACATATTATTGTTTTTTTATATTCACAATTTGATTTATTTTTGTTTTTTTTTGGTGGTATTTATGGTGGGTTAAGCTATTTTTTTAACAATTTTTTTAAATAATTTCCTTGTCGAATTAGCCGCTTTTTAATTTGCCCGCCTTCGTGCTGCGAACGCAATGAATGCTGACCAGGCACGGCCCTGGTAATAGTATGAGAAATCTAAGGCTGGATGGTAATTATCAATAGAAACAAGTGACAAATTTCAATAAAATTAATCCAAATAGACGAGAATATAAGATCACGCTGCCTTGAAAGTTTTTTTCTTCGAATTTTGTTGAAGACGTTAATCTTTTAAATTTAAATTAAATTCATCAACTAAAGAAATTTCCGATTTAGAAATACTATATTCTGGAACTGAGAATGGTTCTTCATCATGAAGTTCCCATCTTATGTTGGGTAGGTATTTTGAAAAACTATCAAAAGGAAATAAGATCAAATAGGTCTTGAATTAGAGTATGTTGAACAATGTAATTGACGAAACTATTTTAATAGATAAAGAACAGTGTGGAAAAGTTTTATCCCACGAATACTATTATGAACAAGCCAAAGGTATAGTTTATTAAGTACTGGGGTGTGGATTTGAGACATTTCAACAAGATTAGCTGCATTTAATTGAACGGATCCCTATTTAAATCTACGAATATTCTATCTACATGTCAATTTTATAATCTAGCTTCTGCTGACATATGGTTACGTTACTAAAATACAAACATCAAATAATACTTTCCTTCTCAAATCAAAAAACTATGTCGTAACTAAGTCCCAAACAACTTCCAATAAATTTATAGGTCAACAAAGCCTTTGGTTTTTGAAATATTCTTCGCGGATTCCAGGTTATATATAGCGCAAGCTACTGCCTTTCTCAATTTAACACTTTCCCGTATTTCTAATTCGATGATGAACACATATAAATTATAAATCATACCTTAAATGTAAAAAAAAAAATACCTGAAGTAGTTTTTTTTCTATTCTATATATTTTTTTAAATATTTTGTAGTGTTCTAATATCATTATGTAAAATACAAACATCTAATGCAAGCATTGGATTGCATAGTCGTCAAATTGTTATTTAGAATTACTTGGAAAAAAACCCAAAACGCCACACAACTTAAAAATTAAAAACTAATTATAATAGCATGTTCAAGTTAATTTTTATTTAAATTTCATAGCTAACATAATTGATGACATTTCACCAAATGTAAATTATAAATTTTCCAACATAAGTCTTAGAAATTCAATAATTTACAAATAAAAGGAAACAAAAAAAACAAAGTAAAATCAAATTTAAAATCAACGCTTACCTTAGTTGGTAGTGTAGCACCAACAAAAAATCCCCATGCTTGAGCACTCAATGTTACCAAAATAAGTAATATGGAAAAATAAAATAATCTGAAGGTATCTGATGAATTTCCGGTCAAATAATATGTGATTAGAATATAAATTAAAGTACAGAATGCCTGAAAAAAAAACAATCATTTCAAATTATATTTTATCTGTTTTAAGGTCAGAGATTTAAATTAATTAAGATTACAAATTGCAATAACGGTATATCAATATTTGAACTAAAATAATAAAACTGCAATGCCGTCCAATACCGGCATTGAAGGTATAAAAAAAAATGTTCCTTAGAATTCTTAAATAATTTTTTAATAATTTTAACAAACAATATTTAAGAATTTGAATAAAAATTATGAAGTAACATTTTTCCTTTAATTCCTTGATTCAATTGAATTAAATCTATTTATGTAAAAAAACTAAATTAACGACCCGGTCGGGCAACGCCGGTTAACTCTATATATACAAACTACAAAAGTTACTCGGCGTTTCCAGATAAAATTGAAAGTTCTTGGGATTTCTTCGGTTTGAATGTTGAAAAGGAAACTTTATTTAATGTTGATCTGTTGGTATGTTAGTTATTTAACTATTAACTGAGCCGAAGTTGGATATGTAAATTTAAGACTTTTAAGTTAAATATTTTAATTTTTTAAAAATATGTACCTAGACACAATTCATTTTTCTTATTATTCTAAGTGTACATATTCTAAGGAACTTATGATTGGATAGTGACAGTGAAATTTCTGCCTGCAGTTGCGCAACTGTGTATGTTACCATCAAGTGTACATTATGCTACATACGTAACAGTAATACCGAGAGGGTGAGGAACGACTTGATCTAGAACTGTTTCTAATAATTTCAATCAATTCCTAAATAGTTCCTTCCTGATAATCTCAGTTTCAGGCCAAGTAAAATGGGCTATTAGAAGAGCCCACATTAAAAAAACCCCAATCCGAAGATGTTATTCGTACCGTCCGAGGGAATGAATGGCAACTGACTAAAATAGCCATATACAGTGACGGCCAAAATCAGGCGCCCTTTGTGTGTACTTAGCTTTGCACTTGTAAGGGAACTCTGCAAGTTCGGAAGAAACTTTCTCGTCATACTCGTGGGAACAATATGAACACAAACAAAACTAAAAAAAGTGAAGTGGAAAAAGAAGAGGAAACACCACTGATGTAAACTGATGTAGAATTACAATCTGGATAGTTAGTTGCTGACAATCTTCTCTTCGTTGAAAAATCGAGGGAAGATCTGGATCTCGCCTGTTCCAAAACGACCAGAATTAAAACACTTTCCAGTATGTCCAGTTCATCTGAGGCGTCTGATAAAACGCCAATATCAAATGACATATGATCGCAAAAGACAACATAGATACCCTTGAATCTCTTAAGAGCCTCAGAGAAAAGATTTTCGGGAGCCTCCAAAAAAAACCACCAAGAGATGTATAGTCTATGATTGACTGTCCAAGGAGGAGGCAAAGGTTAAGAAACGCGAGCGCATAAATCCTCAGACCATCTGAGGTAAATTAACTTTTAATGCTCATATAGATCGAATTATTTCTAAAGCTTTTTCCATGTTAGGTTTCATTAAGCGTAACTCACAGCAATTTTCTGATTCTTATTCATTCAAAAATATATATACTGCACTTGTTGATCCTCACCTCGAATATGCTTGTCCGATCTGGATGCCTTATTATGATAAACATATTAAGAGAATAGAGTCTGCTCAAAAGAATATGATTAGGTTTTGCCTACGTAAATTCAACTGGCAACCTTATATTAATGAATATTTTCAGAATTATAATATTTACATACTCAAAGGTTGAGACAAGAAATTTTATATCTCCCTAACACTAGCAGAACCTTTTGGTCCTTTGCCAAAAATGTCATGCATAACTTTTGCGAATCTTCATTTCCGCCACTAATAGACCATGACAAAATAATATCAGATTCGGTTGGAAAAGCAAATTTATTTGCCAAATTGTTTTCTGCTAATTCCACTCTTCCCCCAACGACTCAAAATCCACCTTCAGTTCCATAAGTAACTCATCCTTCGGAAGAGTCTACTTCAGAACTCGTGCCGTTGTTAAGGTACTTAAGAATCTGAATATCAGAAACTCTACCGGTCCCGATGGCATCCCTGCTATGGTTCTAAGACATATAGCCTTCGCTATTTCCAAACCATTGCGCAACTTATTCCATTTATCCTACTCTACAGGAGTATACCCAACCCAATGGAAGATTGCGCATGTTAACCCAATTCCCAAAAAAGGCGACAAAAGCGATCCCTCCAACTACAGGCCTATAGCTATAATATCGATCCTCTCCAAAGTGATGGAGATCTTAATAAACAAAAAGCTGACCAAATATCTTGACAGCCAAGGTATTGTTCACGATAGGCAATATGAATTTAGATCCCACTGGTCCACCGGTGATTTAATGACATACCTTAACGAGAAGCTAAATATTTGCTTGCACAATTCGGGTGAAGCAAATATTGTGGCTCTAGATATTTCTAAAGCTTTCGATAGAGTATGGCATAGCGCATTATTAGCAAAATGTCAAGCAGTAGGCCTGGGTCTCTCTTCTCTCAAATGGATTGAAAGTTTCCTCTCGAATCGTACGATTCAAGTCTTAGTTGACGGATTTAAATCCGATCAATTCCAAATAAACGCTGGTGTTCCCCAAGGATCAGTTCTCTCACCTACCCTATTCCTTATATTTACAAATGATTTGCTCCAAACCACTTTCAATCCAATCCACAGCTTTGCAGACGACAGCACCCTAGTAGCCTCCTACGATTTTCATAAAAAATCTGAAGCTACATCCACCGCTGTGTCAACCAAAAGAGACATCATGGCTAGTTCCCTCAGCCACGATTTGGTCGCAATAGCTAATTGGGGCATAAAAAACAGAGTCGAGTTTAACTCTTCTAAAACTCAGAGCTGTACAATCTCCCGAAAAATTTCCATTTTTGATCCTACTCTTTTGTTTCAGGAAGATAAACTTCAGCGGTTTGAAAGCTTAAGCATATTAGGTATGCACCTTAATCGAAAAATGGTCTGGAATGATCATATATTTGATGTTTCAAAAAACCCAGCCAAATGTTTGGGTTTTCTTAGCCGCTGCAAGGCTTACTTCTGCCCCTGTGACCTCTTGAAAATCTATAAAGCTTTCATACGACCCAAAATGGAGTACAATTCTCACATATGGGCTGGCGCTTCTAGTATTGCGTTAAAACATTTGGATAAAGTCCAAAAATGGGCTATTCGTCTAATCAACGACCCAAATGAGACAGCCCATCTTGCTCCTCTTGGACATCGTCGTATAGTCGGAGCTCTCTCACTTTTTTATAGATATCTCGTAGGCATCGGCACATGCTCAGTGGAAATTAAATCTATATTACCTCCACTTAAGCGTTTCCCTCGCGAAACACGAAGGGCAGCATGTGCTCATCCCTACACCATCGAAATCCCTAGATGGCAAAAGACAAGTTATGGAAATTCGTTTATAACTTCAACATCCCGAATGTGGAACCAAATTCCATCTTATGTGTTCCCAAAACATGACAAATTTTATATTTATGACCTAAACACCTTCGTTCGTAATTGTCCTCCTTCCCTTTTACCATCCTCCTTTCCAAATTTTCCTTTCCCTCCCTAGCCAAACGTACCAATCGGTATAAAAGGTTCCCACCTAGTGTTTTGGCTATGCATAAAAAAAAAAAAAAAAAAAAATTTAGCTAAATGCCAACTTATTAAGCTTTCTACTCTTGAGGCTAGGCGAAATGCTGCATCCGTGATGTTTTCCTATGATATCTTATCTGGCAGAATAAAATGTCCATCTATTCTACGCCTTTATAATATCTATGCTCCAGTGCGCGATTTCAGAAGCCAAAGATTTTTATATTTTCAAAGTCATAGAACGAACTATGGTTTTTCCGAACCTATAGCAAATTCTCAGCGCTTATTTAATAACAGTTTTTCAGTAATTGATTTCAACTACAGTAGATTCGTTTTTAGGAGAAAAATCATCACATTTTTTGATACATTACAATAATTCTTCTAATTTTAATTAATTATAATTTTATTCTACAAATTTATTAAAATTATTCTCTAATTAAATTATTATTAAAATTATTCTCTTGTTAAAGACCTGGTTGGCTGTCAATCACGTGTGAAAATACAGACTCGCGTGACTCTGTTCTCTCTAAAGAACATAACAACAGAATGGGTACGCTACAAAAATGTGGCGGCACCTACCCTGAAAACCGGTTAAAGACACGTAACCTTATAGCTCAAAAGCATTTTCCGGGTAGTAAAACAGTGCAAGCAAACATACCAAAAACACAAGAAACAACTAACCTAAACCGATAGACCTGAAAAATCATCCAATATCTTCCCAACGGAAAGAATAAGATGGGCTATTCACTCATTCAAATCTTGTAAATCTCCAGGAAGAGATGACATTTTTTAAGCTCAGCTAAAAGTGAAGACATACTCGTTCCAATTCTAACGAACATTTTCAAAGCTAGTCATTTTAAACTGAAACTTCTAATTAAAAATAAAAAAAAAAAAAAAAAATAATATAATTTTGCTTAGTCTTTTCTAATACGGTTATACGGTCATAAGCAGCACCAAATTTCCCCATAGAGATATTCATAAAGCCACCTGGCTCTCTCCAGATGGCCGTACAACCAATCAAATTGATCTCCTATGATTGATGCACGCCACTCATCGTGCGTGCTGCACGTACGGTTATACAGAGGGGCTAACATCGACTCTGATCATTTTTTGGTTGTACACTTTTCAGAGCCAGAATATCTAATGTTAAAAAAGTGCAGTCACATCATAATCCCAAATTTAACATTAGTAGCCTGCAGTCGCCCGAGATAGCCAGAAGCTTTAAAGAGCAAATTAGCCTAAATTTAACAGCCACACCTCCTTCAAACGATTCTTCGATTGATGATCAATGGAAAAACTGTACCAGTATCATCAAAGAGGTATCCGCAAACACAATTGGCTTCAAACCACGAAACACCTGAAATCCATGGTATGACGAGGAATGTGCAGCAAAAACGTTGAAGAAGAACGAGGCGTATAAAAAAGCGCTGCAACGGAAAACAAGAACAGCGAAGGAAGAATATAAGGCTAAAAGAGGAGATGAGAAGAAACTCATCAGGCGGAAAAAACGGGACTTCGAAAAATCTCTGCTCATAAATATCGAATCTCATAGAAATAGAGGCGAAGTGCGGAACTTCTACAAAAAAGCCAAGCAACTGGCAGCTGGCTATAAACCCGCTACACACGCGCTAAGAGATAATATGGGAAATTTGGTTACCGAAACGCAAGGGATATTGGAGACATGGAAGCAGCACTTTCAGCAGCTGCTAAATGGAGAGCAACAACAACAACAAGAGCTAGCAACACCAGCACCAGTCATTACCAGCAACCCCCCACCATCCACTGTAGAGGTTGTTGGCCAAGCCATCAGCAAGCTGAAAAACAACAAAGCTGCTGGACCTGATGGACTCCCAGCTGAATTATTTAAAGCTGGAGGCGATGTTTTGGTTAACTGCATGTACCAAATCATTGGCAACATCTGGAAGGAAGAAAGCATGCCTAATGACTGGAGTACCAGCTCTATATGCCCCATTTTCAAAAAGGGCGACGCCATGTCCTGTAAAAACTATAGAGGAATATCCCTCTTAAATATCGCATATAAGATCCTGTCCAACATTTTGTGCGAATGTCTGAAGCCCTATTGTGACGCTGTTATTGGCACTTATCAATGCGGCTTTCGCCCTGGAAAATCAACAAGCGTACAGATGTTCGTACTCAGACAAATCGTGGAGAAGACCCATGAGTTTCAAATCGATACACACCACCTATTCATCGATTTCAAGTCTGCGTACGATAGCATAATCCGCAGTGAACTATATGCTGCTATGTCGGAATTCGGTGTACCAGCCAAGCTCATCCGATTGTCAAAAATGACACTGGAAAGCACAAGATGTGCTGTGGTGATTGGAAATAACACTTCTGACTATTTCCAAACGTGTACCGGATTTCGACAAGGCGATGCACTATCATGCGACTTCTTCAATCTAGTACTGGAATGTATAGTGCGACGAGCGGAAGTAAACACGGCCGGTACTATATTTTTCAGATCTGTTCAACTACTAGGGTATGCCGACGACATTGACATCATCGCCAGATCACAACGGGGGGTCGTCGAGGCCTTTACCCAGATTGAAGAAAAAGCGAAACGAATGGGTCTCAAAGTAAATGAGGATAAGACAAAATATATGTTGTCGACAAATAAAAAGACCTCTCAACATCATATTGGTCAAAACATCACTGTCGAGACATATAATTTCGAGGTAGTTCAGGAGCTTACCTACCTTGGAACCAGTGTTAATCCCACAAATGACATCAATGTGGAGGTACGGCGAAGAATAACCCTTGCAAACCGTTGCTGCTTCGGTTTGTCAAAACATCTCGGGTCAAAGCTCCTCTCTCGAAACACCAAAGTACAAATCTACAAAACGCTCATACTCCCGGTTTTGCTTTACGGATCAGAATCATGGACACTGCCTAAGGCAAGTGAGCATGCATTTGGTGTCTTCGAGAAGAAAATTCTTCGTCGGATATATGGTCCTGAAAACGACGATGGGGTCTGGAGGAGATGATATAATGCCGAATTCTACGAGCTCTACAATGAGGTGGACGTAGACACAAAAATTAAAGTCAAGAGACTACAGTGGCTCGGACACCTAGAGCGGATAGAAGAAAATGCTCCAGCCAAGAGAATATTCGATTCCAGACCCGAAGGTACAAGACGTCGGGGCAGACCAAACCTTCGTTGGAGAGACGAAATATCGGCGGATTTAAAGCAATTTCCAATCTTCAACTGGAGAGAACCCGCCCGTGACCGCAAAATGGAGGATGTTGATGAGTCAGGCCCAGGACCTACATGGTCTGTTGGCCACCTAAGTAAGTAAGTAAGTCTTTTCTTTTAAATATCTATCATTTTAAAAAATAATAATGAACATCGGTTGTTAGATGGTTTAGCTTTGAACCGTACGTTTTCAATTTATAAATTAAACATAAATGATGTATTTCCAAATAACTATGACATTATAGAAAGTGTTCAACGCATTACTATTCATATTCACCACCAAAACTAAGAAGCGTCAATCCTGATAACTGTTTAAAATATCAGCACATAGTTTTAATTTACGCTTCTTGCTTTTATTCATGGCAAGTTCATATTATTTGCTTTTTTCCTACAAATCTAACATTATTTGCTCTAAACTGAAGTCATTACACACATAGCATTTTTTAACAAAGCTTGAATTACCTAATTTATTTTCTTTTTAGTGCATTTAATGTTGCGACTAAAACTGTGTAACCCTTCGAAAAATCAAGTTTTTTAGATTTTTTTTATTATACACTTTTTAGTCATAAATTAAGAGAGGTTTCTTTTTATTAAAATTAACTATTATCAAAGATTATAATATAATTACTATAAGATGTTTCAATTCATATAAAAAAATGTCACACTGTTTTTTTGGCTCTCCACCCATTGGTAGGTGGAGGAACATGTGTCTGAATATTTATGTTTCAGCAACATACAGCAATATCTAAATATTTTCATTTCATATGAATTATGAAATTACATGCAGAGAGACTTTGTATTTCATCAACAATTCTCATTCTATTTCATATGCAAATGTAACTGTATTTCATCAACAATTCTCATTTTATTTCATATACAACACCAACACCGCTTTATTATTTGTGTTGAATTAAAATAAAAAGTACCTATGCGTACCAAACCAATGATTAAAAATTTTGTATAAAATTGTTAAAAACATTTTTACGTATTTATGATGCATTAGTATTTGTAAATTCAATTTTAAAGGCCATTCTCCAATGCTGGCTTTAACTTGTAACTTTAACTTTGAAAAAGTTTAACGTCAGCGTTTTTATTAATTCAATCTTCAATGCTGGCGTTAACTTATAACTTCAATTGTTGGTGTCAGTGAATTTATGACAATTGAATTTTAGAATTTATATATTGTTTGATTTTCAATTTGAAAATAAATTAACAAAATAAAATAATGGATATGAATATGTATTATGGATAATCAAGAATTGAAAAGAAAAAAAAACACGGATACTTTCCGTTTACGAAATATTCTGATGAATTACTTATATTATATTGATTTTAGAAATTAATTTTATATTTGAAATATTTTTTACTTTTATTATATCAAAAATTTATATTATTTCGGTATAACCACTCTACTAATTACTTTTAATGATAAATTAAAATAAAACCATAACACTAAAATAAAAAATTTATTTATTTTTTTATTTAAAAAAAATAGCTATATAAATTTCATTTGATTTAAAAAAAGTATAAAATTCATTTGATTTAAAACTAAATTAAAAATTATTGCAATCCCGTTCTTTTTTCTTAAAAAAAAAATATTTTTTTTTGTTTACGTCTTTACAAAAAACAAGCAAAATAATTAAAACAACCCAAAAAAGAAATGTCAATTCAATTCAACTGTCAAATAGTTCAGCGTTCAGCTTTCAGCTTTGAACATTGCTCGACTTTAACTTTAAAAAAGTTTCACGCTTACCGTCGACGCTCACATTGGAGAAGGTTACATTAGTTTCCATATGTTCAAACTTTTTGAAAGTCAAAGTTACAAGTCGACGCCAGCATTGGAGAATGGCCTTAAAGCAAAATCGAAAATTATATATATGTATATAATATGTATTTACTGTTATATTATTTTATTTTATATTCAAATTTCTGTCAAACCGGTATAAAAAAATATGAATTTTTTGTTTCGTTCGACTGTTAAATATTGAAATTTGATTTATCAAATATTATTTATACTAGGGACCCCTGTTGATTAATTGTAATTCAAGTTGAAGCTATTCAAGTTTTTCAAAATGAATGAAGTAGGTGTATTTTTTAATTACAATAAAAATTAAATTATTAGAATTGATAACAATTACTATATGAACTTAGAAATAAATTAATATAAACCAAAAAAAAAATGATGAACAACTAACTAAATGAAATTAAATTCGATTAAAAAGAAAAAAAAAGTGTGAGGAAAAACAATAAATTCATAGAAACCAATTAAGTATAATTAGTGAATTAGTGACTAAATATATAAATAGGATTAGTTAAATTTAAGGAAGGATTTGGAATAGGATTTTCTTTAACCTGGCTTTACTAAAAGAAAAGTCTATACTATTTTTATGTTGGTTAACTGCCATTAACATTCTATTTATGGGTTCAAATTTACCATAATTTATTCTGTGAAAAAGAAGGTTAAAAATATTTTCTGAACGAAATCGCGTAGTAGTATTAATCTGTTTATTGATTATGCCTTTTAAAGTTTGGGAATCAATTTCGCCAGTCAATAGTTGAATTATAAATAAAATATCCGCAACAACTCTTCTCGAGTGCAAAGTATTTAATTGAAGTAGTTTGAGGCGATCTTGGTAAGGAGGCAGGATTATTGGGTTGGACCAGGGAAGATTACGTAAGGCAAATCTAAGAAATTTTTTTTGAATTGACTCTATTCTGTTGATATGAGTGAAGTAGTAAGGTGACCAGACGGGACTAGCGTATTCAAGGTGAGGGCGAACGAGCGTTGTAAATAATGATTTAATTGCATATGGATCGTTAAACTCTTGAGGCCATCTCTTTATGAACCCTAACATAGAATTTGCCTTGTTGATTATGATATTAAAGTGTGGCTTAAATGAAAGTTTATCATCGAAAAAGATACCTAAATCCTTAAAGTGGGAAACTGTTTTAATAAGTTTAGTATCAAAAGTATAGTTGACTACTAAGGGGGAGTAACTACGGGAATATGAAATTAGAGCACATTTGTCAATGTTTAGGAGTAGGTTGTTGGAGCTACACCAACTAAAAAAGTCTAGATCTTCCTGAAGCAAGGTGGAGTCATCAGATGAGGAAATTTTGTTATAAATTTTCATATCATCGGCATATATAACAGCATTACTATTCTTGACGATTTTAGTTACATCATTAATAGAAATAATGAATAGTAATGGACCTAGTGGCTGCCTTGTAGTACACCTGAGGTGGCGCAAAAAGAGTCAGATATATTTGATCTAAATATAACACTATAAGTTCTCTTAGACAAAAACGATTTGATCCATTTTAAGAAGGTTTCAGGGAACCCTAGTTTTTTGAGTTTTAGAAGAATAACGCTATGAGGTAATAAGTCAAAAGCCTTACTTAGGTCAGTATAAATAACATCAGTTTGAGAACCAGCTTCCATAGTATTCAAAAAGCTTGCACAAGATTCAACTAAGTTAGTTACAGTAGATCTTTTTTTCATAAATCCGTGATGGTTAACTGCTAAGGAACTAGAGCAAATGTCATATATTGAATCAAATACTATCAGTTCAAATAGTTTGGGAATACATGAGAGTTTTGCAATTGGACGATAATTTGAGACATTATTTTTAGCATCTTTCTTATGAATTGGTCGGATAAATAAATTTTTCCAATATTCTGGAAAAATACCTGAAGTGAATGAACGGTTAAATAATAACGATAATGGTAAGGAAAGAGAATCAAAACAATTTTTTAAAATTAATCCTGGTAATTTGTCTGGTCCAGGGAAAGAATCATTATTTAATTTGTTCAAATATTCCTTTATTTTTTGAACAGAAAAATCAATCGAAATATTTGGTAATTCAGATAAGGTTGCGACGTGATCGAATTTAGTATCGTCAACTTCAAAGAGATTCTCCGAGTAAGAACTAGAGAAAAATATTTTAAAAAGATCAGATTTTTGTAGGACATAGTGACGGGAAATTGATCCGATTTTCGTTTCGAATTAACAAATTTCCAAAAGGACTTAGGATTTTTCTTTAGTTCTGAATTCATATCTATGAGATATCTATTATAATTGAAATCTAATGTTGGTTTTTAAGAATGAAACAGTTTGATAAATTCCCTATAGTTATGATTTGTTTTTTCATTCATATATTTTTTCCATGCTTTATTCTTTTTATTTCTTAACTTTTTTAATTCATAATTAAACCAAGGAGGACTAGAAGTAAGATCTCTACTGCAGACCAAGGGTACATACAATTCAAGCCCTTGAAATATGATTCCATAGAAATTGGAAACGGCTTTGTTAATGTCGCAACCCTTAATTAACGAATCGAAGTCAACAGATGAAAAAAATGATTTAAGGCTAAAAAATTGTTTTAGAAAAATTGTAACTATGGGATAGATCAACGGAAGGCGATGTTGGACTATGAAAGCAATATGAGAGACAAATAGGGCTGTGGAAGTTATCAACTTTAACTAAGGGCATAAATGGATCATTAAAAAAAAAATTAGTCCAATCTGTTACAAAAATACGATCCAGTTGCCTGCCCATACAGTTAATGACTGAGGAAATTTGTTGAAGACCATTAGAGTTACAACCATCTATTAATGCAAATTCAGAGTCAGTAGTAATCTGATCGGGAGTTAAGTAAATCTCTTCCTCATGATGACCCCAAGACAACTTAGGTAAGTTAAAGTCACCACATACTAACAATTCATCACGAGAATTCATTTGGGATGAAATGAAATCAAGGGAGAGGCTGAAGTTTAAGTATGTATCAACAACTGAATTCGGTGGAATATAACAACAAACGATAAAAAGTGATTTATTAAGAAGTTCCGTTTTAACTGCAATTAATTCTAGTGTTGAAAATTGCGGATATATAAGTTCTGTAACATTATAATTATTTTTAATTGCTATTAAAACTCCGCCCCCTTTAAGAATATTGCACTTATTTGAATCAACAGAAGTAAGTTGAAACCTGTCTTTTCTAAGAACTAAGTAAGATTGATCAAATAGTTCTAGGGATTGAATTGATTGTGTTAGCCAGGTTTCTGTTAGAGTGAAAATATAAAAATTAAGAATATTTGAATTAAGAAAAACATGTGAGGTTTTTGTGTGCAATCCGCGTACGTTTTGATAGAAAATAGACAGGTTACTTGAGATTATTTTTTTTTATGGGAAGAGCTATCTGTTAACTGGATTAAATTTGGGTTAACGAAAAAACTTTTTATTTAGGTGATTTCTATAAGTTTCTAATTCTTTAGATACATCTTTTCTAGAAACACCAAAAGCTTTATGATATTTAAAAAATATGTTTTGGAGTTCACTAAAATCTGTGGGAAGACCTTCTTCTTGAATTAGAATCTTGACAATAGTTTTAGTTTTCCCATTCAAACACACGTGATTTGCTTTATCATGTAGATACGCTAAATATACTCTTACGTTTTCATATATTTTATGATCCCTAAGACGAGATAAAACATATTTACTGTGATCCCTTTCAACTACATTTTGGGTTACACGAACGGTTGGAGGAATTAGAGGATTACAGAAACTAGTGTTCCCAACGATCCACGATTTACTTTTAGTTACAGGTTTACTGTGGGAATTTTTAGCAAAAATTGTTTCTCCTCTCGTAAAATTAGGATATTTGATAAATGATTTAGAATGTTCAGAATGGTCAAATTTGTTCATAGTTTTAAAAATGGTTTCATTATTAGGCTGTTTAGATTTTGAATTTACATGAGATTTAATTTAGTGTTAGAGTTGTTGGAGTAAAAAATGTTATTTAAGTTATTATTGTTAGTTTTTTTATTAGTATTATTCGTTTCGACTATTATTATTAGTACTAATTGTTTTAATTTTAGAATTACTGTTAAAATTATTATTAGAATGAAATATGTTAGTTGGCTTAACAATGTTACGTTTACTAGAAACTAAATTTTTAATTTTGTTATTACTTTTCTTTAAATATCCTACTTGGTTTTTGTTTTTTGTTAATGTTTTTTCTTTCCATTGGGAGACTACTCCATTAATTGCTGCCCACTTATGTTGGTTTTCCTTTGATAGAAGAATTTCTTCGGATTACCGGCTACTCCGTGAGTAAAAAGTAGTTACAAATGAATTTGTTATAAAAAAAAAAGTTCGTGTGTGTGTTTTGTTTTATTGCATCTTTTCAGATTTTTACTCACTGTAACGGTACTGCGTATCAGGGTTGATATTTTTGATACTATTGTACTGTTTTTTGATACTTTCAGCTTGATAAGAGTACAGTAATACCTTCAATTGATATTTAGTACTCTCAGAAAATTTTAAATTTCTATTTTATCATAACGGTGAAAAAATAATCACCCTCGTGAAGGCGGTTTTCCAAAACAAGGGTAGATCTCGACTCCCAATGATTATGAAAATCCAAATCCTTTAAAATTAGTAAAGTTACAACTTTTTAGGAGTTGTCAGAGAGTTTGAGTTCGTTAGCCTTTCCAGAACCATAGAACCATATTTTTGGTGGTTTGAAAATGCAAAAGGTACCCAGGTACATCGTCACTCAAATAAGTGTTAAGCACCCATATGTGTTCAGTAAAATTGAAAGTAATAAATAAGCTGAAAAAATAGTACTAAATTGTTGAAATACAAAGCCTCTCTGCTTGTAATTTCATAATTCATATGGGATAAAAAAGTTTAGAAACAATGGTGCTGTAACATAAATATTCAGACACATGTTCCTCCACCTACCAATGGGTGGAGAGCCAAAAAAACAGTGTGGCATTTTTGGAACAAGTGGAACATCTTATAGTAATTATATAATCTTCGGTATAATAATATATTATATATTATATGCGTACATCTACATGATATATCATAGTGTCAAAACTGTCAACTGTGAATACATTCCATGAATACATTCCATGGATAAGTAATAAGTATACATAATTTGTATGCTTAGATTTATTTTAAACTTTACGGTTTCGTATTTTGTTGAAATAATTGAAAAGAGAATTAAAACTTACTTTTTTTTATTAAAAAAATATTGTTTTTTGTTATTAATTATATTATATTATAAAAATTAATATTATAATACATAATAATAAAAAAAATATTTTTTTAATAAAAAAAATTTTTTTGAATTAATAGGGAATCGAACTCACAAAAATTTGTGATATTAAAACCTATAATAAATCCTACTAATTAATTTTTTTTTTCTACTAAAAGTACAAAAAACCAAATGCGATTAATAAAAAAAAAAACAAAAAGAATTTGACTCAAAAGAGAATCAACAAAAAAAATTGATTGAATGAAAACAAAAACGAAGCACACGAAAAACCAAGAAAAGTGTGCCTTCAAAATCGTGCTTTTGTGTATTATATAATAAATACAATAAAAATTGATTTTGATCTCCATAGCCTGCATCATTTGTTGTTGCTTTAAATACAATAGAATATTTTTCATATAAAAAGTAGTACACCTAAAATAAATAAAAAGTTGTATACCTAACCTGAAAACTTATTTATATATTTTTTTACCGACAAAAAGACCAAAACCGCGAAATATTATTTAATTTAATTTTTTTCAAGAAAGCATTCAATAATTTTACAAAAAATTTCAGAAAATTACTAAATTAATTCAAATTTAAAAAAATCTCATTATTTTTACCTAAAAATCAATTATTTTTGACATGAAAAAATTTGGAGAAATTTATGCAAATTTTGCGTATGTCTACTTTTATTTGCAAAAGAGAATATTTTAACTATTCTCGCAGAATTTTATAATCACGTGATTTTTCCTCTCATTTGCAAATTTTTGCAAATAAAAGTTAACATAAGGACCTATTATAAATTTATAAAATTACTTTATAACATTACATGGCTTGAGAAAAATAAAATATTTGTTTTCTTAAAAGACTACTCGATAAAAATGATAACGATATTTGAAATTTTGGTAGATATTAGGTGGTGTCGCGACATTCAATTTTAATTTGATTTTCAACTAAAATCGAAATATTTCAATTGTCGCTGTCGCGTATATCAATTTTTGTGAATTTTTTCAACTTTTTTTGATTTTGAAATTCAACTAAATTTTTTTACGTTAAACTTACTTATAACACGTTTATCGATTTGGTAGAGAAAAATGTTATAAACTCGCGTCACGCTAAATTGTGAGTCATTAGAGTCATTATACCTACATGTTTTTTAGATACCTACATGTTACATACAGACAATACACGTAGTAGAGAATAATAAGAATATTAAGTAAAAAAAAATTACCAGAATAAAATAAAACAAAAAACAATTTTTTTTCTCATTTAAATACAAACAACAAAACAAAAAACAACATTTGAAGTTGTTCTCTTCTCATAGTTCTCATCAAAGAATATCCATCACAACACAATTAGAATATGCAGTATGCCTATGCACTCATGTATGTATTATTTTGTTTGCAAAAAAAACCAACATGCAAATTTTCTAAAATTGTAAGAAATAGACGATAATAAGAATTTAACGTGCAAGAAAAATAAAAAATATAGTATACAAAAAAGAGTAACAAAAAAAGTTGGCTGAAATTAAATAAAAAAAAAGTTTATAATCTTAAAAAAAATTTGTTGATTAATATATTGATTTGGAAAAAAAATTTTCGACAAAAATTTCGTTGAAATATTTAACAATATTATTTTCTAAATTATATCAACTATGCATAAGATTTTTAGGAGACCTAACTAAAAGAGCGTTATCATATTCTTTAAATTCTGTGATTTGTAAATAGATGTTGTACTCAGTATTATTTTATAATCGTATACCAATATAATAAATATTTAGGTTTACTAATATAATTAACAAAAAATAATAATGTTTGTAACTCCAAATTTATATTGACAAAAATAGTAATAATATTTTAAATTATTGTAATATAATTATAATTTAATATTTTTAATAGGTATATTTATATACGAAAATAATAATGTTTAAAACGAAAATATTAAAATAATAAAAGATCAAAATTCATCATCTTCTGAGGGAACAAACTAAATTTGAACAAATATTTTTTGCCACCTTGCCTCATATAAATAATGAGAACGCAAACAATTCCAAAGAAGAATAATGGGAACGCAAAATTTTTTCACAGTATAAAGCAAAAGCCAAACATCTGTTTTGTACATTTTCTCCCTCATAATAAATTTGGTATACGATAAGTAAATGTAAATTTTACCTCTTTTTACTAATGATATTTTGCTTGTTTTGGTTATTGAAAAATTCATCAGTCATTTAAAAATTTATTGTTTTAATTTTAGTTATATAAAAAAAAAATATTGGTACCTATCTAAGTCTCCATATTATATAAAAAAAAAAAAATATTGATGTATACATAATATGTATACATACTTATTTAGCAAAAGTTATAATTTTTGGAAATAAAAAAGTGATTGATTATTAAAATTTAATTTTTTATAATACTTTTAATTTTCTTTTAAGTGAATAATTAAAGCTTTAATTAAAAAATTGAATTAAAAATTACTTATTTTAAATTTATATATTGTATTGTTATATTACACATTTTAAATTTTTATATTGCATTGTTATATTACATGCATATTATATGTTATATTTAAGTATTTTCTATATTGTTTATAAAACAATGATCGATGCCGTTTTTACACGATATTTACATAGATTCCAATAAAAAATTTTTGTTTTCTACTTCAGTTACCATAAGCCTATTGTATCTTTTTTGGAATATAATGAAAATTGACAAATTTAATCAACTCTCAGGCCTCAATCTCAATCATCTGCATTTAAATGTTGTTTCACTTACTACCGCCAGTCCCATGACTGGACTTTCTTTTTTTATCAGTTGAAATTTTTTTTTTTTTGCTTTTTTGTGATTTGTTGGTGAAATAGTTTTTTTGATGCAATTTGATGCAAAATCCTGAATTACAATAAATTTTCACTTTATTTCTTGTCTAATTGTCTAGCTACATTCTTTAAAAAAAAAAATAGAAAAATAGAAAATAACAAAATATTTGATTCATTTTCTTAATCCAAAAACAAATTCTACGAATAGAACGAAATATAGCTATTTATATAATATATTGTGTATTTATTTTAAATATACATAGCTATAGCGCCTATTATTACTAAACGAAACAGTAATTATATTATTGAAATAATATTATCTTTTAAAAGACAGAAAACACATAATAGACTTGCATAAGGCAAGTTAATATAATTAAAAAAAAAAAACTAAAAAGAAAATCTTGGTCAGACAAATACAAACTAGAACGAGCTAAAAAATAAATATTATATTGATATAACCATGATTTCAATAATAAAAATAGCCCACAAATTGAAAAGTATAACAAAAAATGAAAAATATAAAAAAAACCTAAAATTTATTAAACACTTACTTATAAACTTATAACTTTTTTAAATACAAATAACTAATAAAACATAACTTGAAACTCCAACATATTTTAGGTATCTTAAAATTCTTGATTTGAAATGTCAAAAATTCAAAGTTGAAACAAATTGAATCAACTAGTTGAACTTAATTCAAATATTTGAAAATTGATTCTCCCGACAGCGTGAATTTTTTTGTTGATTTGAAAAATATCAAATCAATCAAACTGAATTGATTTGCGCGACACCACCTAATTGAAAAAAATTTCAAATTATACAAATACAATAATAACAAAAAATTAAAAAGAAAAACAATATTCTCAATTGTTATTTGATTTCTAATAACAAATATTATTTTTTGTTTTTGCTTCTATAATAAAATGGTGGATGTTGAGTATTTAGAATTGCTATAATATATATCACAAAAGTATATAATGAATCTTGCTGGAATATTGTTAATGGAAATTTCGAAACGTTTTGAGATATTCTTTTAATATTCGAGATTTTTTTTCAAGCGGCAAATATTAAAAATTTCCATTAACAATATTCCAGCAAGATTCATTAAATACTTTTGTGTTTTATCTTATAGTAGTTCTAGATGCTCAACATCCACCACTAGTCTTATTTTCTACTTTTTAGGGGGCTAGTTTGGTGTCGATAAAAGTATATTTAAAAATTTTTTATTTTTACATTAGCGCTCGTCACGCATTTCGTATCTTCGTATTTCGTAAATTTACCAATGTCAGTTTTACGTGAAGAGTAAATTTGTAAATTTTGTATTTTTCATTTCGTAAATGCGTAATAACAGCTGATATCTGATGCCTGTTTAAATTTTATTTCCAATTTTAATTATGGTTGTTTTGCTATTAGAATTTAATTATTTTTAATTGGTTATTTTTTGTGCTTTAAATATAACTGTTTTCAATTTGTAATTTTTTTTTGATATGGAACAACAGAAATTAAGACGCGTAAGATGCGTAACAAAAATATGGTCCTTCATGGAAGAATCCATACTTCTAGAAAACATCTCAAAAGTAAATACAAATGTTTATTTTAGTTTATTTTTTATTTTGCTTTTTTATAAAAATTTCACTTACATATTTAAATTTATTTTTATTTTTAATTTTGAATGTTTAAGTTTGTTAAGAAAAAATAAATTTGATTAATATTTTGTTGATAATTTGTATTTGTTTTTGTTTATTATTGATATTTGACATTAACTGTCAACAATACGAAGATACGAAAATACGAAATGAAAAACAAATAGGAGCTTCTTATTTTTCTTTCGTATATTTACGATTTCGTATTTTATCATCCGTTCGTTTATAAAGCTTTGTATGAAAGTGTAGCAAACTTTTTTGGTTTTTAGTATGAAGTGTAGCAAACTAGCGATATAAAAGAACCAAAATAATACGAATCGTAAATTTACGAAATTGCGTGACGGGCACTATTATTGTTTTATTTTATACTTTTTAGTTTTAAGTGAAACATATAGGTACTATAATTTCAGAAAGAGTATATAAGTGTAAGCTCTTCTGTCTATAACACAATTGGTTTTTGAAATATTGTTTTTGAAATGGTTGCTTCATTCACTGCTTACACTTTTCGTGGTTTTTCGTCTGCTTCGTTTTTTTTTATTCAATCAATCACTAATGATGCAGGTATGCAGGTCGTGGTGATCAAAATCTTATCAAAAATGTTATGTGTATATTTTGAGTATACAATTTTTATAAGATATTAGCTGGGCTTTTTATTTTTTTTTTATTTATCGCATTAGGGCTTTTGCACTTTCAGTAGAAAAAAAATTAATTACTAGGATAATATTATTAATATATGTTTTAATATCACAAATTTTTGTGAGTTCGATTCTTTATTAATTAATTTTTTTTTGTTTTTATTAAAAAAATATTTTTTTTATTATTATGTATTATAATATTAATTTTTATAATAAAATATAATTAATAACAAAAAACAATATTTTTTTAATAAAACAATTTTTTTTAATTATTTTTCTCTTCTCAATTATTTCAACAAAATACGAAACCTAAAATTATGATATTTAAATAAAATAAATCTAAGATACATATTTAAAATAAATCTAAGCATACAAATTATGTATACTTATTACTTATCCATACATGGAATGTATTCACAGTTGAGGGTTTTGACATTATGATATATCATGTATGCATTTTAATATATATTATACCAATTAGCGTTTATCCTAGCTGTATAGTGTATACTAAACCAGCTAAAATATAGGTAAGGTACAATAAATATAATATAATAATTTGTACTGTACTTTGGTTAGGAAGTCTTATTAGTATATTGGTGAAATGTTATATGTTAATATTATTTGGCAGATTTTATAATATTTAATTTTAATAAAAAAGGAACATATTTTAATTTATGATGAAAAAGTATAAAATAAAAAAAAATATCAGATATAGAATGACAATTATTTTATAAGAATTTATTAGACATTAATTTCCAGTAAGTCTTGCATATGCAATATCAATCAATAAATCACAAGGTCAAACATTTCAAAGTGTCGGAATTTATCGGCCTCAACCTACCTTCATACATGGTGAGAACTACACAATTCTCAGCTCTAAATATTAAAATTCTAGCAGGACCCAGACAGGGGAAAACTACTGACAACGACACTGTAACTGACAATGTTGCATACCAGACCTAGAATACTTCGTTTTATCCTATTTGATGATTGTTTCCTATATGATGAATTTTAAAACTCACTCATAATAATTGAGAAACGTATGATTGGTTGTACGGTACTAACCCAATGGTTTAATAAAATTATCGAAATATATTTTTTAATAATCCAACGTACGTTTTCCCAATTAAAGCGAACAATCAATTAATTGGTTAATAATATCAGTTATTTATATATTGGTTAATAATATCAGGTAAAGGGTTTCGGTGGTTTTAGTGGGTTAGAATTCCACATAGCTAAGTACCTACGTGCGCGGTCTGCTTAGTATTTTGCGAGGCTTTCTCCTTCCCTCGAGAAATAAAAAAAATAATAAAAACAAATTAAATCTTACAAAAAAAGTTTATGATATGTTATATGATATTTTTTTTGTTTTATTTTAAAATTAATATTGACTTCAAATTTTGAACATTTTTTATTTTTTTGTGGTTTGCTATGAATATTACTTTTCTATATATTGTTGTCAGATAGTTTCAACGTGTTAAATGTATAATTTTATTAAAAATCATTTTATTGTGCCGTTTCACAGAAAATTTGCTTTCTTTTGTTCGGCCGGGTATGTATTCGGGGGTTTCTTCTAGTAAAAGTATATAAAATAAAATCATCATCAACTTTTAATATATTTAAATTTAAATAAATTAAATAATTAATATTTTTACTTTGACGTTTTCTAAAGTTTGCTACAACTATATTATTTTTTTTGTTTGCATACATATGAGAATATTTATTTTTTGTTTTAAGTGAATTAATTTTTAGTTTTGTAAATTTATTTTATTTTTGTTTTTAATTGAATTGTTTTTTGTTTTATTATTAAAAATAATATTTTAAATTTTAGAACTCTATCTTTACTCTAAAAATAATATTTTAAATTATTATTTGAAAAATAATATATTTTATATTAAGTATTTTGATAAAAAAATATTTTACTTTGTTTTTGTTTAAAATATTATTTTCAATTTCACAAATTTTGCAACAAAATCAATGTGTACTACCAGTAAGCAACGAACGAACGAAGTGTTGTACCGTTCGTTGCTTACCCTATCGTTCGTTGATTACCCTATTTTAAATTTATTCAAAAAATTATAGTAGTTACATCTATTTTTTTTTTCCCAGATAGTAGTAAACAATCGAAAGAGGCTTCAGGGACTACCTATTACCGGGGAAGGCAGTTTGAAGGACTGTGGGACTTTAACCCACTAAAAACTCCTATCATTATTGCAACATTAAAACTAGTCTTATAGACTAACCATTAATTTACATTTAACTCAAAGAAACTAAGATACTATCAAAATCCAATAAGGTTTTAATAGATAAAAGGTTTTAACCTAACTCAAGTGGTCTTGTTCGTTTTAGTCGCTTCACAAAGTTTTGATTGTCAATTAAGCTAGAAGCTTCGGTATTGACATGTTGGATCAGACGAGTTTTATGCCGTGCAGCGCATTTCATTATTTTGTCTTTTATAGATGAGATCTTCAGATCTCGATGAATATCGGCATTGCGAACATACCATGGAGCATTGACTATGTTGCGCAGTACCTTATTTTGGAACGTTTGGATAGTTTGAATATGGATTTGTTTAGCACATCCCCATATTTGAATACCGTATGCCCAGACTGGCTTCAATATTTGATTATACATCAAAACTTTGTTATAGGTCGAGACCGTAGAATTCCGCCCAATCAGCCAGTATATTTCTCTATATTTGAACTGGAGTTCTTGTTTTTTAATTTTCACATGCTCTTTCCATTTCAGTTTTGCATCCAAGGTCATGCCAAGATATTGAGCTTTATTCTCGTATGGAATCACGACATCATTAATTTTAACTGAGAGAGGAGTTACTATGTTTTTATATGTGAAGTTTACATGATTAGATTTGGCTTCATTTAATTTAATTTTCCATTTTTTACACCAGTTGGAAATTTCGTCATTAGCTTTTTGCAGTTTGTTTGTAGCTTCTTCTATAGTAGAACCAACTGCCATCAACGCTGTGTCATCTGCAAAGGTTGCTATTTTTATATTTTCTACTTCGGGTATATCACAGGTGTATAACAAATATAAAATTGGACCCAGTATACTACCTTGCGGTACTCCAGCTTTTATATCTCTAGAGAGGAGTATTCATTCTCATTTTTAACTCGAAAAACTCTATTTGAGAGATATGATGAAAATAATTCAACATAATTTTTAGTGAGCAAACAACTTAGCTTTTTGATGAGTCCTTCATGCCAAACTTTATCAAAAGCTTGGGCTACATCTAGAAATACTGAAGAACAAATTTGTTTATTTTCCAGTGCCCTTTCTATAATGTCTGTTATTCGATGTACTTGATCTATTGTTGAGTGTTTTTGCCTAAACCCAAATTGGGAATTAGGTATTATATTCCTGTTTTCTATGAGGGGTTGAATCCTCCTCAATAGTAATTTTTCAAACAACTTCGATATTGTAGGGAGCAAAGATATCGGCCTGTAGGATTTGGTGTCGTTAGCAGGCTTTCTTGGATCATTATTATCTCTGCAACTTTCCATATACTAGGTACGTGTTTAAGCTTAATACAGGCATTCATTATATATACCAAGAGTGTGAGAACTTTGTTGGGTATATTTTTTAGCACAATTGAAGTTGTTAAATCAAAACCTGGGGCTTTATTTAATTTTAGGTTTTTTATTTCCTTAATTACTTCTTTTCGACTTATTAAGGGAATATTTATATCTTCATGGTTATATATTTCAGTTACATCAATAACAGTCTTCATTTCATTGGGCTTAAAAATTTCAGCGAGATGATCTGCAAAAGTGTAAGCTTTTTCTTTATCGCTCCTTGCCCATGAGCCATCATTTTTCCTCAGTGGTGCAGAATGCACAATAGACTTATTCATTTTACTCGTAGCTTTCCATAACGAATAATTTGTTTCTTTAGTAGCTGTTAAATTTTCTAGGTAATAATTCAGAGATCTATCATTTAATTTCTTTATTTCTCTCTTTAGCTCCTGACTTTTATTATTAAGATCCGTTTTGCTGGATGGGTCACGCGTTTGTTGCCACCTCCTTCTCGCTTTTCGTTTCTCTTTTACCATGTTAAGGATATACACCGGATATCTAGGGCTGATTTTTTTTGATTTTTTTGTCTTAGTACTACTCCAAGCTGCAAACTGGACAGCTTGCATAAGTTTTTCAGTAGCAGTTTCTAGTTGTTCCTCATTGTCTAATGTTACTCTTAAGTTAATTTTTTCTAGCAGAATCTTTTTGAAGCTTAACCAATCTGTAGATGAGTTGGTTAAAAATGGTTTACTAGATTTTTTCACTATTGTTGTATTTAATTTTAGGATGACAGCAGAATGGTCGGAATTGAGGTCATAATTATCTTCTATAGATGTGAAATTAGTTGATACTTTTTTCATTATAAAAAAGTCTAACAGATCAGGAGTTTTGTTTATATCTGCAGGCCAATATGTTGGTTTTCCTGTTGAAAGAAATAAGCAACCTGTTTCTATCAGCGCCTCTCTCAGTTCTTTACCTCGAGTAAGGGTCATCCTGGAGCCCCATTCTAGATGTTTAGCATTGTAGTCACCTCCAAGAATAAATCTTTCACCTAATTTCATTAATAAGCTCTTGAACATATGTTTTTTAATAGCGTGATTGGGCGGGCAGTACAGCGCTCCTACGTTGATATTTTGTTTTGTGTACCTTATTTGTACGGCTGTGAGTTGCATTTCTGTACTTTGTATGTTACAATGTTCATGATGGGTAATAAGATCATTTACTATGACCGCACTACCTTCTTTTGGTAGATTGTCAGGGTGCGTTGTATGATATACTTTGTATCCACGAATTACTAAATTGTGCCCCTTTGTTAGATGGGTTTCTGACACGAGACAGACATCTATGTTTCGTAAGTTTAGGAACATTTCCAATTCCTGGTTTTTGTTGTTAATGCCATTCGCATTCCAAGTACATATAGTGATTTTGTTCTTATTCATTATCTAATTGAGTTATGTGGCATATCAGGATACTTAACAGTATACCTACTTTCCAAGTTATCTAATCTTAGTGAGATTCTATCTACCAGACTCATTAGTTTTTCCATTGTTTTTAATATAGTTCCGTGCTGTTCTTTTTCTGGAATCAATTTCGTATTTGTTGAACGAGCTCTTCTCGGCATTTGATTGTTTGCCGAACGAGTTCTCGGCGTTTGATTATTTGCATTTGATGAATAAGCTATTCTAGGTGTTTCATCAGCAGTGAAATCTCGATTTTTTTTCATATTTTTATTGCTTTGGTAGATATCCTCATTGAGTTTGCCTTTTGCTATGGCAGAATAAGTTACTCCCTTTATTACTTTCTTTGATATAAATTTTCTTGGTTGTTGCCTTTGAACTAATTTTGGGTAAACAGAGTTTCTCCTTTTCTGAAGTTCTTTGGCAATAAGACATCCTCTGTAATTTGCTGGATGAGACTCTTGGCAGTTGGAGCATTTTGGCTGTGAAGTTTTCAGCTTATCGCATTCTGCTGTTAAATGTTTACCAGCACATTTCACACATATAGGCTCCCTATTACAAAATTTCTGCGTATGATTATAACGCTGACATCTTTTGCATTGAGGAATATCTTTGCTTTTTCTCAGAGGTTCAATATAAACTATCATATTTTGAATATGATTAATTTCGTAAATTTTTTTCATGTCTTCCTTACTATCAAAGGTAAGCATGAAAATTGGGAGTTTAACAGTTACCTGTTTATCATTTTCCTTGACTTTCTTTATCATATTTACTGCATTGATGATATTGAATTGCCTATGATGAAGCTCACTTATTATATCTTCTGGCATGCAAGATTGGTGCAAGCCGCGTGCCATGACTTTTATTGGTCTATTTATTTTGCTTTCATAAGTATGCCATTCGTATTTGGTATCATTGAGATCTTTAGCTAGATTTCTATAATCCATTTCCGTCTCCAGATTTATTTTCAGCTGCTTATTGTTTAGCAATTTTATTTCATATTTCATATTTTTAGCTTGCAGCATTTTATTTAATGGTTTGAAATCATTTATGTTACTTATGATTAGAGGTGGAATTTATGTTAAACCAGATGGTGACGATTCAACTTCAGGTGAAGAAGTAGCTTTTCTTTTTTTATTTGATCTTTTGTTTTTTTTGAGCAGCCAGTCAGTTTCTTTGCTCAATTCATCTTCATCCGTGAAATATTCTTTTTGCTCGATGATTTCATTTGGTGCATTACGTTTTTCTCTTTTTTTCAAAGCTTCGTTTTCTGCTCTTAATGCCGAAACTTCTTTTTTTAGTGACATACATAATGCCTCTATTTCGTTTAGCCTCTTTTGTGGTATATGGTTTTCATTTGGTTCTTTATTATTTTGACTCCGTATATCAATTATTGGCTCGGTCATCCTTGATGGCGACCTTGGAACCCTCCCACTCTTTTTAAAAGGGTTAATCAGCTTGTCTAAATTGTTGTAGTTACATCTATGAAATTTATTTTAATTTTGTTTAGTGCGCAATAATTGTGCATCAGCATTCAGCACTTCGACTTGAATGAGTGTAGACTGTGTTACTATGTTTTAAAACCTTTTTTCGAATGAAAATAAAGATAATCGAATATTTCTTTTTTTACAAATGTAACTAAGCAAAAAATTGGATTCCCGCTGAAAAACACTAATTTTTCACACAAAATTATGAAATTAGGGTTTATATTCCAGTTTGAATGTTATTGATTCCAAATTGAAATTTGAAAGTCGCTCTCCCGCCTGTAAATATCCAGAAGTGACTGTACCAATTAAAGTGTATCAATTAAAAAAATATCATTTGATACAAATACAATAATAACAAAATATCAAACACAAATTCAAGAACAATAATTATTGTAATTTGATTTCTAATAAAAAAAATATTATTTTTTGTTTTTGATTCTAAAATAAAATAACAGTTTTGAGTTTACAGTAAGAAAAATTCTTTACTAAACAACAGTATCGAGAACATACTATAACAACAGTATCGAGAGAAAAAAATAAAAAGCAAGAGACTAAGAGAGTGGCGAGGCAGACTATTGAAAAAACAGCCAAGCAAATTTGTTCTACGCTGGACTTCTAGTTCTATTATACTACTTTTTCTCTGCTAATAAGTATTAGGAATAGGATAGTAGGATAATAAAAAACGTAAATTTTAATTAATTAACTACATCCTGTGTAATCTTGATTAACATTTTTAATGTGGTATTAGATAATAATTAGATCACATTAAAAAGCGTTAAAATTTTGTTCGACTAGTTCATACTAACCCCAATTAATAGAATTTCGAAGTCAAAATTACATAAAAAACGTTATGAGATGATTCTTTTTAGTAAATTTAATTATACTACACAAATAAAAAAAGAAGATTTTTTTTTTGATTTATGGAGGAGTAATAGGAGTAACTGTGGTATGGGTAAAAGAAAGAAGACTAAAATAGACATGAAAATAAAATAACTTTTTATACAATTATGGATAATATTTTTTGTTTTTTACTTGTAAAACTATTTTAGAGATCTTACAGCGATTCTAATACCTGATAGAATTTTTTTTGTTATGAACACTTACTGTTTATATTGGCTATTTTAAAAAAAAAAATGTAGAGATATAAAAGATAAATATATCTATAATACAACATCTATACTAAAAATTATTCATTTTAATTTTATTTCTAAATCTTCATAATTAAAAATTTTATTCTTGTATATTTGATAACACTTTAATTGCTATTAATAAATCTAACTTGGAGTGAGGCGTATTATTTTAAAATTATATCATTATTTTCGATTTTTCCGTCTTAATTTGTTTGAATAAACAATTTCATTGTTTTGTTTTTGTCGACCTAATTGCATTCTGATATAAAAAAAAATTCTTTAGTACCTGTAAATTTTAAGATAAAATAACAAATTCTACAAAACATAGTAAATAGATTTTGCGTTCTTTTTTAAAAAGCATATTTTCTAAATTTTATTTGTTTTTGTAATTTTTATATTTTGGTAATAATATTATATTGCTTGTTTAATATATATTATACAGCTTATATATATTATATACTGTAAAGCTTGTTTCTATTATTTAAAACATATACTGGATATTCCAGAGCATGCGTATCAGTTTTTTAAGAAGGGAAGTGCTCCATCGATTGGAGATATTTTCAAATTCTAGGAAGGACCGGAAAAGGGTTCTTTAAATCCAAAATTTACAATTTATACAAATTTGGGTTCTACGTCAAAAAATAAGAAACTTTTTTTAAACAATTTTTTTTCTCAGTATTTTCTTTAAACTTAATAAAAATAAAACGTAAATCCTCCATATTTTTCTTTGGTAAACTAAAATTAATCATTTACTAAATTATAAACAATTAAATTTGTTTTTCATATTATCATATTTTTTTATTTAATTTTTGGCCTACTATGTTTAAACTAAAAAAAAGAAATAAGAGAAAGGTATCTTATTTTTTGACGTAAAACCCGAATTTGTATAAATTGTAAATTTTGGATTTAAAGAACCCTTTTCCGGTCCTTCCTGGAATTTGAAAATATCTCCAATCGATGGAGCACTCGATTTAGTTAATAAATTGTTTAACTTTAAAATAAGGACCCCTTCCCCTCTTAAAAAGTTGATACGCACGCACCCGGCATGCAATCAAAGCAAGTTCTATTTTTCCAGTAATAAGAATTATTAAAAATTTGGATTAAAACTAAAATTTTGAAAAAAATAATTTACTTGAAAGGGTATTTCGAATGATATTAAAGATAAAAAGTACGGTCCCAGTTTATACCATCTATTAAAATGTTCTCTACTAAGCATACTCATTTCAAGCGGCACTGAAATAAAAATAAAAATAAATTAAAAATGTGTAATCAAAATTAAGTGTTTTCAATATAAGTATGTATTTAAAAATAAAAAAAAACATAATTTAGATTTATAAAATATAAAATAAACTGGTAATTATCAGATTTGGAGCTGAATAATCTGATAAATTCACAGAATCGTTATTAGGCTTGTAAAATCTCACAAATGACGCAAGTATATTAATTCCTATTGTTTATTTTTCGATCATGAGACTTCTTACAGAAAGCTTAGCTTCCGGTATCCGAGCTATGTCTAAAACTTCAAATTTCTGATAACAGGAAGTGCGACTAAAAGACATAAATCAAAACACAGATTTCGGTCAAAAAAAGAGCTTCGATCGGACACCACACCACAAAATTTGCATAAGAAATATCATCACCGAGATCCAAATTGTGCCAAAGTGTATCTAAAACGCTTTTCCAAACCCATTACAAAAACGTCAATGAATCTAATAAAAAGTTTTAAATATGACCAAAAAGTTATAAATACAACGTTTACATACAGAATCAGAAGTAAAAGCATGTAATTGGGTTTTTTTCACTTAAAATAATTATTATTGCTACGTAAATTATATAGCAAAGTAACACCAAAATTGCTCATTCCCAATCATCCAATACAAAATACTTACATTTCTAAAAAATAATATGCTGCCCCAGCAAACAAATCCAACGCAACCTAAGCCAGAGAATAAAATTAAGACGTTTCTCTGTAAATAAAATTAAAACAATTTTCTCCCTCTTGAAATTTCATGTTTTTTTTTATTTTTTATTTCAAAATGGTTTTCAATCAAAAGGTCATCAACAATTTTTACATCAAACAGAAATTATAATAAAACAATTTTGAATCAAATTTTTGTTTTGAATAAAAATTTTTTTTTCTATTTGATTTAAGAAATAGGGATTCGTAGATGTATGTATCTACAAACCATATAAGAAATTTTTGGAGATAGTCTGAATTGGGATAGTGATGCAATTCGAAAAAGGACATAATTTGCTCTAAAAATGTTGATGTCGATATAATTAACGATTATTAAACATTTAAGAGGGAAATATAATAACTTATTTAAACACAGATTGTATTGACGATTACAGTGAAAACGATGAAAACAATTACCCCGTGGAATTTTAAAAGGGCTGCTGTCCAAGTGGAATGCTCCACATAAACTTAATTTGAAAGTGTGTAGTATAATAAAACTACTTAGAAACCTAAATATCAAACGTGGTATCTTTAACGGAACTCGGTTAGCCGTAAAAAATTAAAATCAAACTTAATAATCGAAGTCCTAATTGGTATAGCTACAAGGGAAACTGCTATAAGGGAAACAGAATTACCATATATTCTCAGACAGTCATAGTTTCCTGTTAAATAAGCTTTTTCTATAATCATAAATAAGAAGAAGAAGAAGAAGTTTATTTACTAGAGGCAGTATTTATCCATGAACAACTTTATGTGGCATTATCAAAAGTACGAGAGTCTGAAGATATTAAAATAAAAATGATTGAGGGAACAGAACAGGTAAATTATTTCATAATTCCAATAAACTGTATACAATCAAAGATTATAAATTACTATAAGATATTTCACTTCATATAAAAAAATGTCACACTGTTTTTTTGGCTCCCCCCCATTGGTAGGTGGAGGAACATGTGTCTGAATATTTGTGTTTCAGCAACATTGTATCTAAACATTTCCATTCCACATGAATTATAAAATTACATACAGAGAAACTTTGAATTTCATTAGCAATTCTCATTCTAGTTCATGTACAACAACAACACCACTTTATTTTTTTTTGTTGAATGAAAATAAAAAGTACCTACCTACCAATGATTGAAAATTCTGTATAAAATTGTTAAAAACATTTTTACTATATTGTGATATTATTTATGATATATTTAGTATTTGTAAATTAAATTTTAAGGAAAAATCGAATATTATATAATACTAGCAAAGATAATTTAGAAGTAGATGTCCGATCGCCTAATAAAATAAAAACCAGAAATTTAAAAGCTATTTTAAAGCTATTTTAAAGCTATTTTTGAATAGCTTTCATTTTCTCTTGAAATTTTTAATTGAGAAATGTATATTTGCATTATTTTTTTGCTATGTTTTTTATTTATTTTTACATACTCTACTCCAGCGAGTGCCAACCTTTTTTTTCATAGTGGGTCATAATTAAGATAGTTTGAATAAAAATGGTGGGTTATTGGATCTGAGTTATTTAAATATTTTTTTACAAATTTTAATATTTAACTGTTTAGGTAATGTTAGAATACTCTCGTCATTTAACGCGGGGCGTCATAAATACATTAAGCAAAAATAACCCAAAATCTAAGTTAAATACTGTTATCATACAGTATTTGTATGAAATTTCTTGCTACTTATGATATAATAATTGTTTAATATCAAGATTGTAAGTTGTTGTCCTTAATGTTCAACATGCAAAAATCATATTCTCTTCGAGTCGGTTCCAAGTAGATCCAAATATTTTAATAAGGAATTTCCCAAATTTTTCATACAAATAAACATATGTGGCAAAGCAAATATTTTTACATAGAAATTTCATCCATATTATTATCGGGATTATTATTATTAACCTTATTTATTTTTCTAGTAATAAAATTTTCTCATGGGTCGCACTATTACAGATTTACTATCAATGCCAACTCAATATCAATCAATACCAAAATCTTTTTTTTTAAAAAGAAAAAAAAAATTTGTTCGGATTAGTTGGTATTGGTTGAAATAAATGAGAGAATAAAAAAATCTTTTAGATACCGATAAGCAGTTTCCAACCAACAAATATTTTTTTTGCATGATTACCAAATTCTGATGGTAAAATAAATATTATATGAAAAGAATCTAGTGAAAGTTTTGAGCCGGAAGATATAGCAGCACCTTTTTTATCTAAAAATGCTACAAGATACTTTGCCTGATTTGTAATGAAGAAACTGTTAAAAGATCGAGATAAGTAACTGTAGTAACTGTACTAAAAATTTACTTAACATTGAAATGGCATCAATGTCAAATGAAAGTAAATACTTAATATATTTTAAAAAATTTAAAACTGATTCTGATTTTGGGTCACTTCGAGCTCCTTCAAACGAATATTTTGAAGTCTGCAAACCTTTTGCCTATATTTTTAATCTAATTATGAAAATTTGAAGTCATGAGGAAGAGGTACTTTTAAAAATTCAGTCTGCTTGCATTAGCGATTTACCAAATTGGTTTGAGGAAACAAATGATTGCTTTAGTCATAGAATTAAAATATTACAATATTTTCTATTAGTTTCAACCAGACGAAATTGGTTGTGGATTTTTGAAAAAAATTTTACTGGTTGCTACAAATTTTTAAGGAATAAAGTATAACTTTTTTTTTTTTTTTTTTTTTTGTTCAGATAGTAGTAAATCATCGAAAGAGGCTTCAGGGACTACCTATTACCGGGGAAGGCAGTTTGAAGGACTGTGGGACTTTAACCCACTAAAAACTCCTATCATTATTGCAACATTAAAACTAGTCTTATAGACTAACCATTAATTTACATTTAACTCAAAGAAACTAAGATACTATCAAAATCCAATAAGGTTTTAATAGATAAAAGGTTTTAACCTAACTCAAGTGGTCTTGTTCGTTTTAGTCGCTTCACAAAGTTTTGATTGTCAATTAAGCTAGAAGCTTCGGTATTGACATGTTGGATCAGACGAGTTTTATGCCGTGCAGCGCATTTCATTATTTCGTCTTTTATAGATGAGATCTTCAGATCTCGATGAATATCGGCATTGCGAACATACCATGGAGCATTGACTATGTTGCGCAGTACCTTATTTTGGAACGTTTGGATAGTTTGAATATGGATTTGTTTAGCACATCCCCATATTTGAATACCGTATGCCCAGACTGGCTTCAATATTTGATTATACATCAAAACTTTGTTATAGGTCGAGACCGTAGAAATCTGCCCAATCAGCCAGTATATTTCTCTATATTTGAACTGGAGTTCTTGTTTTTTGATTTTCACATGCTCTTTCCATTTCAGTTTTGCATCCAAGGTCATGCCAAGATATTGAGCCTTATTCTCGTATGGAATCACGACATAATTAATTTTAACTGAGAGAGTTAAACTGTTACTATGTTTTTATATGTGAAGTTTACATGACTAGATTTGGCTTCATTTAATTTAATTTTCCATTTTTTGCACCAGTTGGAAATTTCGTCATTAGCTTTTTGCAGTTTGTTTGTAGCTTCTTCTATAGTATAACCAACTGCCATCAACGCTGTGTCATCTGCAAAGGTTGCTATTTTTATATTTTCTACTTCGGGTATATCACAGGTGTATAACAAATATAAAATTGGACCCAGTATACTACCTTGCGGTACTCCAGCTTTTATATCTCTTAGAGAGGAGTATTCATTCTCATTTTTAACTCGAAAAACTCTATTTGAGAGATATGATGAAAATAGTTCAACATAATTTTTAGTGAGCAAACAACTTAGCTTTTTGATGAGTCCTTCATGCCAAACTTTATCAAAAGCTTGGGCTACATCTAGAAATACTGAAGAACAAATTTGTTTATTTTTCAGTGCCCTTTCTATAATGTCCGTTATTCGATGTACTTGATCTATTGTTGAGTGTTTTTGCCTAAACCCAAATTGGGAATTAGGTATTATATTCCTGTTTTCTATGAGGGGTTGAATCCTTCTCAATAGTAATTTTTCAAACAACTTCGATATTGTAGGGAGCAAAGATATCGGCCTGTAGGATTTGGTGTCGTTAGCAGGCTTTCCTGGTTTTTGGATCATTATTATCTCTGCAACTTTCCATATACTAGGTACGTGTTTAAGCTTAATACAGGCATTCATTATATATACCAAGAGTGTGAGAACTTTGTTGGGTATATTTTTTAGCACATTTGAAGTTATTAAATCAAAACCTGGGGCTTTATTTAATTTTAGGTTTTTTATTTCCTTAATTACTTCTTTTCGACTTATTAAGGGAATATTTATATCTTCATGGTTATATATTTCAGTTAGATCAATAACAGTGTTCATTTCATTGGGCTTAAAAATTTCAGCGAGATGATCTGCAAAAGTGTAAGCTTTTTCTTTATCGCTCCTTGCCCATGAGCCATCATTTTTCCTCAGTGGTGCAGAATGCACAATAGACTTATTCATTTTACTCGTAGCTTTCCATAAAGAATAATTTGTTTCTTTAGTAGCTGTTAAATTTTCTAGGTAATAATTCAGAGATCTATCATTTAATTTCTTTATTTCTCTCTTTAGCTCCTGACTTTTATTATTAAGATCCGTTTTGCTGGATGGGTCACGCGTTTGTTGCCACCTCCTTCTCGCTTTTCGTTTCTCTTTTACCATGTTAAGGATATACACCGGATAACTAGGGCTGATTTTTTTTGATTTTTTTGTCTTAGTACTACTCCAAGCTGCAAACTGGATAGCTTGCATAATTTTTTCAGTAGCAGTTTCTAGTTGTTCCTCATTGTCTAATGTTACTCTTAAGTTAATTTTTTCTAGCAGAATCTTTTTGAAGCTTAACCAATCTGTAGATGAGTTGGTTAAAAATGGTTTACTAGATTTTTTCACTATTGTTGTATTTAATTTTAGGATGACAGCAGAATGGTCGGAATTGAGGTCATAATTATCTTCTACGTTGATATTTTGCTTTGTGCACCTTTTTTGTACGGCTTGAGTTGCATTTCTGTACTTTGTATGTTACAATGTTCATGATGGGTAATAAGATCATTTACTATGACCGCACTACCTTCTTTTGTAGATTGTCAGGGTGCGTTGTATGATATACTTTGTATCCACGAATTACTAAATTGTGCCCCTTTGTTAGATGGGTTTCTGACACGAGACAGACATCTATGTTTCGTAAGTTTAGGAACATTTCTAATTCTTGTTTTTTGTTGTTAATGCCATTCGCATTCCAAGTACATATAGTGATTTTGTTCTTATTCATTATCTAATTGAGTTATGTGGCATATCAGGATACTTAACAGTATACCTACTTTCCAAGTTATCTAATCTTAGTGAGATTCTATCTACCAGACTCATTAGTTTTTCCATTGTTTTTAATATAGTTCCGTGCTGTTCTTTTTCTGGAATCAATTTCGTATTTGTTGAACGAGCTCTTCTCGGCATTTGATTGTTTGCCGAACGAGTTCTCGGCGTTTGATTATTTGCATTTGATGAATAAGCTATTCTAGGTGTTTCATCAGCAGTGAAATCTCGATTTTTTTTCATATTTTTATTGCTTTGGTAGATATCCTCATTGAGTTTGCCTTTTGCTATGGCAGAATAAGTTACTCCCTTTATTACTTTCTTTGATATAAATTTTCTTGGTTGTTGCCTTTGAACTAATTTTGGGTAAACAGAGTTTCTCCTTTTCTGAAGTTCTTTGGCAATAAGACATCCTCTGTAATTTGCTGGATGAGACTCTTGGCAGTTGGAGCATTTTGGCTGTGAAGTTTTCAGCTTATCGCATTCTGCTGTTAAATGTTTACCAGCACATTTCACACATATAGGCTCCCTATTACAAGATTTCTGCGTATGATTATAACGCTGACATCTTTTGCACTGAGGAATATCTTTGCTTTTTCTCAGAGGGTCAATATAAACTATCATGTTTTGAATATGATTGATTTCGTAAATTTTTTTCATGTGTTCCTTACTATCAAAGGTAAGCATGAAAATTGGGAGTTTAACAGTTACCTGTTTATCATTTTCCTTGACTTTCTTTATCATATTTACTGCATTGATGATATTGAATTGCCTATGATGAAGCTCACTTATTATATCTTCTGGCATGCAAGATTGGTGCAAGCCGCGTGCCATGACTTTTATTGGTCTATTTATTTTGCTTTCATAAGTATGCCATTCGTATTTGGTATCATTGAGATCTTTAGCTAGATTTCTATAATCCATTTCCGTCTCCAGATTTATTTTCAGCTGCTTATTGTTTAGCATTTTTATTTCATATTTCATATTTTTAGCTTGCAGCATTTTATTTAATGGTTTGAAATCATTTATGTTACTTATGATTAGAGGTGGAATTTATGTTTTCCTTTTACTTACAAATTCAGTTGTTTTGGAGTTTTTTTCCTCATAGGTTTTTGTTAAACCAGATGGTGACGATTCAACTTCAGGTGAAGAAGTAGCTTTTCTTTTTTATTTGATCTTTTGGTTTTTTTGAGCAGCCAGTCAGTTTCTCTGCTCAATTCATCTTCATCCGTGAAATATTCTTTTTGCTCGATGATTTCATTTGGTGCATTACGTTTTTCTCTTTTTTTCAAAGCTTCGTTTTCTGCTCTTAATGCCGAAACTTCTTTTTTTAGTGACATACATAATGCCTCTATTTCGTTTAGCCTCTTTTGTAGTATATGGTTTTCATTTGGTTCTTTATTATTTTGACTCCGTATATCAATTATTGGCTCGGTCATCCTTGATGGCGACCTTGGAACCCTCGCACTCTTTTTAAAAGGGTTAATCAGCTTGTCTAAATTGTTGTTCCCCACTGGCGACTCATCTGAAAGTCTAGTACCTTCAGCCAAGCTTTTACGGCGATGATGCGTACTTTAGCTGAATCTCGAATTTAATTATTTTTTACCTCGCAGCATTCTAATACCCTTTTTCATAAATTTGTTTGCTTGGAAACATTCTTCTCCATCGATAAGTACAGGCCGAGCAACATTCTTGTACACGTCATTTTAACTGAAATTCTCCTACTGCAATTTTGCTGCCCGTTCTTATTCTGTTTTGAATATCTTCATAAATTTCCTCGTGTTTGTCCACTCTAAATATTTAAAATTTCCTTCATCCATAGAAAGAGGGTACTTATCCATATAAATAGTGTTATTTGGTTCATAAAGATTGGCCTCAAATGGAGGATACATATATTTTCTTTTTCTTCAACTAATTCTCAATCCATATCAAATAGATATTGTATAAATTATTAGATAGTTGTTGAAGAAATAAGTAAATAAATAAATAAAGAATTACAAGATTATCCCACTGGAAACTAAAAAAACTAAATTTATTTATTAACAAAAAGCAAAAAAAACCACAACATTTCTACCAAATTTTTATTTTACTCTAAACTACTTTTTAGAATAATTCAACTTTTCAAATTTTCATTTTTTTGTGTTTCTTTTTTTCGTTTTCTTATCTCTATTTCTTACTTTTTTTAGTTGACAAAAAAAATTTGGATCATTCTCAATCTCATTGAGTTGAGTAATTGAGTTACGACGATAAGGATGTGTGTTTTGTCGCTGTTATTTCTATGCATATTTTTTATTAAAAATATAATAGGGTAGACTGCCAAAGATCGTTTAATACAAATGGGCATCATATTTGAAATGGAAAATTTTCTGTTTTGGTTTTAGTTCTTTGTTTTTTTTTTCACTTGAGTTAAATTAAATTTAAGTATACGTTAAACCCTTTAAATTTACCCTTTAAATTTACTTTTGGTTCTGTTTTGGTATAGGTAAATCACTCTTTTTTTTGTTTTTTTAGCTTGAAATAGTTCAGAACGTTTTTGTATAAAAATATTTGTCAAAATATTTTGACTATTCCGAAATACGGTACACGTAATGTAAACTTAACATTTAAAATTCCAACTTTAAACAGTGTACAAAAAAATTACTTAATTAAGTTAATTGAAAATGTTTTTAATTGTCATTATTTAATCATAAATAATAAATAGACTTTTTGAAATTCAAAATTTTATTTATTTAAGTTTTATAACGTAATTATACATACATTATTTTTTAAATAGTTTTGAGTTTATTACTTTTTATTGTTATTTTTAACTATGTGATGAAAAATGGATGGAATTAGTTTCAAGTAGTGACTATTTGTGAAAGAAAACTATTGATAAATATAGAAATAGTAAATTTTGAATACAAAATTTTAGAAGAAATAGCAATAGAAATATAGGGTGCCAATATACATACTTGTAATACATTGGTTTCAAAAACATATTGAATAAATATATTTTTAAAAAACCAGTACAAAATCATAATCAAAATGATTCCATTATACAATTATTATTTTTTTCTAAGTATCAATGTATTTATCGTATCGAAATACTGTCGTATATAAGAAATTATTAAGCCTTTATTTACATTCAGCACATATATTATTTTCTAATTTCGGATTTCCTTCTATTTAAAACTGAACAATAAACCTTATCAAATTATTTTTAAATAATTTAATTATTTTATTTTCAAAATTATTTCAAAAATAATGTGATTTGATTGGTAAACTCACCCTACTTGATACATGATTTTTGTTTTATTTTCATAAAAACAAAAAAAAAAAACAAATTCTTTTTCCTCTTATTTTTATTATCTATTATTTTTATTTACCAAAACTTCGCTCAGTTCATTATAAAAATGAAATAATTGCGCGTGTTAGAGGAGCTAATTCTCGAAGCTGTCCAAATTTTTTTGGAATCGGTAGGAATCGTATTTATTTATTTATGAAAGAGTATCTAAGTATAAATTTTCATACCTGTAATATAATTGTATTACAGGTTTTCAAATGTGTGTGAGAGGTGCTAGGAGTTGTTCGGCAGCAACCCGAACCTGTCCAAATTTTTTTTGGAATCGGTCGGAGTCGTATTTCTTTATTTATGAAAGAGTATCTAAGTGTAAATTTTCATGCCTGTAAAATAATTGGTTTTTAGATATGCCTGGGACGTGCTGGGAGTGGTTCGGCAACGAACCAGTCTACATTTTCGAAATTGGTAACAGTCGTATTTCTTTATTTGTGAAAAACTGTCTAAGTGTAAATTTTCATGCCTGTAATACAATTGGTTTTTAAATATGCCTGGGACGTGCTGGAAGTTGTTCGGCAGCAACCCGAACCTGTCCAAATTTTTTTGGAATCGGTCGGAGTCGTATTTCTTTATTTGTGAAAGATTATCTAAGTGTAAATTTTCATACCTGTAATATAATTGGTTTTACAATATGTGTGAGAGATGCTAGGAGTTGTTCGGCAGCAACCCGAACCAGACCACATTTTCGAAATTGGTAACAGTCGTATTTCTTTACTTGTGAAAAAGTGTCTAAGTGTAAATTTTCATGCCTGTAATACAATTGGGTTTCAAATATGCCTGGGACGTGCTAGGAGTTGTTCGGCAGCAACCCGAACCTGTCATTTGATAGCTTTGTAAGGTACCGTGTCCGGTTGCTATTTTCATCATGAGTAACTGTGAAAATTTTCAGAACTCTATCTTTAAATTTTTTAAACAAAATTATTTTTTTTCTTTTTGCGTTTGGTTTTAATATTAACAAAAAAATTCCAACCTACCTACCAAACATACCTATATACATATATACATACATATTTACAAACATACATATAGCCACTGACAAGTTAATATAAAAGTATATAAAATGAAATAATTGCGCGTGTTAGAGGAGCTAATTCTAATGCAATGCAAAAAGAAAAACAAGGACTGAAATAACCAATAGGAGTGAAGAGACAAAGAACCAAAGTCTGCAAGAATAAAATCGTAAAATAACATGAAAAGCTTTTGGGTAAAGCTTTTTAAAAACTAATTTAATTTGAAGAAGAGAAAATTTCAAAGCTCTCTCACTGCTACTTAATCAGCTGTGATTAGACACCCATCAGCTGCTATTAGACACTAATTTTTGAATGAAAAATTCCCATTGCTTCGGAAATCTACTTGTGTATTATCTTTGATACTAGTATAATGCCACTGCTAACCAATTGTTGTAAAGTTTGTGTGCAGTTTAAAAAGAATACATCGCTGAATTGTAGAGGTACTAATCAAAAATATTTCAATCCTATTTCAGATATATGTATGTTTAAAAGAAGTAAAAACAAAAATAAAAATAAATTTATATACACAAGTTTAACTTATTGAGAATAAGTACCTTGAGATTGTTAAATAAGATATCTACCTAACTTCAAGTAATTTCGAGAAAGAGGGTATTATACCTACTATTATGTAACAAAAAGTTAGATTCTTTAATCTAGGAGAACTTTGCGTTATCTCTTAATTACGCAATATGTCTCATACATTACTACTTTAATTATTGACTCAAAGCACCAATAACAATGTAAAGTGAATATGTCATCATAATGCTACATCATACACGTACACCTACTTTTATAATCTAATGAAATAAAATTTAAAATTAAATATATATTAAAACTCTAGGTCTATTTCACAATTTTATTAAATATTGTTAACCGATTTCGGTTATTACACCATCATCAATTTTTATTGTTTCACCTAGAGACTACAACATATTTTATAAATTAAATAAAATTGGGTTTATTTTCTCAATTTTCAATCTTTCATTCATTCATAATATAATGGGCGTCTCGCCGCGCCGTTAAAGCACCATTAGAATTGTCAATACTGTCACTCTCAATAATAATTCTATTTACTAATTATTATTATCTTACTGTATATACTAAAAACTATATTTTTCTCCACTTAAAATTTTGCTTTTAGTAAAATTAATAATAAAATAACCAATACCAGCCCAGTAGGGAATTTATTTGGTTTTTTTTCAAACTATGTATATATAGTAGGTATATTCTTATATTTTTGTCCATTTGGTTTTAAAGAATTTAAGAATCAAACTAAGGAGCTTCATAGCAGCTAACAAAATATTTTGAAAATATAAATAGTATATAATATGCATAGATAAAAAAAATAAAATCAGAAAAAACAACAAAATAAGTAAAAGCAAAATATGGGATGTGTATTTTCATTATTGTTTTTGTGTTATAATTGAGTGCGTGTTAGAGAAATTGATTTTATACATCTTAAATAATGTCAAATAATCATATCCCAAAATTCCAACTCCTATTTATTTAGATTAGGGGCTAAAATCATGTAAATTTGTGAAGTGAAAATTTAGTAGCGGAATCTGTGTAAATCATATCTGGGGGTTGGTCGGTTTCACTATTTGTATTTCTTTTTGCTGTTTTAAATTGCTTTGTTAGTTCACGTTTTTTTCTTTTTGTTATTTTTACAGGTGCGATCATTATTTTTTTATTATTGTTCAAGGTTAGCATGTTTAAACTTCATTTAGGAGGTTTGGGTTGTATGTTGTTCGTTGTTGTTGGCGGCTCTTTTGTGAGCTCTATGTCTCCACATGAGCATTTGCAGCTGCAGTTTTTAATGTTGCTCTTAGTGACTGTTGCAGCATAAGACACTCCCGTGGGGTGTCTCATTCGGTATCTTCTGTTTGCTTCTTTGATGTCTACCTTTTCTTTAATTTTTTTTGTCTTTATTTCTTTTTCTTTAAGATATCGTGGGCACTGTCGAAAAAAAGCGTTATGTGGTCCTTCACAAGATGGGCATTTTGGAGTTTTTTTACATTTTTCTTCTTCACTTGCGAGGTGGTATGCATCTCCACAATTAGAACATTTTCTCTCTTTTTTACAATTGTCTTTATGGTGGTTGAACTGTAGGCAGTTGTAACATCTTAGAGGAGCTGGAATAAATTCTCTAACTGTATATATTTGATAGCCAACTTTAATTTCTGAAGGCAATGTTGTTGTGCTAAAAGTAGGGGTGTATAGTCCAGTCTCTTCCTCTTTTTCATCAATTTTCTTTTTGAAACGACGAATTCCTGTTACTTTTTGGCTTGTCATCTCTTCTAGTACTTCTTTGTCGTCCATGTATTTAAAATCTGGGCAGCAGACTACCCCTTTTGTATCATTTAATGTTTTGTGTTCCTCAACGGTGACTTTAATACCAGCAAAACTTGAAATTTTTATTATTTTTGTTGCTTGTTGTAAATTTTTTGTTGTGATAAGTACTACTCCACTTCTTAATTTGTTGTAGCTTTTAACCTCCCCTGCTACAGAGCTTATCACTCTTTGTAAAAGAAAGGGGGATACTGCCATCATGTCTTTTTCTGGTTCATTTCTAGACATAACTAGGTACTTTTCGCATTATGTCATGTTTATCAAGCTTCTCGGCCCTAATTCAATTTGGTTTGTTTTGCCAGAGGGCCCTGGCGGGTCGTCGACGCCCCTACTCATCTAATTTATTGTTTTTTTTAAAGTTTATTTTTTTAAACTTTAAAAAAGATTTTTATTTTTAAAAAAAAAGTTTTTTGCCTTAGTTAGGCAATTGTTTTTGCAGTATTTCACTTCACTTGGGTTTTTTTAAATTTGTAGAAATTATTGCAGGTTTATAATTTTTGCTTAATTTGATTTTTAAAAGATTTTTCACTTAATAGTTATTTATTGTTTTATAGGTTTACTATTACAAAATTAAAAATTGATGATATCTGTTTATAGGCGTCTGCTCTCTTCCGCAATCCAACAGTCTATGATTTTAAAAGTTGTTTCAACAGCTTTAGTGTAATAACTTATTATATAAACACTAAATGAAAAGTTATTTATTTTATTTTATTTTATTTTATAAGGTAAAAAAAGAACAAAATTAAAACTCTCAGTTATAACTAACGGATGGAAAAAAATTCAGTTTCACTTTTGAATGTTCATAAGAAAAAAATACAAATCATATATGACTGACTATACATATATACATATATACAATACCCATGTATAGATAATATATAGTTATTGCCAAAAGTAAAGAAAAATAATTAAAAAAAACTATACACTATACATACTTCTGCTCCACCTGTTAATTGATTTTTTTTTTTAATAAAATAAAAATGCTTGATTAAAAAGAAATGAAAATAAACAAATTTACTGCAAGAGGACATGATGTGTGGGGACAAAATAGCTAATAACTTCTGAAGCACTGGTCCCAGTATAGCTATTCGAAGATTTTTTTTGAAGGAAATTAAATTTTCTTTGATTATGTGAAAAAAAAAATTATCTTAGGACTTTCACTATTGAATTATAAATTTAAAAAAAATAAAAAATAGTTGAATAAAATTTCATTTAATTTCTTACAAAACGCATTGGTTTGGTTTTTGTTCAAAATTTAAAATGTCCCTATATTTTGTCAAACAAAAAAATAAAAAATAAAAAAAACAAAAAAAAACAAAAAAAAAAAAATTAAAAAAAAACATACGTTTGGTGAGGATTTTAAAAAAATATTTTTTTTGTTTGGTAAATAGGTTACTTGAAATAAGCCGGAAGAAATAAAACCGAAATCATATAATATTTGCTTTCGTCTTTATTTTATTTTAAAAAAACCAATAAAGCCATTTCAAATATTTACATAAGTATTCAAATATTTATGAAAACTTTGTGTAACTTATATACGTGCATATGAATATTCTATGAATGTGGTTAAAAAGTTTAAGTCCACTGGCGGGATGGACATACGGGGAGAAGTCTGGCGCGTGAGCTGTTACCGCATATACAGTATAAATATTATAAATATTCTGGAAAATGGATTTCCCTGATTTAAATCTAAAATACATAATTTAAATTCAAATTTATCATTGTCATCTATTAATAATATTTTAAATGGTAAAAAGCTTATGATTTCGGCTTTATTTCAAATGTGGTATTGAAATAAAGCCAAAAAGTATATAAACTTATTTTCAATCTTATTTCTTTTTAATTTTGACTTTATTTCAACAGCCATATAAAATAAAGTTACAAAATGTCATTTGGCTTTATTTCCTTCGGATTTACTTGAGGTAACAGTTTTATAAACTATACAATCTTTTATTTCATGATACGGTTGGTATGAATTTACATGCAAACTGTACGGTAAGTATGGTAGGTAACGTGTATGGTAACTAAGGAAATATGAACGGTATCTATGTCCTCAGACCAAAAACAAAATTAGTACATATAAGATATAATGTATTTACTGTTATGTTATTTTATTTTATATTATAATTTTTGCCAAAGCTGGTTTAGAAGAATAATGAATTTTTGAGTTTAATTTTTTGTTTCGTTCGACTGTTAAATTTTGAGATTTTGATTTATCTAATATTATTTATACTAGGGACCCTTGTTGACTAATTGTAATTCAAGTTGAAGCCATTAAAGTTTTTAAAAATGCAAATGAAGTATATTTATAAAATAGTAAATACTTTTTAAACGATTTTTCGACAGGTAGCCTTCATTGCTTTCGAACTTTTTTTTGTCTTCTATTCTTGAAGATCAAATTTCATAGCCATTCATTCGTTTCAAAATATCACATCTGTAGATATTTATTTTATGAAAAATTAATAATATTACAATAGAAAAAGTAGTATAAGACTTCTAGTCCAGCGTAGAACAAATTTTTCTGGCAATTTTTTTCAATAGCCTGCTTTTTATTTTTCTCTCGATTCTGTTATTATAATTTAGTAAACAAAATTTTTTACTGTAAACTGTTATTTTATTATAGAAGCAAAAACAAAAATAATATTTTTTTTAGAAATCCAATAACAATGAGAATATTGTTTTTGTTTTTCAATTTTTGTTATTGTTGTATTTGTGTAATTTGAAATTTTTTTCAATTAATATTTACCAAAATTTCAAATATGGTTATCATTTTTATCGAGTAGCCTAAGCCTTTTAAGAAAACAAATATTTTATTTTTCTCAATCCATGTAATGTTATAAAAAGGTTTTATTAAAAATGTTGAATTCTGCGTGTAAATACATATGTATGTATCTATATACAATTCTTCGACGTTTTCAGCATGTACCGTTATAATTTTTTTTTAAAGAGAAAAAAAAATCAAAAATTAACGAAAATTAAAATGAGTTTCAGTTTTGTACAAAAATAGTACTTACAACTTAAAATAAAATGCAAACATAAGTCTTAGGCGTTGTTTACAAATTTCAATTAGAATTTTGGGATTTTAATTAGAAGTATTTTTTGAAAACTAAATTATGGTCCGTTTTTTATGTTAGCATAAATCTTTTTTTAGGTATTAATAATAAACATTTTCATTTTTATAATATTCAAACACTAAGTACTTATTTCTATATGTTAGTATAAAACTAATGCTGCATAAACTTATGCTAGATGTTAGTAGTTTACATTTTAATTTTTGTTACTCTTAATTTAATTGATCAATTCTTATCCATATAGCAGTTTTTTTCATTGTTCAAAAAAGAAAAGTACAAAATGTTATAAAGAAAACAAAACCAAATTTAGAAATCCAAAAAAGACAAAGACAATTAGGAAAAACCAAAAGAAAAAAGGAAAGACGAAAAAATACCACACCGCAGTACTTAATAGGCTGTCCCTTGTTTATCGTAATCGATAACGCAAGTTTAACTGGAAATTGCAACCTCTTAAAGTTAAAAGGGAGATCATTTGGAATAAGTGGTGTCCTTGAGATGAAAACGACTTCACCCTGTCCCTTCCCTGTTAAAATGGTCGCTTCAATTACATTTGCCAGCAATTTTTTAACACAAAGTCTTGTACCGTTGCAAAGTTTTGGTGGGTCGAGGTTCCGTATTAAAATAATTGGTGATCCTAGTTTCAGTAAAAGACGATGTGGCGGTAATCCAGTCGGATCAAGAGAGTTTAGGAACTCTGTTGGAAAATTGACTACCTCATCAGCATTTACTACGTTATCAATGTACTTGTATTCATTTACTACGCTCGGTAATATGGAAATATTTGATTATTTATTTCGCTGACATCAGCATTTTTAGCAGCAAGAATTGCCCTCTCTCGAAACCAGTTCAAATTATGATAGTTTTGTGAATATCCGGATAGACTGCTTCTATTAGTTCTGCGACGGACGACACCAAATTACAAAAATCGGATGGCAATTTTATTTTTCCAGATGGCTCAACTGCAAATCTACCTTCTCCGATCTCAAGTAGCTTGTTGGCGAAGATGTGAGCACTGTCATCCCCGAGATGTACTCAGAGCTCCTCTCATAAGGTTGTTATTTCCTCTCAGATCTCTCACAGTCACGTCAAGGGCTTCGAGAGCATTCTTGTGAGCCATGGTACATTCATCCCATACGATAATTTTGCATGTCTTGAGCACTTACGCCCGACCACTTGTTTTACTAATTTTGCAGGTAGAATTTTTCTATCTGAAGATTAGTGGCAACTTAAGTGCAGAATGGGCTGTTATTCCTCCTTCCATTAATGCTGAAGTGATTCCTGAAGATGCAATGGCAAGAGCTCCTCGAGCTCTGATTTCGGCTAGAATTAGATTGGTTAAAAATGTTTTATCTGTGCCCCCCGAAGCATCAAGAAAAACGGTACCACCTTGTTTGTTCTCTACCTGATCCATGATAATTTTGTATGATTTTTTCTGATCTTGATTTAGAAGTAGTATTTTTTCCGCGATATTACGCTTTCAGCTCTTCGACGTTGCAGTTCTTTTCTCGTATGTAATCTGTATAAAGTTCATTTTGTTGGTTTCATACTGGTGAAGATAGACCAAGTTGCAGTAATGTTTTACCGATCATAGCCACACATTTATCTTCAAGAATAATTAATGCGTTGTTGAATATGTCCGGGCCAAACGTGGTTGCTAACATCGGATTTTCGCGCCGGACTTTCGCAGAACAGTATATACTCCACTCAAGGCGTCACTCTTGACTTTCTTCTGTATTGCTTTGAAAACCTTATATCAAGCTGCGATTCTAAAGGTTTCTTTTGTAGTTTTAGTACGCTTAAATTCAAGGCAAATATTTCTAAAAAAAAATTGTTTTCTTTATTTTATTTCATTGAAAGATAGAAATAAATAAAAATGAGAATTTTGTTTTGCTGTTTTCTTCACCCCTTTTCCTCTTCCTCTCTAAAAATAATAAAATAAAAAAAACATTTAAAAACTTGCTTTTTGAATGACTATCACCAATATTTCGTACCAATATTAACTGCACTAAAAAGGGTCAAATAAATAAGCTAAATTCAAGCTCCATTAAAAAATTATACATGGCCTGCATAACATATGAAATTCAGGCATTTTAGACCCACTTCCTGTTAAGTTAGGGACTTGACATTTTACCTTGGATCCCGATTACGGCAGTTTCTGCCAAATTTGTTGAACCTGCTTTCCGCCAGAGCTCTTTTGAACGAAAATTTATATCTCAGAAACTGGACCGATTTGGTTCCAATTTAATACACAAAAGTCAAAATTTCGAAAAAATGTAAAAGTCAAATTTGTTTATTTTTGGAAGAGTACCTGTCTGCAAATTTTCCGCTCCCTAGCACCTTTGGTTTTTGAAATTTTTTTGTCAGGTGCTGGGAGTTGTATGACAGCTACCCGAACCAGTCAAAATTTCGAAAAAATGTGAAAGTCAAATTTGTTTATTTTTGGAAGAGTATTTTTTATTATTTTATTATTTTTGATCATATGAATTGATGCTTCGTTAAAAAACTGTTTTATAAAAATGTACAAAGATTTTCCATACAAATAAAATCTTTTTTTACAAAGCAAAAATTTGTTTCGAGGCTTTTTAAATATAGAGGTGTTGTGATTATGAATATAAAAAAAGAACAAAACAAAATTTTGTTCTGATGCGTGGTTCTATAAGTGTTAAATTTTGTAATGATGCCAAAATAAAAATACAGATCACAAGCACTGAGAAATAATTGGATTGGAATGGAATTATCATAGAAAAAACATTGACAAGTTGCAATAGTACAGTATTGTTTTTTATATAAATTGTTAAACACAAAAATTAAGTAGTCGTACCTATAGTTTGCAGTAAAATATATATATATTTTAATAAGGAATAGGAACCATTCTGAATTAAGATTATAATTTTGATTATCTTTCGTTAAAATGGCCCTACAATTGTTTGAAATTCTCGATCTGACTAATGAGAATACATTTTCAATTGAATTTTAATTAAATCTTGAAACTAAAATAAAAAATAAATTGTCCTTTCCAGTCACCTTTCCCTTTGCCATCTAGAGTTAATTTATGTATTGCGAAAGGACTTAATAAAACGCGCATAATCAAAACCATTTCGATTCTTCGGCTGCAGAAAAAATAGATATAAAAGCAATAAAAAATTACAAATAATATTACCGCTTAAATATTTTTAATGCACATAAAAATATGTTTTATTCATAATAATGTTTGAAAAAATATAATTTCAAAAAAAAATTACAATAAATTTATTTGATCTAATTTTTAAATTTTTCAAAAATTCACAAATTTAAAATTTTTTAAAAACAATACCTAGGTACATGCATAAACTAAAAACAAAAATAAAACATAAGCTAATTCTGTCCTGATAAATTTCAATGAAAATATTTTGAATAATTTCGCATTTCTATAAAATCAAGAATCAAAATAAATAATGAAAAAAAATAAACACTTTTCCAACGTCAACCACACGTCCACCCAACAAATGAAGAAATTTTATTTATTCTTTAAATCATTCTTCTGACTCTATTCTTTGCCAATGCATATGAAAGTTAACCAAAATTTTTTTTGTTTGGTTAATGGCGCAATAATTCATCTTCATACTTATCAATAATTCATTATCATACATAACTAGACTTTGACCCGCTTTGGCTCTTTTGTAATAAAGCAATACATGCATTAAAAACAAACAATAAAAAAAGAACAAAAATATAGCATAAACAAAATTTGGATTGGAATTTGGAGTTCTTCAGAAAGAGATAAAACAAAAGAATTGTAAAAATATAGTAAAAATTATTTTTCAATCAGCACAGCACCCTTGTTGTTGCCCGAATTTACCATAGATGAAAATTTTAAAAATTATTCAGATGATACTTCTTACTTTCTATGTTCTTTGATCATACATAATAGCAAAGATTATATAATTACTATAAGATATCTCACACCACATAAGAAAATTTCACAATGAAATCAATTTTAGCAAAAAAATTCTGTTGCTGAATTATTTGTTTCTAAACAATAATTGTTTAAAAATTAAGTTTAAAATATTTGTTGTCAACATTCTTCAGTCTTCATTGCAAAGAGAATGTATGATGTATGTGTAGTAATATGATGTAGTAACATCTGATATGGTATATTGGTGTACACTGTACGCTATTTTGATAACGTTATTATTTTTGTACATACTAATATGAATATAACATAATATTATGAATATATTGGGTATACATACTCATATCATTTCTATTATTTATGGAAACATTAAAAAAAATGTTCAATTTTGAAATGAAATATTTTAATTTTTAAAGCAATGAATCTACGATAGATTTCGACTCCCATTGATTATGAAAATCCAAATCTTTTAATATTAGTAAATTAACAACTTTTTAGGAGTTGTCAGAGAGTTTGAGCTCGTTAGCCTTTCCAGAATCATTGAACCATATTTTTGTGGTTTGAAAATGCAAGAGATACCCAGGTACATTGTCACTCAAATAAGTGCTAAGCACCCACATGTGTTCAGTAAACTTGAAAGTACTAAATAAGCTGAAAAAATAGTACTAAATTGTTGACGCAAGTATCAAAATGATAAATTGAAAATTATATTAGAGTTTGAATTGAGAAAATTCTCTCAACATTAGCGGATGAGTGTGGTAAGGACAGTAGCCCTAGTGTAATTCGGTAAATGTTACTGCAAATACATTCATTCAATTCACTTTTGACTCCAGTGATTTGATTTTTCGCTTCAAAATTCAGAAATAGTATTATTCTTATAAATATTTTTAATTCGGCATACTTGGAATTAATTATTTTAGCATTTTTCTAAAATATGTGTTAGTATTAATAAATTCAAAAGTGTTAGTAAATTCAAAATGCTATTCGTTTCTTCAGTTAAAATATGTTCTGTGAAAAATTTAGGAAAAAAAATAAAATTTTGAATTTTCAAAATCAATTTTAGTTTATAATTCCTCACCAAATATTTTATAAAACTCACGAACGCAAAAATAAAATTCTGTTTTGATATCCGTAGTAAAAATATTTCACATCAAAATTTCTACTTTTGAACCGCAATATAAATCGTCATCATTAAGATTATTTTCATTTAAATTTATTAATTTAACAGACTTGACGTAAAAAAATTTTTTGCTTATAAAATTTCTACATATTTTATAAAAATTAAATTTAACTCGTGGAATAAATCCGTGCTAGCGAGCTCCAGCTGCATTTCCAAATGGGTATTATTAATTCTTTTTAATATATATGATAAAAAACAAATATAATTTCATTCTTTCGGATTTACGAATGCTATATTTTCATTACCATAGCGAGTTTCGAAATTCTCTAATTCAAATTAATATAATAATGTACTCCATTGTTCGACTATTCTATCAATCGCAGCCTTCAATTCAAATAAATATAGTAAGCTAAATAACAATTCCATATTTCCAATGTTTTTTAATTTATAATTCCTTTATGATAAAATACAAATATAAAATTTTCTGAGACTACTCAAGTATCAAAGTATCAAAAAAAGTACAAAAGTATCAAAAATATCAACCCTGATACCTTTAGTACCTTTATTTTTTACCGTGAGTAATAATTTTAAAATATGCTATAAAACAAAACACACTCACGAACTCTTTTTTTTTCTAACAAATTTATTAGTAGCTACTTTTTACTTTTATTGATCTTAAAATTATACAACGCCGCAACAAAAAAATACAAAAATAAAGCGGTGTTTCTGTTAGGTTATTCTGTAAAGGTTATTCTGCCCTAAACGAAAACTTCATAATAATTTATCTTATAAAACTCATAAATATCATTTTAATTCAGAGGTGATTACCAAAAGGATTCTATTAGGAATGAAAACCTTCATTCCAAATAGCCTTAAAAGTATAAAACGAAATCCCTCAGGCTGGTTTAATGACCTCTGCAGCAAAGCTCTGAAATCCAAAGAAGAAGCTTATAAAAAATACAAGAATAATAAAATTGTCAACACATATGAGAGTTATAAAGTGGTTAGGAATAAATGTAAAAAAATTATCAATCAGCAAAAATTCCTGCACAACCAAAGGTTGAGACGAGAAATCTTTAATCTCCCTAACAACAGCAGGTCCTTCTGGACGTTTGCTAAAAGCGTTGGGTAAAATTTTTGCAAATCTTCATTTCCACCTATGATTGATAATAGTACAATTATATCAGATTCTGTTGGAAAAGCTAACCTTTTTGCAAAATTATTTGCAGCCAATTCCACACTTCCTAATACAGTCCAAAATGCGCCAACAATCCCTGTTGTTAATTCTTCGCTTGGAAGGATATACTTCAGAACAAGAGCTGTAGTAAAAGTCTTGAAGAATCTTGATATAAAAAAATCTACCAGTCCCGATGGTATACCTGCGATTGTGCTGCGACACATTGCCTTCGCCATTTCTAAACCTCTGCGCAACTTATTCTATTTGTCCTTTTCTTCAGGAAATTACCCGTCCTATTGGAAAGTTGCCCAAGTTTATCCTATTCCTAAAAAAGGTGACAAAAGCAATCCTTCGAACTATAGGCCCATAGCTATTACTTCCATTATTTCCAAAACGATGGAAATCTTAATCAATCAAAAGTTGAAGAAATATCTTGATAGTAGAGGTATAATTCATGATAGTCAATACGGCTTTCAAGCTCAGCGTTCCACCGATGATCTCATGACATGCCTCTGCGAAAAGTTTAACACCAGTCTTCATCAATCTGGTGAAGCTGCTGTTGTAGCTCTGGATATATCTATGGCTATATCTATGGCTTTTGATCGAGTCTGGCATTCTGCTCTTATAGCAAAATGCAATGCTGTGGGCCTCGGTCCAACCTTTTCTAAATGGATTGAAAGCTTTCTCTTAAATCGATCTATCATAGTTTCAGTTGACGGTAGTTTTTCCGACTAACTTCAAATCAATGCTGGTGTTCCACAAGGCTCCGTCCTTTCACCCACCCTATTTCTCATTTTCATTAATGACCTTCTCAAATTAACTTTCAATCCAATCCATAGTTTTGCTGATGACAGCACTCTAGTAGCATCATATGATTTTCTTAAAACAAATAATGCTACAGCTTCAGCAGTGAACTCCAAAGGAACAATGATGGCTGGTGCATTCAATCACGACCTAGCCAAAATTGTCGACTGCGGTAGAGCAAACAGAGTCGAGTTTAACACTTCAAAAACTCAAAGCTGTCTTGTTAGTAACAAGCTAACAACATTCGAACCAATTCTCCGGCTTCAAAATGAAGTTATTCAGCGACTCAAAGACTTGAACATTCTCGGGATGCGAGTGAATCAAAATATGCACTGGAATGAGCATATTTTTGATATTGCGAAAAGCGTCGCCAAATGTTTGGGCTTTTTAAGTCGCTGCAAAGCTTATTTTTCATCTCGAGACCTCTTAAAAATCTATAAAGCATATATACGACCCAAGCTCGAGTATAACTCACATTTATGGGCAGGTGCACCAAAAACTGCTTTAAATTTTTTGGACAAAGTTCAAAACCGCGCGTCTTATAGGCGATATAAACGTGACCTCATCCCTTATACCACTTGGTCATCGTCGTATTGTTTGAGCACTTTCTCTATTTTATAGATATCTACTTGGTGTTGGCACTTGTTCCGAGGAACTAAAGTCACTTCTTCCTCCTCTCAAGCAATTCTGTCGCATAACACGAGAGGCATCAAGTGCACACCCTTTCACAGTGGAAATTCCGAGATGGTTTAAGTCCGGCTATGGAAATTCTTTTATAGTAAGAACATCTCGATTGTGGAATCGCGTCCCAATCGAAGCATTCCCAATGAGAGAAGGATCTTTTATTTATGATTTACAGAGATTTAAGACGAATATTCACAACATTGTTCGCTCTTTCCCACAAAACTTTTCTTCTTCCTTTTTCTTTCCTTTCCTTTAACTATCCTTTCCTTTTCCAAATGGTCAACGGTACGCAAGTGCTAAAAGGTTCAAAACCTAAGTTTTGGCTATAATATAAAAAAAAAAAAAAAAAATATAGGTACCATCCTTACTTATAGCTATAGGTAGTTATAGGTACCAATTGAAAGCAATACAGTAAAAAAGCATTGTCATTCGAACTTCTTTCGCATCACTTTCAAAAATATGTAATAGAAAATATATGAGAATTCCATTAAATATTTCGTAATTTTTCATAAAATAATTTTGTAATAAAAAATTTTTTTTCATAGTAATATTATTAATTTTTCATAAACATAAATATCTACATATGTGATTTTTTTTAAATGAATGAATGGCTATGAAATTTGATCTTCAAGAATAGAGGACAAACAAAAGTTCGAATGAAGGCTATATGTTGAAGAGTTCTTTATAAGATATTTATTATTTTATAAATATACCTACTTCATTTTCTTTTTGAAAAACTTGAATGGCTTCAACTTGAATTACAATTAATCAGCAGGGGTCCCTAGTATAAATAATATTTGATAAATCAAATTTCAATATTTAACAGTCAACCGAACCAAAAAATTCAGATTATTATAAACCGCTTTGGCAAAAGTTAGAATATAAAATAAAATAATATAACAGTAAATACATATATATAATTTTCAATTTTGCTTTAAAATTGAATTCATAAATAAGTAAAAATGTTTTTAACAATTTTATACAAAATTTTTAATCATTTGGTTTGGTAGGTATAGGTACTTTTTATTTTCATTCAACAAAAATAATAAAGCGTTGTATTATAAGCGTTGTTGTATATGAAATAGGATGAGGAATACAGTTGCATAGGAAATAGAACGAGAATTGTTGATGAAATACAGAGCCTGTCTGCATGTAATTTCATAGTTCATATGGAATGAAAATGTTTAGATACAATGTTGAAACACAAATATTCAGACACATGTTCCTCCACCTACCAACGGGTGAAGAGCCAAAAAAAACAGTGTGACATTTTTTTATATGAAGTGAAATATCTTATAGTAATTATATAATCTTTGATAGTAGCAATATTCATTATAAAAAATATGCCAAGATATTTTTACTACATCATTTACAATAAAAACCCGATTAGTTAAAGAAGCAAAGAACTATTGTTTTTCTTATGTTCTTATTTATTAGGGCATGAGAGTAAAAAAATTTTGAATGATTGATTGTATTTTCAATGTTTAAATTTTTTCAGGTATTGAATCAGGTAGTTAAAAAGAATACCAAGAAAAAAACGTTTTTTTTTATGAATCACTCGATGCATTTTGATTTCCTTAAAAATTAGATTTTGCCATTTAATAATTAATGATAATTTATTAATTATTAATAATATTAGAATTTATATATGGTAGATAATTTGAATTATAATAATGTGAATATTTCAAATTTGAATAAATAATGTTTTTTATTGCTATGCATTTTTAAATGTAACACATCTGTAAATTTTGATAACTAAGAATAAATGCAACAATATTTCTTTGAGACAAAAAAATTGTACGATAATTTTATTACCACTTTGTGTTTTGAATTTTTATCTCTCTCTCACAAATTAAATTCTTATTACTATCTATTTCTTACAATTTTGGAAATCGACTAGAAAAATGGTAACCAACACATTGACAAATTATAAAATTTGATTCCATTGTTTTTCATATTAATCGATATCCTTTGATAGTAGATGCGTGTGCGGCGTTAATTTTATACAGTGAATTTAAGAGAAATAACTGTATCTCATTCACAAATTACATACATTATAATTTATGTGAATAATCTTTCCCCTTTTTATTTTAATTTACTCAAAATTGTTTTTCTTAAAGAGAAATTGTTTTTTTTTATGGATACATTTCTTTAACACAAACGAAAGAAAAAATAAAAAAATAACAACTAAAAAACAAATAATTGTTAAATGAGCACGTAACTCTTTTTGTTTCTCCCCGTGCTAACACAGAACTGATTAAAAATATTTAGAATAATAATTTCAAAGCTATTGAATACATTATTATGTACTTGAAAAATATATTTCAAAATAATTTTTTGAATATGATTAGCGTAAGTTATTTTACGTATTTTTTTATGAAAAATAATTAAAAAACTTTACTCAATTTATATAATCAACTACATAAAGACACAATAACATTTAAGGCAGCGTTTACACATCAGATTTTATTTGATTAAAGTTACTTATATATTTCTTTATTTAAGGTTGGTTTAGCTCAAATAAAAAACATTGGTTTGAATATAGAAATTAAAAATTATAAACAAGTAAAATAAAAAATAAAAAATACAACAAAATAAAAAAAAAATGCAAAAATACAATTAAGAAAAAGTTGAAAAAATCTTATAAATGTAGGTAGTTTGGTATCAACTAATTATTATTATCAATATTATTATTAATAACAATCAATACCAACAAAAATAATCAAACACAACAAACATTAAACAAAAAGATTAACAAATGACAAGATTCGATTTCGATTTAAAAGAAAAAATAAATTTGCAGCATTTTTTGGTTCAAAAATGTTTGATGATAATAGGATAATATTCTATTTTTTTTTCATTAAACAAAGTTGGATGTCAAAATTTGTGGAACAACGTTTACAGGACAGTCAAACTTTCAATAAAAACAAACAAAATATTGATGTCTAAACGGTACCTAATCGTGAGTTGATGTGATACCGAAAAAACATCAATTAATAAGAATTTTTTTCTTATATATATCACATGTGTAAATGTGTTGATCTTGTTTATATTTTAACAATTTTTGCTATTTGAAATTACTTTATAAACTATATTCTAAAATTATTGGGATTTATAATATTAAAAAATTAACTAAAAAAACATAATTAACTAAAAACATGCATCTACCTACATAAGGTATTATATGTACCTATAATATCTAACATAGTTTTAGCGGTGAGAAAACAATAGCTATATTAGTTTACTTTAGTTGTAATATTTTAGTGTTTTTTAATTTAAAAAAAAAATAAACAGGAGTTAATAATAATATTAGTGCAATATTATAGATAAATAATAAATGTACCTATGTAGTACCAGAGACTATAATAGAGACGTCGAATTGGAGCAAAAATAGCACAGATGTCGCTAACAGTATCGAAATGAAATAATGAAATGATAAAAATTATGATTCTTATAAAATTAAAATTTTCAAAATTCAAAGCAAGCTAAGAATGGAATTAAAAACAAAATATGAAAAATAATTTTTTTCTTCGCAGCTTTATGCATACTAAAGCAATTTATATATACATATAAATAATATATATGTATATAATTTGATTTTGTATGGTTGAGTTACAATCAATTTGAATTAAGAATGTTTTTTAATTTTGAATCCAAATAAAATGAATTTTTGTACAGAGTTAAGAAATTTTGTTGTAAGGTATTTATTCTCCGATTACGTTTATAACATTCGGTTTTTCGTATATTAAAAAGTTTATAATTTTTTAATTTAAAAAAAAAAATACTTTTGACCAAAAATACTTGGGAGCGTGTAAAAACCTGTGTTTCATTTGAATGTAGTATCATTAGACTGTTTTCTTGCGATTTGCCTGCATTTTAATTTGTTTGCATTTCATTTGACTGGATATGTAGTAATACAGGATTCATGTAGCAAGTTCTTATCAATCAACGGCATCAGAACTACATCTTCTAAAGGTGACTAGTTGAAAGTGCCAAGTCAAGAAATTGAGCAGCTTCCAGCAAAAATAGGTCCGGGTACCGTCTCACAAAGCACTTGAAAAAATTTGTTTTTGTTTTTCTTCAACATGTCTTTTGTACAATGGGTCATAAGCACGATACAAACAAGAGGTCCGGCACCCCAAATGTCGGAACTGAAGAACTTGATTTTTTTTGGTCATGAGTACATAGGCTCTTAAATGCGATGAAGACAGTAGCTGCGGGGTCCCAGTAATTGGGGCCGAAACCCTATATCATGTGCTTAAATCATATTTTTCTGAAAAAAGGTTATTAATAATTATTATAAATAATTTTAAAATTTTTTTTTTCGATAGGTCCGAATGTGCGGAAGTTTGGATCAAAGACCATATATTTGTACTGATGATAAATAAACAAAAAAATCAAGGTTTTCGGTCCTGACATTTGGGGACCTCTTCTTTTTCTGAAAAATATGTACCTTTATAACTTGAAAAAAGAAGAAAATTTAATTCATCTACACTAAAAACGTATTCTAACTTTAGAAATAAATTAAGAAAATTAATGTACGCAGGTTACCTTATTATATTCAATCAATATAATATATATTTTTTTTTAATATTTATTATCATTGCAATCTGAACTATCATTCAAATTAAACACACATATTCATTCATATACACAAGATTTTATAAGAATAATGAATAATAATAGCCAATAATATGTGTAAGTAGTATAAGTGGTATAAGTGGTGTAAATGGTATAAGCTAAAAATAACAATTTTATTTTACTTAGGTGGTTATGATGAAGTTCGTCGGAATGTGAAATTCCGATTACATTCCGAATTTGGTATGCTGAAGTCCGAAAGTATTCCGCAGTCTGCAAATGTCATTATTTATCCGAAATTTTAAGATTTATGTATGATGAAGTTCGTCGGAACGGAAAATAATTTGAAAATTGTACGCCGGAATTTCTCATTCGGAAGTATTAGAATGGTTCGGAAATGAATTATAAAGCATACAATTTTTGTATTTAGAATATTAGGAGAAGTAGAAAATGTAATAATAGTTTTTTTTTTCAATTTTTTTTTCATTTGTAAAAATATTTTTTTTTATTTAGGAATAAAAAAGCGCTTCAAAAGAATAATATATTTTATTGTTTTTAATATTATAACATAATATGTATATATATTAAAAACGATACATATATATTTTACATTCTTTAGAGAATTTTAAATTTTCTCTGATGTAACAAAAAATTACTATTATTTTAATTTGTATATATATACATACTACATATGTAATTAAGAAAGTTGTAACTTTTACTTTTAATTTATGTATGCATATTGTATATATACATTATGTCATATACATTATCTATTAAAAATTTTTTACAAAATAAATAAAAAAAAATTGAAAATAAAAATGTTTGAAATGAATATGAAAACAAAAACAAAAATCTTCCGAAACATATGATTTTGATTTCTGCACACACTTTGCAGTCGAAGGGACTTCAGCATACCAATTCTTTCGTATTCGGATCGGAATTTTTTTTCGGAGAAATTCCGCTTCGGACTTCATCATAGCCACCTTAAATTTGTACAGGCTACAATTATCTTATTTTCCAACATGGACAACTACCTTTTAATAAATTGGTAGAAATCCTTGGACAAGTATCAGTTTTTTAAATTTAAAAACTGATAGTTAGAAAAAAAAAATGCATGATATGATATTTTGTCTTTTACTTGATACACCAGTTTTTTCACATGGACAACTATATGAAGCGCACTGGAAATAGAAATCATTTGAAAATTCTAACCGAAGAGAACTGTTAGAAATATAGTTTTTAATGAAACATTAGAGTATATAATCTATCAATCCAATTACATAGTCTGTCTGCTAATCTACTAATTTAACTAAAGTATTATTACTAACATATTATTGATAGGTTAATTTTGGATTTTGATAATTTATAATGTACGTACAGAATGCTCTAATTTTGATTTTTCACTATATATAACGATAGGGTATATATAACGGGTATTTAACTAGTATTTATAATAATATAAATAATAATATAATTTTATAATGTTTGAAAATCAAAAATATATTTTTTTTACTTATTTTTTTTTTGATTGAATAATTTTAAAAATATAAAATTTAAAAAAATTTAAATAATAGTGCACATTCATTCACGTGATGATTTCTAATTTATGGGTACATGTACATAAATAATATTACATATAGCGATGTATTATAAATTTACAAAATTTACATTTTTTTTTTAAAAGTATTTAATGTTTTCTATGAATATGTATGCATGCATATACATTGAAATAAACTATCACAGATAACAAAAATATTTAAAAAATTAATTACTCTAAACTGTTTTTTTAATATAGAATATTTTTTATTAGGAAATTCGAAATCCGGGGCAAACCAAAAAATCACAAAAACATGCAATGAACAAAACAAGCAGTTATACCCCAGGTGGTAAGTCAGTTAATCTGACAAATCCACCCTCTACGGAGGCAGGCTCTACGGATTCTGGGGAGTGCCAATTATTGCATACCTCTCCTATGGCAACACAGGTCTTCGTAGCCTCGACCCCGGGGACAGTTGGTAAATCAGGTGCCATGGCAAATGATTTACTAAGTGTCTCTATGGAAAACCTTCTTCTTGAGGACATCGAACCAATGGCCGGCGTGTCTGTAGAATTACAGACTACTGGTTGTGGTTCGACCATTCAGGAAAGAGGTAAGAGGAAGAAAAAGAACATCTGCGGTTCTGAAAAGAAAAGGCGGAAAATGGCTAAGCGTAATGCGGCTATGAATCCTCCCCCGCAAAGCTCTCAAGAAGCTGGTCCCTCAAACGGGCTAACTTCGGAAGAGAAAGATGATGTAGAGAAGGCTGTCATCAAAGACGGTCTTGGGAAGGCTAACCTAAAGGTTGGTCTCCATGCTGCGACATCATCAACTTCGAATCCTGAAGGTAGAAGGGTCCCAAAAACTGTTACCCAGAAACCGAAAGGCCAAAAAACGTTGTCGAATCCTGGAGGTGGAAGGGTCCCGAAAAAGGGTGCTCAGAAGCCAAAGGGACCATCAAAGGCTAGAGAGACGAAAACGTCCTCTCGACAGGCTGTCAGCTACGCGCAGGCGGCTAGAAGAGAGTTCGATACAATCGTTCAGGTAGTCGATGGGAGCATTACTAACGAGGAAGGTGAATTGATTCAGCAAAAGTTGTTCCAACTCATGCTCATTTGTAATGAGATATCTCCCAGCTTTGCAGGGGTCTCGTTGAAGGCGGGAAAATTATATTTTTCCTGTCAAAATGAGGCTTCGTCAAACTGGTTGAAATCTGGGGCGTCTAACTGCAGTCCATGGGAGGGAGCAAGGCTCTCAGCAATGAGGGTCAGCGAACTTCCAAAGACAAAGTTAGTTAAAATCTGGATCCCAGGACGTACCGAATCTGAGAAGGACGTCATGAAGGCGCTCAGTATTCAAAATGGTATGGATACTACGAAGTGGAAAATCCAGTCGTATAGAAGAGCAACTGGGGCTACTAAGATTAGTGGCTCAGGCTCTCTTTTATACGTGTATATCGATCTCGATAGCGCTAAAGCTATAAAAGATCGAAACGCCAAACTAAGTTTCAAATTTGGTCAGATAAACGTAAAGTTTATTAAGGCTAAAGGAGAAAACTAAACTGGCCAATAGATTCATATCCCGAGCTATAGCCAGTCTAGTAGGTAAGCAAATTAATTTGCAACATAGTACAAGCGGGTCATACACTCTTATGACCCGCTACTAACTAAAAAGTTGCAAACAAAAGTAGTACTTATTCAAGAACCGTACATTATCAAGAACAGAGTGGCCGGTCTTTCACTGAAAGGCTGGAACACTCTGTACAATGCGGGTACTGGAAAAGTTCGAGCATGCATAGTCGCGCATTCAAGTGTTGACGCGCAGCTCCTAATACAACTGTCATCAGAAGATCTGACGGCGGTTGCCATAAAACACAAGAGTCAGGGAGAAATGCGAAAATTTATTATAGTTTCTTGCTACCTCCCTTACGACTCTACAGAACCCCCTCCAACAAATGAGCTCGCGCAAGTGGTCAACTATGCCAAAAACAACAATTTTGACATAGTAATTGGCTGCGATGCAAATGCTCATCATGAAAACTGGGGAAGTTCAAACTCAAATACTAGAGGCGAGGCGCTCCAAGAGTACCTCGCTACTACTGACTTGGAAATCCTAAACACTGGAGGGATACATACATTTGTAAACTCCAGGCGACAAGAAACCATAGACATAACTCTATGCTCTAGATCTCTTCTTTCAGAGATCAAAGAGTGTAAAGTGTCTATGGAACCCTCTATGAGCGATCATAGATACATTAATTTCTCCTTAAAGGTTGATCCTGATAAGATCTTGGTCTTTAGAGATATTAAAAGAACCAACTGGCAAGAATTTCAAGATCTGGTGGCTACGGATACGGATTTGATCAGGATCCCGAAGGTCTCTGCAATAGACAAATCAGTTGAAAAACTGACAAATCTGTTAACGGAGGCTTTCGAAGCATCTTGTCCGGTCACCAGAAAACCGAAAGACACAAAAACTGCTTGGTGGAACAAAGATCTGGAGCAGCTAAAAAGGAAGGCCAAACAACTTCTGAATAGAGCCTTAAAAACTCAAGAAGAAGATGATTGGAAATCCTATAGTGAATCTAGAAGAGAATACAAAGGACTGATTCGGAAATCAACGAAACAGTCCTTTCAAAAGTTCTGTGAAGGAATCGAAGATATTGCAGATAGAGCGGCTTTGCTTAAGGCCCTGAAAAGGGATCCAGTAGCAAAGTTACACAATCTGCAATCATCAGAAGGATCCTACACAGCATCGAAAGAAGAAACATATAGAGTCCTCTTTCGAACACACTTTCCGGGGAGTAGACTCGAAGATTTGCCTCTAGAAGATACTATCCAGGAAGTCACCATACCAAACCGTTCGGATTGGTCTATGGCAAGACAGATAGTATGGCCTGAGGTCTTAGACTGGGCTGTCAACTCTTTCGAACCATACAAAGCTCCTGGGCCGGATGGAATTTGGCCTATTATGCTTCAAAAATGCAGGAACAGCATAAGCAAATGGCTCCTAAGAATCTTCACAGCCTGTATAGCCTTTGGATATATTCCAAAAGTATGGAGATCAGTGAGGGTCGCTTTCATCCCTAAACCAGGGAAAACAAACTATGCACTCCCTACTAGCTTCAGACCTATCAGTCTCTCTTCGTGTTTGTTAAAATGCCTAGAGAAACTGGTGGACAGGTATATTAGAGATGTATGTTTGATCAGGGTACCCCTGAACCGTAAACAACATGCCTATCAGGCAGGTAAGTCTACTGACTCAGTTCTTCAAGAAGTGGTCTCCCATATAGAGGAGGCTATCGTGAAGAAAGAGATAACACTCGGTGCATTCTTGGACATTGAAGGGGTCTTTGACAAGGCAACTTTTAAGTCACTTCTAGATGGAGCAAGCAAGCACGGAGTAAACAACACAATACTAAGATGGTTAGATGGTTGAATACGTCATCTGTTCATTCAGGTAGATGAAACTACTAAAGTTCAGATGAGGGCGGTTAGAGGATGTCCACAAGGAGGTGTTCTATCGCCTTTACTATGAAACATGTTGGTATACGAACTCCTAAGTATACTGAACGAGGAAGGGTTCAACACACACGGCTTTGCCGATGATGTTAGTATTCTTCTAAGAGGAGGTTATATGAGGCGTCTATGCACACAAATACAAAATGCCATTGACTTAACCACCGAATGGTGTCAGGCGAATGGATTAACCATAAATCCTAGCAAGACACATTTAGTGGCCTTTACCAATAGAAGGCGACTGAACAACTATGTTCTTCCCTCCATTGGAGGAAATAACCTAGAACTTCGAGATGAAGTAAAATATCTAGGGATCATACTTGATAAGAAGCTCAATTGGGCAAAACATATCGAGACGAAATGTGCTAATGCTGTGAAAGTCCTATGGCAGTGCAGAAGGGCCTTTGGCAACAATTGGGGCCTAACACCGAAAATTGCCTTAAGACTATACAAAGTGTGTATCAGGCCCATTGTTAGCTATGGGTCCATTGCATGGGTTCCGAGAACATTCACAGCAAATGCCATAAAAAAACTAGAAGCAGTACAAAGACTTGCGTGTCTCTGTGCAACAAGGGCTTTTAGAACCACACCTACAGCGGCTATGCAAATACTTCCGCCCTTACATCTTTATGTAAGAATGGAGGCCCTCAAAGTTGCAAGAAGGTTGCAAACTCTAGGGAATACTAGAGGATGTAGGCACAAACATCAGAGGCTATGGAAGGACTTAGAAGAGGAGTAAAAAGAGTTCTTCATGCCAACAGATTACATCACTACATACGTATCTTTGAAGAAGAGATATGAAGTAGAAATCCCGACAAGAGAGACCTGGCGTGGTTCAGAAGAGCAGGCCAGGTCCTCAAATACCTCGGACATTTTCACTGACGGATCCCTTACGGCTCTAGACGCGGGAGCTGGAGTGTTCTTTGAAAAAGAGCAACTTGAACTCCAGTTTCCTCTTGGCAAACACTGCACAGTCTTCCCGGCTGAAGTCTTTGCCATGAACGCAGCAGTGAATATAATAAAAGAGCAAAGATGGTCTAACTAAGTCATTAGAATCTTTAGTGACAGTCAGGCTGCCTTAAAAGCTCTTGAAAGTAACCTCATCAAATCTAGATTGGTGGGAGAATTTTCGGAAGCCCTAAACCTCATAGGGCTCCGAAACAACTGGAAATGATGGCCTGACTGGAAATGAGAAGGCTGACGAACTAGCCAGATCATCGGCGGAAAACATTTATGGCCCGGAACCAGCAGTTGGTATATCTATTGGTAATATTAAACTATCAATAGAAAACACCCTGAAAAGGGAAGCAAATATTCTTTGGGAGCGTATGGAAGGCCACAGGGTCTCCAAAATATATGCACCAAGAATAAACACAAAAATAACCAACTTCCTGCTAACTTTCAATAGAGGAGACTGTAGGAAGATGGTGGGCATACTTACTGGTCATAACCACATGAATAAACACATTTGTAGACTAGCACTAAGTGACGACCCAACCTGTAGACACTGTCTGGAAGAGGAAGAAACCTCCACACACGTTGTAGGAGAGTGCTTAGCTCTTTCAAGGCTGACACTCAGGCTGCTGGAAACGCACTACATAACCTCAGAAAACTTCTGCAGGATAAATCCCCCAAACCTATTGGCCTTTGTCAAAAGGGTCGACTAAGTTGAGGGGTGGAGGACGGCATAAAGGGCTAAAAAGTCTACATGCCGGCTCTGACATATTAGGGCCACAATATTGATCTGAAGGCACCAAAGATGAATTTTATTGGTGAAAATTTTTTTATTTTGAACAAACTTTCTCGACCTAAAATTTTATTTATTTGTATGAATTTTTGTTAAATTTAAAGAACAATCTGGACAGGGTAATTTTTTAAGAACTTTGTTTATACGTCACAAAGTACCACTCAAAAACAAATTTTTTTTGAGTATAACAAGTCAATTGATTTCTTTAAAAGTATGTACGAGTATGTATTAACAAAAATATTGCCGAAAATTAAAAATACTCATAATTTATATCAATCCAGCAATTTTCAAAAAATGTCAACCTATTTTGGCTGTTCAAGTATTTAGTCTTAGTAGGTAAGTATGTAAATGCAGCTATGAACGCAACAAATAATTCTGAGTTTTATTTTTTTCATATAATGAGTAATAAGGTAATTCCAAATGCTGGTTAATTTAATTCAATTTAATTAAATCTTTAAATTCTTCAAATATTTATACTAAAACAACTATTAAAAAGTGTCCATATTTGTTCGTAGAGGAAATGTTAGATTATCTTATAAAATAAGATTATCTGCACAACAAGTTGGAAATATTTTTGCAAATATTATGAGCATGCATTTTTTATACAACAACAATATATTTTCAAATGGTATAGCAGATCATGACAAGCATTTGGACATTATTTTTAAATTCTCGTTACGAAAATAATGACAAACGTAGAAAATTTTGAATTTGAAAAAAACTACTGTTAAACTGTGCATTTTTAAAAATATTCAAATAATTAGCGTTACCGTAATTTACCGTTAAAATATTTTATTTACGAGTTTATAAAAATTAATAATTAGTTTCAAAAATATTTTTAAACTTTGTTATAATTTCAATATATATGTACATGCAGACATATACAGGGTGGTCCGGGTTAGAGCAAAAAGTTTTTAAGGGGTGATTCCTTGGAGTATTTTAGGAAAAAAATTGTCTAGAAGAGGGGTCTATCTTTGAATTTACCTGGGCTACAGAGGGTTAAAGAAAATCGGATTAGAAAAATTATGTCTAAAGAATATCAACTACAGCTCAGAAAAAATTGAAACTAGAGCAACATTTTCTTCATAGCTTTTTTTTAGAATTAATACACCTAATTAACGGTATATGTTGAATGAGTATCAGACTTACCGTTTTTGAATAATAACTGCATAAACTTAAAATTTTGTAAAAAAAGTTGATTATCTCGAAAAAATTCGCTATTTTTTTTATTTTTTTTTTATTGTGTTTAAGGGGTGATTCCTTGGAGTATTTTAGGAAAAATATTGTTCTAGAAGAGGGGTCTATCTGTAAATTTACCTGGGCTACAGAGGGTTGCTTTTTTTATACAGAACTTTCATATCAGACTTGCCGTTTTTCAGGAAAAGTCATATTTAATATTTGGGTAACCCATGTTTTAGTAAGAAAAATAATAACTGAGAGTTGTTGAGAGTTGATATTGTAACAATTTTATTTTTTAGTCAAAATTAGTTAAAATTACTGAAATTAGTTAGGGTGAAAAACATGAAAAACAGCAAGAAAGTTGTGTATGAAAAAGTTGTAGGGGATGATGTAGCTCATCAACACAATCAATTATGTAAAATGTATGTACACGCAGAATTCAACATTTATAAAACTTATTTATAATATTACAGGATTGAGAAAAATAAAATATTTGTTTTCTTAAGGCTTAGGCTACTCGATAAAAATGATAACCATGTTTGAAATTTTGGTAGATATTAATTGAAAAAACCTTCAAATTACACAAATACAATAACAAAAAATTAAAAACAAAAACAATATTCTCATTGTTATTTGATTTCTAAAAGAACAGTACAGAAATATGATTTATTGAAATAAATTCAATTACATAAATCATCCGACAAATACTTCATTATTTTTCAGCAACTAAAACAAAAGTAAAAAAATTCAAGAATCCATTATTTTTTTTGACAATGTGATGAATAGTCTTTGTGTTATTGGATATTTCTTTGCAATCAACTGAAACAAAATTTTTTTTGCGTACAACTGTGTTGTTATGGTATTGGTTGGCTTAGTACAACATAAATAAAACTGGTTTAACTTATTTAAATGCTTTTTCAATAATCAATTTCATATGCTGGAGTTGAAAAAAGAACCAAATACAACAGAATTTTCTTTCTTTAAAAAAATTTTTCGGTTATTGTATTTGTTTAATTCATATTCATTGAGATTTGAAAATATACCGGTTAGTATTGAGGAATTGGAATAATTTGCGGATTTTGTATTTGTCGCACAAGAACTATAAAGAGTTTTTATTTACTACAACGGTGTAATGAAATAGAATTTCAGCTTATAATATGTATGTACTTTAAAACCTAAAAAGTTAAGTGAACATATTTATATTTGCATTATTAATTTATGATTAAGTAGATTTTTAGAGGATTTTTTAGAGGTAGATTTGTTAAATTGAATAATTGTTCTTATTTGATTTTTGAATTATGTAATAATATTCAGTACCTATCTTGTAAAACAATATTTGGCATATAAATCTTTTTCCTTTTTTATTTTTTATAATAGAAAAAAGCCTGAAACATGTTAATAAATTGCTTTATGTATCTAAGAAACTTTTGTAAATAGGAATTAGCTATTTTAAAGATGTACATGCATAATATTATATTTCTCTATATTTCGTCATGTTTGAACACTTCTTAAAATTCTACCTATTCACTGAAAATTTTAACACAAATATTTTGACCTATGTTTATCAACTTTACGTTTTTCAATATTATAAATTTTATAGTTAATAAATTTAAAAAAAAAGTTAAAAGCAAATCTGTGGTTTTATAACGAAAGATGATAACTGCAATTTTGCCGAATTTTACTTATGAATGCCACTTTATATAAAATTTTAAGCTCTTTCAAATAAAATTTTTTTTTTAATAAAATTAAGTAATTTATGAATTAAAAACTGATTAAGTAACAACATTCGTTGTAGATTTTTCTAACATATGCAGTTAGAATAGGCAACATGCAGTTATATAAGGCAACACTTACCAAAAAGTACAAAACAAAAAGATGATATAATAAGAATAAAATCAAGGAGCGTCAATCCTGATAACTGTTTAAAATATCAGCACTTAGTTTAAATTTACGCTCCTTGCTTTTATTCATGGCAACTTCATGTATTTGATTTTTTCGTACAAAAAATTTATCTAACATTATTTTCTCCTGCCTGAAGTCAAATGTTAGAATTGCACACATAGCATTTTTTAACAGACCTTGAACTACCTAATTTATTTTTTCCTTTTTAGTGCATTTAAAGGTGCTACCAAAACTGTGTAACCCTTGTAAAAAGCAAGTTTTTAAAAAAGTTTTTTTTTTCTTCTTTTCTTTTCTCTCTCTATCTTTTGTTTTCGTTATTTTTGTTTTGCAAAAGTTGTTTGCTAAAATTGTCCGCTGTTAGATGTCCGTTATTAAAATTTTTTGTCTCGGATTTTTTGTTAGAACTGCTTCATCTGTGTAATTAATTATCTGTGATATTACTATAAAAAACAATTTTTTACGATGGCAGCTTTATCACTCAAAGAAGAGTATTACCACTGTTTATGTTAACATTCCATAATAGAGAAAATATAGAAAAAATATTTTCCATTAAAAAAATAATGAAAATAGTCGTTAAAATTGAACCATTAAGAAAAAACAAGAAGTTAATCCCGCAGTGCAAGAGATGCCAAGCTCTTGGGCAAACACAAAGTTACTGTAATAGAGACTGTGCTTGCGTTAAGTGTGAAGGTAAGTATTTCACAAAAAACATTTTGAAGTTGTGGGAAAAAGCCAAATGTATTAATTGTCGTGGTGATCATCCGGAAAACTACAGAGAATGCCCAATTGCAAAAGCACAGCAAGCCAGAAGAAATAAACAAGCAAAACTACCCCAAATTCAAAAGATTAATACTTATAAAAATGAAAAATTCGTTGACACGAATAGAAAACCTACAGTTATAAATGCTGTACGTAATGTAAATGCTAAATCGTATGCCCAAATTGTAAAAAACTCCCGTAAGGAAAATGATTGCTCACTGAAGGATATATTAAGTCTTATCCTACAGAGACTAACAAACCAAGACAAATTTATAAAAACGTTATCTGACGAGATTACAACGATAAAAAACTAAAATAGCAGAAAACCACCGCAGTCATATAAAAAATGAGCCTTAGAGTTGCTACATGGAACGCAAATGAACTTTTCCAACACATTTTGGAACTCGAAATTTTTCTGAAGGATTAAAACATAGATATATGTCTAATTTCTCAAACACACTTCACAAAAAAATTTAGTATTAAAATTCCTAATTACGTTTGTTATCATTCTTCGAATCTAGATGACAAAGCAAGAGGAGGAACAGCAATACTGATAAAAGGCAACATTCAACACCATTAGGAGCAGAAAATAGAAAATGCAATGATACAAGTTACAACAATTAACATTGAGGTCAAAAATAAGGACTTCATAAGGCTATCTATTGCTCACCAAGCCACTCACCTACTATAGTCAACTTCATAATTCTCTTTAAAATACTTGGAAACAATTTTATCATCGGAGGAAATTTCAATGCGAAACATACTCACTGGGGTTCAAGATTAACCACAACAAAAGGGAGAGAGCTATATCAAGCTGGAAGAAGTCAAAAGTGTGAATTTATTTCTTCCGGTGCCCCAACCTATTGGCCTACTAACTCAGCGAAAATACCTGATTTGATTGACTTTTTTATAACAAAGGGAATAAATAGAAACCACACACATGCCGTGAGCAATGGTGATCTATCGCCTGACCACACTCCAGTAATCATGGTTCTAAGCGGAAAAGTAGAACACAAAAATGGCCTCCCAAGACTTACAAACAAGAAAACTCGATGCCATGTCACTCGATGCTAAGCTAAGATGGAAGGAACGTATAAGGAAGAAAAAAGAAGAGCTAAACATTAGACTCAAACAATTTTCCTAGTTACTTGGGCGTGGTTCTGAGTTATCAGTACAGAACAAAATATTGATATATAAGCAGATATTAAAACCTGCGTGGACGTACGGTATCCAAATATGGGGCTGTGCAAAGAAGACCAACATCGAAATGTTGCAAAAATTTCATAATAAAGTGCTCCGTGGTATAGTAAATGCACCATGGTACGTACGTAACAAAGATCTCCACCGTGACTTGCACATTGAAACAGTCACGGATGAGTTCAAGAAACTTGCATTAAAACTCGAGCAGAGACTGCAAACTAATGTGAACTCGGAAATGGCAGCAGTTCTTGATATCGATAGCACTGTCCGTCGACTCAAGAGAACGAAACCCCACGAGCTGATCACTACCTAAAATGGAAAATCCTACGATAATAGTTTCCTTTACGGAAATTATTATTTCAATAATTTTCCTTTGCGATAAAATTTAAATAATCTTCCCACGCGGAACTATTGCTGTGGCTATCTCCTTCACGGGAAATATCATAGTGATAAACTTCCTACACGGTAATTATTATGATGATAGCGATTCTCCACGGAATCTCAAAATAATCAAAAATCATTTCCTAAACTCGCGATCGAAAAATTTACGAAAAAAAAGTCATTAGTCGATTTAACGGGCTTTAGCGGGTTCGATTCCTACACTATCAAGACACACACGCAGCTGGAGCTCTTGATGTCCTTTGGGGATTACCTCCTATCTTTCGAAAAAAAAATCTTATAACATTTAATAACTAATACAATATGAATAAATAGGATATTTGGCAATGACCAACAACTTTAAACGAAATCATTTTTAAGTAACAGAGTTTCCATTTTGAAATAAGTGAATAGAAAAAAACAAATCAAATTGTAATTATAAAAAACAATACACATAATATGCGTACTAAATGAAATTGATTATAATCTTATGAGTAAAAAAAAAATTCATGTATTAAGAAAACCTTAAAATAAAAAAATTTACTGCAAAAAACAGGAAGTATGGTGACAAAACAATTCATAACTTGTGAAGCACTGATCGCTGCGTAGTCTTTTCAGGATTTTTTTTAAAGGAAATTAAATTTTCTTTAATTATATATGGGAAAAGATGTTATTTTGGGGTAGATATTTCTTAAAAAATGTACTGGATGTTATTGTTTTTCTATGTAAATCAGCAAAACCAAAATCTAAATAATACCATAATACATACCATAATTTCGTTAAAATAAAAACTTGCGCGAACGCGATTTATGGTAATTGAGATTTATGTGAGTACCGGCACAAACACAAAAAAAGAAATCCAGAAGCGTTTGATCTAAAATAGGCGGCTCCCTGGTCTGCGGTTGATTCCAGAGGGGCGGCAGTTAAAATAACCTGGCAGGAGGTATAAAATGCAACATAAAAACAAATAATAATGTATAGTCTAAATAACAAAATAAACTCGGTAGGGATATCTACCAAAGTGTCGGCAGAGACTACGGTTGCCGGCGAGGGCTTGGTTGAATAGACTTTCAGATGAGTCGTACTATAGTATGATAGTACTAGACTTTCAGATGAGTCGCCAGTGGGGAACAACAATTTAGAGAAGCTGATTAACCCTTTTAAAAAGAGTGCGAAGGTTCCAAGGTCGCCATCGAGGATGATCACCTAACACATGAAAAAAATTTACGAAATCAATCATATTCAAAACATGATAGTTTATATTGAACCTTTGAGAAAAAACAATGATATTCCTCAGTGCAAAATATGTCAGCGTTATAATCATACGCAGAAATTTTGCAATAGGGAGCCTATATGTGTGAAATGTGCTGGTAAACATTTAACAGCAGAATGCGATAAGCTGAAAACTTCACAGCCAATTTGCTCCAACTGCCAAGAGTCTCATCCAGCAAATTACAGAGGATGTTTTATTGCCAAAGAACTTCAGAAAAGGAGAAACTCTGTTTACCCAAAATTAGTTCAAAGGCAACAACCAAGAAAATTCATATCAAAGAAAGTAATAAAGGGTAACTTATTTTGCCATAGCAAAAGCAAAAACAATGAGGATGTCTACCAAAGCAATACAAATATAAAAAAAATCGACATTTCACTGCTGATGAAACACCTCGAATAGCTTATTCATCAAATGCAAATAATCAAACGCCGAGAAGAACTCGTTCATCAAATAATCAAATGCCGAGAGGAGCTCGTTCAACATATACGAAATTGATTTCAGAAAAAGAACAGTACGGAACTGTATTAAAAACGATGGAAAAACTAATGAGTCTGGTAGATAGAATCTCACTGATTAGATAACTTGGAAAGTAGGTATACTGTTAAGTATCCTGATACGCCACGTAACTCAGTTAGATATTACATAAAGACAAAATCACTATATGTACTTGGAATGCCAATGGCATTAACAAAAAACAAGAATTGGAAATGTTCCTAAACTTACGAAACATAGATGTCTGTCTCGTGTCAGAAACCCATCTAACAAAGGAGCACAATTTAGTAATTCATGGATACAAAGTATATCATACAACGCACCCTGACAATCTATCAAAAGGAGGTAGTGCGGTCATAGTAAATGATCTCATTACTCAGAATGAACATTGCAACATACAAAGTACAGATATGCAACTCACAGCTGTACAAATAAGGTGCACAAAACAAAATGTCAACGTAGGAGCACTGTACTGCCCGCCCAATCATGCTAATAAAAAACATATGTTCAAGAGCTTATTAATGAAATTAGGTGAAAGATTTATTCTTGGAGGTGACTATAATGCCAAGCATTTAAAATGGGGCTCAAGGATGACCCTTACTCGAGTTAAAGAACTGAGAGATGCGCTGAGAGAAACAGGTTGTTCATTTCTTTCAACAGGAAAGCCAACATATTGGTCTGCAGATATAAACAAAACTCCTGATCTGTTAGACTTTATAATGAAAATGGTATCAATTAATTTCACAACTATAGAAGATAATTATGACCTCAATTCCGACCATTCTGGTGTCATTCTAAAATTAAATACAACAATAGTGAAAAAATCTAGTAAACCATTTTTAACCAACTCATCTACAGATTGGTTAAGTTTCAAAAAGATTCTGCTAGAAAAAATTAATTTAAGAGTAACACTAGACAATGAGGAACAACTAGAAACTGCTACTGAAAAACTTATGTAAGCTGTCCAGTTTGCAGCTTGGAGTAGTACTAAGACAAAAAAAATTAAAAAAATCATCCCTAGATATCCGGTACATAGTACATATCCTTAACATGTTAAAAGAGAAACGAAAAGCGAGAAGAAGGTGGCAACAAACGCGTGACCCATCCAGTAAAACGGATCTTAACAATAAAAGTCAATAGCTAAAAAGAGAAATAAAGAAATTGAACGATAGATCTCTGAATTATTAACTAGAAAATTTAACAGCTACTAAAGAAACAAATTATTCTTTATGGAAGGCTACGAGTAAAATGAAGAAGTCTATTGTGTATTCTGCACCACTGAGGAAAACTGATGGCTCATGGGCAACGAGCGATAAAGAAAAAGCTGACACTTTTGCACATCATCTCGCTGAAATTTTTAAGCCCATGAAATTAACACTGTTATTGATCTAAATGAAATAAATAACCATGAAGACATAAATATTCACTTAATAGGTCGAAAAGAAGTAATTAAGGAAATCAAAAACCTAAAATTAAATAAAGCCTCAGGATTTGATTTAATAACTTCAAATGTGCTGAAAAATATACCCAACAAAGCTCTCACACTATTGGTATATATAATGAATGCCTGTATTAAGCTTAAACACGTACCTAGTATATGGAAAGTTGCAGAGATAATAATGATCCAAAAACCAGGAAAGCCTGCTAACGACACCAAATCCTACAGCCCGATATTTTTGCTTCATAGAATATCGAAGTTGTTTGAAAAATTACTATTGAGAAGGATTCAACCCCTCATAGAAAACAGGAATATAATACCTAATCACCAATTTGGGTTTAGGGAAAAACACTCAACAATAGTGTTTGAAATTCAGTTCCTAAAAAAAAAAACAAACAAAAAGTAAATAAATATTTAAATTAATAAATACCAGTGATCTCCATTTGCGTGAAATAAATAAAAATTAAACAATTAAGATTAAATTGAAAGTAAATGTCAATAAAAAACTGACAGATAAAATTATTACTATGATGCGACAAAACGCCAAAACACACACTGGCGGAAATGGTAACAAGTATAAAGTTTTAATTGAAATAGTTTAAGAAACTTTTGCACAGTGGTGAAATCAAGAAGCTTAAAAACTTTATAATGATCAGCAATTTTGGTAAAAGAAAATCAACGAAAAAGCCAAGGTAAAGGATATGAGACAAAAAAATACAGGAAAGGAAGAAGAAAAAAACACATTGGGTTCGTTCAGTAGCATTAATCGGTAGATCTGGAATCCATTTTGGATCCGTGTACCATATATCTGGCCACTGAACGCAATTCACCACAAAAATTTACCGCAATACTAGCGCCATCACCGGCAAATATAATGAGTACTTTTAAAAATAAATTAAATTTGAATGGAATAATATTTATTATCATACATGCAATTTCTTTTTTGTAACTCTTAATTTAAGTTTTATGTACATAAATCTTCCTTAAGAATTTAAATTTTCACACTAATTCAAAAAATAATGGCGATTTAAATTTAACAACTTTTTTTTTTTTTATATAATTCCAATTCTATGGGATGAACACCCTAACAGCTTTTACACAGAGATTTGGAATACACAGTCACATACAAAGCTTTTCTATAGAATTTTTATGGTTATCTATTTATTTAAATGTTGAAAACTATATCTATTGTAGAGTACTTCGCCTTCATAATAGCATAGTTCCACTTTAATTTTTACTGATAACCAAAACTCTCAACTATTTATCATTTATTTTATCCCAATGATAAAGTGTACTGGACCAGGTCGAAAATCCAGAAAACATTATTTTGCCTTCTTCGGGAATCGAACCTGGGACCTTTTCGGTTGAAAGGCAGGCGCTCTACCTACTGCGCCACCCAGCGTGTAAAAAATATAAAAATTTAATTTTTCTTACAATAGATGTCACAACACTCAACATAAAAATTGTTGTTGTTGTTTTTACATATAAAAAGTCAGATCCATGAAATGTATCTAGAATTTTTTCAGATCCATTTTCATTAACCGTGATACATTAACCGGTGCATTTACCACACCGTTCAGTAAACAGATCCATGGATCTGTGATTTCAGATCCAATGGTTAATTTCACTGAACGCTACCATTATTTCTTCTTTTTGAATTAGATGTTGAGCAGAGTAGACCACAAGCGGAGAACAACAAAAAAAAAAATTTTTTTTTTTTAATCAGATCATAATCAAGTTCATTGGAAGGATACAACAATTATTTGAAGAAAAAAACTGGTAAGATAATTTATAAATAATTTAAGTGAAAATTTACATTGACTATTTGGATGAATGCACTTAATTGTGAACGTTGATCCATGTGACTTTGTAAATTAAACTCTTTGCAGAGAATCACATAACCAGAGTCAAGCAAACTTCAATAAATGTATATACAATTAATTCTAATTTTTTAACAAACAAAAAAAATAAAAATAGTATAAAAAAAATGAATATATTTATTTTGCATCATTTATTTAATAGGAAATTCAACACTGAAAATCCAAACCCACAAAAACCATTGGTCATTCGAGCCGGATCGTGTTGAATCCTGTTTGAATAAGTGGTACACACGGAGCACGTATAGCAAAGCCATTTCTATACAATTTTGTTTATTTGAGTTTATTATTTTTTTATTTTTTTTTTTTGTTGATCAGCTTAATTAACTTTTAAAATCAGAATGGTAGATACAGAATTGAAAACGATACAGACATTGTATAGACAAGTAAATAAATCGCGAATAAATATTGAAACAACAATATTAAATGGAAAAAAACCAGCTTAAGGAAAAGAACAATAGGTTTCTATTTTTTTTTATATTATAGCCAAAACTTAGGTTTTGAACCTTTTAGTACTTGTTGACCATTTGAAAAAGGAAAGGATAGTTACAGGAAAGGAAAGAAAAAGGAAGAAGAAAAGTTTTGTGGGAAAGAGCGAACAATGTTGTTAATATTCGTCTTAGATCTCTGTAAATCATAAATAAAAAATCCTTCTCTCATTGGGAATGCTTCGATTGGGACGCGATTCCACAATCGAGATGTTCTTACTATAAAAGAATTTCCATAGCCGGACTTAAACCATCTCGGAATTTCCACTCTGAAAGGGTGTGCACTTGATGCCTCTCGTGTTATGCGAGAGAATTGCTTGAGAGGAGGAAGAAGTGACTTTAGTTCCTCGGAACAAGTGCCAACACCAAGAAGGTATCTATAAAATAGAGAAAGTGCTCCAACAATACGACGATGACCAAGTGGTATAATGGATGAGGTCACATTTATGTCGCCTATAAGACGAATGGCGCGGTTTTGAACTTTGTCCAAAAAATTTAAAGCAGTTTTTGGTGCACCTGCCCATAAATGTGAGTTATACTCGAGCTTGGGTCGTATATATGCTTTATAGATTTTTAAGAGGTCTGGAGATGAAAAATAAGCTTTGCAGCGACTTAAAAAGCCCAAACATTTGGCGGTGCTTTTCGCAATATCGAAAATATGCTCATTCCAGTGCATATTTTGATTCATTCGCATCCCGAGAATGTTCAAGTCTTTGAGTCGCTGAATAACTTCATTTTGAAGCCGGAGAATTGGTTCGAATGTTGTTAGTTACTAACAAGACAGCTTTGAGTTTTTGAAGTGTTAAACTCGACTCTGTTTGCTGTACCCCAGTCGACAATTTTGGCTAGGTCGTGATTGAATGCACCAGCCATCATTGTTCTTTTGGATTTGACTGCTGAAGCTGTAGCATTATTTGTTTTAAGAAAATCAAGACCTACTAGAGCTACTAGAGTGCTGTCATCAGCAAAACTATGGATTGGATTGAAAGTTAATTTGAGAAGGTCATTAATGAAAATGAGAAATAGGGTGGGTGAAAGGACGGAGCCTTGTGGAACACCAGCATTGATTTGAAGTTGGTCGGAAAAACTACCGTCAACTGAAACTATGATAGATCGATTTAAGAGAAAGCTTTCAATCCATTTAGAAAAGGTTGGACCGAGGCCTACAGCATTGCATTTTGCTATAAGAGCAGAATTCCAGACTTGATCAAAAGCCTTAGATATATCCAGAGCTACAACAGCAGCTTCACCAGATTGATGAAGACTGGTGTTAAGCTTTTCGCAGAGGCATGTCATGAGATCACCGGTGGAACGCTGAGCTGGAAAGCCGTATTGACTATCATGATTTATACTTCTACTATCAAAATATTTCTTCAACTTTTGATTGATTAAGATTTCCATCGTTTTGGAAATAATGGAAGTAATAGCTATGGGCCTATAGTTCGCAGGATTGCTTTTGTCATATTTTTTAGGAATAGAATAAACTTGGGCAATTTTCCAATAGGACCGGCAAGTTCCTGAAGAAAAGGACAAATAGAATAAGTTGCGCAGAGGTTTAGAAATGGCGAAGGCAATGTGTTGCAGCACAATCGCAGGTATACTATCGGGATCGGTAGATTTTTTTATATCAAGATTCTTCAAGACTTTTAATACAGATCTTGTTCTGAAGTATATCCTTCCAAGCGAAGAATTAACAACAGGAATTGTTGGCGGATTTTGGGCTGTATTAGGGAGGGTGGAATTGGCTGCAAATAATTTTGCAAAAAGGTTAGCTTTTCCAACAGAATCTGATATAATAGTACTATTATCAATCATAGGTGGAAATGAAGATTGGCAAAAATTTGGTCCAACGTTTTTAGCAAATGTCCAGAAGGGCCTGCTTTTGTTAGGGAGATTAAAGACTTCTCGTCTCAACCTTTGGTTGTGCAGGAATTTTTGCTGATTGATAATATTTTTACATTTATTCCTAACGAAATTATAGCTCTCATACGTGTTGACAGTTTTATTATTCTAGTATTTTTTATAAGCTTCTTCTTTGGATTTCAGAGCTTTGCTGCAGAGGTCCTTAAACCAACCTGGGGGATTTCGTTTTATACTTTTAAGGCTATTTGGAATGAGATTTTCATTCCTAATAGAATCCTTTTGGTAATCACCTCTGCAGCAAAGTCGACATTTTTATATGGGAAACACAACGACCAGTTCGATGCATTTAAAAAGCTGTTGAAGCCTTCCCAGTCAGCTTGGTGATAATGCCAAACTAGTCTTTTGGGAGAATTAGAAGAACTGGTTGTTGTGCCTACTTCGAAGCTTGTGCTTACAAGACAGTGGTCGGAACCACCTAGCAGAGAGTTAACAGAGATTGAATATTTCTCTGGATGGGTAGTTAGGAATAAATCCAGGCGATGTCCGTTCTGGTCGTGTCGGTCTGGTATCCTCGTAGGGCTTTTGACAAGTTGAGAAAGGTTGAAAAAGTTGGAAAAAACTTCAACTTGTTTGCCTTCGGGACTGTTGTGACTAGAAAAGTCAAGCCAGTCCCTGTTATGAATATTAAAGTCTCCCGCCAAAAAAATCACAGATTCGGGAGTGGTTTCCAGAATTGAGTTTATCTGATTGGATAGACTTTCTATAAGCATATCAGTTTCTAGCTGGTTCGCTTGAGGCGATCTGTAAATAAAACAGAAGTGAATGATGCGCTTATCGACGTGTATTTTCATCCAATTATATTGATAAATTGGGTTGGAGCACTGAAAATTTTGAAGTGTCTTATAAGCTACATCATTTCGTATATACAAAGCAATCGCTCTATGGGGTATAAAAAGTGGCACAAGCGAATAATTATTGATATTAAAATTAATATCATTATTCACAACTTGTGTTTCACTTAGTGCTAAAATTGCTGGATTTTGAAGCCGTAGATGGCTTCCGACGGAATGGAAATTCGTTGATAGACCGCGGATGTTACAAAAATCTATCTTAGCGAACAATTTACAAGAGAAATTAAAATTAACAAAAGTAATCCAAAAATAAAAAACCACAAAACAAAAAAAAAATAAATAAATAAATAATTTAAATTTTTAAAATCTTTTTCGCCTTTAAATTTTAGAATTTTTTTTTTCTTTTTGGCCCACATTACCACTTACTTATACCACCCCTGTAATAAATGCAACTGGGACCAATATCTACACACAATAGTTTTTAATACCTTATTGAGTGTAGAAATATTCTCTGAGACATTCACTGCAGGTTAGAACACTGAGAAAATTACGGTAATAACAACAAAAAAAAAGTGAAAAAAAATAAAACAAAAATCAAAATTATAATGAATTAATAAGAGATTTACAAAAGAAAAAGAAATTTAGAAAAGAAAAATGAAAAAAAAAAAAAAATGAAAACAAAATTGCAAAACTAAGAAAACTTTGGGAAACGTTCAGTGAAGAGTGCAGCCATCTAGAAAGTACAATAATAGAAGCTAAAAATTACTCGCTCAATAAATACATCATGAAGCAGGAAAAGTGCAATGAATTAGAAGATAAATATGAAAGCTATTTGGATGATTTAGTCGATGGACTTCGCGCAAAGACAAAGGCAGCGGCATTTGCTGAAGCGTCTCAGTCATCAATCAACACCAGCACACAAATTTACCAACAAGGTGCAAATATACAACTACCTCGTATCAGTTTACCTCGGTTCAATGGCAACTACAATGACTGCAGAGCATTTAGAGATCTTTTCCAATCAGTTATTCGAAATAACGATGGAATCCAGAATGTTCAGAAGTTAAACTATTTAAAGGGATGTTTAGCTGGTGAAGCGGAATTTCTGTTGAGAAACATTCCAACGACAAACGAAGACTATCAGCCGGCTTGGGACAAATTGAAGTCCAGATATGAAAACAAGAGAGTGTTGATAAACACACAATTAAAGAGATTGGTAACACAACCAAAACTAACCACCGAGAACAGCAAAACGCTCAGAACCTTATCAGATATTACTGAAGAATGTTTGCAACAACTAAAGGGGCTGAAAGAAGATGTATCAATGGGATGCATTACTGATCTTTCTCATAGTACAAAAACTACCATTCAATACCCTTAGGTTATGGGAGAAAGAATTAGGCAACACTCAAACGACACCAAAATGGCAACAATTTGTCGATTTCATCCAAAACAGATCTAGAATCTTAGAGTCTGTAGCTAGTACAGCAACAGCTGCAGCGCAAACTCATTCAACGGACATCAAGACATACTACACAACACCGTTACAACAAAGATTACATCAAGATGCATGTCCAGCTTGTGGGTAGAACCATTTTGTTAGCAGATGCCCTACATTTATAAAGATGACTACATCCGAACGCAGAGATGTAATCGCAAAGGCACACAGATGTTTCAATTGTTTTTCCAATAAACATCAAATGAGCAAATGCAAGATCGCAATATCACAACTAAACACAAATGAAGGTTTGAGCCAATTACAAACATTAAGTAGCCAGAAGACTAATACAAGTGAACGAAACCAAACAAGAAATTTCGTTATTTTAAAACACAAAAGCGCATTATTAGCTACGGCAAATGCTTTAATACACGACCGCAATGGTCAGTTAAAAAAATGTAGATGCCAGGGACCCAGGGTCCCAAGCATCCTTTATTACAGAAAGAGCTGTAAGGAAGTTAGATGGAACCCCAATATCCATGGAAGTGAATGGACTCAATGACAAGCAGACTGCTTGGGTGAAGCGGCAGGTTCAGGTGAGACTGCTATCATGTCACGATCACGACAAATATATCACGGCAGAGCTATTAGTCATCAACGAAATTTTCAGATTCACTGCCAACTCCAACACGAAGGCACATATCAAAGTGGAAGCACATTGAAGGGCTCACTCTAGCAGATGAAGAGTAGTGGAAGGAAGGTCCAGTAGATATCTTACTTGGTGCAGAGAGTTACGGAGACATACTATTGAACGGGTTAAGAAAGGGTGTGCCAAGCCAAGCACCGGTAGCAATTCAAACAATATTTGGTTGGATATTGTTGGGAAGTACCCTTAACAGTAACGAGAGAAAATCTTTTCTAATAGTTCAGAATTCTGTCTGGGAGTCTGAAGATTAAAACCTAAAATCAAGACGATGCAAGAGAAACAGTGTGAAGAGCATTTCACAACAACGTATAGAAGACTAAAAAATGGACAATTTCAAGTTAGATTACTCTTCGCAACTACGATGTAAAAAGTTTCATTGTGTCAAAAAAAGGTTTGCGACCAATCCTCAATTAGAAAGGGACTATACGACATGAAATGTCTTGAAATGGGGCACATGTCGAAAGTGAAAGGTCAACAAGAACAGTCATGCAAATATAATATCCCATATCATGCAGTAGTGAAAGAAAGTACAACTACTAAACTACGAGTAGTATTTGATGCATCAGTCAAAAGCACCAACGGAAAAAGTTTAAATGAGCAGTTATTAACAGGCCCCACACTACAACCTAAGTTAGCTGTAACGTTGCCTAAATGAAGGAAATATAAGATTGCTATAACTGGGGATATTGAAAAGATGTATCGTATGATTTTAATACATCCAGAAGACCGAAGGTTTCAACAAATCATTTGGACAGATAAACATTCTGATGAAACTCAAGAGTACCAACTCAATACGGTAAAATTCGGAACAACTTCAACACCGTACTTGGCTATAAAAACATTACAACAGTTAGCAGAAGTTGAAAGGGAATATTGGCCATTAACAGCTAAAGCTGCCTTTGAAGATTTCTATGTAGATGATTTGTTAACTGGAGCGGACACAATAGATGAAGCTAAGAAATTACGAGATGAATGCATTCAGATGTTAAGGGGGGCTAAATTTAAGTTGAGGAAATGGGCCAGTAATGAACTATACATGTTGGCTGATCTACCTAAGGAAGATGTTGAATTGAAAGAATATCTAGATCTCAGTAATGAAGAATCAATAAAAACTTTAGGAATAAAATGGATACCAAAAGAAGATGTATTTACATTTTCAACAAAAATTAAACCATCTCAAGAAACACATTCGAAAAGAAACATTTTGTCGCAAACTGCATCCCTGTATGACCCATTGGGATGGATAGCACCAACAATAGTTATAGCAAAAATGTTGATGCAAGAATTATGGATTAGTGGTAGCGGATGGGACGAACAAGTCACACCAGCAATTAAAACAAAATGGAATTTGTTTGAAAAAAATATTCTCTAAGAATACCCAGGTGGATAAAGTATACTAATCATGGCTCACAAGTTCAACTGCATGGATTTTGTGATGCCTCCATCAAAGCATATGGAGCTGTAGTGTACATGCGACTGGAAAATGATAGAAATGAAGCTGTAACAAACATGTTAACTGCTAAGATTATGGTAGCCCCTATTAAACCAGTGACCCTCCCCAGATTAAAGCCTAACGGTGCAGTGCTATTAGCAAATTTAATTCAACAAACATTTAAGAATATGCAACTAAGTAATGTGGAAATATTTTCGTGGACAGATTCGACAATAGTGCTGCATTGGATAAAAAGTCATCAAAATAAATGGAAAAAAATACGTTGCAAGCCGAGTGGCTGAAGTACAAGAGGCAGTTCAGCCTGAACGTTGGAGACATGTACCAACAGAGCATAACCTGGTAGACTCGGCATCTCGAGGCATGAATGCCAAGGAATTGGTAAGCAGTCAATTATGGTGGACGGGTCCCAGTTGGTTAACCAAAGCAGAAGTGGAATGGCCTGCACCAACTCAGAAGCTATAACATTAGAAGCTAAAAGAGAAACAAAATTAACATTGATGTCCCAATCAGGCAACACATTACTCATACGATATAAATCGTTTCAAAAATTTCAAAGGGTTATTGCTATGATCAAACGTTTTTTGTGGAATTGTAAGAACAAAAGCAATAAACTAACAGGAAACCTCATGGTAAATGAGATACAAGGGGCAAAAAACACCATTTTTAGACAAATTCAAATGGTATATTTTAGTGAAGAATATGATAAATTAAAAAGAAGAAAAGAAATATCCCAAAAAAGCAACCTTTTACAATTAAGACATTTTATTGATGCAAATGACGTAATGCGGGTCTGCGGTAGATTAGAACTTGCTAATGTACCGTATAATAAAAAGCATCCTGTAATACTCCCTACATACCATCACGTTACATCAATTATTATACAACAAATTCACTTAGAAACGTTACACGGAGGAGTAGGTATACTGCTAAATACAAGTAGAAGCAATTTTTGGATTCCAAACGCGAGGAGAATGATTTCAAAGCAAGTCAACGAATGCCCAAGGTGTATTAGATATCGAAAGAAAACCAAATACCAATTAATGGAAGATTTACCAAGTGCGAGAGTGAACATAAGCAAACCATTCACACATGTAGGAATAGATTATGCGAGACCAATTTGGTTAAAAACATCCACGCAACGCTGTTCGCGAAAGTATAAAGGATATTTTTGTATATTTGTGTGCATGTCAACGCAGTGCATTTAGAACTTGTATCTGATCTCACAACAATTGCCTTCCATGCAGCATTTAAACGTTTCACTGCCAGAAGAGGCAAATGCCAAGCAATATATTCCGACTGCAGCACAAACTTTAAAGGGGCAAAAACAACGTTAGATAAGAAATTGAAAGAAGTAATTAATAAAACAAGAGAAGAATCAGCGAGACTATTGCTAACTCAAAAAGCTATTGAGTGGCATTTTAATTCTCCTGCAGCTCCACACGGGAATATGGGAAGTTGGTGTTAAATCAGTGAAACGTTATTTATGCAAGGTTATTGGAAAGTCGATTTATACATTTGAAGAATATGCAACTCTGCTGGCACAAGTGGAAGCAGTCTTAAACTCCAGACCGTTATGTTCCATTAGTAATTCGATAGATGAGTTAGATGTTTTATCGCCAGTACATTTCTTAATTGGACAGTCTTTTACGGCGTACCAGTAAATGAAATTTAGTAAATTAAAAGATGCCAGTAAGACATAAGTGGAACCATGTGCAATTTTTAACGCAACAATTTTGGACCAAGTGGTCACGTGGCTATTTAAACAAATTGCATCACAGAAATTTATAACAAGAGAAGGTGAAACTATTTTCATTAACAACATCCTAAAAAAGGTAGACTTCAACAACATAGTGGCCTCGAAAAGAAACATAATAAAAAAGAACATAAGTTAAATTTACCCAACAGATTTGAAGTTAAACTTCACGTGTATGTGGATGGAAACGTGTGCTTCCATCATCACCAAAAAAAGAAATGCTCCACCAAGCAAAAGGTTTTATATCAAGAAGAGAAGCAAGTTCCAAAAGTAAATGCAGAGCAAAGTAAAACCAAAAAACTGAAAAATATATCACTTCAAACCTACAACCAAACCTTTTATTAGCAAACTGAAGTACGGGGCATCCACATTTTTTGTCCGATTTGGATGAAACTTTGAATATAAGTTCTTTATTTCAATATCGAGGTAACTATGTGCCTTGATTTTTAAATTTTGGAATTTAAAGGGCTTAAAAAATTCATTGAGTTCTTAATTTTGGTGTTTTTTTAGCTGTTTTTGTAAACTGAAGCACGGGGCATTCACATTTTTTACCCGATTTGGGTGATATTTTGGGGATAACTTCTTAAAATATATACCAAGGTAACTACGTGGCTTGAATTTTGAAAATTGTTCTAGATTTTGAGAGTTTTTTAGTTAAATCTTGTTTTATAAAATGGATTGTAACTCAAATTTCCCCTATTATTTCAACTTTTTTCTTGTTTTATTAAAAAGTTATATATTTTTCTTATTATATTTAGTAAAGATATTTTTATAATTTTTTTTAAAAATAATAATCATACAATATTTTTTAAAACAATTAAATTTATAAAAATTTATAAAATATGCAGACTACGCACACTTAAAAATTTTAGTTTTAACAAATTTCGCTACAGAGCTTTGGCAGTTACGTAGCTAGAATCTTCTTTTTACAATGAATTCTACCAACAACACAATTTTTTTCTGATACACAAATGAATGTACATTTGGTTGAATAAGTTAACTCTTTGGTTAGAGTTCCTTTTTTTTATTTTCAATAAAACACAGATTTCTTTTTTTTAAATGAAAGGGAGAACCTTTCTTTTCTATAATTCAATTTAGACTTAATTTCCAATAAGAATATTCTTCTTATTTATACTATTTTAAAACAAAGATTAAGATTACAAAAGTTAATAAAAATTTGATTAATTGATTTTTGAGATTTCACAATTTCTTAAAATTATTTAGTATATTAATTTGTAACAGAAAATATTTAGAGCATTATTTCTTATAAGAATTACAATAACAAAGAATGAAAATAATTGATTTAGTTTACAATTTTGAATTCTAGCTTATTACTCTACTTAAAAGAATTTACAAAGAGTTACAATTTTGAGTAATAAACATTGGTATTTTATTATGTGTTACAAAGTGCATTGTTATTGTTATCGTTTACAGTTTTACTAATTATAATTTATGGTTATGATTCTAATTTATGAATTTCGTTTATGACTATAATTTATGAGAATGAATTAGTTTACAATAAGAAAATATAAAATTTGGAATTTTAAGTGTTTTAAATATTAAATTTTATAATTAGTTTGAGTATTAACTATTTAGTTAACTCTTCCCCTCTTAAGTCCAAATGTCCTCATTTGGTTAGAAAAATAAAAAAAATATTTCTTTAGTTTGATAATTTTAATATGACTGGATTATTTTGTTGAATTCCTTTTTCAATAGTATCCGATTTAGCTGTGATATTTGAAGTTTCTTGATGTTTGTTTATTATTTTAACAGTTCTGCGACGTCTGAATGTAAAATTTAGTATTATTATAAGAATGATAAAAAATAATGCTGTAATAAAACAGAAGTTTGTAATTTTATGAATATTTTTTTCGGTCTCTAATAATTTTATATGGTTAGTGTTGTTAATTTGTATTTCTTCCATTGTTTCTTGTGATAATATTTCTGATATTTGATTTGTTATTGATGATTGTAAAACAGGTGGTAACGCTTGTAGACTTGATTGTTCCATGGCAATATATCTTTTCTCGGATATTTTTACTATTGTATTGTGAAATTTTATTAAAAATGTTCCATTTGAATGTTGACTGATATTTCCAATTTGAATAGTGTTGGTAAATTGATTTAGTAGTAGTAGACCCTCGTCAATTTCTTCTACTGTTGATATATTTTTCCCGCTAATTTTGATACAATTATGTGGAATGCTTTTGAGGAGATTGGGAAGGCAATCTAAACTGCTAATATTCATGATTTTATTTTGATTACATATTGTTAGAGTGTTAAATACATTACATTTTTTTATTATGCCTAAAATTTCATTATTGTTTTTTAATATTTCATTATACATGATATCATTAATTCTATTGTTTATTTTTATTGACTTAACTGTTAATTTCTCATAAATTTTGCCTGTAGTTAATGGGATATTAATAATATAAAATATGCATGAATTATTAGTCGCGATTTTAATGTTTGCGAAATTTAATGCTTCTTCTGGTGAAGAATATGGTATTTTGTCTTTATCTAAAATTTCGGTTATTAAATGTATTTCTTTTTGTTTTAATAAAATTGAGTTTATTATTCCTATTTTTGCTAAATGTATTGCATATTTTATATTGAATAATTCTTCTTTAATAAGTTTGAATTTATATTGGATACTTGAGGCTAGTTTATCGTCTAAAGAGCCTTTTCGTTTGATACTCATTAATATCTCATTTGTGGTTTTTGTTATGTTATTTATTCTTTCGTTATATAATTTATTTATTATTAACTGTTTATTGTTATTTTCTAATACGTTATTCGTCTTATCTTTAATAATTTGAAAATCGTCATGATCAGGATTACCGGCAATCCATTTCCATGTGCCACCGATAAAATTTAATGATCTTTTATGTCTGTGTATTTTTAAGTTTTCAAGTGAGTCTTTAATTTGATGAAGTTCATAATTAATGTAAGGGAAAAGGGATTGATTTTTAAAATTTTCCGTTTCAAGTATTTGAGATGTTTCATTTATAATATATTCGTATTGTGAAAGTTCTATAATATGTATTAATTTGAAATTACCATCTTGAATTTGAGCGTTGCCTGTGGTGATTGTGATTAATTGAGAATTTGAATAATCCAATATCTGGAACTCGCTTGAAACAGTTTGTAATATGATTCTAAAATAATAAAAAAAAAGAGAAGAGAAATATTAATTTCTAATATTACTCTTATGAATAGTTCTACCAGATTCTGAAATAACGAAAGTATTTTTATTTTCTTTAACTATTTCTTTTTTATATCGTTCCGTTAATTTAGAACCTAGTCGTTTGTTATTTTTTACAAAAATTATTTGACCTGGTAAATAGTTTTTTATTGGTGTTCGTGTTTTATTGTGTTGTGTAATATCTTGTATTTGTTTTAATTTTAGTTTTTCAATATTACTTAGACGAATTTTTTCAAAATTTTCTGGAGTGATGTTTGGGGTTCTACCAAAGAATAATTCTACTGGTTTTTTACCTATAGTTGAATGAATTGTAAAATTGTATTCGTTTAAGGAGCGTTGTAATAAATCCTTAAAAGTTCGATTTTTGTGTTCAGCTTTAATGCATCTCATTATTTCTGTTAAAGTCGAATGGAATCTCTCGATTTGACCATTCACTTCACTTTTATAAGGTGGTGTTTTATGAACTTTTATTTTTAATTCATCGGTTATCATTGATAAAATAGAGGCTGAGTTAAATGATTTTTCATTATCGAAAACAACTATGTCTGGTATGCAGAAAAAGAACAGTAAGTCTCGTAATGGTCCTTTAACGTGTTCAATTGCTTTGGATTTTATAATTCGAACTTGAGCATATTTTGTAAGTCTGTCTATGGCAGTTAGTACTAAGTTTTTTTCCGTTGAGAATATGTCTATGTGGACAATGTGTCCTGGAAAACTAGGAATAGGAGTAGCATTAATAAATGGGTTATTGGGATATCTGTCGTATTTGTTTTTTTTTCAGATTAAACATTGGGATGTAAATGATTGTATTTTTCTATTCATTTTTGGAAAATAAAAATTTTCAAGAATTTGGGATCGGTTTTCTTTTGCATTTCGTGAGCTCTTTGATGTGTATATCTTGAACTATTAGTTGTGTAAACCGAATTTTGTAGGTACGAAAATGTAGTGGAAAGATATTTTGGATTTTGCCCATTATAAATTCTTCTGTTTTGATACCATTTAAGGTATTTGGATTTAAAATTTTTTTTAGTGTTTTTATAAGATTTTGTTCAGAAAATTCTGGTTGAATTAAGGTATGTCTGACATAACTTGGAAACGTAGCTATTTTATTATATTGTTTTTTTTCTCCTATTTTTAAAATTATTTGATTACGAAATACATTTATTGGGGTTTCTACTGATTGAATTAAATTATGTGAAGAACTTTCGTCACTGTGATCTGTAGTTGTTAAAGCGTTTATACAAGGATATCTTGATAGCGCATCTGCACAACGTTTTCTTTTCCGGGTTTATATTTGAGTTCATAATTATACTCTTCTAAGATGGATTTCCACCTTTTCATTTTACTATTTGTATTTTTGTTGCTTAAAGCATAAGTAAGAGGTTGGTGGTCTGTGAATATGTTTACTTTTCGTGATCCATAAAGAAAATTTCTTAGTGAGGATAATGCCCAAATTATTGCAAGCATTTCTTTTTCATTTGTTGCATATGATTCTTCTGGTTTAGTCAAAGTTCTTGACAGGAAAGTTATTGGTTTTCTGTTTTGGGATAACACTGCTCCAATAGCGAAGTCTGAAGCATCTGTTGTGAGTTCAAAGTCTTTTTCAAAATTTGGATGTGTTAGAATTACTTCTCTAGAAACTAAGGTATTTTTTAGTTTTTCGAAAGCATCTATTGCTTCTTTATTAAAATTAATAGTTTTGTATTTGGATTTTCGTTTTGATATTCGTCCGTCTTCCCCTCTTAAAAGAGATGTTAGGGGTTTTGCTAATTTAGCATAGTCTTGAATAAAACGTCGATAGTACCCTGATAAACCTAGGAAAGATCTGAAATTTTTTAGAGTTCGTGGAACTGGAAAATTTGCAATAGCAGAAACTTTTTTGGGATTGGTTTTTATTCCATCTTTTGCAACAATGAATCCTAAAAATTTGACTTGATGTTGTAAGAATTCACATTTGTCCAGTTGAATTTTTAAATTTGAATCTTGTAATGTTTTGAAGATTTCTCTTAAGTTATGAAAGTGTTCTTCTTGATTTTTTCCAAATATAATAATATCGTCTATATAAACATAGCATTGTTTTCCTATATGGATTCTTAGAATGTCGTCAAGAGCTCGCTGAAAAATGGCAGGGGCGTTTTTCAATCCAAAAGGTAAACGTGTAAATTCGTATTTTCCATTATTGATTGAAAAAGCTGTTTTTTCGATAACGGATTCTTTTAATGGTATTTGATGGAAACCGCTTTTCAAATCTATTACTGTAAAGTATTCGTTTTTTCCTAAATTTGCTAATACTTCGTTTATTTCAGGTATTGGATATTTGTCTGGAATGGTTATTGAGTTTAATTTCCTGTAATCTATTACAAGTCTATGTTTTTTTTCTCCGGAGGCATCCATTTTTTTGGACCATCCATACGGGAGAATTGTAAGGGGATTTTGAAGGTTTAATAATACCGTAGTTTAATAATTTTGTAATTTCTTTTTCAATTTCATCCTTTAAACAAGTTGGGTAGGGATAAGATTTTGAATATACTGGATCAGTAGTGGTTGTTGTTATTTCACCTTTGATTTTTGTTGTGTAAGTGAGTTTTTCATCTGGTTCCGTAAGTAGATTTGGATATTCCCCTATTATTTTGTTTAGAGTTGATTTTTGTTCGTTGTTCAGATGAGATGTTCTAATATTAATATTATTGACTGATTCTGTATGGTATTGTTTTAGGGGTATCTTATGGTGAGGGTGTATTGTCATAAAATTTTTGTCTGTGTATATTGTAGCTCCTAATTCCTTTAGTGTATCATTTCCTATTATACCATCAAATGAAGTGAGATTTGGTAATAGATAGAATTTTATGTTTGTAAAAGGTTCGAAAAGATTTATTATAGTGTATTGATTTATTTCTATTACTCCTCCGACTGAGTTAGCTTTGAAAGTATTTTCATTTGGAATAGGTTTTCTAATAAAACATGGTTTAATGTAATTATTATTTGATCCGGTGTCAATCAGGAATTTTATTTTTATTCCGCTCTTCATGGTGTGTTCTATGTAAGGTAACGAAGAGCGTTTTAATCTAAAAAATTTATTTCATCCATAGAATTGTTCTCGTATTGATTAGTTTCCGTGTTTTGTGAGTGTGGATTGAAATTGGTTCTGTATAAAAATTTTTTTGAAATTTGTTGTTGGGCATGTGCCTTTTGCTTGATAATGGTCTTTTGTTAGGATTTGGTCTGTTTTGGTAATTCACTGCACGGCTGTGGATGGATTGATCTATTTCCATTGGAGTTGGTTTATTCTGTGTTAAGTTTTTATTGAAAAATGGTTTTGAAAATGTCCAGGTATTTGGTTTTTGTTGGGGTCGCTGTTGTTGCGGAAAAGTTTGTATTGGAGAATTTTGTGAGTGAAAATTGTAGTTAGGTTTTGTAAAGGCTTGGCTTTGAAAATTGTTTGATGGTTTGGCGTATGTATGAGGTATTTGAGATTGTTTTTGATGAAACCTGTAGTTGTTTGAGTTTTGTGGGAATACTGGTGATGGATTTGTGTTAAAATTGCCATGACTATTTCGAATTCTGTAGTTCATGTTATCTAATTTTTGACACAAGTGAAGTGCCTGTGGTAGAGTTGTTGGTTCTCTCATGCTAAGTAGTTTTGGGAGATCACCTTTAAGGCCTCTGATAAATGTATCAAGAGCTCTATCGCGATATGTTTCTATCATTATGTTTAATGGTTCTTGGCTCATTTCCATTGAATTTAATCTGTTCAATATTAAGGACAAGTGATGGTATACTTTATAGTAGAATTCCGTGATTGTATCATATTTTTGTACTAGCATTGTCATCTGGTATTCTAGTGTCACTAAATCGCGTTTATCTGCATAATGCGGTGAAAGGTATTTTGATATTAGTTTCCAATCTAATGGTGTATTATAAGACTCTAGTATAGTGTCTGCAACACCTATTATCTTATTTCGGATTACACTAAGTATTCCAATATATTGTTCAGTTTTTTCTGAGTGTTTGTATAATTCTAAAATTCTTTCTACGCTTTTCTTCCAACTACCGTATTCGCTTGTTATTCCTGAAAATTCTCTTATACTTTTGACAATATCTGGTATTTTTATTTGGGTTTTATCTAAGTCAGTATTTTGTGTTAGGATCTGTCTACTTTCTGTCCTAATCACTTCTCTTAATGCTTCTAAGTCTATAGTATTCTGTGTATTGTCCTCATCGGGAAGTCTTGTAGAAGTTGATGTATTCATTTTTTATAAACAGTTTATTATTTTTATTACTAAAGTAAGTTATGATAACGTAAAGAATTTATACAATAATGTGCAATAAAAATAAATGTAATTGAATTTGTTATTATATTATTTATTCAATGGAATTATTTTTTAATTTTTAATCTTTTTATTTTGAAAGTAAAATTTTTAGTTTTATGAATTAATTTCTTATCTGGCCACTCTTTTTTTTAAATTCTATAAAATGGTTAGTAAAATCTACAGCTTCTGTATCGATTTCAATCATTTAAATTTTTATTTTAAAGAATTTTTTTATAATGATTACTAAACACAATTTACATGCAACAAAAAAAAAATTTTTTTTTGTTTATATTATGTAAGTTCAATTGTATTGTGGTGGTTCAAGTTTCAAAACAAATAATGAATGAAAAATTTGACCTTTAAAAAAATTTTTTGTGTAAGCAATAATTTTATTTTTTGTAAATAATTTTGCAATAATTTTATTTTTTATTTTTTTTTTATATGATTTCTCCGTACATATGGGGATACTCTCAATGTTAAGTTGTTTTTTTTTTTTTTTTTTTAATATTTTTTATATTTCAATATCTTTTTTTTTTTTTTTTTTTTCTTTTTAAGAATATTTACATTATTTATAAATTGTTTTCTCCTTATTATGAGGATACTTTTTATAAATATTCTTATAACAGTGAAAATAGTCGAATATTTTCCTTTTAATTTTACTGATATGCTTATCATACAGATACGCGTATTTCGTCTACTACTTGCAGACTTCTTCAGTGTTTTGTACTCGACTGAGGAAAGAAATCTAAAATTGTCTTATTTATTTTATTCGTACAGGTAACAATTTGATGTTTCTCGCAGCTGCATGGTTGTTTATTATCCAATGAATTAGCACAGGTAGGGGGTTGAATAAAAATATTTTTATTTATTTTATTATTGGTATTTAAAATAATTTTTCCGACGTTAGGGTGACAGGTAGGGGTGGTGTTATTTGTTTTATTGTATTTCACTAAAAATTTAAATAAAGAAGAATATCCATTGCCTTGGTCTTTATTTAGGAGTGAGTCATTTTTAGTTTTGTAAATTTCGATGCTTTCAGCTGAATCTAGTTTCCTAGAATCTCTAATGTAATTTATCATTACAATGTCTTCTTTCGAAATGCTATGATTCTCCTGGATGATGTGTTCTGCTACTTTGGATCGGAACTCTGTTGCGTTCTTCTTTTTAGCCAGTTCTGCTTCTTTCAGGTGGGTCATCCCGAATACCTCTAACCACTCCTATCAACATAAGATGGCATCGTTCAACCACATGATCCATCGAATGTTAACACTTCCCATCTCCCAAAAAGGTTTAGTAAAAGAAACTAAACACATATTTGAAATTGCGAGAATAAACGGATATCCGGAAAAAACCATCACGGCCTTACTTAGTAAACGGAAAAGAATTTTACAACGGAATTCCCTCACTAACCTACTGACTGATCAACAACCCATAAGAAGAGTAGCATTGGAGTTTAGCAAGATTTCTCTCCCACTCAGAACGAAATTAAGAAAACACGGGTTAGATATCGTATATAGCAGTAGAACTAACCAACTCAAGTCTGTTCTAGGTTCAACTAAAGACCCAATCGAACAAATGGAAAAATCAGGTGTATATAAGGTAACTTGCAGTCATTGCAACAAAGTTTATATTGGGCAAACTAGGAGAAACATGCAAACGCGACTCAATGAACACCTGAAAGAAGCAGAACTGGCTAAAAAAAAGAACGCAACAGAGTTCCGATCCAAAGTAGCAGAACACATCATCCAGGAGAATCATAGCATTTCGAAAGAAGACATTGTAATGATAAATTACATTAGAGATTCTAGGAAACTAGATTCAGCTGAAAGCATCGAAATTTACAAAACTAAAAATGACTCACTCCTAAATAAAGACCAAGGCAATGGATATTCTTCTTTATTTAAATTTTTAGTGAAATACAATAAAACAAATAACACCACCCCTACCTGTCACCCTAACGTCGGAAAAATTATTTTAAATACCAATAATAAAATAAATAAAAATATTTTTATTCAACCCCCTACCTGTGCTAATTCATTGGATAATAAACAACCATGCAGCTGCGAGAAATATAAAATTGTGACCTGTGCGAATAGAATAAATAAGACGATTTTAGATTTCTTTCCTCAGTCGAGTACAAAACACTGAAGAAGTCTGCAAGTAGTAGACGAAATACGCGTATCTGTATGATAAGCATATCAGTAAAATTAAAAGGAAAATATTCGACTATTTTCACTGTTATACCAAAATTTTACTCTAACGCTGGAAAACAAGTTTTTATAAAAACTAAATATTCTTAAAAAAATTTTTTTTATATTACTTTTAGATAGTATTTTAGTGAACAATATTAGCTTACATAAACATCCAGATCATGTTGAAGTCTTCTGTGAAATTAAATTTTTTTTTTTTGTTTTTGGATGATCAATCAGGCGGCAACTCCGTTTCCTCCTGGTGGTTACAGGTTACTTCGGAGCCTCGTTTCCTGATTTTGTAAGTTGTCACTGTTTTATAGGATATTTCTTTTTTAAAAAAAAACCCTTTTATTTATATTTTTTATTTAATTTTGTTTACACTTTTTAGTTAACTTTTTGTTTATTATTTATTATTTTTGATATCGTTTATCCAGACTCAGATAAACATTAAGCCAAGTTGTCTTGGGCAATATCAAAAAATTTTTTTTTATTATTAGCGCGGGCTTCACTTTAACTTTTTATTTTGCTCGGGCGCCAGTTAACTCTTTGGTTAGAGTTCCTTTTTTTTATTTTCAATAAAACACAGATTTCTTTTTTTTAAATGAAAGGGAGAACCCTTCTTTTCTATAATTCAATTTAGACTTAATTTCCAATAAGAATATTCTTCTTATTTATACTATTTTAAAACAAAGATTAAGATTACAAAAGTTAATAAAAATTTGATTAATTGATTTTTGAGATTTCACAATTTCTTAAAATTATTTAGTACATTAATTTGTAACAGAAAATATTTAGAGCATTATTTCTTATAAGAATTACAATAACAAAGAATGAAAATAATTGATTTAGTTTACAATTTTGAATTCTAGTTTATTACTCTACTTAAAAGAATTTACAAAGAGTTTACAATTTTGAGTAATAAACATTGGTATTTTATTATGTGTTACAAAGTGCATTGTTATTGTTATCGTTTACAGTTTTACTAATTATATTTTATGGTTATGATTCTAATTTATGAATTTCGTTTATGACTATAATTTATGAGAATGAATTAGTTTACAATAAGAAAATATAAAATTTGGAATTTTAAGTGTTTTAAATATTAAATTTTATAATTAGTTTGAGTATTAACTATTTAGTTAACTTATACACCATACTAATTCAAATATTATTATCGTTGTATTTATTATTTTACCAAAGAAATATTCAAAGATATTTTATGATATTTTTGATATTTTACATAAATATAATAACGTTATTATAAAAAACGTTATTTTTGAAATTCTGTAATTTTTAAATATATTTTTGAATATGTTCACCTTAGGTATGTTAGCAACAATTTTATCTATTAAAATTCGTTCCTAAACATTTTTGAAGAGGAAATATGTGATAGCGACAATATTTTGTAAACTGAAGCTGATTTAGTAAAGTTGAATTTTCTTTAGTCAACTTTTTCCTATAACAACAAATACCAAGTATATTATAGAAACCATTACGAAAGAACTACATTACTAACGATTTTACTAATTTTAGTAAAGTATATAAAAATCGAATTTTGATGTATTTTAGGCCATATTTTTAGTTAATAACTTAGTAACCTAATGATACAACCACATCGGGTCTAACTAATGTAATATAATAATTAATAAGCATACATATAATAAAACTAATAAATTAATAATCATATATATAATAAAACAAATACAAAACAATATAATTATAATATTTCCATATATACCAAATAAATAATTTATAAAAATGGCCCACATTTCGAAAGGGAAAAGGACATGTAGTTGGACTGCAGATTTATCTGCAGATCTCACTGTTACAAATAAATAAATAAATTACCTAATTATGTACTTATATGTTGTCAATTAATTATAACAAATTTGTAGGAAATGGAGACAGTAGTGCTCATAAAAGATTATTTATTATCATAGCTAGGGCTTTGCTTCTACGAAAATATTGTTGTTAGTAAAGTTGAATGTAAAAATCATCTTTACAGGAAAAGACGTAAACTAACATATACGAATTCAAATACAAAATTTCAAATACGATATGGCAAAAAATTGTCTCAAAACATAGATCGAATGATTTTTGGAACTAAAAGTTCGGTGACTCATTGGAGAACTAGTACACTATCCTACTATATTAAAATCTTGCCAAAGCCATATCAAATGCGACATATCACAAATTTGGTCATCATGAAAATTGTGACAAGTATTTTTGTAAGCGTCGTGAAGAGAAAACTTTGTAACCTTGATGATATCAAATCTATTCTTTGAAGAAATTACTACTGCTGTATAACGTTTAGTCCAAAACTCAGACAGTTTGTTACTTAATATGGATTGAAATATTTGCGAACAGTACAATAGTAAAATTTGTCAATACGTAGGAAGGAAACGACTGGGGCAGTCTCTAAGTAGATGTGCAGCTGCTGTTGACCAATTCAATACTGGGCAGGCTTTTACAGAGTTTTTGAAAGAAATAAATGGGAGTGAAAGAAATACAACAATCTTCCAAACGCAGAAGATAAAATAATTAAAAGAAATATAACCAAAAAAAAAAGAAGCAACATAAGCCAAATAAAAGATTAAGAAGAGCTAAACATCACGCAGTATAGATAAAAATTATAGAGCAGACACATGTGAAAAACCAGATATGTTGCATGTGTTTCTACGAAAGAAAAAAAAGAATGCTGGAAACGTTGAGAACAAATTTTTAAAATAGGGCGAACATTGAAATTGATACACGCGATCAATCTGGTTGTAATTATTGGTACGAAGCAAGAAATATAATGGTCATTGCCTCAGATTGTGGAATAACTGCCTCGGATTTTAAATTTGTAAAGTTCGAAGTAGTTCTAGCTATCATTATATAATCAAATACAAGCTCTGTTCAGTTGTATGCACAAACACCATGATTTGTGGAATGTAAAATAAAAATAATACAATATCAGAACTTGAAAAGCAGACTAATTTAAATATTCAAAACTGCGTGCTTTTTATTGACGAAGAACTGCATTTTCTTGGAGCTACTCCAGATGGTCTAGTTGGAAATAATGGTATTTATGAAATAAAATACCCTCAGTCAGTAAAAGATGATTTTTTAAAAGAAGCTATTGACCAAAAAATGATAAAGTATTTGAAATACAATACTGATGATAACATAATTGCATTAAAAAAATCACATAATTATTTTTATCAAGTGCAACGTCAACTGTGCATAACAAAAGAGATTTTTGCATTTTTGGTGTATGGACCTCAAAAGACTTCAAGTATATGTACGAATTGAAAAGGACGATAAATTTTTTACTAATAAAATTAAACCAAAATGGAACATTTTTATAACAACTTCTTATTACCAGAATTATGTGGTCCCCGGATTCCCAGAAACATGCGAATAAGAAATACATGAATTACTTTAAATAATAAATAATAAATTTTAAAATTAAATAACTTTTATAACATTAAAATATGTGTGTAGATAAATGTAATATAGCCAAAAAATACTTTTTGTTTTTTTCCTTCGAAAATTTTTTTTCCTTTATACAAGAAAATATCAAATTAAAAATTTTTCTTTTTCATAAAAAATAATTTTTTACATGATTATAAATTTATTTCTTGAAAATACATTGAAGTACGATTGTTTATTTTTATTGCTTCTTTTTGTTTACATTTAAATTTTTACTATAGTAGTATACAATTTCAAGTAAGAGAATTATCCAGATAGTGTAAAAATTAAAAGAAGCTTTATAGCTTTCAAATTTACATGCACTAACATTTAAACAAGTTTTTACATGAGGTTTGAGCTTTCAATTCTGTTTAACCCACCCTTAAGATTAAATTGAAAGTAAACGTCAATAAAAAACTGACAAAACGCCAAAACACACACTGGCGAAAATGTTAACAAGTATAAAGTTTTAATTGAAAAAGTTTAAATGTTGGTGCATGTTTAAAATGGTGAAATGAAGAAACTTAAAAACTTTATAATGATCAGCAACTTTGGTAAAAGAAAATCAACGAAAAAGCCAAGGTATGAGACAAAAAAATACAAGAAAGGAAGAAGAAAAAAACACACTATTTCTTCTTCTTGAATTAGATGTTGAGCAGAGTAGATCACAAGCGGAGAACAACAAAAAACAGAAAAAATTTTTTTGTTTTAATCAGATCATAATCAAGATCATTGGAAGAATACAACAATTATTTGAAGAAAAAAACTGGTAAGATAATTTATATATATAATTTGAGTGAAAATTTATATTGACTACTTGGATGAATGCACTTAATTGTGAACGTTGATCCATGTGACTTTGTAAATTAAACTCTTTGCAGAGAATCACATCACCAGAGTCAAGTAAACTTCAATAAATTTATATACAATTAATTCTAATTTTTTAACAAACAAAAAAAATAAAAATAGTTTAAAAAAAAAAGAAATAAAAGTGAAAGTGTTTTATTTTGAATCATTTATTTAATAGGAAATTCAACACTGAAAACCCAAACCCACAAAAAACAATAGTTCAAGTACATCGAATAACATACATTATAGAAAGGGCACTGGAAAATAAATGAATTTGTTCTTCAGTATTTCTAGATGTAGCCCAAGCTTTTGATAAAGTTTGGCATGAAGGACTCATCAAAAAGCTAAGTTGTTTGCTCACTAAAAATTATGTTGAATTATTTTCATCATATCTCTCAAATAGAGTTTTTCGAGTTAAAAATGAGAATGAATACTCCTCTCTAAGAGATATAAAAGCTGGAGTACCGCAAGGTAGTATACTGGGTCCAATTTTATATTTGTTATACACCTGTGATATACCCGAAGTAGAAAATATAAAAATAGCAACCTTTGCAGATGACACAGCGTTGATGGCAGTTGGTTCTATAATAGAAGAAGCTACAAACAAACTGCAAAAAGCTAATGACGAAATTTCCAACTGGTGTAAAAAATGGAAAATTAAATTAAATGAAGCCAAATCTAATCATGTAAACTTCACATATAAAAACATAGTAACTCCTCTCTCAGTTAAAATTAATGATGTCGTGATTCCATACGAGAATAAAGCTCAATATCTTGGCATGACCTTGGATGCAAAACTGAAATGGAAAGAGCATGTGAAAATCAAAAAACAAGAACTCCAGTTCAAATATAGAGAAATATACTGGCTGATTGGGCGGAATTCTACGGTCTCGACTATAACAAAGTTTTCATGTATAATCAAATATTGAAGCCAGTCTGGACATACGGTATTCAAATATTCATCGAGATCTGAAGATCTCATCTATAAAAAACGAAATAATTAAATGCGCTGCACGGCATAAAACTCGTTTGATCCAACATGTCAATACCGAAGCTTCTAGCTTAATTGACAATCAAAACTTTGTAAAGCGACTAAAACGAACAAGACCACTTGAGTTAGGTAAAAACCTTTTATTTGTTATACAGGGTGGTCCGGTTTAGAGAAAAAAGTTTTTAAGGGGTGATTCCTTGGAGTATTTTAGAAAAAAAATTGTTCTAGACGTGGGGTCTATCTTTAAATTTACCTGGGCTACAGAGGGTTAAAGAAAGTCGGATTAGAAAAATTATGTCTAAAGAATATCCACTACAACTCAGAAGAAAAACCTCGTTTATGGATCCGAAATAACATCTTTGGAAGAACTAGAGCGACGAATAGGAACAGCAGTCCAAACTATTAGAGAGCAGTTGTCAACTATAAATACAACAAGAATGATTTATAGACGTGCCCTAGCTTGTATTCAGGCAAATGGCGCTCACTTTGAGCATTTATTGTGCTTTATTACCTATTATTGTTTATTATTTTTAATAACTATTTTTGTTTATAAATACTTTTAACTAATAAAATAAAATTATGTTACAAAATTCAAAGCTCAGTTTTTATTTACTTACATAGCAGAAGGTAGCCAAATATTACTGAAATTTTATATGACTTTACCTGAAAAACGGCAAGTCTGATATGAAAGTTGGGTATGAAAAAGTTGTAGGGGATGATGTAGCGCATCAACACAATAAAAAAAATTGGCGAATTTTTTCGAGATAATCAACGTTTTTTTACAAAATTTTCAGTTTTTAAAAGCAAAATTTTAAGTTTATGCAGTTATTATTCAAAAACTGTAAGTCTGATACTCATTCAAATTAGGTGTATTAATTCTAAAAAAAAGCTATGAAGAAGATGTTGCTATAGTTTCAATTTCTTCTGAGCTGTAGTGGATATTCTTTAGACATAATTTTTCTAATCCGACTTTTTTTTAACCCTCTGTAGCCCAGGTAAATTTAAAGATAGACCCTCTTCTAGAACAATTTTTTTCCTAAAAAACTCCAAGGAATAACCCCTTAAAAACTTTTTGCTCTAAACCGGACCACCCTGTATATTATGTGATAATTCACTCTTTAATTAATCTGTCCATTTCTGCAGGATTATTTTTTAATAAGTACTTTAATTTTTTTACGAAAAGATCTAAATTTAAACTATCCTTTATTTCCGGTGGTAATTTATTATATATCCTTATAGCTGATGAAAGGCAACTGTTACTGGACTGATAACTCTGTCCTTGGGTTTGCATAGTTAATATTATTTAACTTTCGTGTATTGTAATTGTGTACATTACTCCTTTTGGTAATATGAATATTTTTTTGTAGATTCCCTTTTCCAGTATGTAAATTAGTTTAGCTTTTTCCAAAACAATAATTCCTGATAGCTTCAGGTAACCCGTTCTCTTAAAAATCTCATTTGCCTTGCCTTGTTTATTATGATACCAATTTTATTTTTTAGCCAAGAGGAAAAACTAGACCAATTACATATATTAAATCTAATATGTGAAATAATATGAGAATCATATGACTATCAGCGATCTGTGATATATGATCATCCCATTTCAACTTTTCATCAATTACAACACCAAGATATTTATATGTAGCAACTCTTTCAATTTCGGTGTTACTTACTAACAGTTCGGATTTATAACGACTTTGTTTCTTATTTTGTACACTATGTATTTGGTTTTTTCAACATTTATAGTTAATTTATTACCTTTGAGCCAATTGTTGTATTTTTTCAAATTTGCATTTATTACTCTTTCTAATTCATCGCAATTTTTGGCACTGTATATAAGTAGAGGATCATCAGCAAATATCTTATATTCAGCTACCAAATTGTATATTACGAATAAATAGCAAATATAATGTAGGACCTAACACAGACCCTTGAGGAACACCAATATTTATTGAAACTTGATTGCTTAGTACTCCATTTATTCTGGTAATAGTTTTCCTATTTTTAAGATAAGAGTTAAGTAAATCCTGAGTCGGTTCCTGTTTACCAATTTCATATAATCTATCAAGTAATACGCTGTGATCCATATACGCATGATGATTTCATATACTTCTTTTTCATCCGCTGGTTGAAGAAAAATAGTTCGACTACACAATCCATTTTTTACTGTATACTTCCCAGCATCCTTAATTTTGTCTGCTAATTTGTTTCCAATTTCACTAAAGTACATATTAAAGCAGTTTACAATTTCAAGACTATCACATATTCTAATGCCATTTCTATTTATTTCTTTCATGGCCTTATTATACTTATTTGTCTCTTTTAGGATACAATTGGTAAGTACTTTCCAAATTTTCCTTTGGTCAGACCCAGCCAATTGTATTTTATTATTGAAATAATTTTGTTTTGCTTTGGATACTTAATAAGTTACCTTATTTTTTGCACTTTTGTATCTTCCTAGAATTATAAGGCTGAGGATTTTTTTTTAGCTTTTTGCACAATCTATTCCTTTTTTTGATAATGATTAGCAAATCATTGGTCATCCACAAGTTGTCTTTTCCAACTCTCATTTCCTTTCTTATTGTAGAGTCTACCTTAACTTTTTGCAATATATCGATAAGATCATCAACAGAATCAATGTTAATTGTCACAAGCAGGTTTCTAACATTATCTTTAAATTTTTGATAATATATGATAGAAATTTCCTTATTGAAGATAGGTTCCATCTTTTTAACAACTTTATTTATTTTGGCGAATACAGCTTTATGAGATTTTTTTTAGCAAACTAGTCCGATTTGGATGAAACTTTGCATAACTTTATTGCCATACCGAAGTAACTACGTGGTTTGATTTTTAAATTTTGGAATTTAAAGGGCTTAAAAAATCCATTGAATCCTTAATTTTTGTATTTTTTAGCTCTTTTTGAAAACTGAAGCACGGGGCATTCACATTTTTTACCCGATTTGGATGAAGTTTTGGGGATAACTTCTTAAAATATATACCGAGGTAACTACGTGGCTTGATTTTTGGAAATTGTCCTAGATTTCGAGAGTTTTTTAGTTAAATGTTGTTTTATAAAATGGATTGTAACTCAAATTTTCTTATCATTTCAACTTTTTTCTTATTTTACGAAAAAGTTATATATATATATTTTTTTTTTTTTTTTTTTTTTTTTTTTTATTATATTTAGTACACATTCGATCTCGAACCGTCAAAGAACACGGATGTTTAGTGTACCGAATAAAAAATAGTTCGCGCAAAAAACAAATTAAATTCGCGCCGAAAAAATATTATAAAATAAATAAAAATTATAATAAAAACCGCGACCGTTCAAAATAATAATAATTTGTTACTGTCATTTTTGACACCCTGACAGAATATTGATAAAAACGGTGTGGTCAAGTGCAAAACAAAACCACTATTACAGTGTAAGGAGCCACATCAATTGGTGAATTATATTAATAATTAATAAATATAATATAAATAAAAAAAAATATATTTTATGTAATAAATTTTAGCTACTAATAATATCTATAATACTGCAGTGCATACAGAATATTTACAAATAAAACTATAATAAAATTCTATATATTTTAATAACTTCCATAGTATATAACTGTATATAATTGTATGTATATAGTTAGTCCTATATATATATTAATTATATAATATTGAATATAATATTACCATTCTTGTGCTTAATATAATTCTATGTATATACTTATATATATATATATTAATTGTATTTAATCACTCTGGAATGGTATTATATACTAATAACATTAAAAAAAAAAAAATTTTATAAATTGTATCCTTTATATGAAATAGAAGTAATATCTATATATACAATACCATTATACCTATAAAATGCCAATATCTAGAACTCCTCCCAAAGAGGACGGAAGTGCACAAAATGTAGGGGATGCAATTCCGCTTACAAACGTGTCAGCAAAAACACCAAAAACAGGCGTTTCAACACAAAATTCCAACAAATCAAATGAGGAACAATGGAGAACTCAGACATCAAAAAGAAAAAGCCACGTCTTAAGCCCAACTGAAACACAACAACAGGCAACAAAACAAATAAAACAAAAACCGCTCACCGATTATATGAATAAAATTGTAGGAGCTAACCCGTATGCTCTCATAGACCCAGACCTGAATAATGACTACATAAACAACAGCAACAAGAATCATGAAAGTACTAATCATACTGAAAATGGTGAAATTAATATACAGGAACAAATTAATGAAATTCGCCCACCCCCATTATTCATACATGGAGTGGAAAATTTTCAAAAATTGAAGGACGATATGAAAAGTGGGGTTGAAGATTTCACTTTTAAGCTGGTAGCAAAGAACCAAATCAAAATAATAACAAGAAATAAAGATCAATATTCAACAGCAGTTAAAAAACTTCAAGACATTGGAGCACAATTTCACTTATATCAATTTAAAATAGATAGACCATATAAAGTTGTTTTAAAAAATTTACATCAGTCCGCTGACATAGAAGATATAAAAGTTGAGTTAGAAAAGGAGGGACATATTGTTCGAAACATCTCCGTAGTAAAAAACAAAAGCGGAAATCATTTGCCAATGTTCTTTGTAGATCTCGAACCGAAGGCCAATAACAAAGAGATATTTCGGATCACAAGACTATGTCACACTATTGTTAGCTTTGAGACCCCATTAGCGAAAAAAGAAATACCACAATGTAGAAACTGTCAAAGGTTTGGACATACAAAAGCATACTGCAACTTAAACGCAAGATGCATTAAGTGCACCAAAAATCATCCAACTTCTGAGTGCCCACGAAAAACTAAAGATGAAAACGTCAAATGTATATGTAGTGAGAATCATCCAGCCAATTATAGGGGCTGTCAAGTATATCAAGAGTTGCGTAAAAAAATGTATCCAGCATTGCGCGAAAAAATAATAGAAAAACAAAATAACAGATTACCTACAGAGTCAAAAATTATTAACAATGTCACTTTCGCTGAAGTCTTAAAGCAGTCTAAGTCCCAAGAAAAGGTTGAAAATATCAAGGAAAATGTTACAACGGAAAATAATGATATGTCTGAATTAAAAACTATGATGAAAACACTCATGTCACAAATGTCAGGAATGTTAACACTCTTGACTACTATCGTGTCTAAGCTCGCATAAATGTCTCAAAACAATACTAAGATTGCTTGGAATGCCAATGGTCTGTGTCAAAATGCACAGGAACTAAAATATTTTCTAAGAACCCATGACATTGATATAATGCTAATTTCAGAGACACACTTCACAAACAAATCTTATTTAAAAATGAAAGGCTACGAAATATATACTACTAATCACCCAAGTGGAAGAGCTCGCGGAGGGGCAGCAGCATTAATCAAAACAAACATTAAACATGCCGAAACTTCAAAATATTCGTTTGATTACCTACAAGCAACCAACATTGAGGTTTCACTAAGTCAGGGAAAATATATATTCTCATCAGTGTACTGCCCTCCACGACATACTATAAATAGATACCAGTTTACCAAATTTCTCGATACACTTGGAGACAAATTTATATGTGGTGGAGATTTCAACGCGAAACATACCCATTGGGGATCCAGATTAATCACGTACAAGGGTAGAGAGCTTCTAATGTCAATGGAAAGCAGAAATTTGCAATTTATATCACCTGATACTCCAACATACTGGCCATCTGATACAAATAAAATTCCAGATTTACTAGACTTCTTTATTGCAAAAAGAATTGATCTTAAAAAATTAAAGATAGAATCTTTGTTAGAATTATCATCAGATCACTCGCCAATAATTATGACTCTACATTATTCGGTAATAAAAAAGGAGAAACTTCCGACGTTATGCAGCCGAAAAACAAATTGGGTTCAGTTCCGGGAACATCTAGATTGTAAACTCAATCTACACATTGCGTTGAAAACAAAGGAAGACATTGAAATTGCTGTCAACAACTTCACCAACAACATACAACAAGCATCTTGGGCAGCTACACCCGATTCCTTTGACAGGCTTATTACAAATCGAACTTCGCGTAAAATAAGGGAAATGATTGAAAATAAGCGCAGTCTAAGGCAACAATGGAAAAACACAAGAATCCCAGAACAAAAAAGGAACATCAAAAGACAGCTAAATCGTATAATTAAGGAACTAAAATATGAGCTAAAAAAAGAAAGCAATGAAGCAGTTCAACAATATCTGTCTAAACTGACGGCAACCAAAACAACTGACTATGATCTGTGGAAGGCAACAAAAAAAGTCAAACAGCCTCAAAAGTCAAACCCACCAATTCGACAGCTAAATGGCAAATGGGCAAGAAATGATGAAGAAAAAGCCAATGCATTCGCAGAACACCTTGCTAGCGTATTCACACCTTGGATTCTACCAACAAACTCGGAAGTCGAAAAAGAGATACAAGAACATATGGAAGCTGCTTATCAGATGGAGTTACCAATAAAAAAATTTAATAAAAAAGAGGTAAACCAAGTAATAATGCAGGAAATCAACGGGAAAAAGTCACCAGGATATGATTTGATCACTGGAAACATATTACGCCAAATTTCACCACGGGGCCTTATTCAACTGACACAAATCTTCAATGCGGTCGTAAGGCTCAAATTTTTCCCGAACCAATGGAAGATTTCGCAAATCCTAATGATACTATGTAAAATATCTGAAGACGTCAAATCATTTCGGCCAATCAGTATTCTTCCAGTGTTATCTAAAGTGATGGAAAAACTAATCCTACGACGACTTCAACCAATAGTTGAGCAAAAAAAATTAGTCCCGGCACACCAATTTGGCTTCAGGCATAAACATTCCACAGTGGAACAAATACATAGAATTGTAAATAAAATAAATGAAGATTTTGAAAACAAAAATTATTGCTCTGCAGTTTTTCTCGACATAAGCCAGGCATTCGACAAAGTCTGGCACAAAGGAATTCTCTATAAATTAAAACAAAATGCCATATCACTACTATGAATTGTTAAAAAGCTATCTGGAAAATCGCTATTATTTTGTCAAACAAAATGAATATTTTACCAGCCTCAAAGAAATTCATTCGGGAGTTCCACAAGGTAGCGTTCTAGGTCCAGTGCTTTACTTGCTATACACTGCCGATTTACCGCAAACAACAAACACAATGATAGCTACATTTGCCGATGATACAGCCATACTTGCATCGCACAAGGATAAGAATGTGGCTTCTGGGCTCGTGCAAGAGAGCTTAAACAATATCGAATTATGGTTGAACAAATGGAAGATTAAAGCCAATGAAACTAAGTCTAATCACGTTACGTTCACATTAAGGAGGGGTACATGTCCTACAGTATTTTTAAATAGTAATGCTGTTCCTCAAACAGAAAGTGTCAAGTATCTTGGAATGCATCTGGATCGCCGTCTGACCTGGAAAAAGCACATCTACACAAAAAGAATCCAACTAAGCACAAATTTCAGGAAATTATATTGGCTTGTCAGTAGAAGGTCTCAAATGACACTGGAAAACAAATTGCTGATATATAGGATGACACTCCAACCAATATGGACTTATGGTATACAATTATGGGGAACAGCCAAAAAAACTAATATTGAAATATTACAACGCTTCCAAAATAAGGTACTGCGAGCTTTAGTTGATGCACCTTGGTTTGTGCCAAATTGCATAATACACAATGATTTGCAAGTGTCGACGGTCCAAGACGAAATTCACCGACACAGCCAGAGATATCGTGCTAGATTAAATAGGCATCCCAATGTAATAGCAAGTACGCTTATGAATATTACACAACATACAAGATTACAACGAAATATACCAGGAGATCTGTAGAAATTTCTTGACATTATTATCAATATATTTTTTATTATAAATTAAGAAATTACTTTTATTGGATTATAATTTCACATGTCTATTATTAACTAAGTCAGTCAAAAACATATTCACTTATTGTATTATTTTTAATTAACATACAGATTGTGAATAAAAAAACAAACAAAAAAAAAAAAAAATATTTAGTAAAGATATTTTTATAATTTATTTTTAAAATAATAATTATAAGATATTTTTTAAAACAATTAAATTTATAAAAATTCATAAAATATACAGTTTACGCACACTTAAAAAATTTAGTTTTAACAAATTTCGATACAGAGCTTCGGCAGTTACGTAGCTAGAAGCTTTTTTTTACAATGAATTCTACCAACAACACAATTTTTAACACAAATGAATGTACATTTGGTTGCATACGCCATACTAATTTAAATATTATTATCGTTGTGTTTATTATTTTACCAAAGAAATATTCAAAGATGTTTTATGATATTTTACTGATTAGATATTTTATGTTCCAAATACAATTTATTAGTGTTTGAAAATTAAGATATATAATATATGCATGTGTTCACTTATTTGAGGTATGATTTATAAATTTTAACAGTACATAAATATAATAATGTTATTATAAAAAACGTTATTTTTGAAATTCTGTAATTTTTAATATATTTTTGAATATGTTCACCTTAGGTATGTTAGCAACAATTTTTATCTATTAAAATTTGTTCCTAAACATTTTTGAAAAGGAAATAAGTGATAGCAGGAATATTTTGTTAACTGAAGCTGATTTAGTAAAGTTGAATTTTCTTTAGTCAACTTTTTCCTATAATAACAAATACCAAGTATATTATAGAAACAATTACGAAAGAACTACATTACTAACGATTTTACTAATTTTAGTAAAGTATATAAAAATCGAATTTTGATGTATTTTAGGCCATATTTTTAGTTAATAATTTTAGTAACCTAATGATGAAAATTACTTTAAAACAGCTCTGGCGGAAAGCAGGTCCCACAAATTTGGCAGAAACTGCCGTAATCGGGATCCAAGGTAAAGTGTCAAGTCCCTAACTTAACAGGAAGTGGGTCTAAAATGCCTTAATTTCATATGTTATGCAGACCATATATAATTTTCTAATGGAGCTTGAATTTAGCTTATTTATTTGACCCTTTTTAGTGCAGTTAATATTGGTACGAAATATTGGTGATAGTCATTCAAAAAGCAAGTTTTTAAATTTTTTTTATTTTATTATTTTTAGAGAGGAAGAGAAAAAGGGGTGAAGAAAACAGCAAAACAAAATTCTCATTTTTATTTATTTCTATCTTTCAATGAAATAAAATAAAGAAAAAAATTTTTTTTTTAGAAATATTTGTCTTGAACTTAAGCGTACTAAAACTACAAAAAAAAACTTTAGAATCGCAGCTTGATATAAGGTTTTCAAAGCAATACAGAAGAAAAGTCGGACAGCCCGTCCCCGGATATGTGGTCAAGAGTGACGCCTTGAGTCGCGTATATACTATTCTGCCAAAGTCCGGCGCGAAAACGACGTTAGCAATCACGTTTGGTCCGGACAATATTCAACAACGCATTAATTATTCTTGAAGATAAATGTGTGGCTATGATCGGTAAAACATTACTATAACTCGGAATATCTTCACCAGTATGAAACCAACAAAATGAACTTTATACAGATTACATACGAGAAAAGAACTACAACGTCGAAGAACTGAAAGCGTAATATCGCAGAAAAAATACCACTTCTAAATCAAGATCAGAAAAAAGCATACACAATTATCATGGATCAGGTAGAGAACCAACAAAGTGGTACCGTTTTTCTTGATGCTTTGGGGGCACAGGTAAAACATTTTTAACCAACCTAATTCTAGCCGTAATCAGAGCTCGAGGAGAAGTTGCTCTTGCCATTGCATCTTCAGGAATCACGGCAATATTAATGGAATGAGGAAGAACAGCCTATTCTGCACTTAAGTTGCCACTACATATCTCCAGGCAGGAAAATCCTACCTGCAACATTAGTAAAACAAGTGGTCGGGCGCAAGTGCTCAAGACATGCAAAATTATTGTATGGAATGAATGTACCATGGCTCACAAGAAAGCTCCCGAAGCCCTTGACGTAGCTGTTAGAGATCTGACAGGAAATAGCAATCTTATGGGAGGAGTTCTGGTACTCCTGTATGGAAACTTCCGTCAAACTTTGCCCGTCATCCCAGAGTCAACACCAGCCGATGAAATTTATGAATGTTTAAAACATTCATCTTAGTGGAGATATGTACGAAAGATAAGTTTGAAACAAAACATGAGACTACATCTGGGGGGGATGACAGTGCTCACATTTTCGCTAACAAGCTACTTGAGATCGGAGAAGCTAGATGTGCAGTTAAGCCATCTGGAAAATTAAAATTGCTATCCGATTTTTGTCATTTGGTGTCGTCCGTCGCATAACTAATAGATGCAGTCTATCCGGATATTCAGCAAAACTATCATAATTTGAACTGGTTTCGAGAGAGGGAAATTCTTGCTGCTAAAAATGCTGATGTCAGCGAAATGAATAATCAAATACTTTCCATATTACCAGGCGTAGTAAATGAATACACAAGTCCATTGATAACGTAGTAAATGCGGATGAGGTAGTCAATTTTCCAACAGAGTTCTTAAATTCTATTGATCCAGCTAGAATACCGCCACATCGTCTTTTACTGAAACTGGGATCACCAATTATTTTATTACGGAACCCGAACCCACCAAAATTTTGCAACGGTACAAGACTTTGTGTTAAAATATTGCTGGCAAATGTAATTGAAACGACTATTTTAACAGGGAAGGGACAGGGTGAAGTTGTTTTCATCCCAAGGATACCACTTATTCCAAATGATCTCCCTTTTAACTTTAAAAGGCTGCAATTTCCAGTTAGACTTGTGTCTGCATTACCATAAACAAGGCACACGAACAGTCTATTAAGTACTTCGGTGTGGTTTTGAGATCGCCATGTTTCTCCCATGGCCAACTTTATGTTTCTTGCTCAAGGGTGGGTTCACCCAATAATTTATTTATCCTTGCTCCTGAAGGCGAAACTAAAAATGTTGTTTATAACCCAGTTTTATTTTGAGAAAATTATTTAATCACCCCTCAATTTAATTAGTTTATTATTTTGTATTTTTTCGTCTTTGCTTTTTTCTGTCCTTTTGGTTTGTCCTTTTTGGTTGGTCTTTTTTGTATTTCCATCTTTTTTCTAAATTTGGTTTTGTTTTCTTCATTACATTTTGTACTTTTCTTTTTTGAACAATGAAAAAAGCTGCTATATGGATAAGAATTGATTAATCAAATTAAGAGTAACGAAAATTAAAATGTGAACTACTAACGTCTAGATGTAGCATTAGTTTTATACTAACATATAGAAATAAGTACTTAATATTTGAATATTATAAAAATGAAAATGTTTATTATTAATACCTAAAAAAAGATTTATGCTAACATAAAAAACGGACCATAATTTAGTTTTCAAAAAATACTTCTAATTAAAATCTCAAAATTCTAATTGAAATTTATAAACAACGCCTAAGACTTATGTTTGCATTTTATTTTAAGTTGTAAGTTATATTTTGTACAAAACTGCAACTCATTTTAATTTTCGTTCACTTATGATTTTTTTTTGTATTTCATTTAAGTAGATACCTGTTATAATTTTTAAAATTTTCATGAATTAGCTTTTTATTAAATTTTTAAAAACTTGCAGTGGTTTTAGTAGGGGTGGATCCCACACTATTACAAAGCACGGGCGTGTATTCTTTGTATTGGTTTTCAAACTTTCCACAAAAAAAAAGAAAAAAAAAACAATTCTATATAAAAACATTTAACAGTTAGGTTGCTAATAGACAAACATCACATAATACTTCCCTTTTCAAACTGAAAACGAAGAACAAATTCTAGGAACTTTAAATTTTCTCGGGCAACGCTGGGTAAGTCCGCTAGTTAATAAATAAAAAAGGCCCACATTTCGAAAGGGAAAAGGGCATGTAGTTGGACTGCAGATTTATCTGCAGATCCCATTGTTATAAATAAATAAATAAATTACCTAATTATGTAATTATGTTGTCAATTAATTATAACAAATTTGTAGGAAATGGAGACAATAGTGCTCATAAAAGATTATTTATTATCTTAATTAGGGCTTTGCTTTTACGAAAATATTGTTCTAGTAAAGTTAAATGTAAAAATCATCTTTACAGAAACTTTAGACTTAAACTAAAATCCACGACTTCAAATACAAAATTTCAAATACAATATGGCAAAAAATTGTCTCAAAACATAGATCAAATGATTTTTGGAACTAAAATCTCGGTGTATCATTGGAGACCTAGTGCACTATCCTACTATATTAAAATCTTGCCAAAGACGTATCAAATGCGACATATCACAAATTTGCTCAACATGAAAATTGTGACAAGTATTTTTGTAAGCGGCGTGAAAAAGAAAATTTTGTAACTTTGATGATATAAAATCTATTCTTTGAAGAAATTACTACTGCTGTGTCACGTTTAGTAAAAAAAATCAGACAGTTTATTGTTACTTAATATAGACTCAAATATTTGCGAACAGTTCAATAGTAAAATTTGTCAATACGTAGGAAGGGACCGTATAGATTTTTCTCCGTGGCAGTCTCCAAGTAGATGTGCGTCAGTTTCTATCGACCAATTCAATATTGGGCAGGCTTTTACAGAGTTTTTGAAAGAAATAAATGGGAGTGAAAGAAATACAAAAATGCTTCTTCCAAACGCAGAAGATAAAATAATTAAAAGAAATATGACAAGAAAAAAGAAGCAACATAAGCCAAATAAAAGATTAAGAAGAACTTAACTTCACTCAGTATAGAAAATTATAGAGCAGACACATGTGAAAAACCAGGTATGTTACATGTGTTTTTACAAAAGATAAAATATAAGGCTGGAAAAGTTGAGGACACATTTTGAAAATAGGGCGAACATTGAAATTGATACACGCAATCAATATGGTTGTAATTATTGGTACGAATTAACACATATAATGGTCAATGCCTCAGATTTTAAATTTGTAAAGTTCGAAGTAATTCTAGCTATCATAATATAATCAAATACAAGCTCTATTCAGTTGTATGCACAAACACCAGGATTTATGGAATGTAAAATAAAAAAAATACAATATCAGAACTTGAAAAGTAGACTAATTTAAGCATCCAAAACTTTGGGCTTTTTATTGACGAAGAATTACATTTTCTTGGAGCTACTTCAAATGGTCTAGTTGGAAATAATGGCATTTATGAAATAAAATGCCCTTCAGTCAGCAAAAGATGATTTTTCAAAAGAAGCTATTGGCCAAAAAAAGATAAAATATTTAAAATGCAATACTGATGATAATACAATTGCACTATAAAAATCACATAATTATTTTTATCAAGTGCAGGGTAACAAAAACATAACAAAAATAAATGTTGGTATATGGAATTCAAAAGACTTCAAGTATGTACGAATTGAAAGGACGATAAATTTTTTACTAACAAAATGAAACCAAAATTGCAATATTTTTACCACAACTTCTTATTACCAGAATTTGTGATCCGCGGATTCCCAGAAACATGCGAATAAGAAATACATGAGTTACTTTAAATAATAAATTTTAAAATTAAATAACTTCTATAACATTAAAAAATGTGTGTAAATAAATGTAATATACCCAAAAAATACTTTTCGTTTTTTTCCTTCGAACCATTTTGTTCCTTTGTACAAAAAAATATCAAATTAAAATTTTTAGAGTGATCTTTCGTTTTCAGAAAGAATACTTTTTTACATGATTCTAAATTTATATTTTGAAAATACATACGTTGAAGTACGGATGTTTATTTGTATTGCTTCTTTTTATTCACATTTAAGTTTTTACTATAGTGGTATATAACTTCAAGTAAACGAAGCATCCAGATAGTGTAAAAATTAAAAGATGCTTTATAGCTTTCAAATTTACATACACTAATATTTAAACAAATTTTTACATGAGGTTTGAGCTTTCAATTCTGTTTAACCCAGCCTTAACTTATGGCGTTTGTTATTTCCTGCCATTATATGTTGGATTAAACAATTGGTGATCCACTTCTCTTTTTCTTTGTAAATATTGCAGATATTTATTTTTTAGATGAGTACGATAGGTTTCTAGATCTTTGGTTACCTCTTTCTGGGAAACTCCAATCCAGAGAAAATGGCGGCTAAAACTGTCGCGGCAATGCCTCAGAGAAGTTCTAAAAAAACGAAAACTGAAGCAGTGCTGATACGAGTGGCAGATGACGTAGCCGAGTGGCAGATGATCTCCTGCATCAGCTTGCCCGGGAGAAGAGTTCCGACATACTGCTCATTAGTGAGGAGTATATGGACAGAACCACTTCTTGGTTCTCGGACGAGCTTGGTACGGCGGCCATCTGGATACCTGGTCCAGGGAAAATCCCGGTACGAGAGCATGGGCGCGGGCGTGGGTTCGTCTGGGTGAAACACGCGGATATCACTTTTATAAGTGTTTATCTGACACCCAACGAAGTCATAGCGGATTTCCGAGCGAAATTGGCGGACCTTGAGGATACGGTTTTGACAAACAATGGGTTGCGTAGTGATTGGTGGCGATTTCAACGCTAAGGCAACGGAGTGGGGAATGTGTTACCCTGACTCAAGGGGAAGCGAGGTGTTAGGTTTAGCATCCAGAACGGGTTTACTTGTTTTGAATGTGGCTCGACATCTACTTTTCATCGACCGGGATACTCAGAAACCATTTCCGACTTATCCTTTGCCTGTGAGCGCTTGGCCGCTCTGGTTGAAGGCTTGCATGTGATCGAGGACATTGTATTCGTGGTCCGTGAGAGGAGGCAACTCCAAAGAACAATAAATAGCAGACCCCAGCGCTGGAACATGGGGAAATTGACGAAGCGGTCTTTGCAGTGGTCATCCGGGGCGGTGTCCAAATGCAGGTCGGAGGGCAGCCTGCAAGCCCTCACCAGGTAGGGCCGTTGGTTAACGGAACTCTGCGTCAAATCACCCTAGCCTGCGACCGCTCAATGCTTCGGAGGCGAATCTCTCATGGGAAACATCCAATGTACTGGTGGACAGCCGGGAGGAGGAGGTTTGGGTCAGGTCCTCGGATCACAAGGAGAAAAAGCGCCAGTTGCGACGTGCCATCACAGTAAGGCGAGATGCTGGGAAGCACTCAGAGAGGACATAAACTCAGATCCATGGGGTTTGGGTTAGAAAGTGTAACGCAGAAAATTGGGGCACTGAAAACCCCTTCCCCCATGGACATGTGGATCTTAATGCACCTAGTTAATGCTCTCTTTCCAGTGCATTCCCAGCGAGCTGCGAGAGTGTACAACAGCGATGGCGCTTCCCCATTTCCAATGGAGGAGCTGGAAGTAGCCATCCAATCCCTTAAGGTCAAGAAGGCCCCAGATCCAGACGGCATACAAGGAGAGATATTAAAACTGGTTCTTCGGTATAATCCGAAACTTTTGTTGAGTATGTACAATGCCTGTCTTTCAGCGGGAATTTTCCCCAAGGCTGGTACTTATCAGCAAGGGGAAAGGCGACCCGGAGCTACCTTCCTCATACCGTCCGATCTGTATGCTAGACAGAGCAGGAAAGGTTCTTGAGAAGTTACTCACACCAATGCTGTTGTCTGCCATCGAGGCAGCTGGAGGTTTGTCTCCGCGTCAGTACGGTTTCAGGGCTGGTCGTTCCACAGCAGATGCCATTCTGGAAGCCACATCTGCGATGAGCACGGCCGAGGACCACAACCATTTTTCACGTCGTATAGTCCTCCTCGTGACTTTAGATGTGAAAAATGCGTTTAATTCGGCCAGATGAAGCGACATGCTTCAAGATCTAGAGCAGGAATTTCGTGTTCGGGAATACCTGCTAGGCATGATCAGCGACTACCTTGACGACTGTACTGCACTCTTCGATATGGCTGAAGGGCAAGGGAGTATCGCTGTCTCTGGAGGTGCAGCGCAAGGTTCAATCCTCGGTCCCGACCTTTGGAATGCCGCATACGACAGTCTGTTTCGATTAAGCATGCCGGATGAGTCAATGCTGATCGGATATGCGGACGACGTCGCCGTGCTGATAGCAGCTCGGAACGTGGAGCTCGCCCAACTGAAGTTCAATCAGACCTATCGTTGGCATTGAGCAAGACGGAGGTTGTAGTGTTGACAAAAAGGAGGATTGATGGCCGGTTCATTAGTGAGCAGTATATGGACAGAACCACTTCTTGGTTCTCGGACGAGCTTGGTACAGCGGCCATTTGGATACCTGATGCAGCGAAAATCCCGGTACGAGAGCATGGGCGCGGGCGTGGTTTCGTCTGGGTGAAACACGCGGATATCACTTTTATAAGTGTCTATCTGACACCCAACGAAGTCATAGCGGATTTCCGAGCGAAATTGGCGGACCTTCAGGAAACGGTTTTGAAACCGACGGGTCGCGTAGTGATTGGTGGCGACTTCAACGCTAAGGCAACCGAGTGGGAAATGCTCTACCCTGACTCGAGGGGAAGCGAGGTGTTAGGGTTGGCATCCAGAATGGGTTTACTTGTTCTGAATATCTGCTCGACATCTACTTTTCGTCGACCGGGATACTCAGAAACTATTCCCGACGTATCCTTTGCCTGTAAGCGCTTGGCCACTCTGGTTGAAGGCTGGCATGTGATCGAGGACTACACGGGCAGTGATCATCAGTACATTGTATTCGTAGTCCGTGAGAGGAGGCAACTCCAAAGAACAATAAATAGCAGACCACAGCGCTGGAACATGGGGAGCATTGACGAAGCGGTATTTGCAGCGGTCATCCGGGGGGCTGTCCAAAAGCAGGTAGGGGGCGCCTGCAAGCCCTCACCAGACAGGGTCGTTGGTTGACGCCACACTCTACTCAGCGGGAATTTTCCCCAAGTGTTGAAAGACAGCTAGGCTGGTACTCATCAGCAAGGAGAAAGGAGATCCGGAGCTACCTTCCTCATACCGTCCGCTCTGCATGCTGGACACTGCGGGAAAGGATCTTGAGAAGTTAATCAAGCCAAGGCTGTTGTCTGCAATCAAGGCAGCTGGAGATTTGTCTCCGCGTCAGTACGGTTTCAGGGCTGGTCGTTCCACAGCAGATGCCATTGTGGAAGCCACATCTGCGATGAGCAGGCCGAGGACCACAACCATTTTGCACGTCGTATAGTCCTCCTTGTGACTTTAGACGTGAAAAATGCGTTTAAGTCGGCCAGATGGAGCGACATGCTCCAAGCTCTAGAGCAGGAATTTCGTGTTCCAGAATATCTGCTAGGAATGATCAGCGACTACCTTGACGACCGTACTGTACTCTTCGATACGGCTGAAGGACAAGGGAGTATCACTGTCTCTGGAGGTGCAGCGCAAGATTCAATCCTCGGTCCCAACCTTTGGAATGCCGCAAACGACAGTTTGTTGCGATTAAATATGCCGAATGAGTCAATGCTGGTCGGATATGCGGACGACGTTGCCGTGCTGATAGCAGCGCGAAACGTGGAGCTCGCCCAACTGAAGCTCAATCAGACCATGCGGTCCATCCTTTCTTGGATGGACAGCCGCGGACTGTCGTTGGCATTGAGCAAAACGGAGGTAGAAGACTGCTGACAGGGCCGCAAATGGTGTCATGGCGCTGGCTCGACTGGTGGCCAACATAGGTGGACCAAGATCGAGTCAAACGCGGCTACTGATGTCTGCGGTCCAGTCAGTCTTGCTGTATGGTGCCGAGATATGGGGTCATGCTCTCGCAAAGGAGTGCTATCGGATAAGGCTGGGTCGGGTACAAAGGCTAGCGGCGTCGCGAGTGGCATCTGCTTACAGAGCTGTCTCGGAGCCAGCTATCCTGGTTATCGCTGGCGTCATTCCTTGCACTACTCGCAAGGGAGCGTCAGGCGATATACCGGAGAAAGGATGAAGAAAATAAAGAGTCAGTGCAGCAGGAAGAGCTGAATCGCACGTTTCGGCACTGGCAGGAGGACTGGGAACTGAAGGAACGAGGGATATGGACGAGGCGGCTTATCGGGGAGGTTACTCCATGGGTAGAACGTCGACATGGAGAGGTAGATTACTACTTCACTCAGCTGCTGAGTGGACATGGATACTTTCGGGCCTATCTGCACAAGATGGGGAAGGCACGCTCAGCGGAGTGCATATATTGCTACATGCACGATGATGCTGAGCACACTTTTTTCATCTGTGAAAGTTTGGATCGAGAGCGTATGCAGCTAAGGGAGGTTGTACCGCGGTTCTCTCCGGACACAGTGGTGGGCCACATTTTAATTAAATGTAATATACCCAAAAAATACTTTTCGTTTTTTTCCTTCGAACCATTTTGTTCCTTTGTACAAAAAAATATCAAATTAAAATTTTTAGAGTGATCTTTCGTTTTCAGAAAGAATACTTTTTTACATGATTCTAAATTTATATTTTGAAAATACATACGTTGAAGTACGGATGTTTATTTGTATTGCTTCTTTTTATTCACATTTAAGTTTTTACTATAGTGGTATATAACTTCAAGTAAACGAAGCATCCAGATAGTGTAAAAATTAAAAGATGCTTTATAGCTTTCAAATTTACATACACTAATATTTAAACAAATTTTTACATGAGGTTTGAGCTTTCAATTCTGTTTAACCCAGCCTTAACTTATGGCGTTTGTTATTTCCTGCCATTATATGTTGGATTAAACAATTGGTGATCCACTTCTCTTTTTCTTTGTAAATATTGCAGATATTTATTTTTTAGATGAGTACGATAGGTTTCTAGATCTTTGGTTACCTCTTTCTGGGAAACTCCAATCCAGAGAAAATGGCGGCTAAAACTGTCGCGGCAATGCCTCAGAGAAGTTCTAAAAAAACGAAAACTGAAGCAGTGCTGATACGAGTGGCAGATGACGTAGCCGAGTGGCAGATGATCTCCTGCATCAGCTTGCCCGGGAGAAGAGTTCCGACATACTGCTCATTAGTGAGGAGTATATGGACAGAACCACTTCTTGGTTCTCGGACGAGCTTGGTACGGCGGCCATCTGGATACCTGGTCCAGGGAAAGTCCCGGTACGAGAGCATGGGCGCGGGCGTGGGTTCGTCTGGGTGAAACACGCGGATATCACTTTTATAAGTGTTTATCTGACACCCAACGAAGTCATAGCGGATTTCCGAGCGAAATTGGCGGACCTTGAGGATACGGTTTTGACAAACAATGGGTTGCGTAGTGATTGGTGGCGATTTCAACGCTAAGGCAACGGAGTGGGGAATGTGTTACCCTGACTCAAGGGGAAGCGAGGTGTTAGGTTTGGCATCCAGAACGGGTTTACTTGTTTTGAATGTCGGCTCGACATCTACTTTTCATCGACCGAGGTACTCAGAAACCATTTCCGACTTATCCTTTGCCTGTGAGCGCTTGGCCGCTCTGGTTGAAGGCTTGCATGTGATCGAGGACATTGTATTCGTGGTCCGTGAGAGGAGGCAACTCCAAAGAACAATAAATAGCAGACCCCAGCGCTGGAACATGGGGAAATTGACGAAGCGGTCTTTGCAGTGGTCATCCGGGGCGGTGTCCAAATGCAGGTCGGAGGGCAGCCTGCAAGCCCTCACCAGGTAGGGCCGTTGGTTAACGGAACTCTGCGTCAAATCACCCTAGCCTGCGACCGCTCAATGCTTCGGAGGCGAATCTCTCATGGGAAACATCCAATGTACTGGTGGACAGCCGGGAGGAGGAGGTTTGGGTCAGGTCCTCGGATCACAAGAAGAAAAAACGCCAGTTGCGACGTGCCATCACAGTAAGGCGAGATGCTGGGAAGCACTCAGAGAGGACATAAACTCAGATCCATGGGGTTTGGGTTAGAAAGTGTAACGCAGAAAATTGGGGCACTGAAAACCCCTTCCCCCATGGACATGTGGATCACAATGCACCTAGTTAATGCTCTCTTTCCAGTGCATTCCCAGCGAGCTGCGAGAGTGTACAACAGCGATGGCGCTTCCCCATTTCCAATGGAGGAGCTGGAAGTAGCCATCCAATCCCTTAAGGTCAAGAAGGCCCCAGATCCAGACGGCATACAAGGAGAGATATTAAAACTGGTTCTTCGGTATAATCCGAAACTTTTGTTGAGTATGTACAATGCCTGTCTTTCAGCGGGAATTTTCCCCAAGGCTGGTACTTATCAGCAAGGGGAAAGGCGACCCGGAGCTACCTTCCTCATACCGTCCGATCTGTATGCTAGACAGAGCAGGAAAGGTTCTTGAGAAGTTACTCACACCAATGCTGTTGTCTGCATTGAGGCAGCTGGAGGTTTGTCTCCGCGTCAGTACGGTTTCAGGGCTGGTCGTTCCACAGCAGATGCCATTCTGGAAGCCACATCTGCGATGAGCACGGCCGAGGACCACAACCATTTTTCACGTCGTATAGTCCTCCTCGTGACTTTAGATGTGAAAAATGCGTTTAATTCGGCCAGATGAAGCGACATGCTTCAAGATCTAGAGCAGGAATTTCGTGTTCGGGAATACCTGCTAGGCATGATCAGCGACTACCTTGACGACCGTACTGTACTCTTCGATATGGCTGAAGGGCAAGGGAGTATCGCTGTCTCTGGAGGTGCAGCGCAAGGTTCAATCCTCGGTCCCGACCTTTGGAATGCCGCATACGACAGTCTGTTTCGATTAAGCATGCCGGATGAGTCAATGCTGATCGGATATGCGGACGACGTCGCCGTGCTGATAGCAGCTCGGAACGTGGAGCTCGCCCAACTGAAGTTCAATCAGACCTATCGTTGTCATTGAGCAAGACGGAGGTTGTAGTGTTGACAAAAAGGAGGATTGATGGCCGGTTCATTAGTGAGCAGTATATGGACAGAACCACTTCTTGGTTCTCGGACGAGCTTGGTACGGCGGCCATTTGGATACCTGATGCAGCGAAAATCCCGGTACGAGAGCATGGGCGCGGGCGTGGTTTCGTCTGGGTGAAACACGCGGATATCACTTTTATAAGTGTCTATCTGACACCCAACGAAGTCATAGCGGATTTCCGAGCGAAATTGGCGGACCTTCAGGAAACGGTTTTGAAACCGACGGGTCGCGTAGTGATTGGTGGCGACTTCAACGCTAAGGCAACCGAGTGGGAAATGCTCTACCCTGACTCGAGGGGAAGCGAGGTGTTAGGGTTGGCATCCAGAATGGGTTTACTTGTTCTGAATATCTGCTCGACATCTACTTTTCGTCGACCGGGATACTCAGAAACTATTCCCGACGTATCCTTTGCCTGTAAGCGCTTGGCCACTCTGGTTGAAGGCTGGCATGTGATCGAGGACTACACGGGCAGTGATCATCAGTACAGTGATCATCAGTACATTGTATTCGTAGTCCGTGAGAGGAGGCAACTCCAAAGAACAATAAATAGCAGACCACAGCGCTGGAACATGGGGAGCATTGACGAAGCGGTATTTGCAGCGGTCATCCGGGGGGCTGTCCAAAAGCAGGTAGGGGGCGCCTGCAAGCCCTCACCAGACAGGGTCGTTGGTTGACGCCACACTCTACTCAGCGGGAATTTTCCCCAAGTGTTGAAAGACAGCTAGGCTGGTACTCATCAGCAAGGAGAAACGAGATCCGGAGCTACCTTCCTCATACCGTCCGCTCTGCATGCTGGACACTGCGGGAAAGGATCTTGAGAAGTTAATCAAGCCAAGGCTGTTGTCTGCAATCAAGGCAGCTGGAGATTTGTCTCCGCGTCAGTACGGTTTCAGGGCTGGTCGTTCCACAGCAGATGCCATTGTGGAAGCCACATCTGCGATGAGCAGGCCGAGGACCACAACCATTTTGCACGTCGTATAGTCCTCCTTGTGACTTTAGACGTGAAAAATGCGTTTAAGTCGGCCAGATGGAGCGACATGCTCCAAGCTCTAGAGCAGGAATTTCGTGTTCCAGAATATCTGCTAGGAATGATCAGCGACTACCTTGACGACCGTACTGTACTCTTCGATACGGCTGAAGGACAAGGGAGTATCACTGTCTCTGGAGGTGCAGCGCAAGATTCAATCCTCGGTCCCAACCTTTGGAATGCCGCAAACGACAGTTTGTTGCGATTAAATATGCCGAATGAGTCAATGCTGGTCGGATATGCGGACGACGTTGCCGTGCTGATAGCAGCGCGAAACGTGGAGCTCGCCCAACTGAAGCTCAATCAGACCATGCTGTCCATCCTTTCTTGGATGGACAGCCGCGGACTGTCGTTGGCATTGAACAAAACGGAGGTCGTAGTGCTGACAAAAAAGAGGATGAACCTTGAGCTCCAGATGAGCATCGGCGAAGAAGAGGTGCAGACAAGACGGGCGGTAAAATATATCGGCATCATGATTGACAGCAGGCTAAATTAGGCTAAATTACTTTGAGTAGGTCAAGAAGACTGCTGACAGGGCCGCAAATGGTGTCATGGCGCTGGCTCGACTGGTGGCCAACATAGGTGGACCAAGATCGAGTCAAACGCGGCTACTGATGTCTGCGGTCCAGTCAGTCTTGCTGTATGGTGCCGAGATATGGGGTCATGCTCTCGCAAAGGAGTGCTATCGGATAAGGCTGGGTCGGGTACAAAGGCTAGCGGCGTCGCGAGTGGCATCTGCTTACAGAGCTGTCTCGGAGCCAGCTATCCTGGTTATCGCTGGCGTCATTCCTTGCACTACTCGCAAGGGAGCGTCAGGCGATATACCGGAGAAAGGATGAAGAAAATAAAGAGTCAGTGCAGCAGGAAGAGCGGAATCGCACGTTTCGGCACTGGCAGGAGGACTGGGAACTGAAGGAACGAGGGATGTGGACGAGGCGGCTTATCGGGGAGGTTAGTCCATGGGTAGAACGTCGACATGGAGAGGTAGATTACTACTTCACTCAGCTGCTGAGTGGACATGGATACTTTCGGGCCTATCTGCACAAGATGGGGAAGGCACGCTCAGCGGAGTGCATATATTGCTACATGCACGATGATGCTGAGCACACTTTTTTCATCTGTGAATGGTGGGATCGAGAGCGTATGCAGCTAAGGGAGGTTGTACCGCGGTTCTCTCCGGACACAGTGGTGGGCCACATTTTACAGGGTCAGGGAGCGTGGGACAGTTTGTCACTCTTTGCGCAGAAAATACTGCGGAAAAAGAAGTTGGACCTAGACACCACAAAGGTCCAACCTACAGACTTTGGCTAGGCAGCAGCCTTCAAGGCGATGGCATTGCACCTAGCCCGAAGTAATGTGACAACCGGTTCCAGGCTAGTGTCCGTGGAGAGCAGGAGGTTTTTTAGTCGGTATGCCCAATATGGGAGACTCCGACATTGTTGGACGCACGTGCGCCCTTCATCCATAAAGGATTTTCCCTTCTAATAAAAAAAAAAAAATATTATTATTATTATTATTATTGTTATTATTATTATTATTATTATTATTATTATTATTATTATTATTATTATTATTATTATTATTATTATATGCAGAATTAGGGAGAGAACAGAAGTTAAGCGATGCTACAAATGCCTTAACTTCGGTCACTTAAGGAGGCAATGCAAATATGAAGATCGTAGAGACTGCTGCTACAAGTGCGGACAAAAAGCACACACAGTCAAAAACTGTAAACAAAAGGCAAGGTGCTTTTTGTGTGCAGAAATAAAAGCAGAAAGTCTGGAGCACGTGTCAGGATCCGGTTTGTGTAGAGTGTTTCGAACTGCACTTGAGGAGAGTAAAAAGCATAAAAATAATTAAGCTCTTACAAGGTAATTTGCACAGGAGCAAAACGGCCGATGATCTACTTTTACTGCTCGTCCGAGAAAAGAATATCGACGTAGTAATTATCAGCGAGCAGTACAAAAATAAAGATTATCAGAATTGGTTCTCGGATGTCACAAGTACAGCAGCCATCTGGGTAGTAAATCAAGGGAAAATACAAATTAACATCCATGGAGCCGGAAATGGGTTTGTATGGATCACAAACGGCAAAGAAACAATAATAAGCTGTTACCTAACTCCAAATCAAACGGCACAGGAATATCGACAGAAAATGGAGCAATTAGAAGATAAGATAATAGAACTAGGAGGAAATGTAGTAGTCGCCGGTGACTTCAATGCTAAAGCAGTGGAGTGGGGATTGCCAGTTACAGATAACAGGGGAAGGCAAATTTTGGAAATGGTAGCAAGACAAAATTTAATTGTGTTAAACTCAGGAAATACCAGCACATTCAGGAGACCCGGGTACACCGAAACTATACCCGATATATCCCTAGCAACAGAAGAACTTGCTAACAACATAGAAAACTGGATGGTTCTAGAGGATTATACTGGCAGCGATCATCAGTATATACAATTCGAAATATGCACGAGAAGGAGAGAAAGAAATCGCAACAACCAGCGAGAAGGTACATGGAACGTCAATAAGCTGGATAAAGAAAAAATGGCCGGTGTAATTAGGAGAAATCTAGAAAGAGTAATGCAAGTGCCACAGAACGAAACAGGCAGAGAACGAGCAGAAGCAGTGGTGAAAGTTACTATGGACACCATCGCAAGAGCTTGTGAAGAATCAATGCCCAAGAAGTTTGGAAATAGAAACAGATGCCCTGTATACTGGTGGACAGAAGAAATAGCGGAATTGAGAAGAAAATGTTTGCGTCTCCGCCGCATAGCACAGCGACAGAGAAATGGAGCAGCAGAAACAAGCAAACTAGAGGAATATAGAATAGCGAGAAAAACGCTCCGAATTATAATAAAGAAGAGTAAAATGAAAAACTGAAAAAGTTTGTGTGAAGAAGTAAACAATGATCCCTGGGGACTTGGATACAAAATTGTAATGAAAAGAATCAGAGCACCAGCATCAGAAAATCAGCTAGAAGCGGACGTTATGGAAAATATTGTAAACACACTTTTCCCTACACACCCTAGAAGAAATGTATTGCAGAGGCACGAAGAACCAGGAGAAGCCCCAATTTTTACACAAATAGAACTAGAAGATGCAGTAAAATGTATGAAAAACAAGAAAGCCCCCGGACCTGATAGAATACCAGCAGAGGTCATCAAATTAGTAGCTTCGAATAATCCACAAATGATGCTGAATATGTATAATTGCTGCCTAAAAGAAGGAGTATTCAGCAAAAGGTTGAAAGAAGCAAGACTGGTTTTAATTGACAAAGCTAAAGGAGTAAGAGGAGCAGCATCGTCATACAGGCCACTATGTATGTTAGATACGGCCGGGAAACTCTTCGAAAGGTTAATAAAAACAAGACTGCAAGCAGCAATTCATACAGCTGGTGGATTAGCGAACACACAGTTCGGGTTCAGAAAGGGAAGGTCGACCGTTGACGCTATCAAGGTGGTAACAGAAACTGCGGAAGCCACACGAATGGAAACACATCACTCGAGGAAAATAGTTCTACTTGTTACCTTGGATGTCAAAAATGCCTTTAATTCGGCAAGATGGACTGACATCATAGACGCATTACAAAATAAGTTTACTATACCTACGTACCTTCTGAAAGTTCTAATAGATTACTTAAGCGAGCGAAGATTGATATACAACACGGTAGATGGAAAGAGGATAAAGGATCTTACGGCAGGAGTAGCACAAGGATCAATACTAGGACCAGAACTATGGAATGTTCTGTACAACAGTCTATTATGTATGGAAATGCCTGAAAATATACAGCTAGTAGGTTATGCTGCTGATATAGCAGCTATTATAACGGCACGGGATATAGCAGAATCACAGATTAGGCTGAATCAAGTTATGAGAAGAGTGTATAGTTGGATGAGGGAACATAGATTAGAATTAGCAACGGCAAAAACAGAAATCGTTATGTTAACTAAGAAAAGAATACCAACTATAATTCCAATGCAAGTAGGTCCAGAAACAATAATGACCAAAGAATCAGCAAATTACTTAGGAGTTACTATTGATACAAGGCTAACATTTTGGCAACAAATCCAAAAAGTAGCAGATAAAGCAGCAGAAGCTACAATCAAGCTAAGCAAACTTATGGCAAACATTGGAGGACCCAAACCAGAAAAAAGACGAATCATTATGAAAACCGCAGAATCAATCCTTCTATACGGAGCTGAAATCTGGGCACATGCGATGGACAAGAGGTATTGTAAAAAACGCATAGCAGCGGTGCAACGAAGAGGGGCTCTCCGAGTCGCGTGCTCCTATCGAACAGTTTCACATTCGGCGGTCATGGTAATCGCGGGCGTGATTCCGATTGATTTGCTAGCGCAAGAACGAAGAAATATATATATAAGGGATCAAGCAACGAGCCGAGATGTCATTGTAGCAGAGGAAAGAAGGTACACGATGACAAGATGGCAAGAACACTGGAGTAATGATCAGCACGGGCGATGGACGGCTAGATTAATCCCACAAGTAGAAGTCTGGTTTAACCGACACCATGGAGAAGTAAATTTTTACATCACTCAGTTCCTATCAGGCCACGGATATTTTCGATCCTACCTCTACAAGATGGGCAAAGTAAACAATCCAGGATGCAGTCACTGCAGCGCAACACATGACACAGCGCATCACACTTTTTTCGAATGTGATTTAGCAGAAACAGAAAGAGAATCTTTAATAGTAGCAGTAGGAGAATTAACATCAGAAAATATAATTTCTGTAATGCTTGAAAACCAAGAAAAATGGAAGGCAATAGCTAAATACATAGAATTAATACTACGCAGGAAGAAAGAGCTCAGATATTTAGAGGACCTAGAAGAAGAATCATAAAAGAAAATTAAAAAAAAGGAACAAGCACGGCCCAACTTGAAGTAATGCGAAAGCGGTTCCGGGTTGGTTTCACCGTGGGAAAAGGAGGTGGTGTATTTGGTGAGTAGACCGAACAAGATCATGGGAGTCTCACATACCCTTGAAGTGCGGACCCTTCAAGATACCTATAAAAAGTTTTCACCACCGACCTACAAAAAAAAAAAAAAAAAAAAAAAATTATTATTATTATTATTATTATTATTATTATTATTATTATTATTATTATTATTATTATTATTATTATTATTATTATTATTATTATTATTATTATTATTATTATTATTATTATTATTATTATTATTATTATTATTATTATTATTATTATTATTATTATTATTATTATTATTATTATTATTATTATTATTATTATTATTATTATTATTATTATTATTATTATTATTATTATTATTATTATTATTATTATTATTATTATTATTATTATTATTATTATTATTATTATTATTATTATTATTATTATTATTATTATTATTATTATTATTATTATTATTATTATTATTATTATTATTATTATTATTATTATTATTATTATTATTATTATTATTATTATTATTATTATTATTATTATTATTATTATTATTATTATTATTATTATTATTATTATTATTATTATTATTATTATTATTATTATTATTATTATTATTATTATTATTATTATTATTATTATTATTATTATTATTATTATTATTATTATTATTATTATTATTATTATTATTATTATTATTATTATTATTATTATTATTATTATTATTATTATTATTATTATTATTATTATTATTATTATTATTATTATTATTATTATTATTATTATTATTATTATTATTATTATTATTATTATTATTATTATTATTATTATTATTATTATTATTATTATTATTATTATTATTATTATTATTATTATTATTATTATTATTATTATTATTATTATTATTATTATTATTATTATTATTATTATTATTATTATTATTATTATTATTATTATTATTATTATTATTATTATTATTATTATTATTATTATTATTATTATTATTATTATTATTATTATTATTATTATTATTATTATTATTATTATTATTATTATTATTATTATTATTATTATTATTATTATTATTATTATTATTATTATTATTATTATTATTATTATTATTATTATTATTATTATTATTATTATTATTATTATTATTATTATTATTATTATTATTATTATTATTATTATTATTATTATTATTATTATTATTATTATTATTATTATTATTATTATTATTATTATTATTATTATTATTATTATTATTATTATTATTATTATTATTATTATTATTATTATTATTATTATTATTATTATTATTATTATTATTATTATTATTATTATTATTATTATTATTATTATTATTATTATTATTATTATTATTATTATTATTATTATTATTATTATTATTATTATTATTATTATTATTATTATTATTATTATTATTATTATTATTATTATTATTATTATTATTATTATTATTATTATTATTATTATTATTATTATTATTATTATTATTATTATTATTATTATTATTATTATTATTATTATTATTATTATTATTATTATTATTATTATTATTATTATTATTATTATTATTATTATTATTATTATTATTATTATTATTATTATTATTATTATTATTATTATTATTATTATTATTATTATTATTATTATTATTATTATTATTATTATTATTATTATTATTAATATTATTTTTTCAGCAAAAGATGGAAGTTAGCTCGAATTGTCTTAATCGACAAAGGGAAAGGCGGCAGAGTCTCACCGTCCTCCTTCAGACCACTGTGTATGCTGGACCCGGCTGGAAAGCTCCTCGAAAGGAAATTGAAACCCAGAATAGAAGAGGCGATACGAACGACCGGTGGTCTGTCAGATATGCAATTCGGATTCAGACAAGGAAGATCAACAATAGATGCAATACGAATAGTAATGGAAAAGGTAGAAGCGGCGGAAGCAAGGAATCATTTCTCAAGAAGAATAGTTGTCTTTGTTACCTTGGACGTGAAAAACGCCTTCAACTCGGCAAGATGGGAAGACATGATTGATGCCCTGGAAAAAAATTTCAGCATTCCAGCATATCTGCTCAGGATGGTAAAAGACTACCTGAGAGAACGCAGCCTTCAGTATGAAACCAAGATTGGCACTGTAACCAAAGGCGTAACATCCGGCGCAGCACAAGGATCGACACCTAGGACCGGACCTGTGGAATATATTATACAATAGCTTGCTGGAGGCAGAAATGCCAGATGATATAACTCTAGTAGGCTTTGGACCATGCAAGATGTGCAAATCAGGTTGAATCAAGTCATGAGAAGAGTGAGTAGCTGGATGAACAGACACGGCTTCGAGCTTGCGGAAGCAAAAACCGAAATTGTGCTACTCACAAAAAAGAGGATGAGAACCATTGTGCCAATGGAAGTGGGGCCTGTGGTCATTCAAACTAAGGAAGCTTCGAGGTATCTTGGTTTCATGTTGGATACCAAACAAAATTTTTGGAGGCTTATCAAAAAAGCTACAGAGAAGGCGGCCGTGATAACCAAGAATTTGAGCAGATTAATGGCGAACATCGGTGGACCTTCACCGTGCAAAAGGAGGCTGTTAACGTCCACGACACATTCAGTGCTCCTGTACGGTGCGGAGATTTGGGCAGATGCCCTAAATAGAGAGTATTGCCGGAAGCCCATGGAAGCGGTACAACGAAGAGGGGCTCTGCGGGAAGCGTGCTCCTACCGGACGGTCTCATACCCATCTGTAAATCATATTGCAGGCGTGATACCGATAACATTGTTAGCCCGAGAGAGGAAGCAGATATATAATAGGGCTGCGGGAAGAGACAGAAAAGAAGTGTCAGGAGACGCGAGGAGACAAAGGCTAGAAAAATGGCAAGAACAATGGAATGGGGAACACAGAGGACGCTGGACCGCAAGATTGATACCACAACTAGCGGTTGGGGTTAACCGGAGGCACGGCGAAGTGAACTTCTATACCACGCAAATGCTCTCGGGGCATGGATACTTTCGAGCTTATTTATTCAGAATGAATAAAGTAAACAGTCCGCGATGTCGCCACTGCGACACAGCGGAAGATACGGTCGAGCACAGTTTTTTCGAGTTCGACGTCGCAGCGGAGGAAAGAAGCGTTCTAACTCGAATGGTAGGGAATGTTACGCCGGATAATATAACCACCATAATGATAGACACGGAAGAAAATTGGAACGCCGTGTCAGTCTATGTCGAGGCGGTATTACGAAAGAAGAAAAGACTGGGCTACTTAGAAGATTCGGAATAGATATTCTAAGTTAGGAAATAGACCTCAGTGTAGTCGGGTTTCTGCTTTTGAGTCTGGCGTGATCTGCTTGGCACCGGTGGCGTACAGGCTTACTGGTGCCGCAGTTTTGTTTTTGTTAAATTAACAACAAATTTAACTCTGCGACACTAGTTACTGCTGATGCTGTCGGCGTGTGGTAGATCTCGGTAGACTTATGAGCGAAATTAGATAAAACGTATCGCTGTTTTGTTATGTAGCACAGTAGTACTGTTTTTTTGTTATTTTTGTTACATATAGAAGTAGATAGTAACTCGCCAAATAGTCGGGCCTACGCAAAACGATTTTGGGAGTCAAGTAGATATTTGTAGAATAGATGTAGAACAGAAATAACCTAGTCCAGCATCTTGGGGCAGCTTGACATGCTGGAAGCTGGTTCCAGACAGCACCTCTAGGGACTATGTAGCTCTGTATAGAATAGTTTTTAGTTTTCTAGTTATTTGTAGAATAGATGTAAACAGAAATAGCCTAGTCCAGCGTTTTGACGCAGCTTGACATGTTAGAAGCTACTTCAAAACAGCACCTCTAGGGATGATATAGCTCTGTTTAGAATAGTTTTTGTTTGTAAATGGGAAATAACCTAGCCATAATAGAAAAGGCTTAGAAAATTAATATTGTTTTTAGTAATAATATTAGAAGAGGGACAGTAGAATTTATTTTCCAGCCTGCCGCTGTCGATAGATATATGCAGAGAAGAGCGAACGGGATAATTCACACGGAAACACCGAAGCCAGCACTTTTTCGCCAGTTTGAAGAAATGCTAACGCGGTTCCAAACTGGGATATACATCGTGGGTCAAGGGAACAGATGGTGGGGGTTTTTAGCCGGTCGGTTGGTTCCTTTTTTGCAGTGCGTCTTAGTGTAATGCAAAAAGAAACCGATTAATATACAAAAATAAGGATTATCCGAATTGGTTCTCGGATGTCACAAGTACAGCAGCCATCTGGGTAGTAAATCAAGGGAAAATACAAATTAACATCCATGGAGCCGGAAATGGGTTTGCATGGATCACAAACGGCAAAGAAACAATAATAAGATGTTACCTAACTCCAAATCAAACGGCACAGGAATATCGACAGAAAATGGAGCAATTAGAAGATAAGATAATAGAACCAGGAGGAAATGTTGTAGTCGCCGGTGACTTCAATGCTAAAGCAGTGGAGTGGGGATTGCCAGTTACAGATAACAGGGGAAGGCAAATTTTGGAAATGGTAGCAAGACAAAATTTAATTGTGTTAAACTCAGGAAATACCAGCACATTCAGGAGACCCGGGTACACCGAAACTATACCTGATATATCCCTAGCAACAGAAGAACTTGCAAACAATATAGAAAACTGGATGGTTCTAGAGGATTATACTGGCAGCGATCATCAGTATATACAATTCGAAATATGCACGAGAAGGAGAGAAAGAAATCGCAACAACCAGGAAGAAGGTACATGGAACGTCAATAAGCTTGATAAAGAAAAAATGGCCGGTGTGTACATGGAACGTCAATAAGCTTGATAAAGAAAAAAATGGCCCGGCTTGATAAAGTAATGGCCGGGATAAAATCTAGAAAGGGTAATGCAAGTGCCACAGAACGAAACAGGCAGAGAACGAGCAGAAGCAGTGGTGAAAGTTACTATGGACACCATCGCAAGAGCTTGTGAAGAATCAATGCCAACAGAAACTGCGGAAGCCACACGAATGGAGGAGGAAAATAGTTCTACTTGTTACCTTGGATGTCAAAAATGCCTTTAATTCGGCAAGATGGACTGACATCATAGACGCATTACAAAATAAGTTTACTATACCTACGTACCTTCTGAAAGTTCTAATAGATTACTTAAGCGAGCGAAGATTGATATACAACACGGTAGATGGAAAGAGGATAAAGGATCTTACGGCAGGAGTAGCACAAGGATCAATACTAGGACCAGAACTATGGAATGTTCTGTACAACAGTCTATTATGTATGGAAATGCCTGAAAATATACAGCTAGTAGGTTATGCTGATGATATAGCAGCTATTATAACGGCACGGGATATAGCAGAATCACAGATTAGGCTGAATCAAGTTATGAGAAGAGTGTAGAGTTGGATGAGGGAACATAGATTAGAATTAGCAACGGCAAAAACAGAAATCTTTATGTTAACTAAGAAAAGAATACCAACTATAATTCCAATGCAAGTAGGTCCAGAAACAATAATGACCAAAGAATCAGCAAATTACTTTGGAGTTACTATTGATACAAGGCTAACATTTTGGCAACAAATCCAAAAAGTAGCAGATAAAGCAGCAGAAGCTACAATCAAGCTAAGCAAACTTATGGCAAAAATTGGAGGACCCAAACCAGAAAAAAGACGAATCATTATGAAAACCGCAGAATCAATCCTTCTATACGGAGCTGAAATCTGGGCACATGCGATGGACAAGAGGTATTGTAAAAAACGCATAGCAGCGGTGCAACGAAGAGGGGCTCTCCGAGTCGCGTGCTCCTATCGAACAGTTTCACATTCGGCGGTCATGGTAATCGCGGGCGTGATTCCGATTGATTTGCTAGCGCAAGAACGAAGAAATATATATATAAGGGATCAAGCAACGAGCCGAGATGTCATTGTAGCAGAGGAAAGACGGTACACGATGACAAGATGGCAAGAACACTGGAGTAATGATCAGCACGGGCGATGGACGGCTAGGTTAATCCCACAAGTAGAAGTCTGGTTTAACCGACACCATGGAGAAGTAAATTTTTACATCACTCAGTTCCTATCAGGCCACGGATATTTTCGATCCTATCTCTACAAGATGGGCAAAGTAAACAATCCAGGATGCAGTCACTGCAGCGCAACACATGACACAGCGCATCACACTTTTTTCGAATGTGATTTAGCAGAAACAGAAAGAGAATCTTCAATAGTAGCAGTAGGAGAATTAACATCAGAAAATATAATTTCTGTAATGCTTGAAAACCAAGAAAAATGGAATGCAATAGCTAAATACATAGAATTAATACTACGCAGGAAGAAAGAGCTCAGATATTTAGAGGACCTAGAAGAAGAATCATAAAAGAAAATTAAAAAAAAAGGAACAATCACGGCCCAACTTGAAGTAATGAGAAAGCGGTTCCGGGTTGGTTTCACCGTGGGAAAAGGAGGTGGTGTATTTGGTGAGTAGACCGAACAAGATCATGGGAGTCTCACATACCCTTGAAGTGCGGACCCTTCAAGATACCTATAAAAGGTTTTCACCACCGACCTACGCAAAAAAAAAAAAAAAAAAAAAAAAATTATTATTATTATTATTATTATTATTATTATTATTATTATTATTATTATTATTATTATTATTATTATTATTATTATTATTATTATTATTATTATTATTATTATTATTATTATTATTATTATTATTATTATTATTATTATTATTATTATTATTATTATTATTATTATTATTATTATTATTATTATTATTATTATTATTATTATTATTATTATTATTATTATTATTATTATTATTATTATTATTATTATTATTATTATTATTATTATTATTATTATTATTATTATTATTATTATTATTATTATTATTATTATTATTATTATTATTATTATTATTATTATTATTATTATTATTATTATTATTATTATTATTATTATTATTATTATTATTATTATTATTATTATTATTATTATTATTATTATTATTATTATTATTATTATTATTATTATTATTATTATTATTATTATTATTATTATTATTATTATTATTATTATTATTATTATTATTATTATTATTATTATTATTATTATTATTATTATTATTATTATTATTATTATTATTATTATTATTATTATTATTATTATTATTATTATTATTATTATTATTATTATTATTATTATTATTATTATTATTATTATTATTATTATTATTATTATTATTATTATTATTATTATTATTATTATTATTATTATTATTATTATTATTATTATTATTATTATTATTATTATTATTATTATTATTATTATTATTATTATTATTATTATTATTATTATTATTATTATTATTATTATTATTATTATTATTATTATTATTATTATTATTATTATTATTATTATTATTATTATTATTATTATTATTATTATTATTATTATTATTATTATTATTATTATTATTATTATTATTATTATTATTATTATTATTATTATTATTATTATTATTATTATTATTATTATTATTATTATTATTATTATTATTATTATTATTATTATTATTATTATTATTATTATTATTATTATTATTATTATTATTATTATTATTATTATTATTATTATTATTATTATTATTATTATTATTATTATTATTATTATTATTATTATTATTATTATTATTATTATTATTATTATTATTATTATTATTATTATTATTATTATTATTATTATTATTATTATTATTATTATTATTATTATTATTATTATTATTATTATTATTATTATTATTATTATTATTATTATTATTATTATTATTATTATTATTATTATTATTATTATTATTATTATTATTATTATTATTATTATTATTATTATTATTATTATTATTATTCCCCCACATGGTAGTGACCTTGACGTGGTGTGGGGGCCTAGGTTGCAGTGATTCATCAGGCTGTGCTGGAGGGAGTATGTTCTCCTGGTAGGGTCACCCAATTCAGATTGGCTGATGATGAGCAGCTTACAAACTACTACCGACCCCCTAATCCAGTGGTGTCATGCGACCCGTGCCCAGTGGACTAGTTGGTAGCAAGGGGGTAAAACACTTAGCTACCGATAACGGAGCCTCCCTGATACCAGGTCACCTCAGGGAGTATTATTGACCTTACCACAGTAACGGGCCTCTGCTGTGGTGGACCTTACATTGCCGCGATACTCGTGGGAACAAAATGGAGATAAATAAAAACAAAAACATGAAGAAAGTAGTAGATAGAAGAGTGGAAGAAAGAGCAAGGATGGGCATGACCCCATTCATGAGGAGCGGGAAGACGCCTAGATCTCCCCCGGCACCCCTGGGGTTGCACGGTCCTGAACAGGCACAGGAGAAACTAGGTACACCGGCGAATACAGAGGAGATCCAAACCACCGATCTCATGCTGGAAACGCCAATGAGCAGCTTGCATAAACAAGTGGAGGAAAAAGCATGCAGCCACAAAAAAGACCCTGAAAGAGAGGAAGAAACACAGCTCCTACTGATTCAGGAGCTTACAAAAACGATGATGGCGGCAGTTTCAAAACAAAAGAACGTTAGCATGGAGGTTAAGAACGGACTGCTAAAGCTCCAGGAGGCGGTAGAAGTGATATTTCACTGCAAGAGTGAAAAGAGTAAAAAGCTCACCCTTGAAGCTAGAAATCAGGCCCAAAGCCCCAGACAAGTACCGCCAACGGACAAGAAGAGAGGAAGGGAGATAGAGGGGTCTCCTATCAGCTGTACAGAAACCCCACCACCCAGAAAAAGGAAAAATGTTGAAAACCGAGGCGAAGGCGAATGGATAGTCGTCCAAAACAACAAAAATAAAACCTTTAACCGACCGCCAGGTGAAGCAGATACTTCTAGACAGCGACGCTTCCCTAGGGAAAAAGGGGCAACGAACAGCCAAAGTGCTGGGAAAAAAGAAAACGGCGAAGGAAAGAGAAGGAGAAGGAGAAGAAGTAGGAGTAGGCAGTTTAAAAGGCCGCGACCAGAGGCCATTATAATTAAGCCCGCCGAAGGCAAAACATATGCTGAGATCCTGAGGGAAATACGGGAGCGAGTAAACCCAGACGCTTCCAAAGCCGACATAAAGGGAATCCGGAAGACACAAAACGGAGCGGTTCTGCTGGAATTAAACAATAAGGCAGAAGGAAAGGAGGAAATCAAGGAGGAACTCCGAAAGAGTCTAGGGAAAATGGCAGACGTTAAAGACCTAACGGCCAAAACAACATTGGAGATACGGGACTTGGATAGTCTCACTACAAGCGAAGAGGTGCAAGCAGCACTTAATAGAGACTTGGGAAAGGAGGTCCAATGTAAGTTCAGCCTAACTAAACCAAACAAGAGAGAGCAAATGCTGGCCTTTATAGAAATGGAGGAAAAAGACGCCAGGGAACTCCTGAAGACAGCAAAGATCAGAATAGGGCTAGTCAGATGTAGAATACGGGAAAGAACACCAGTAGTGCGCTGTTATAGGTGCATGAACTTTGGACACTTCAGAAGAGACTGCAAAGAGCCTAACCGAGAGGATACGTGCTATAAATGTGGACAGAAAGGTCACAAGATTAAAAGCTGCACGCAAGCTGCGAAATGCATCTTGTGTACGGAAATTAAGGCAAAGGCAACGAGCCATGTGTCAGGTACGAAAGACTGCAGTGCATTTCGGAGAGCTCTTGAGGAAGTCAGGAAAAATAGAAAAAATAGAAGATGATAAAAGTTCTTCAAGGAAATATGCATAGAAGTCGAGTAGCAGATGATCTCTTAACACAGATCACGCTAGAAAAAGAAATTGATGTTCTAATAATCAGCGAGCAGTACGTCCACCAGAGCAGAAACAACTGGTTCTCAGATGTCACCGACACGGCGGCAATCTGGATCCCAAACCCTGGAAAAATACACGCATTGGAACATGGGGCCGGAAATGGCTTCGTTTGGGTTAAGAGTAGCCAGTTCACCATCATAAGCTGCTACTTAACACCAAACCAAACGGCGCAGGAATACCAGGAGATGATCGAGAATCTAGAGGACGCAGTATCGGAACAAGAAGGGCAGAAAATTATTGGTGGCGATTTTAATGCAAAAGCAGTGGAGTGGGGAATGCCCACCACGAACAGCAGAGGATCGCAGATTTTAGACATGGCAGCCAGACAAGGGCTGATAATCATAAACTCCGGAAGCACAACAACGTTTCGGCGACCAGGGTACGCAGAAACAATACCGGACATCTCCCTGGCTACACAGAATATAGCGGGATTTATTACTGATTGGGTAGTTATGGAGGACTACACAGGGAGCGATCATCAGTACATTACGTTCAATATAAATATTAGAGAAGAAATGATATCCGAGAGCACAACGGAAAGTTCTAGATATAACGTGAATAAACTCGATACTAGAAGATTGAGTGAATCACTTAGATATAGCCTAGGTGACACAATGCAGGCAGGTGTAGAGCTAGAAGGTAGGATAAAAGCTGAGGCAGTGGTAGAGCAGACAATGAGTGCACTCATACTAGCCTGCGAGGAGTCAATGCCGCGAAAGAGGAAATTTACAAAAAGAAAACCGGTATACTGGTGGAATGAAGAAATAGCGGAGCTACGAAGAAGGTGTCAGCATCTTCGAAGAATTGCACAGCGATCACGAAACAGAGCGGATGCAACGGAAAAAATGGCAGCATATAAAATAAGCCGCAAAACACTCAGGAAAACCATAAAATTGAGCAAAAAGGTTGAATGGAAAAAGCTTTGCGAAGATGTAAACAGTGACCCTTGGGGGCTAGGATACAAGATAGTCATGAAGAAGTTGAAAATAGCTACAGCAACAAATTCAATCGAAGAGAGCTCGATGGAAAATATAGTAGATATTTTATTCCCAGCGCACCCGATAAGAAACTGGAGTGATGTGATGGTTTCACCAGAGGAAGTACCAGCTTTCACGCAGGAGGAACTTGTGGAAGCAACAAAAACTATGAAGAATAAGAAAGCTCCAGGCCCTGATGGGATTCCAGCGGAAGTCATCAAAGCCGTGGTGGAAACTTGCCCGCAAATGATGCTGAATATGTACAACACATGTCTAAAAGAAGGCGTTTTCAGCAAAAGATGGAAGGTAGCTCGACTTGTCTTAATCGACAAAGGGAAAGGCGGCAGAGTCTCACCGTCCTCGTTCAGACCACTGTGTATGCTGGACACGGCTGGAAAGCTCCTCGAAAGGCTATTGAAACCCAGAATAGAAGAGGCGATACGAACGACCGGTGGTCTGTCAGATATGCAATTCGGATTCAGACAAGGAAGATCAACAATAGATGCAATACGAGTTGTAATGGAAAAGGTAGAAGCGGCGGAAGCAAGGAACCATTTCTCAAGAAGAATAGTTGTCTTTGTTACCTTGGACGTGAAAAACGCCTTCAACTCGGCAAGATGGGAAGACATGATTGATGCCCTGGAAAAAAATTTCAGCATTCCAGCATATCTGCTCAGGATGGTAAAAGACTACCTGAGAGAACGCAGCCTTCAGTATGAAACCAAGATCGGCAGTGTAATCAAAAGCGTAACATCCGGCGCAGCACAAGGATCGATCCTAGGACCGGACCTGTGGAATATATTATACAATAGCTTGCTGGAGGCAGAAATGCCAGATGATATAACTCTAGTAGGCTTTGCAGACGACCTAGGTGCAATAATATCAGCTCGGACCATGGAAGATGCGCAAATCAGGTTGAATCAAGTCATGAGAAGAGTGAGTAGCTGGATGAACAGACACGGCTTAGAGCTTGCGGAAGCAAAAACCGAAATTGTCCTACTCACAAAAAAGAGGATGAGAACCATTGTGCCAATGGAAGTGGGGCCTGTGGTCATTCAAACTAAGGAAGCTTCGAGGTATCTTGGTGTCATGTTGGATACCAAACTAAATTTTTGGAGGCATATCAAAAAAGCTACAGACAAGGCGGCCGTGATAACCAAGAATTTGAGCAGATTAATGGCGAACATCGGTGGACCTTCACCGTGCAAAAGGAGGCTGTTAATGTCCACGACACATTCAGTGCTCCTGTACGGTGCGGAGATTTGGGCAGATGCCCTAAATAGAGAGTATTGCCGGAAGCCCATGGAAGCGGTACAACGAAGAGGGGCTCTGCGGGTAGCGTGCTCCTACCGGACGGTCTCATACCCAGCTGTAAATGTTATTGCAGGCGTGATACCGATAACATTGTTAGCCCGAGAGAGGAAACAGATATATAATAGGGCTGCGGGAAGAGACAGAAAAGAAGTGTCAGGAGACGCGAGGAGACAAAGCCTAGAAAAATGGCAAGAACAATGGAATGGGGAACACAGAGGACGCTGGACCGCAAGATTGATACCACAACTAGCGGTTTGGGTTAACCGGAGGCACGGCGAAGTGAACTTCTATACCACGCAAATGCTCTCGGGGCATGGATACTTTCGAGCTTATTTATTCAGAATGAATAAAGTAAACAGTCCGCGATGTCGCCACTGCGACACAGCGGAAGATACGGTCGAGCATACTTTTTTCGAGTGCGACGTCGCAGCGGAGGAAAGAAGCGTTCTAACTCGAATCGTAGGGGATGTTACGCCGGATAATATAACCACCATAATGATAGACACGGAAGAAAATTGGAACGCCGTGTCAGTCTACGTCGAGGCGGTATTACGAAAGAAGAAGAGACTGGGCTACTTAGAAGACTCGGAATAGATCTTCTAAGTTAGGAAATAGACCCCAGTGTAGTCTGGTTTCTGCTTTTGAGTCTGGCGTGGTCTGCTTGGCACCAATGGCATACAGGCTTACTGGTGCCGCAGTTTTGTTTGTGTTAAATTAACAACAAATTTAACTCTGCGACACTAGTTACTGCTGATGCTGTCGGCGTGTGGTAGATCTCGGTAGACTTATGAGCGAAATTAGATAAAACGTGTCGCTGTTTTGTTATGTAGCACAGTAGTACTGTTTTTTGGTTATTTTTGTTACATATGGAAGTAGATAGTAACTCGCCAAATAGTTGGGCCTACGCAAAACGACTTTGGGAGCCAAGTAGCTATTTGTAGAATAGATGTAGAACAGAAATAACCTAGTCCAGCATCTTGAGGCAGCTTGACATGCTGGAAGCTGCTTCAAGACAGCACTTCTAGGAACTATGTAGCTCTGTATAGAATAGTTTTTAGTTTTCTAGTTATTTGTAGAATAGATGTAAACAGAAAGAACCTAGTCCAGCGTTTTGAGGCAGCTTGACATGTTGGAAGCTACTTCAAGACAGCACCTCTAGGGATTATATAGCTCTGTTTAGAATAGTTTTGTTTTGTAAATGGGAAATAACCTAGCCATAATAGAAAAGGCTTAGAAAATTAATATTGTCTTAGTAATAATATTAGAAGAGGGACAGTAGATTTTATTTTTCTGTCTGCCGCTGTCGATAGATATATGCAGAGAAGAGCGAACGGGATAATTCACACGGAAACACCGAAGTCAGCACTTTTTCGCCAGTTTGAAGAAATGCTAACGCGGTTCCAAACTGGGATATACATCGTGGGTCAAGGGAACAGATGGTGGGGGTTTTTAGCCGGTCGGTTGGTTCCTTTTTTGCAGTGCGTCTTAGTGTAATGCAAAAAGAAACCGACCAACCCGGCACTCGGTAGTCTGTTAAGCAGATTTTCCCCGCGACACCATCTATAACCGTAAAAAAGCAAAAAAAAAAAAAAAAAAAAAAAAATTATTATTATTATTATTATTATTATTATTATTATTATTATTATTATTATTATTATTATTATTATTATTATTATTATTATTATTATTATTATTATTATTATTATTATTATTATTATTATTATTATTATTATTATTATTATTATAATTATTATTATTATTATTATTATTATTATTATTATTATTATTATTATTATTATTATTCCGTAGAAGCGGCGGAAGCAAGGAACCATTTCTCAAGAAGAATAGTTGTCTTTGTTACCTTGGACGTGAAAAACGCCTTCAACTCGGCAAGATGGGAAGACATGATTGATGCCCTGGAAAAAAATTTCAGCATTCCAGCATATCTGCTCAGGATGGTAAAAGACTACCTGAGAGAACGCAGCCTTCAGTATGAAACCAAGATCGGCAGTGTAATCAAAAGCGTAACATCCGGCGCAGCACAAGGATCGATCCTAGGACCGGACCTGTGGAATATATTATACAATAGCTTGCTGGAGGCAGAAATACCAGATGATATAACTCTAGTAGGCTTTGCAGACGACCTAGGTGCAATAATATCAGCTCGGACCATGGAAGATGCGCAAATCAGGTTGAATCAAGTCATGAGAAGAGTGAGTAGCTGGATGAACAGACACGGCTTAGAGCTTGCGGAAGCAAAAACCGAAATTGTCCTACTCACAAAAAAGAGGATGAGAACCATTGTGCCAATGGAAGTGGGGCCTGTGGTCATTCAAACTAAGGAAGCTTCGAGGTATCTTGGTGTCATGTTGGATACCAAACTAAATTTTTGGAGGCATATCAAAAAAGCTACAGACAAGGCGGCCGTGATAACCAAGAATTTGAGCAGATTAATGGCGAACATCGGTGGACCTTCACCGTGCAAAAGGAGGCTGTTAATGTCCACGACACATTCAGTGCTCCTGTACGGTGCGGAGATTTGGGCAGATGCCCTAAATAGAGAGTATTGCCGGAAGCCCATGGAAGCGGTACAACGAAGAGGGGCTCTGCGGGTAGCGTGCTCCTACCGGACGGTCTCATACCCAGCTGTAAATGTTATTGCAGGCGTGATACCGATAACATTGTTAGCCCGAGAGAGGAAACAGATATATAATAGGGCTGCGGGAAGAGACAGAAAAGAAGTGTCAGGAGACGCGAGGAGACAAAGCCTAGAAAAATGGCAAGAACAATGGAATGGGGAACACAGAGGACGCTGGACCGCAAGATTGATACCACAACTAGCGGTTTGGGTTAACCGGAGGCACGGCGAAGTGAACTTCTATACCACGCAAATGCTCTCGGGGCATGGATACTTTCGAGCTTATTTATTCAGAATGAATAAAGTAAACAGTCCGCGATGTCGCCACTGCGACACAGCGGAAGATACGGTCGAGCATACTTTTTTCGAGTGCGACGTCGCAGCGGAGGAAAGAAGCGTTCTAACTCGAATCGTAGGGGATGTTACGCCGGATAATATAACCACCATAATGATAGACACGGAAGAAAATTGGAACGCCGTGTCAGTCTACGTCGAGGCGGTATTACGAAAGAAGAAGAGACTGGGCTACTTAGAAGACTCGGAATAGATCTTCTAAGTTAGGAAATAGACCCCAGTGTAGTCTGGTTTCTGCTTTTGAGTCTGGCGTGGTCTGCTTGGCACCAATGGCATACAGGCTTACTGGTGCCGCAGTTTTGTTTGTGTTAAATTAACAACAAATTTAACTCTGCGACACTAGTTACTGCTGATGCTGTCGGCGTGTGGTAGATCTCGGTAGACTTATGAGCGAAATTAGATAAAACGTGTCGCTGTTTTGTTATGTAGCACAGTAGTACTGTTTTTTGTTATTTTTGTTACATATGGAAGTAGATAGTAACTCGCCAAATAGTTGGGCCTACGCAAAACGACTTTGGGAGCCAAGTAGCTATTTGTAGAATAGATGTAGAACAGAAATAACCTAGTCCAGCATCTTGAGGCAGCTTGACATGCTGGAAGCTGCTTCAAGACAGCACTTCTAGGAACTATGTAGCTCTGTATAGAATAGTTTTTAGTTTTCTAGTTATTTGTAGAATAGATGTAAACAGAAAGAACCTAGTCCAGCGTTTTGAGGCAGCTTGACATGTTGGAAGCTACTTCAAAACAGCACCTCTAGGGATTATATAGCTCTGTTCAGAATAGTTTTGTTTTGTAAATGGGAAATAACCTAGCCATAATAGAAAAGGCTTAGAAAATTAATATTGTCTTAGTAATAATATTAGAAGAGGGACAGTAGATTTTATTTTTCTGTCTGCCGCTGTCGATAGATATATGCAGAGAAGAGCGAACGGGATAATTCACACGGAAACACCGAAGTCAGCACTTTTTCGCCAGTTTGAAGAAATGCTAACGCGGTTCCAAACTGGGATATACATCGTGGGTCAAGGGAACAGATGGTGGGGGTTTTTAGCCGGTCGGTTGGTTCCTTTTTTGCAGTGCGTCTTAGTGTAATGCAAAAAGAAACCGACCAACCCGGCACTCGGTAGTCTGTTAAGCAGATTTTCCCCGCGACACCATCTATAACCGTAAAAAAGCAAAAAAAAAAAAAAAAAAAAAAAAATTATTATTATTATTATTATTATTATTATTATTATTATTATTATTATTATTATTATTATTATTATTATTATTATTATTATTATTATTATTATTATTATTATTATTATTATTATTATTATTATTATTATTATTATTATTATTATTATTATTATTATTATTATTATTATTATTATTATTATTATTATTATTATTATTATTATTATTATTATTATTATTATTATTATTATTATTATTATTATTATTATTATTATTATTATTATTATTATTATTATTATTATTATTATTATTATTATTATTATTATTATTATTATTATTATTATTATTATTATTATTATTATTATTATTATTATTATTATTATTATTATTATTATTATTATTATTATTATTATTATTATTATTATTATTATTATTATTATTATTATTATTATTATTATTATTATTATTATTATTATTATTATTATTATTATTATTATTATTATTATTATTATTATTATTATTATTATTATTATTATTATTATTATTATTATTATTATTATTATTATTATTATTATTATTATTATTATTATTATTATTATTATTATTATTATTATTATTATTATTATTATTATTATTATTATTATTATTATTATTATTATTATTATTATTATTATTATTATTATTATTATTATTATTATTATTATTATTATTATTATTATTATTATTATTATTATTATTATTATTATTATTATTATTATTATTATTATTATTATTATTATTATTATTATTATTATTATTATTATTATTATTATTATTATTATTATTATTATTATTATTATTATTATTATTATTATTATTATTATTATTATTATTATTATTATTATTATTATTATTATTATTATTATTATTATTATTATTATTATTATTATTATTATTATTATTATTATTATTATTATTATTATTATTATTATTATTATTATTATTATTATTATTATTATTATTATTATTATTATTATTATTATTATTATTATTATTATTATTATTATTATTATTATTATTATTATTATTATTATTATTATTATTATTATTATTATTATTATTATTATTATTATTATTATTATTATTATTATTATTATTATTATTATTATTATTATTATTATTATTATTATTATTATTATTATTATTATTATTATTATTATTATTATTATTATTATTATTATTATTATTATTATTATTATTATTATTATTATTATTATTATTATTATTATTATTATTATTATTATTATTATTATTATTATTATTATTATTATTATTATTATTATTATTATTATTATTATTATTATTATTATTATTATTATTATTATTATTATTATTATTATTATTATTATTATTATTATTATTATTATTATTATTATTATTATTATTATTATTATTATTATTATTATTATTATTATTATTATTATTATTATTATTATTATTATTATTATTATTATTATTATTATTATTATTATTATTATTATTATTATTATTATTATTATTATTATTATTATTATTATTATTATTATTATTATTATTATTATTATTATTATTATTATTATTATTATTATTATTATTATTATTATTATTATTATTATTATTATTATTATTATTATTATTATTATTATTATTATTATTATTATTATTATTATTATTATTATTATTATTATTATTATTATTATTATTATTATTATTATTATTATTATTATTATTATTATTATTATTATTATTATTATTATTATTATTATTATTATTATTATTATTATTATTATTATTATTATTATTATTATTATTATTATTATTATTATTATTATTATTATTATTATTATTATTATTATTATTATTATTATTATTATTATTATTATTATTATTATTATTATTATTATTATTATTATTATTATTATTATTATTATTATTATTATTATTATTATTATTATTATTATTATTATTATTATTATTATTATTATTATTATTATTATTATTATTATTATTATTATTATTATTATTATTATTATTATTATTATTATTATTATTATTATTATTATTATTATTATTATTATTATTATTATTATTATTATTATTATTATTATTATTATTATTATTATTATTATTATTATTATTATTATTATTATTATTATTATTATTATTATTATTATTATTATTATTATTATTATTATTATTATTATTATTATTATTATTATTATTATTATTATTATTATTATTATTATTATTATTATTATTATTATTATTATTATTATTATTATTATTATTATTATTATTATTATTATTATTATTATTATTATTATTATTATTATTATTATTATTATTATTATTATTATTATTATTATTATTATTATTATTATTATTATTATTATTATTATTATTATTATTATTATTATTATTATTATTATTATTATTATTATTATTATTATTATTATTATTATTATTATTATTATTATTATTATTATTATTATTATTATTATTATTATTATTATTATTATTATTATTATTATTATTATTATTATTATTATTATTATTATTATTATTATTATTATTATTATTATTATTATTATTATTATTATTATTATTATTATTATTATTATTATTATTATTATTATTATTATTATTATTATTATTATTATTATTATTATTATTATTATTATTATTATTATTATTATTATTATTATTATTATTATTATTATTATTATTATTATTATTATTATTATTATTATTATTATTATTATTATGATTATTATTATTATTATTATTATTATTATTATTATTATTATTATTATTATTATTATTATTATTATTATTATTATTATTATTATTATTATTATTATTATTATTATTATTATTATTATTATTATTATTATTATTATTATTATTATTATTATTATTATTATTATTATTATTATTATTATTATTATTATTATTATTATTATTATTATTATTATTATTATTATTATTATTATTATTATTATTATTATTATTATTATTATTATTATTATTATTATTATTATTATTATTATTATTATTATTATTATTATTATTATTATTATTATTATTATTATTATTATTATTATTATTATTATTATTCCCCCACATGGTAGTGACCTTGACGTGGTGTGGGGGGCCTAGGTTGCAGTGATTCATCAGGCTGTGCTGGAGGGAGTATGTTCTCCTGGTAGGGTCACCCAATTCAGATTGGCTGATGATGAGCAGCTTACAAACTACTACCGACCCCCTAATCCAGTAGTGTCATGCGACCCGTGCCCAGTGGACTAGTTGGTAGCAAGGGGGTAAAACACTTAGCTACCGATAACGGAGCCTCCCTGATACCAGGTCACCTCAGGGAGTATTATTGACCTTACCACAGTAACGGGCCTCTGCTGTGGTGGACCTTACATTGCCGCGATACTCGTGGGAACAAAATGGAGATAAATAAAAACAAAAACATGAAGAAAGTAGTAGATAGAAGAGTGGAAGAAAGAGCAGGGATGGGCATGACCCCATTCATGAGGAGCGGGAAGACGCCTAGATCTCCCCCGGCACCCGTGGGGTTGCACGGTCCTGAACAGGCACAGGAGAAACTAGGTACACCGGCGAATACAGAGGAGATCCAAACCACCGATCTCATGCTGGAAACGCCAATGAGCAGCTTGCATAAACAAGTGGAGGAAAAAGCATGCAGCCACAAAAAAGACCCTGAAAGAGAGGAAGAAACACAGCTCCTACTGATTCAGGAGCTTACAAAAACGATGATGGCGGCAGTTTCAAAACAAAAGAACGTTAGCATGGAGGTTAAGAACGGACTGCTAAAGCTCCAGGAGGCGGTAGAAGTGATATTTCACTGCAAGAGTGAAAAGAGTAAAAAGCTCACCCTTGAAGCTAGAAATCAGGCCCAAAGCCCCAGACAAGTACCGCCAACGGACAAGAAGAGAGGAAGGGAGATAGAGGGGTCTCCTATCAGCTGTACAGAAACCCCACCACCCAGAAAAAGGAAAAATGTTGAAAACCGAGGCGAAGGCGAATGGATAGTCGTCCAAAACAACAAAAATAAAACCTTTAACCGACCGCCAGGTGAAGCAGATACTTCTAGACAGCGACGCTTCCCTAGGGAAAAAGGGGCAACGAACAGCCAAAGTGCTGGGAAAAAAGAAAACGGCAAAGGAAAGAGAAGGAGAAGGAGAAGAAGTAGGAGTAGGCAGTTTAAAAGGCCGCGACCAGAGGCCATTATAATTAAGCCCGCCGAAGGCAAAACATATGCTGAGATTCTGAGGGAAATACGGGAGCGAGTAAACCCAGACGCTTCCAAAGCCGACATAAAGGGAATCCGGAAGACACAAAACGGAGCGGTTCTGCTGGAATTAAACAATAAGGCAGAAGGAAAGGAGGAAATCAAGGAGGAACTCCGAAAGAGTCTAGGGAAAATGGCAGACGTTAAAGACCTAACGGCCAAAACAACATTGGAGATACGGGACTTGGATAGTCTCACTACAAGCGAAGAGGTGCAAGCAGCACTTAATAGAGACTTGGGAAAGGAGGTCCAATGTAAGTTCAGCCTAACTAAACCGAACAAGAGAGAGCAAATGCTGGCCTTTATAGAAATGGAGGAAAAAGACGCCAGGGAACTCCTGAAGACAGCAAAGATCAGAATAGGGCTAGTCAGATGTAGAATACGGGAAAGAACACCAGTAGTGCGCTGTTATAGGTGCATGAACTTTGGACACTTCAGAAGAGACTGCAAAGAGCCTAACCGAGAGGATACGTGCTATAAATGTGGACAGAAAGGTCACAAGATTAAAAGCTGCACGCAAGCTGCGAAATGCATCCTGTGTACGGAAATTAAGGCAAAGGCAACGAGCCATGTGTCAGGTACGAAAGACTGCAGTGCATTTCGGAGAGCTCTTGAGGAAGTCAGGAAAAATAGAAAAAATAGAAGATGATAAAAGTTCTTCAAGGAAATATGCATAGAAGTCGAGTAGCAGATGATCTCTTAACACAGATCACGCTAGAAAAAGAAATTGATGTTCTAATAATCAGCGAGCAGTACGTCCACCGGAGCAGAAACAACTGGTTCTCAGATGTCACCGACACGGCGGCAATCTGGATCCCAAACCCTGGAAAAATACACGCATTGGAACATGGGGCCGGAAATGGCTTCGTTTGGGTTAAGAGTAGCCAGTTCACCATCATAAGCTGCTATTTAACACCAAACCAAACGGCGCAGGAATACCAGGAGATGATCGAGAATCTAGAGGACGCAGTATCGGAACAAGAGGGGCAGAAAATTATTGGTGGCGATTTTAATGCAAAAGCAGTGGAGTGGGGAATGCCCACCACGAACAGCAGAGGATCGCAGATTTTAGACATGGCAGCCAGACAAGGGCTGATAATCATAAACTCCGGAAGCACAACAACGTTTCGGCGACCAGGGTACGCAGAAACAATACCGGACATCTCCCTGGCTACACAGAATATAGCGGCATTTATTACTGATTGGGTAGTTATGGAGGACTACACAGGGAGCGATCATCAGTACATTACGTTCAATATAAATATTAGAGAAGAAATGATATCCGAGAGCACAACGGAAAGTTCTAGATATAACGTGAATAAACTCGATACTAGAAGATTGAGTGAATCACTTAGATATAGCCTAGGTGACACAATGCAGGCAGGTGTAGAGCTAGAAGGTAGGATAAAAGCTGAGGCAGTGGTAGAGCAGACAATGAGTGCACTCATACTAGCCTGCGAGGAGTCAATGCCGCGAAAGAGGAAATTTACAAAAAGAAAACCGGTATACTGGTGGAATGAAGAAATAGCGGAGCTACGAAGAAGGTGTCAGCATCTTCGAAGAATTGCACAGCGATCACGGAACAGAGCGGATGCAACGGAAAAAATGGCAGCATATAAAATAAGCCGCAAAACACTCAGGAAAACCATAAAATTGAGCAAAAAGGTTGAATGGAAAAAGCTTTGCGAAGATGTAAACAGTGACCCTTGGGGGCTAGGATACAAGATAGTCATGAAGAAGTTGAAAATAGCTACAGCAACAAATTCAATCGAAGAGAGCTCGATGGAAAATATAGTAGATATTTTATTCCCAGCGCACCCGATAAGAAACTGGAGTGATGTGATGGTTTCACCAGAGGAAGTACCAGCTTTCACGCAGGAAGAACTTGTGGAAGCAACAAAAACTATGAAGAATAATAAAGCTCCAGGCCCTGACGGGATTCCAGCGGAAGTCATCATAGCCGTGGTGGAAACTTGCCCGCAAATGATGCTGAATATGTACAACACATGTCTAAAAGAAGGCGTTTTCAGCAAAAGATGGAAGGTAGCTCGACTAGTCTTAATCGACAAAGGGAAAGGCGGCAGAGTCTCACCGTCCTCGTTCAGACCACTGTGTATGCTGGACACGGCTGGAAAGCTCCTCGAAAGGCTACTGAAACCCAGAATAGAAGAGGCGATACGAACGACCGGTGGTCTGTCAGATATGCAATTCGGATTCAGACAAGGAAGATCAACAATAGATGCAATACGAATTGTAATGGAAAAGGTAGAAGCGGCGGAAGCAAGGAACCATTTCTCAAGAAGAATAGTTGTCTTTGTTACCTTGGACGTGAAAAACGCCTTCAACTCGGCAAGATGGGAAGACATGATTGATGCCCTGGAAAAAAATTTCAGCATTCCAGCATATCTGCTCAGGATGGTAAAAGACTACTTGAGAGAACGCAGCCTTCAGTATGAAACCAAGATCGGCAGTGTAATCAAAAGCGTAACATCCGGCGCAGCACAAGGATCGATCCTAGGACCGGACCTGTGGAGTATATTATACAATAGCTTGCTGGAGGCAGAAATGCCAGATGATATAACTCTAGTAGGCTTTGCAGACGACCTAGGTGCAATAATATCAGCTCGGACCATGGAAGATGCGCAAATCAGGTTGAATCAAGTCATGAGAAGAGTGAGTAGCTGGATGAACAGACACGGCTTAGAGCTTGCGGAAGCAAAAACCGAAATTGTGCTACTCACAAAAAAGAGGACGAGAACCATTGTGCCAATGGAAGTGGGGCCTGTGGTCATTCAAACTAAGGAAGCTTCGAGGTATCTTGGTGTCATGTTGGATACCAAACTAAATTTTTGGAGGCATATCAAAAAAGCTACAGACAAGGCGGCCGTGATAACCAAGAATTTGAGCAGATTAATGGCGAACATCGGTGGACCTTCACCGTGCAAAAGGAGGCTGTTAATGTCCACGACACATTCAGTGCTCTTGTACGGTGCGGAGATTTGGGCAGATGCCCTAAATAGAGAGTATTGCCGGAAGCCCATGGAAGCGGTACAACGAAGAGGGGCTCTGCGGGTAGCGTGCTCCTACCGGACGGTCTCATACCCAGCTGTAAATGTTATTGCAGGCGTGATACCGATAACATTGTTAGCCCGAGAGAGGAAGCAGATATATAATAGGGCTGCGGGAAAAGACAGAAAAGAAGTGTCAGGAGACGCGAGGAGACAAAGCCTAGAAAAATGGCAAGAACAATGGAATGGGGAACACAGAGGACGCTGGACCGCAAGATTGATACCACAACTAGCGGTTTGGGTTAACCGGAGGCACGGCGAAGTGAACTTCTATACCACGCAAATGCTCTCGGGGCATGGATACTTTCGAGCTTATTTATTCAGAATGAATAAAGTAAACAGTCCGCGATGTCGCCACTGCGACACAGCGGAAGATACGGTCGAGCACACTTTTTTCGAGTGCGACGTCGCAGCGGAGGAAAGAAGCGTTCTAACTCGAATCGTAGGGGATGTTACGCCGGATAATATAACCACCATAATGATAGACACGGAAGAAAATTGGAACGCCGTGTCAGTCTACGTCGAGGCGGTATTACGAAAGAAGAAGAGACTGGGCTACTTAGAAGACTCGGAATAGATTTTCTAAGTTAGGAAATAGACCTCAGTGTAGTCTGGTTTCTGCTTTTGAGTCTGGCGTGGTCTGCTTGGCACCAATGGCATACAGGCTTACTGGTGGCGCAGTTTTGTTTGTGTTAAATTAACAACAAATTTAACTCTGCGACACTAGTTACTGCTGATGCTGTCGGCGTGTGGTAGATCTCGGTAGACTTATGAGCGAAATTAGATAAAACGTGTCGCTGTTTTGTTATGTAGCACAGTAGTACTGTTTTTTTGTTATTTTTGTTACATATGGAAGTAGATAGTAACTCGCCAAATAGTTGGGCCTACGCAAAACGACTTTGGGAGCCAAGTAGCTATTTGTAGAATAGATGTACAACAGAAATAACCTAGTTCAGCATCTTGAGGCAGCTTGACATGCTGGAAGCTGCTTCAAGACAGCACTTCTAGGAACTATGTAGCTCTGTATAGAATAGTTTTTAGTTTTCTAGTTATTTGTAGAATAGATGTAAACAGAAAGAACCTAGTCCAGCGTTTTGAGGCAGCTTGACATGTTGGAAGCTACTTGAAGACAGCACCTCTAGGGATTATATAGCTCTGTTTAGAATACTTTTTGTTTGTAAATGGGAAATAACCTAGCCATAATAGAAAAGGCTTAGAAAATTAATATTGTCTTAGTAATAATATTAGAAGAGGGACAGTAGAATTTATTTTTCAGTCTGCCGCTGTCGATAGATATATGCAGAGAAGAGCGAACGGGATAATTCACACGGAAACACCGAAGTCAGCACTTTTTCACCAGTTTGAAGAAATGCTAACGCGGTTCCAAACTGGGATATACATTGTGGGTCAAGGGAACAGATGGTGGGGGTTTTTAGCCGGTCGGTTGGTTCCTTTTTTGCAGTGCGTCTTAGTGTAATGCAAAAAGAAACCGACCAACCCGGCACTCGGTAGTCTGTTAAGCAGATTTTCCCCGCGACACCATCTATAACCGTAAAAAAGCAAAAAAAAAAAAAAAAAAAAAAAAATTATTATTATTATTATTATTATTATTATTATTATTATTATTATTATTATTATTATTATTATTATTATTATTATTATTATTATTATTATTATTATTATTATTATTATTATTATTATTATTATTATTATTATTATTATTATTATTATTATTATTATTATTATTATTATTATTATTATTATTATTATTATTATTATTATTATTATTATTATTATTATTATTATTATTATTATTATTATTATTATTATTATTATTATTATTATTATTACCTCTGCACGATTGCCTACCTCGTCGCGGTGCAGAGGCCGAGTATGGGCAAAGAGTCTTGGGACCCTGTTCAAAGATGAGACCTGAAACCAAATGGCAATCAACAGGGCCGGATTAAGGTGTCATACGTACCGTGCCGATAATCAGCTAGGCTGGGGGCCCTGTATAAAAACTAGCCCAGTCGCAAACGGTGTCCTCAGATATCTGGCAGCCTCTGAGTGTAAAAGCCTTACCCCCGTATGGGAGCTCTGCGGGGGCGGACCGATTTTCTCGCCTTACTCGTGGGAACAAAATATGAATGAAAGAAAAAAAAACCATACTGAGACGATGAAGAAGATGGAGAAGGATGAAGGTACTTCAAGAAGGGGATTTGAGGAGAGCCCATCAAATAGTCCTTTTAGACGGTGCCCGGTATTACTGCGTACACCTCCAACTGCAGCTCGCTCAAATTCCTCACCACCGGCGGTGGTAAGGGAAAATGAGCACGAAGGCAGCATGGAGGCTAATGTCGGAGAAATATTCCAGAAGACTGATGGTGTTCTGGCCAAAATGAGAGCTGCAACTCTCAGGCAACCGAACGTCAGCTCGGAAATAAAAGATGGCATGGCGGTGCTCCAGGATGCCCTGGACACGTTAAAAAGCTTGTGGAGCCGGAAAACATGCACAAAAAGAATGGACAGCGGAACTCAAACGGAGATCCCAAGAAAAATGAGAGACTGTGCTGTCCAGACAGGCGAAAAGAGGGCATTTGATACCACGAAAGCCCAAAAAACGATGACTGTGATGCTGCCAGAAATAGTCACAAGTGGAATGCTGAAAAGAGGAGCTACTAGCCCGGCGGAAAAAGCGGCCATACCTAAAAAGAAGAAAGAGAAGGAAATGACTCCTCCACTTTCCGCCAACGTACAGCAGTGGACAGAAGTAAAGAGGAAAAAGAGGAGGGCCAGGCGAAGAACAAAAAATCTTACAGCCGAAGAGCCTAAGACAAAAGTACCTGAAGCTTCCCAAGATAAAGTAGCGGTAAATGCCAAAAAATTAAGAACCAAAGGACGTCGGCCCGCCGTTACCATCAAGCCAGCGGAGGGTAAATCATATGCGGATGTCCTAAGAAGCATCAAGGCGAAAGTTAAACCGGAGGAAACAGGTGCGGAAATAAAGGCAATCCGGCAAACACGGGATGGCAAGGTTCTTCTTGAAATCACCGGCCAGAAAAGCTTGGGAAGTTTCACAAAGGCCCTAGAAGATGCAGTGGGCACTCTAGGTAGCGTGAAGAGCATCGTACAGATGAGGTCCGTAGCAGTGAACGATTTGGACTGCCTTACTGAGCGGACTGAAGTGGAGCAGGCACTGAGGAGGGATCTCGGAGATGTCGCAGTAATGAGGGTTGGTCTTACAGCGCCAAATTCGAGGTCACAACTGACAGCCATCGTTGAACTTCCTGAGCAAGCTGCCGAAAAGCTGCTGAAGCAGGGAAGGCTCAAAGTAGGATGGGTTTCTTGCAGGGTTACGTCACGGACCGATGTCAAACGCTGCTACAGGTGTCTAAATTACGGTCACGTGGCTGGTTCTTGCAGGGGACCTGACCGAAGCAAAGCCTGCTACCGCTGCGGAAAGGAGGGTCATGTTGCTAAGGCCTGTAAAGAAAAGGCACACTGCATACTCTGTGCCGAAGCGGGTGTGCAACAGGAAAGTCTAGGCCACACTCTAGGCACAGGGTTATGCAAGGTGTTCAGAGACGCTCTGAGAAAGGCCAAAGAGACTGGAAAATGATCAGCGTCCTCCAGGCAAACTTAAATCGTAGCCGAGTGGCAGATGACCTCCTGCATCAGCTTGCTCGGGAGAAGAGTTCCGACATACTGCTCATTAGTGAGCAGTATATGGACAGAACCACTTCTTGGTTCTCGGACGAGCTTGGTACGGCGGCTATTTGGATACCTGATGCAGCGAAAATCCCGGTACGAGAGCATGGGCGCGGGCGTGGGTTCGTCTGGGTTAAATACGCGGATATCACATTTATAAGCGTCTATCTGACACCCAACGAAGTCATAGCGGATTTCCGAGCGAAATTGGCGAACCTTGAGGATACGGTTTTGAACACGACGGGTCGCGTAGTGATTGGTGGCGATTTCAACGCTAAGGCAACCGAGTGGGGAATGCCCTACCCTGACTCAAGGGGAAGCGAGGTGTTAGGGTTGGCATCCAGAACCGGTTTACTTGTGCTGAATGTCGGCTCGACATCTACTTTTCGTCGACCGGGGTATTCAGAAACCATTCCCGACGTATCCTTTGCCTGTGAGCGCTTGGCCGCTTTGGTCGAAGGCTGGCATGTGATCGAGGACTACACGGGCAGTGACCATCAGTACATTGTATTCGTGGTCCGTGAGAGGCGGCAACTCCAAAGAACAATAAATAGCAGACCACAGCGCTGGAACATGGGGAGAATTGACGAAGCGGTATTTGCAGCGATCATCCGGGGAGGTGTCCAAATGCAGGTCGAGGGGCAGCCTGCAACCCCTCACCAGGCAGGGCCGTTGGTGGATGCCACTCTACGTCAAATCACCCTAGCCTGCGACCGCTCAATGCCTCGGAGGCGAATTCCTCATGGAAAACAGCCAATGTACTGGTGGACAGCCGAGATAGCTGACCTCCGGAGAGATTGTCTCCGACTGCGGAGAAAGGCTCAGAGAGCTAGAACGGAGGAGGAGGTTAGGATCAGGTCCTCGGACCACAAGGAGAAAAAGCGCCAGTTGCGACGTGCAATCAATCACAGCAAGGCGAGATGCTGGGAAGCACTGAGAGAGGATATAAACTCAGATCCATGGGGCTTAGGTTACAAAATTGTAACCCAGAAAATTGGGGCACTGAAAACCCCTCCGCCCATGGACATGCGGACCACAACGCGCCTAGTTAAAGCCCTCTTTCCAGTGCATCTCCAGCGAGCTGCTAGAGTATACAACCGGGATGGCGCTTCCCCGTTTACAATGGAGGAGCTGGAAGTGGCCATCCAATCTCTCAAGGTCAAGAAGGCCCCAGGTCCAGACGGTATCCAAGGAGAGATATTAAAGCTGGTTTTTCGGTATAATCCGAATATTCTGTTGAGTATGTACAATGCCTGTCTCTCAGCGGGAATTTTCCCCAAGTGTTGGAAGACAGCTAGGCTGGTACTTATCAGCAAGGAGAAAGGAGACCCGGAGCTGCCTTCCTCATACCGTCCGCTCTGCATGCTGGACACTGCGGGAAAGGTTCTTGAGAAGTTACTCAAGCCAAGGCTGTTGTCTGCCATCGAGGCAGCTGGAGGTTTGTCTCCGCGTCAGTACGGTTTCAGGGCTGGTCGTTCCACAGCAGATGCCATTGTGGAAGTCACAT